>CAJOBZ010000050.1:300000-947500 GCA_905332375.1 Pieris macdunnoughi | reverse complement strand
GGAAAAAATTTCGTCTATATATAGTAAAATAAATAGTTTTTGGTCGAAATGTATGTAGTAATGAAACACAGATACGAGACAGACCATATCAATTGACGTGTGATACGTAGGTTCTAACACAATATGAGAATAGATAAGTCTAAAATTACATAGTATAAATATATAATTCGTTTTAATTACGGCACGTTTCAGTAGACTGTTCATACAAAATTACATCAATATTAATTGTTATGTTTTTAAACGAATTAAAATGCTTGGTTACTTCGAATTGCTTTATACAAGAATCGTATGCAATTTTTTTAAGTCTATGTAACATCGAAAAACTGGGAAGTCCCAAGTTTCGGAAATACATTTCTCTCTATACCAGGAGTCTGTCCTGCCGTGAGATTCTGTTAATCTGTGAGTTCACCTTGCACTAACAACGCTCACGTCATTTTTGGAATCTCATGGTATTCTGTTAAGCAATTTCACATTACGTCTTACTACTAACAATAAACTACAAGCGGAGGGAGCTTGTAGTTTATTGTTTATCAGAATGCCAAATCGTAAAATGACTGCTTCACGACTGATTTGAGCGCGACCGCCGCGCCGCTGCGAAAACCGCTGTGAGAGTTCGAAAAGTGAGTTACAGAATAGCAAGGCTGTTCTAAATCAAATGATTAAAACATTTATTCGTAAGACTTACTTGTATCCAATATCGTTCCATCCATTTGTTATCTGATGTGCATTCTGCATAGAGCGCATTGATCTAGCGCATTCTGCCCGACTGTGGCAAACATTTGGTATGTAGCTATGATGTATTATCACTAGGGGTACTGGCGTGTTCTGTTCTGTTATAGATGTTGGTGGTTTCGCATTCCATTCTTCACGCGATACGAATGGGAAGGGGTAGCAGTATGCTAAAATACACTCTTAATCATACAGCGGCAAATAAAAAGCGTATAACAGATCGCGAAACAGTTAAGTCTGATTAAAATTACGCGAATCTTATAAGCTGAAGAAGTTTAGTATACCTAAAGACAACCTTCGAACTAGACTTGGGTCTGCTAGGACTGCTAAGACAACATAAAATCTATTATAATTTTCTTCATGATAAAATGTAGAGTTTTGATAAATTGATATACAAATAAGATATGACACATTATACACATTGTGCAATATTATATTTAAATATTTAAAATTACCTAAGATACTTAACCGTGACAAATGATTCAATAGATTCAAATACTTACATATTTTATTAGACCTTTGAAATTTCGCTGGAAAGCTTTGTGACGATACGATAAAACTAAGGAACATAACCGCGTAGATCTTCATTATGGCTAAAACAAATAGGTACACAGTTAGTAGTACAATATCGAATATCTTTAAGTGCTATTGAGATTAAATAAAATCACAGCGCTTTAAACATTTTAACAAGCGATAAGCAAATTATTAGATATAAGAATTATTTTGATACATGCTTGATGGCCCTTGATATTTCGATTTCGCAACCGGTTTCACGTATTAGATATTTTTAGAACATTTAGGTACGGCTTTTTAATTTAATTTACGACTACTTTTCTTTTAAAATCCATAAAAGGTATCATAATGATCAAAACTGCACATTTATCAACGTTTTTTTTACAATTAGGTATAATACAAGAGTTTGAAATATCGAAGTATAATTAGTAATTATAAACATTTCTTAGATTATTATAGGAATTTGGCGAAATTTTCGTTAAATAAAAATCTTTAAAACATACATATAGTGAATGCCTTAAATAAAACGTTTACGGAAACATCGAAATATTCTAAAATCTAATTAAAATAATAAATCAAACGAATAGGAAATCTAGAAGTTACTCACTCCTTTAAAATTTAAATGATCTTGATTTTAGCAATGCTCGATTACTACTGTACTAATAAGGCTTTTGTATAAACAACAATATATACTCTAATTGATTGATAAGCGACTCAATCACTGAGATTTAGTGATATTTCATATATAGTGATGACTCAACTTATGTAATGTTGCTCTCGATCGGGTAAGCCCCTCATCAAACATGTTTCCACAGCCGCCCGTGTGAACCTCAGATAAGTTAAGGCTCAGTAAAAAATACGACTTTTCGCGACACTTTTCTTGTTACGTTTGAAGAGTTTTTAAATATTCTAAACTTTGAATATTGGGTTCATTTTTTTTATTTATTGATAGTTTTTAAAGAGATATCAAGATATATTGTAGTAGATAGATATGTTAAGCTTATGTGTTATGTTATATGAGAGTATACAATATACATCGGAAAAAAAACTTAAAATATTATTATGCCTAGTTCGACGACCTCGAAAATGATTAATATCATTTTGATTGGCCATGGATAATGTTTTTATTAATTTTCTGTCCGTACAGTAAATTCGTAATAAAAACATCTATTTATCTGTCTTTACATAAATCTATTAATCCATAATTATATGAAACCAAATGACAAAAAAACGTAAATTAGCATTATACATTTTAACAAATTATTTTCTTTAATTATAGTAAGTATTTTCTCAGTTAGACAATACAATTCATAATTTTTGTCTTCAAAATCCTTTTTCAATCTATGTGACGTAAAGAAAAATTATATCGATTTGACAGTTGCAAAATTATTTCGTATTCTTACAAAACGTGCTTAGCGACCGTTACCGGTTTTTACTGACTACAAAAATCAAAATGAAGGAGATTATCAATTAGACCTGTATTTGTTATTGTTTGATAATGTTTTAAATAAACTGTACTCTTTTTCCACTCTACCTGAATTTATAAAACATAGTTTTTTCTTCGTTCATAATAGATCAGATACATTAAGACATTCTTCGATTATAGCAATTAGAATTACTTTAGCAATGATTAATGTCATAAGTGGCTGCATTTTATTAACAGCTTGCTCGCAAATGTGTCTTTGATGTGCCTCCCGCCCTCTTAAGTTGTTTTGTATTCTGAATTACTCAAAATAAAGCCAGTATGGTTAAATTTTACGATTATAATTAAGCTTAAATACCGTTTTCTCAATTAACTAAAATCGTGTATAATCGAACGAGGGAACAGGAAAATATGATTTAAAAGTAAAGTTGTTATTATTTTCTTAGTGTCTGAAACTACTGTTTAATCTTACGTATATTTCTATCTATCTAACTGAGAAACGCAAGAGCAGGCCCTAGGCATTAAATAAAGTCAGTTTTAAACACCTGATAGATTCATGCACTCGCGAATGGATGTCATATAAGTAGTTAAATACTAAAATAGATAAACTATGAAAGCAAATATTTTTATACAAAATATTGCTACCTGTCGTTATGGGTTCTTTCCTCTTGTCGTTGACGTCAATGAAGATGTTATCAGTTGATAATAAAATATTGTAATAATTTAAAACAAACAATTTTGATTATCTTTGTACCTTACGTGTCATTTCGTGCTGGTTAAATGTGGGTATGTAGGGTCGTTGAGATGGACTTCAGTGTCTAAAGTGATAAATTCTACAGCTCAAATTCACTGACCTTCTAATAACAATTGTTGGGCCTTATCGTTTGATAAGTGATACAATCATAAAGACGTACTCGTATCTACGTCATCTGTATGGATTTACGATACTATCGATATCGATCGATACTAATATTAGTTTATATATACTATTTATGTATTAGTATAAATATTAATTTTGGCCATGTCTGAGACAAATGAGCCAAACCAAACTGATATGGTCGCTACCATTTACATGATACCACAACGTAAAACATTGTTATAACAAACATCAAAATGCATTTTTTTTTAATAATTGTCTGGTTGTGCTAGTAAAACTTATGTTTTATTTACGATATCAGTTATAAAACTACAAAACTTCAGGTACTTACAGCGTCCTTATATTTATTTATTATTTCTCCACAACTACTTTATAACACAATACACATCAACCAAAACGGGTAAACACCTTTATAGTCAATTTAGTATTTATGTATTTTGTTTTCCACGAAATATCGGAAGCGAACTTAGTAATGAAAAGGCTTTTCATAATTATTCATAAATAAATATTTAATCTAAAATAATTAATAATATGTTTTAAACATACCTACTGCTGTCTCATGATGACTGTAGGAAAAATAAAATATGCATATTGTGTTCGATATAATTATGGATATATTAGAGAAACACCAAAATCTTATATGTGATCGAAGTCAATCTGAGGGCGGCTGCTATTCATCGTGGTCAACTCTTTTCGACTTAAAAAAAATATCGTGCAGTAAGACTCGTTTAGCCTTTCCCTTAATTCGATAACTAGGTATAGTAGAAAATGACCACATTGTTTGTTTTATTGGGGAAGTACCGTGGCACTTGAACTGAATACGGATAAATAAAAGCAGGCAATAAACAAATGAAGTATTAGTTTGGTGATCGGACGGCCATTTCACGACGTACATTCTCAATCACAATATTTAAATATGTTATCAAAAGTTGTATTTCTTGTAGTTTGCGCGTCGGTTACCTGTTTTCCTAGATTAACTAGTAAGTATATTTAAGATTGTTTGTTTTTGTGATTGCGTTAAATTTAATAATAAGCATAGGCAACGATATCTTTTATTGATGAA
The DNA here is from genome assembly GCA_905332375.1 of Pieris macdunnoughi. Lineage (NCBI taxonomy): Eukaryota > Metazoa > Arthropoda > Insecta > Lepidoptera > Pieridae > Pieris > Pieris macdunnoughi. Next base: position 942,895 of record CAJOBZ010000050.1, on the reverse strand, counting down.
ATTGCCGCTGAATAATTTCCCGATGTTTATTCATTTTTTTCGTGTGATAAAATAAAAATACATTTTACCTACTGTCTTACTTTAAATTTTTATATAAATTAACAACTATTTATTTTGAACTTAAAATTATAAAACCGCCCTTATGCAACGTTTCGGTTGCAGTAAGCAAATAAAATAAAATTTTGGCAGATTAATTTCAATTTTTGTATTAAAACATATAATTTCGTCCTTATAATAATACCAATAATAATTTTGTTTATATAAAACTATAAGAATGAGGGAATCTTTAACAATGTGTTATCTTATACGATAACGCTATTTACGATATATGATAACAATAACATTTACGATAGAACATCAACGGTTTAGCTACTATGAACTTCTGAACTTTTTTAGAATTATTGTGGGATAAGTATGTAAAACAAAAAACAAATGAGTAAAAGATATTTAAACAAACAACAAAAAAGTGGTCTTCTACTAAACTATAATAATATCTGAAATAAAACCACCAGAAGGATTTTTAAATTATCCTACCAAACCTTTTTATTTGGTAATTTTCACCTTGTTATGCAATATCATTTAAACGTAAAAGAAATACATAACTTTATAATATAAAAAATATGTACCATTAAATAGAAAACAGAGATGATTAAAAATACTAGTGCTGAGACTATTTTCTATGTAAGACTAACTTTTTTTATAAAAATTTATCAAAAATACTTATTTAGTAGTGCCCAATTTAGTAACATATTTTAAATTGGGTCTATTCAGAACAAACGATGAAAATTTTCCAGATTTACAGCCACCTTTTAGTTTCTACACGCGTTCAGACTGGCATGCTCAACCGGCTACAGATTTAACTCCGCTGTCAACTCCAGTACCCTACGTGATTATCCATCACACGTATAAGCCTGACGCATGTGCTAGCCATCAAGAATGTATCACAGCTATGCAGTCAATGCAAAGATACCACATGGAGAGCCTAGATTGGGGTGATATTGGATATAAGTAAGTATTTTTATTATATAGTGGTTTTTAAATAAACAAATCTAAAGTATTCGGGTGAGTGGGACAGAACATATATCTAAAAAATCCCCCGATGTATGATTTATTATACTTTTGTTTTGTTTTATCTTTCGTTCTATTATTTAATTAATCGAGTAATATTTTAATGACATAAAGACGAGGTATATTATATGTTTCTTTCAGCTTCTGTATAGGCAATAGTGGAGATGTTTATGAAGGAAAAGGGTGGGAAAGAAAGGGTATACACGCAGGCAAAGCCAATGGTGTCAGTATAGGTATCTGCCTAATTGGTGATTGGAGAGGTAATTATAATAAAATACTTAGTAAGAATGAGAAACTGTAACTCACGCTTTGTTTTCGTAAAAAAGGCTTCTACCATATTAAAACATCGTGTTCTTAAATTGTTGAAATATTTTTCATGTAATTTTGTAAGCTTTATGTGAATTCAAAATATATAAGTATGCTAGTTAGCGGTATGAAACATACTTTACGAATCTATCTCTCTCTTACTTACCTTAATACGTAAAAAATATACATGATTTCGGTCGAGCCGATTCGGAGTAGAGCAATCCGTGATACGAGATTTCTACAAAAATATACATTCAAATATTATAAAGAGGCACTTAATTATAATATGATATTAAATATAGGCAGAAAGGATCTAGGCATTGATACTAAATCGTCTGATTAATCTAAGTAATTTAACTAAAGCAATCATTTACCCCTTTATGTCAAATTGTTTTTATCGCTGATTAGATGAGTGATGAGTGTAATTGAGTTTGTCATTGGAATGTCATTAAAAAGAGAACTTTTGTGTTTTACAGTTGATCAGCCACCACAGGACATGTTGGTGGCTACCAAGGCTTTAATTCAGATGGGAGTAGACAGGGGAATCATTAGTCCTGACTATAAGTTAGTTGGCCACAACCAAGTGATGGCAACACAATGTCCCGGCGCAGCTCTCTTCGATATTATTTCAAAATGGGATCATTTCGCAAACAAATTCAGTGTAGCTTAGCTATTTAATAAACTATAAAAGTGTGTTCCTCAATATTGTACAGTAATGTTAATTTAATAAATTATTTAAGTATCTTATTTAAATCCTTATTTAGACCATTCCTATAGCCATAAAAATGAGAGCTTGGTTTTACTCAAAATTTTAGGCTGAGGTAATATTAAATTCCAAGACAGCAGGAAAATGTGTATCATCATTATCAGCCTCTTTGTTTGGTCCATTTCTGGACGTAGGCTTCTTCAATTTTCCTCCAGTACACCCTGCACTGGCCTCCCTGTCTCCACTGGGAGCCAACCTCCTTGACGATGTCGTCAGCCCACCTGGTCGGTGGGCGTCGCTTACACCGGCCTTTTCACGAATGGCCTTATTTCGCTAATATATATTATAACGCTATCGCGAAGGGAGATGCCAAGCAATGCACGCTCCAGCGCCGACTCTCAGAGTTTCCGTCGAGCGTTGTGTGAGCGTTATGGTTTCTGAGTAAAGACAGACAAGATGCACTGATTGAAGACCTTTCTTTTAAGTCAAGTTAAACAACCCTTATCATCGTCCCAGGGTAACATCTTACAGTAGTTTTCAAGAGCCGCAGTGAAAAGTTTCGGAGTCATAGTATATATCTGTCTTAAACTTATTCGTTTTATCGTGTATGTGTATACAAGTCGTCGGAAATATCTGCGAACCTGGCTTAATGACGTCATACAAACTGGAGAGATAGCAAAAAAATTGAAGATGTAAAAATAAAAAATATTTTATTTGTGTACTTATTTTTATTGATACTCGTACCTACTTGAAATTTACAAATACTTATTATTTACATTATTTAAAATTCAAATTATTTACAAATTTACAAATAATACAAAGAAAAAGTAGAGAGGAAGAGAAAGTGGCGAAACTATTCTAGAAAAGCCTCGACACCAGACATGGTAGCGCTGTCGTTTTCGTCATCTTCTATATTATCACTCAAAATGTTGTCTTCGGTTTCGCTGTCACTGTCTTCTCCTCCTAATGAAATTATTAATTCGCGTTCTTCATGTTCATATAATCTGTCATTATGCCAAAACTTATCTCTTAAGCGATCAACATGGTTGCATTCTTTTTCCAATCTTCCGGGGTTATACTTTGGATCGCTGCCTTTGTTAACCTTTCTATATCTTTTTCTGATTGGTCAATATTTTTGTCTGCCACCCTTTGTTTCATCAAATTCCAAACATACTCAATAGGGTTGAGATCACAGTGGTAGGGTGGCAGACGTAATACCTCATGTCCATGAGCTCTAAATATTTCATCGATGAAATATACCTTCTCAGGTTTATTTCTTTGAATCAACATATACAGTTCTCTTTTAGTCATTTTGTCATCAAATTCGATGTTGTGTTCTTGCAGCCATGTTTGCATTTCGTTTTTACGTGCACTGAAATTTGGCGGCTTATTTGCCTGCTTACTGTGATAGGGCGCGTTGTCCATGACAATTATTCCGTTGGGTGAAAGGTTCGGTATCAATTTCTCTTTAATCCATTTGGTAAAATTGGACGCATCCATTTCGTCATGGTAATCACCGGTTGTTGATTTACACTTATATAGGAGCTCGGCTCCTTGTATGAAACCGTTCTCATTACCTGCGTGTACCACAATCCAGCGCTGACCAGGAGAGTGATTTATTCGGACACTGGAATCACTACTATTTTGCCAACATTTTGAGACAGTATAGTGTGAATGTATCCAGGTTTCGTCGATAAATGTAACTGGTTTTTTTCGGCACCACGTTCGTCATTTTCTTTCAGTCGCCTTAAATATTTTGCTCTCCAGGCTGCTATTTCAGGTCTTTGCACCAAAAAATCGCGTTTTCGTTTACATTTTTAAAGCTGTACCCCAAATCATTTATTAGTATGTTTCTTAGGGCGTCTTTTTGGCCGGGAAAGTTGAGCTCCCGTTTTGCTATTGTAAGAATCTTTTTTAAAGTAGGTATTTCTTTTCTTGTGGTATAAAAACTTTCAACCAAAGAGCGTATCGCGCATAAATCAAAATTATCTAGATCTATTTTCTTTTTGTATTTTTTACGCTTTTTCCCTGGTGTCGAGAGCTTGATAGTGTCCGTGGCAACTGAAGCTGAAGTACTAGGTTGTGGATGCTCACCATCTTCGAAGGACGTCATGTCTTCCTGAACATTCGCTGCTCGCGCTGTTTCTGTTTGTATTTTTTTTTGCTTCACGTTTTATTGTCATTATTGTCGTTTTAGATAAACCAGTTGCAGCACAAGCCCTTTTTGTTGCTTGTTCAACCGGCACAGTGAAAGAGCCGTGTTTTTTTTCATTTTCAAAGAATTGGATTACTTTGAGCACTAAATTCCGCTCTGCACTATGTATAGTCCTACCCATCTTACATACAGCACTAAATAGGTAGTTTATGTAATATTTCACCAAAGAGAGAAACAATAAACACTAAAATGCGATTACGAAAGCAAGAATAATACACGTGCGTCGGCGATTGCGTTGGCAATGGTACTGGTCACTGGATAGGCGAAAACGGGGCGGGGTGCGGGGAAGCGCCAGGGGAAGCGCATTCCAGCGAGGTTCGCAGATATTTCCGACGGCTTGTACATGATGTGGCGTGATCTTGCAAGTGCTTCAGAACAAATTAATGTTTTAAATAACAATAAATTAGCATCGTTGGTCGATTCTGCATTCTGCTAGATTTTTCTCTACAGCCCATACCGAAATCCTTTACATACTCTACGAATGTGATGATGATAGACTTCTGGTACTAGTTACATTTCTGGATAAGGGTTTTAATTGTTTGTAGATGCTATAACCCATTCGGAATCCAGCTTGCTCCCGTGGTTGATACGCGTCTAGTTTATTGTTTAGTCTGTTGACTAGAGTTCTACTAAAGAGCTTGTAAATTATGCGAGAGAAGACTGATAGGCCGATAATTATCCAGTTTCTTCAGAACCCCTTTTTTGCGTATCAGTTTCATAATGGCGTTGTTCCATGAAGAAGGGACCGCACCTTCGATTAAACACTTTGTGAAAAGGGTTGCAAGAGCTGAGTAGAGTTTGTCGCGAGCAGCCTTATGCATTTCTGGGATTACGTTGTGTTCCCCTGGCGCTCGCTCATTTTTGAGTTTGCGTACAGCTAGTTGGCTTTCTGCGACCGTTACTTCTGGGAGGTTCTCCGAGCCCACATTCTTAATAAGTGGAGGTTTGCAACGGTCAGCAGGCCAGCCATCTGAAGTGGTAGGGTTTTTGCTTTGATAGAGTTTTCGGTAGTGGCGATGGACCGTCTTCAGTAGCTCTGGTCTATTGACCACGGTTTTGTTTTCCTCGTCAAACAGTTTTCAATTGGTTTTCCTTCCTATATTTTATCGCAGTTTTAGCGACTTTCGGCTGTTATTTCGCTCTGCAGAGCATTCTCAATAATGTCCTTTTGGTATCTTTAAGGACTTAGCTGATTCTCTTTCGCACTTTGTTTTGGAGCTTTCAAAATTCAGTAGTACCGGCGTTCCCTTCGCTACAAAGTTGCTTTCTAGAGATTAAGTGTATCATTCTTAAGTTTACATTTTTTTGCTGCTGGGTGAAAAGGCGTAAATTTTTCTGCTTTATATTTTAAAATTTTGCGTTTAAATGTCCAATACTTGAGTTACCAACTATGTAATATTTAAGATCGTTACATACTTTTTAGTATAGACAGATCTTATCTAAAACTTATGTGAAGAAACATTTTCCAAATTGATGTCTTAAATTTTAGGTTTTTATTCTATAACTCAAATCTAGCCCGCGAACTGTGTATATTTTTTTTTCTCTATGAAGTTTCGGATGCCTATGCCAAATTAAGTTAAAATAATTACTAAATCAAAACCATGAAAATATACCTGAAAATGGCCTGTAGCGCTGCAATGAGTTGGCGATGGTAAAGCCACCAGTCACATTTTCAGTCATAATGGACTCACGAAACTAATAAATTCATATTAAAAAACGCTTTAAATCAGTTGACTGAAGTGACAAGTTCCGATAATTATTAGAATTATTAAAAATATTTTAGTCTTAAAAACTCGCCTAATGTTAGGGAAACATTCCATATTTCCTCAACCCCTCAATTATATGTAAAATTAGCAGGAAGTTCTGGTAAGGATTTTATTGTTTTGAACTCTTAAATACAACGCATTGTTGTACCTGATTGAGGAGGAAAAGGCAGATGTAGCAAATTGACTGAGACCTTACAAATCTGAGACCCATACCTACAGCCTACTAGGAATGGGTCTCCGATTTGGGTATCTGTTTCGTGATCATTTGTTTTCTCTAATAGGCAAGTAGGTGAGGTCTTTAGGCCTTCTGCGGCTGACACATACCTATGTTGTAACCTGCGAATGAGTATTATTCGCTCGTAAACAGAAAGTCCACAACCGGGATGAGAGTCGTACTCAATTCTGTGACATTTAATACACATCTAATCTAAATCTTTCAGGTTTTTTTAAACAAATCATAGAAAAGTTGAGACTGATTTTTACCTATAACCTATTGTTATTATAAATCATATATATTTTATATTACGAAAAGATTGCGCAGCAAAGTTTATCACAAAAATGATAAAACATAATTTTTACTTTACACATTTGAGACAGTCACTATACTTTTACTTTTTAAAATAGTTCCATTAAATTAAAAAGAAAACATTAGTTGAGTTTCATTTGGCATTTTGCAAAGAAATTTTGCGCTAAACCGCTATTACGAAATGTATACTAGTTTTTCTTCATACAATACCCAAATTGTAAGTACTAAATGAAACATTACAACAAACAGCTAATCAATAACGTTATATTGCATAAATGATGGACTAATTATCCAAATATTATTTACGAACTATTATTGATAACGGATTTTGTTTGAATAATCTGTTCGAACTAATTATCATTATTATTGTAACATATCGGACAAACAACACTGAATGATTTACGAAAAATACACAATACATAATGTATACGTTTAAAGTTATTATGTTCAACAGTAATCGATCATTATGATAAACTATTTTGTCCGGGGATTTTTCATAATGGCCCGTTTATGAGGAAATTTCTTTGCGAATTATAATTAATAAGGAGAATAATTCGTCAATTATGTGTATTTATTCTTACCTGACACTTTATATACACGAGTTATGACGTAGACTCCAATTAAGAATATAACAAGTTTAACACTATATTTATGTCACAGCAATGTTTATACACCCATGAATTATTTTTTTTTATATACCAATATTGCAAAATATTATGACTGGTATTTTCTTGTAATTTTACTACCTTTGTTTTTAAATTTCAGATCAAATAGTTAATTATTTTTCTACTACCATTTTATTTATTTATTTTATTTATTATTTATTTATTTATTAACACTTCGTTGCATATACATTAATATAGTACAATTGACATAATTAAATAAAAAGGAGAGCAACTGGCGGCCTTATCGCTTTCAAGCGATCTCTTCCAGGCAACCACTGTGAGAAAACAAAAAGTATTAAATTACATAAGATAGGCATTTTAAGGAAAAGTTTACGAAAATCATTTTGCAGTTATCTCGTTTTAATTTACCTCTGCATTTCTATTATAACCTAGTTTCCACCGGAAGTTTGAATGCAGAATCACTGCAAAATTAAGGTCATTACCTTTTTTCATAATACTCTATTCAACGTGACCGCCGGGGATAAACCTTTGATGCCATGCTGATGACTATATTATACACATGCCAACCAATACCAGTTTCACGAACATCGTTAAAGACAGTGGCCTGTTTTTTGTGCTAATTTTTAATAAATAGGAAGCAAATATTTCGTGTGTTAAACGTAGTTGTTAACAAAATTATTTCGCGGAAGTGCCTTCAAAAAGACCTCAATAAAGGAAGTCCAATTTTAGTTAATGTAAGTAGTATATATGCTTATTTAACGCAATGTTGCTAATATTTTACTTGTTTTTACAAATCAAATCAAATCAGAATCATTTATTCATATAGGTAACACAATGTACACTTATGAACGTCCAAAAATAAATACATATTAAATGCTTCTAATTTTACATTTACTGCCAGTTCTCAAATCAAGGGCGTAGAACGGAAGAGAAGAACTGGCAATAAACTAAATAGCCACTCTTTCTAATCGCCAAGTTTTTGTTTTACATAATGTTTGTAAGGAGCTGCAACCATTACACCATGTTCCACATGACATCTTAAGTCACACACATGTCTTAAATAAAGTTTTATATAGCCTTTGATGAAATATTGCTTTAAAGGATCAAAGTATAAATCAGGAATTGATATTTGAATCCTTTTTCATCAAAAGCTAGATATAAAATGTAAATCCACGAATACTCCATGTATATTTGTTTTTATATTGCACACATCATTAAACAAATTTGTCAAGTTTATATCGTACTCTGATGATAAATCTTTGGTTTGAACGGCGGTATATCACCTAATTAATTTGAATCACTATTTAGTCAATGAGGCTAGCGCACTGATAGTTTACGCGTAACACTCGATATACGATAACCAAAGTTGACACGAGGAGGTATAGTTTATTAGTCATGTAATATATAATAAATATATATTTCAGCGCAATCAGAATCAGTGATGCTGTGTATATTTTATTTGGAACTACTGATGTGTACCATTACTTTTGCTAAAAGTGTTCCGGCTGATTTCAAAGGTTAGTTTTTTTTAAACCAATATTAAGGTTTCGAAATTTTTCTATAAATAATAATTTTCTAATCATTTTTAATTATTACTATTAGTATGTAGCTAAGAATATTGTAAACACTATATTTGTGTGTTATTATATATTTTTTAATTAAAAAAATCTAGAAATACAGTATATATATTTATAATATATTTATAATTTGTTTTTCCCAAAAAAATAATTATATAGTACTACTAAATAATGTATTTAGGAGTATTTTTTTCATATAATATAATAATTTGTTTGATATTATTAATCAAATAAAATTAATATTAAAAAAATAGATTTTAATACTAAACCCTAAATTTATTAAACTTTATAATAACCTAAGAGCATTCTATAAAACATATTCATTTTCAAATCAGAACAGTTACTGCAAAATATTATTAATAATACTCTAAAAAAAAAAATGTTCTCATCATTTTCAGTATAATCTATAAAATTCAATTATTGTAGCCTCTTTTCTCTTTAGAGGAACCATTGGAAAATGAGGTGATCACATACGACTTTCCTTTGGTGAGGCGTGGAAAATGGAACGCAAGGAAACCAACACACACCCTGCCTCTAAATGTACCTGTTCCATATGTTGTAATCCACCACTCCTATTCACCATCCGCCTGCGAAGACAGTAATAGCTGTGCGCAAGCAATGCGGTCTATGCAGAATTACCACATGGATGAGCATGGATGGTGGGATATTGGATATAAGTGAGTAGCTTATATACGATTATAGCCTTGTACATACGTCACATTATTTTAAAAAACTGTCAAATTAAATAAATATATTATTGCTATATCGTCCTTATCTGGCCGTAAACTGAGAGTTGTATAAAATATAAAAGAAGTGCGTCTTTAAAAATAGATCTAACAGACAGACAAAGCCTTACTGAATACGAAAAGATATACTTATTCATTCATTCATTTCCTTAACCTATAAAATGAAAAATAGTTTTCGTATATTATATGTATATTAGTTTGACACTATATGTTTCATTAAAACAAAAACGGATTCATGAAGTCGTGAGTTCCATTCTTATCAAAATAAAACGACGTGAATTGTTCGTGTAATAAATTATAAGAATTTTTTGACTGATGATAATTGTTTCTTTATTAGTTTTGGTATCGGCGGTGATGGAGCTGCGTACGAAGGTCGAGGTTGGACTGTCCTTGGTGCTCATTCACTGCGCTTCAATAACTACAGTCTTGGAATATGCCTTATTGGGGACTGGAGATGTATGTATTACTTAGAAAAAAATATAGAAACATGTAAATGTTAATTAACTATTGTATGTTTCGCTAGGCTTTCAAGATATTACTAAAGAAAAATGTTGTTTGTACGTCAAAGCATAATAATGTTGTGCGAAGCCTTTCTTCTTCTTAATACTTAAATTATAATTATTTCATCAATTTACAACATAGCAATATGTTTATTTACATGCCATAATCGTACTATATCTCTATCATTAGATACTACTACTCAATAGCAGCTAATCTTATTTAACATAATTTTATTATTTGAGACCTATATCCGAAATAAAAATTGACTATATACCTAATCAGTATTGAATTAACCAATCTTAAATTATTGAACACGAACTATGTCCCTTGTTTGTCAAAATCCAAACTACAAAAAATACAATAAAACCTTGACGTTAGACTTAGCGCTAAGTCTCTTTTGTAAATCTTACTCTGAATCATTAGAACAAGTATACAAACTCGTAATTATTACCTATAACGACGTCATTATCTAACTTTTTCTCGAATAGATTATTTAATAACTAGTAACAAAACATATTATTATTACGAAAATTTTCCACTACAAGACGACGTAACGTATTATCTAAGCTGGCATTATTGTTAATTGTGACTGATTATAAAAGGTCATCCATCGATGATATTTTAATATTAATTTTAAATGACTTATAGCAATGTATATTTTAAGTACTTAGATGCCGCTCTGTGTATGAAAATAACATAATCAGTGCTTTTTTTTTATAAATCGAATTAAACATTAATCTACGGAGGCCGTTGACTTTAAATAATATTAATTAATAATAGCAAAAACTTCTATTTACAGATAAAGTTCCGCCAGCGCTGCAAATAAAAACGGCTAAAGAGTTAATATCCGCTGGTGTAGACCTCGGATTTATAAAAGCAGATTATAAACTCATAGGTCATAGACAAGTGAGGGATACAGAATGTCCTGGCGATGCGCTATATGAAGAAATAAAACAGTGGAAGAATTACTCTCCATTTCCAGCTACAGTTACGGATTTGGTGGATGTTGTAGAGATACCAGAGTCTATTAGAGGACAGTGGAAGGAGAATGGAACTTTGAAAAGTTGAAATTTTGAATTTGTAGAATAAGTTAGTTTTAAGTGTAATAGAAGTTTAAAAAAAAGTTCCTTAACATTATTTATTTACGTAATAAAATTAATACATCTACTTAATTGTTTTTTGTAAAATTATTTTTTTTATTAAATTACTATTGATATAATTATTTCCAATGAGACCGGCCGATTTAAAAAAATCTTTGAAAAACCCTGAACTATTAAAACTAAAAAAAATTGCATATGCAAAATAATAAGTTAAAGTAGTTTTAAGTGTAATAGAAGTTTAATAAAAAAGTTCCTTAACATTATTTATTTACGTAATAAAATTAATACATACATCTACTTAATTGTTTTTTGTTAAATTATGTTTTTTATTAAATTGAGACCGGCCGAAATTAAAAACTAAAAAATTTGATCGTAACACATTTCTGCCTATTACTTATCATTTTTAATGAGAGACTAGATTATTATACATGAATAGAAAAAGACTGTAACTGTTTTATGTAAAGTTTTTCAAAATACTATTTAAATGTATTTATTACCGTCTCTCCATAATTTATACTTCATTATCAGTTTTATTAATTTGACGATGTATTGGCATGACACTTTACGTTTAAAATTAAAATTTTGAATTTAACAAAATTAAAATAAGGATTATTTATTTACTAATGTCGCGAACTACTGTTACGACTTTTTACTGATTACTATTAATTTTAAAAAATTATGCAAATTGAATAATTTATGCAAATTAAATAATTTAATCTTTCTTTATTTATTGTATCTTTCTTTTTACATTAAAAACACTTTTTGTTATGACTGATAAAGCGATAAGGGCCGGTAAAGTTATAGCCCTACTTGAAGAAGATTGTTCGCAAACACGTTTCCTGGCGGCTAATTGTGACTCGTTCAACAGGAACAGTATCAAGTGACCGGGGGGCTTAGGCAAGATGCCTTAACCGTTGTGTAAGTAGAAAGTCGAAAACTAAATTTGCATGAAATTTTGTCGACAAGAACTGTCATTTTCTACTTACACTACTGTTTAGCCATCTTGATTAAACCCCCTGTTCGGTCAAAAGAAGACCCGGGAAGAAAACTGTGCACAGAATCAAGAGATGGTGGTTTGTAGTGAGTCAGGAGTTGCGGAATTGCAAGGCGTCAAGTGTAGACCTGAAGAAGAGCCTTGAAGAAACAAAAGGAGTTAGCGAAGGCTCTAAATTTTTCGTTTGCCTGAAACTGTTCTTCACGGACTCTGGAGGATTGGAATAAAGTATTGTTTTCTCATGAAGCTAGAATCTCTTTGTAAGGAGTTAGTGTTCGTAGAAAATAGAACACTGAATGCACCGTACATACACAATGGAAGTCCTTTTTTTTTAAATGAGGTGAAAATGCGCTTACGCAGGCCCGCATCAACGATGTCGAGATTGACGCGGGGACTGTGGGGCTGGGTCTACACTCAAATCCCTCTGCTATTCAGAGGGGTAGCGAGACCCCACCCACTAAAAACACCTCAGCCCTTCACAGGCCCTTAAGGTGGGCCCTCGGGGTTCGCTAGGCATTTTTTTTTTTTTTTTTATTAATAGGAGGCACGGGAGCTCTGTAGTTACCGCCGAATCACTCAACCAGAAGGCTGAAGTTTGCGCTTTGGATTGGTACGCCTTTTCTTGAAGGACCCTATGAATTGTTCGAAATACTTCTTGGGCCTGGTTCCACAAGGGTCGACTCCTTAGAAAACGCCTGTTGTGGAACGACGGACGTCGAGGTTACGGAGATTTGTATTTGCGCGATATGAAACTCAGCTAGATGCGAAAACTCCTCTGAACACCTCCATGGTATGCGGTAGAAGATGCAGAGATCCACATCTCTACGCAACGCCAAGGGATCGCCGCACGGAAAGTGACTGTCGACATTCGAACCGTCTTCGTTGAATACGGTCAAGTGGAAGGAGCTGGTACTGGGAGCTCGCCCAGAGGTGAGAGCAGTACTCATATGCCAATTTGTTTATAAAGTTGAGGGGAGTGAAGTAGTCTCGCCTTGCTGAGCACACCAAGCTTTTGGAGGCTAATTTAGCCTTTCCTTCCAGATGACCGCGAAACTGAACGTTATTCGATATGTCAAGCCCAGTATTCCGATGTAGCTGAGCTTTAAGGAGAGTGTCTTCAAAGAGGGAGTAGCGACAAAGGGAGTTTTTTTAGCGGAAAACGCGCATACTTGTGTCTTTTGGGGTTAAATTGATAATTTAGTCTACCCCAGTCCGAGACTCCAGTAGAAGAGTTTCGACTTCAGACACAAGTTTGTTCCGGTACTCATCGACAACAGCCCGAGAAATACCTGCCCGGCCAGTGTAAAAAGTATCCCCAGTTGTCGTCCGCATAGCAATGAATGTTGCTAACTGCAACATATCATTATAGAGAATAACAGGATCGGGATAGGACACAGCCTTGTGGGACACCAGCATTACAGGTTTCAGTTCGGAGCATGCTCCGTCGATGAGACTTTGATCGATAGCGAGAAAGCTGGAAATCCAGTTGCATAATTTTCAGGGAGCCCATAGGCTGGAAGTTGAGAGCAGTCTCTGTGCCACACCCGATCGAAGACTTTCCTATGTCCAAACTTACCGCCAGCGCCTCCCCTTGGACTCAATTGCCTCTGCCCACCTATGGTAAGGTATAAAGAGGTCACCAGCCGAGCGACCACGACGGAAGCCTACTGAGAATCGCTAATCACTGGTGGCCCTCTATACCTCAAGAGCTGGCTTTAATAATGGTTTCCATTATTTTGGAGAACAAGGAGGTTATAGCTATTGGGATAGTTGACGATAAGGATCGCCTTTTTAGGGACGAATGAAGGCTTAGCACTTCGGAAAGTGCCGAGCGTGTAAAGGTACCGGAAAAGGGGTTAGACCGGAGCCAACTCAGGAGCACAAGTACGCAGCACAATTGAGGGATCCATCAGGCCCGCTCGACTTATGGATTCAAGGAAGACAAAGCTTTAGGATAGCACGTTGCCGGAATATAACTTCGGGCATCGTAGTATCACACCGCAATAATGTCGGTGTTCCTTCCCTTGATCATCCAAAGTGGATTCGACAAAGAGACAGCCTAGAAGATCGGCCTTCTCTTCGCGGTATGGGCAAGTCATATCCTCCCTATGAGTGGTGGAATTGAGGCTGACAGAAATTCTTGACAGCTTTGGCAAGAGACCAGAAGGCTCGAGTTCCCGAAGGGAGGTGGGCCAATTTCTCACCAAACTGGCAATGTGCTCTGACTTTGCTTTACGATTTTGTTGAGGACCTGGAGGCTGAATTGTATGCTTTTTACGTTCGCCGATAGTCACATCAAGGATGGCACCGCTTTGCCCAGGCTTTAAAGCATTCACGCTTACGGGCAAAGCCCTTTGCAAGAACGCCTAAACTAAGGTGGGACTTGCCACCGACCGGCACCGAGAGAATGGAATAAAGAGTTCCATACCCTAGGACCACCTCGGCGACAGAGTCAGCGACGGCATCTGGAGTACTCGACGAAAAGCAAATGCCCCCAAGGGTAGGACGCAAAAAGACCGCATCCCATCCCAATCTGTGACTTATAGTGCCACACGCGGCGACAGCCCGTGAAGCTAGGCCGAAGAGGGCGCGTGAACGGCACAATGCTCCGACCACACAATGATCTGATGAACCCAATGGCGGTTCAACAGAGACTTGGTATTCTCCGGATGTGAAGTCACAGAAGGTCCAACAAAGAGGTTTATGACCAGCCACATCTGGTTTGCGTAATGCAGGAACCATTTGCGTCAAGTCATAAGCCAAAGCAAAGTCGTGAAAGGATCTTCGATATCGGTGTTTCTGAGCCGAGCCAATCGGCATGGTGGGCGTTAAAATCGCCAAGTATCACGATTTCAGCGTAGGAACCCTTTGAGCAGGGAGTCTGTAGCCATTTGATGTGCTCATGAGTCGGTCGTTTCGTTATTTCCACTTGGGACCTATACAGGATGCATAGAATCGGGATGGTCATCGAGTCTACGCGCAGCCAGAGGTTAGATAGGTCCCTTCCTTCAAGCGTCCTGAGGCGACGAGAACAGATATCCTCTCTGACGTACACGCAACTCCCGCCCGCGGCACAAATGAATGTTCCAATTTGTACCCCGGGTAGGAGAGGTAGGAAGTATCAGCCGGGGAGGAAATCTGAGTCTCGGTAAGAAAGAGCAAGGCCGGCTTCGCAGTCTCTAAATGGTAGTGGACTGGTTGATATTAGAATTGAGCCCCCTAAATTTGTGAAGTCCAAGCGAGCGTGGACGGGGGTGTTTGTTGAGTTTCCGTTTGCCCCGAGAACGATAACTGTTTTTGATGTTGAGCCAAATTTCCCCAGAATAGAAGGGAGCCTTGCGTCCACCACCGGGCTGAATGTCCCGGTTTGACGCCCAGAGGGGATTCTCCACCGCGAGCCGTGTGGTACCCCCTGGGGTAGATTCTCTTTTTCTGCACCTTCATATTTATGGGGGGGCTGGATCTCTTCACCGCACGAAACGCGAGTAAAAAGGTAAGTTATTGATCACTTCACGCCGGTTTTCTGAGAAAGTGGCCCCGGTCGCGCCCTTTGTGAAGCCCGAAGACAACGCATGGCACCCCACTAGGAAGGTTGAAGGAAATAACTCTGTAAGGTTATTTCACCATGGCTGGGGTCACTCCCGACCTAATTCTACCAAAGGAGACATAATGGAAGTCCTAATTCAATGTAGGCTGTTATACCATTAAATTTCGGTTAATCAACTGAAATCGACCTTAAACGTAAATTTCCGTAGGTGCCGGTTTTCTTTTTGTAAATGTTTAAATTGTCGGAAAGTCGTTTAGTTAACCAGGGTTAGCAATGGATTTTCGTATTCTGGTCGAAAAAGTTTTAACATTTGTTTGTAATTTTTATTAAAAACAATCAATCTGAGCAGCTTTGGAAAAGAATTCAAAATAAAACACCGATGTACTCAAGCATTATATAATTCAATGATTTTTGATAATGCTCGAAATAGAAATATAACTATAGGATGGCATTTTCTATATGTAGTTAAAATTCCCCTCTACTCTATATATAAATATACAATGTTTTTACTTAAATGCTAAATGCCTCATGCAATATGGCATTTTACAACTGAAGTTTGTGATATCTTTTATTTACAAGAAAAGTTCATCTTATTTCGCCATTCTTTTAAAATACCTTTCAGCCGTGTTCTGTAAATGCCCATTTCATAATATAAAATGTTGTCAAATATGGTTGTGATATTAAAATGGAAATGGAATACAGAACTTAGTTCTTATAACGATAGTTGAAATAAAAGAGTTCCACCAAATAATGTTGCAGCATGAGTATATTTTTAAAATGACAGAATTTTTAAAATCTTGTTAATTTCAAAATTACATCTGCAATAACGTTAAAAAGCAATGCAATTGTTGTTTTTTTTACTTATTTCAAATATTTTGACATATAGTATTATGTTTATATAGTATATTTTCACTGTGCGTTTAAAAACGTTTTGACTAAATATCGTAATCCCTCTTTTTTCCAATAAATGCTCATAACTAGTAAATATGATACATACAATAGTGTCAATGACTTATCTGACCTTGTGACCAAGTTCTAGTTTAGTCATCTAAACTTTAATGTTTTTAAACAGTTTTACTACCAGATCAGATTGGCGTGTGACACTATGGCAAGATGACAAAATATAATCCTGTTGCCCTATTCGTACCATGAGGTAAAGAATAGGTAATAATTTCTATGTGTAGTTCTTACATACTTTCTGCAAACAAATTATATAAAAAAATATGATTGCTTTAATTACATATAATGTGTACCTAATTTTACTTCACTTTGCACACTTTTACATTAAAAAAGCCAATTAATATCCCTGTGCATAAAGGTCAGTACTCACATACGGTATTGCTCGATAGTTTTACTCGAAGTCGAGTAAAAATCAACGTGTGAACCGCAAAACTCACAGCTCGAAGGCTCGCACCGAGCCGGCTCGATGGAATAAAATGAAAGTAATTTCCTTCGAACCTACTCGAAGCGAGCCGTCAATCTTGACTCGAACGTGTGTACGTGACTGCGAGTGGCGCGAGGCGAGCGTCAGTCTGGTATTGTTTATCGTGATTGAAACACGTGTTTTTAAGAGAAATGGATTTGCGAGTTTATTCCAAAAGCGCTATAGAAGACTTTATTAACACAAATAGACAGTGTGAGTGTTAATGGAATGTCAAGTCCAAAGATTACTCCCACAAAAATAAGAGAAATGAATGTTATGATAAATTACTAGCTGTGCTTAACGTTTTTTCTTTTCATTTTCTTTGATTTTCTTATAAAGCACTGTGAGACTTGCTAAATACAGCCACCGTCTCCTTTGTTGCACAGACATCCTTTGGCTCGAACGGCTCGGGTGAATACTGAACGGCGCGCCTCATTCGATAGATCAATGCTCAATGTGTGGACGAAAGCCCATGCCATGGATTTTACTCGACAGTTTAGCTCGATCGAGTAATACCGTATGTGAGTACTGACCTTAGGACGTGTAGTTGAGCCTAATATAAAAAAAAGATCTTTTTTGTTTGACAGTTGCTGCTGACTTTTAAAAATATACATTTTAAAATTCGAATAATGAAAAGCTACTCATTAAATGTAATCAACTGCAATCATTCAACTGACACTTCAAATTACTTTGTGGGTGAGAATTCAGTAGGTTCCAGGATGCGGCAATGCATTTCCCGAATGAGCGGGACCGTGTACGCGACGCATTCGTCCCAACCCGGGTTACGCCATGTACTCTCGCGCGTTTCACGTCGAGCTTGAAGGTCTTTGTAACCTGAAAAATATATGGGGTATCACAGTTACATACATTTTGATTGAAAAAAATAGAGTTAAATTTTCAAATGCAAACGATTTTGTAAGTTACATTTCTACATCCAAAAGAAATTTAGGACAAATTTTATTAAATAAAAGTGAAATTCCGAAAACAACCTCAATTGGACTTTTATGTAACTCTGAAACCAAATTATGAAAAAGCATTTTAAATTGTTTGAAGGATAAACAATCAATCATATCAGGCGCCAGTCATAGAAACAATTAAGTAGCGGCAGTAGGTTGACTTACACCAAATATGATGTACGTTGTAAAGCCGCCCAATCTGCGAGAAGTATCCAGCGAAGGCTTCGTTCTTAGCGCGGCGGTAGGTCAAACCACGAGCCCAATTGTTGCCCCACTCTATCATAGTTCCAGGCTTCAAGCTGGAATTATTTTAATTTATCTATCATATACAGATGTAATATAAAATTAATAAAAGATTATTGGACACGTTTGTAATGCTAACTGACCTAAATTTTAGACAAAATTCAGTTCCATATAATTTTTAGAGAGAAAAATTATCTAAGACTAAACTATAAAGTTCGAGTACAATTATTATTAATTTAAATTTTTTTAAGGGTCCGTTGTGATGCAGTTTAAGAAAAAGTATAATCCTGGTTTATAGTAATTAAGTTATACCTACATGTACTGCTTGAGACTTATGACATGGTTTCTTATACCTAATAAGTGAGATTTGAGATAAAAAAAATATTTTTAAGCCTTTCGCATACTTTCTGATCATTGTATTGTGCCCTACAAATTGTTTGTTTTGGGACTAAAATAAGGTTTCCTCGCGATGTGTTTCTACTGGGTTCAGAAGCAGGAGTCACACAATAAAAAGTAGGATAACAATAATATTATGTAATATTCCCACCTATAAACTATATTTATTGTCACAGTCCTCATAAAACGAAATAATTTTAGTAATTTTAATACGGTGAATATATTTGGTCTAATAATATAAATGTACATTTAGCAGAGTTGGTTTTTTCACACCCACGCTTCTCAAATATTTAAAAATAGATATAAGATGAAGATGTCTTAAATTTCAAATATTTCGTCAGATTTCTTTAACTATGTTATTTTTGTAATTAAAACAATACTAGTTCATTTAGAATTATTTTATGATAATTTGAGCTGAGATGAGCAACAATGCCAAACAATAAATAAAAATAATAACAGAAAATATCACATATTGAAAATAATTATACCTGTAGGATCGAATTTCATAGATATTATTGGGTGTGCGGGGCTCGCCCGAGGGCCAAAAACTGAAGGCGAGTAAATATTGCAGGTGACGAGACCTCACAAAGTTTCCTCGCTCCTTCTCTAGTGTCCGATATTCCTATAAAAGTATATTTATAACATTATTTGTTTATCCTACTTGTTTACACCATATTATATGTTTAACAAAATTTTATTAATAAAAATCTAATCCTTTAATATTGATCAATAACTATATTAGCTGAACTATTAGCAAGTAAATTATTTTAATGATATTAAATATTTGTGATAGAACAGCATAAAAAATATTTAAAATGCTGTGAAGCAGATATTTTTCTCTAACTATATTTTAGTTGGAATTAGTAAAGTACTTACAGGATTTTCCTTGAACAATATTTTGGCCTTGTCAATCTTTTCGAAGCCACCGACATACCGCCATAAGTGTAGAGCTTGATCCATGTCTCCCACAGACACTGTCCATGATCCTACTAGTTCACAGCCAAGGTCTGCTTTCCGGGATTCTACAAATGCCACAGAAGTGGCACTATGGCACAAGTAGATGTGTAATTAAGAAATTGCACTAAGAAAAAGTATGTATCATTAAGTCTTTCAAGGTTTCTATTCTACTGCTATTTTTGTAAGCAAAAATTGACGAAAGAGATACAATAAATACAATGTTCTATTTTGGAGTCGCAACTCCATAGGGCATGACACAAACGGTCTGTAGAGTTCATCATAAACCAAAGTAATTGATAATATTTTAAATAAACAATACAGAAATTCTTTTATGCTAAAATTTTGTATTGTTTTTGTTCAATCTTAATTCATTCTTATTTAGAATTATTCAATAAGCAAATCTCAAATATTCTAATACAAATATGATTTGTTTGAAGGTTTCAAAGATAACAGAGGGTAACTATATCTACTTGTTTCTTATAATTTAAATGCATATTCTATTTTAAGAATGTTGCATAATAGTCCATTTAGTAGATCTCCAATTGAAGATTCTATACTTTGAACCCTTCTGACAGTACTTACTAGTTTTTTAAATATTTATCAACTGAGTCCGGCCTAATGTTATGCGTATGTAAGGCATATACAATCTCCTTGTCGCTAAGCATACGACTGTGAGATTCTTTGGTCGGTTCGATTTTTCGCACCAAAAGTTTCGATAGCCATCCATCATCAGCATTTAAACAAGAACTTGTTGTAGCGATAAACCTAAAAGAACAAAACAGTACATATCATCACAAGAACGATAATATCAATAGCTGCGAATTAGCGCTAGGTTCATCGCACTCATCCACTGATAAAAACATTCCAAATTCAAAAAGAAATCAAAAATACCTTGCATTTTTGGGAACAGCAGAACTCAAAGCTGTAATTTTATTTATAGTGTTCATGATTACGTATTAGATCATTAATTATCTGTTTTTTATCCAAAATTTCACGACACTTTGTAAGTTCGACAACTTGTTATCTGTTCAATAAAAATAAAACATTTGAAGGTTATCTAATAACTTGAAAATAGACCGATTTTTCTCCGTTTTGGACTTTGGTGATAGAGCGACACCTACTGAAAGTGACCTTAACTATCTACTACCAAATGTCACACTTGTGTGTTAACTGTCAATTGATGTGATTTTTTTATGACATCAGAAATTTCTTTGACTTGAAGAGCTTTTATGAAATACAGTAGTAGATTTTATTTTAAATAATACCTATTACAAAATGGAAAAATCTAATGAGCAGCAATTAATCTAATAATAATAATCCTGTTGAGCTAGAACCCTATATGGATCTGGACCTCAGATTGGATCTGTTGTTCCTACGAGAATGTACTTGTGCGTGCTCCTAATTCACCATGCTTATTGCTGATAGAGGGCAAATCTTTTTTTTATTTTTTATTAATTAACTATTAAATACTTAATGTGTCATGTGGAACATGGTGTAATGGTTGCAGCTCCTCACAAACAAAACAAAAATCTTGGCGATTAAAAAGAGTAGCGGAGAGTTTATTGCCAGTTCTTCTCGTCCGTTCTACGCCCTTGATTTGGGAACTGGCAGTAAATGTAAAATTAGAAGCATTTAGCATTTAATATGTATGCCTTTATTGAGATTCATAAGTGTACATTGTGTTACCTAAATGAATAAATGATTTTGACATGACTTGACGTGATACATGTTGTAAATTTTAGTTTAGCTTCACCGTACGAGCAAGTGTAAATTGCGCACATACAAAGAAAACGGTCGAGAGACACATGCTTAAGCCGCACTAGTTTTTCCAAACACGCGTGTCTAATTTATCTGTGTTTAATAATATTCTGTCAAAATTGTGCAAAATGTGACGTTGCCTTAAGGTGTCGCTATCTATACATTATTTGGCTACAATCACTGCGACGCTGCAACGCGCTAACGAAGTCCCAGCTGCTACGGATATAGACTACTTCTCGGCCTTAGGCACTGGGGCCTTCGAGCTGGCCAGTCAGTGATTAGGGTGGTCCAGGATCCTTCCTTTAGGTTCGAGGAACCGTAGACCATCCTTCTTCCACAAATATTTTAGAAACCCTTGAATGCTTAGTCGGGAGTGAAGGGAAGCTTCCTTTTACCTCTAACTCTAGCTTTAACCTATCCATCATAATTTTCCTTGTAATGGTGATTGAATGCGTCAACAACATTATTTTTAAGGTGAGGATGATGCATTCTGCTACCTTTTAACTGAAATTGCCACTCTTTTCAAAGTAATATTTAGGTCCTAATAATAGTTATTCCACACTGCTCACCGTGAACTGCCGAACTATTAAACTAAGTGGCATTTCATTTCAACCGTAGACCATCCTTCTTCCACAAATATTTTAGAAACCCTTGAATGCTTAGTCGGGAGTGAAGGGAAGCTTCCTTTTACCTCTAACTCTAGCTTTAACCTATCCATCATAATTTTCCTTGTAATGGTGATTGAATGCGTCAACAACATTATTTTTAAGGTGAGGATGATGCATTCTGCTACCTTTTAACTGAAATTGCCACTCTTTTCAAAGTAATATTTAGGTCCTAATAATAGTTATTCCACACTGCTCACCGTGAACTGCCGAACTATTAAACTAAGTGGCATTTCATTTCAACGGTGATTCGTTTATTACACAGCTTGGATGATCTTTGAATTGTAGGGTGAAATAACCACTAAATTTTATATGAAATACTGGTCACGTTGTGTTGGTGAATGGTGTAGGTACTATTTTAACCATCACTAGAATATAACCGCCCCTTCATACGTAATGTTTTTTTAAAAATTATATAGCGTAAATGTGAAAATTCGGTCTAAAATTTATTTAATCTAAGATTTATAGGGTTAAAAGGAATAATAATTTGAGGTTTTATGGAATTACATGAATTTGTAATGTTTTTGCAAATTAGATAAGTTGTTACTGGCTGCTGGCAACACTGGATACTTGTCATTTGTTGATTTATTTATCGATACTTTTAATTTTATTTATCTGAAAATAAATAGGATTATTTTTTAGATTTAGGGTGATATTTGAACAAATAAAATAGGTACTACAGGTGCAAATGGGTAAGTTAGAGGGATATTTTTATTTAAAAACTTGCAATTAGTGGGCGTAGATATTAGCTTGATTGCTTGTAATTGAATCTGATTATAATGGGTTTTTCAGCATCAAGTGAAGTTACGAAACTTCAGCAGCATCTAGCACTGCTTAAGGAGGAATATGGAAAGTTGCAAAGTCATTGTGCTGAAGTGGAAAGGAAGTACACGCTGGCGGCTGCTTCCGCCGGTGATTTAAGTGAAACCAGCTTTGTAGCAAGGTTGCTTATGACTGTATCGTCGTTATATGGAAGAGAGACATATTCTGATATTTCTATTAAACTTCAAAGTAAGTCTATGCCAGGACATAAATTTGTCCTGAATGCGCGGTCGGATGATTGGAATGAAGATGCCTTGAAAAATCATACAGAACTTGGTAAGCTTATATACATTATGTTCATCAGTATGTCATAATAAAATTAATGACACACAAATGTAAACAGCATATCTCTATTGACACTACAAAACCTGACTGTATTGACTGTAGATTGAGTTATACCTCATGCAGCTTTTGTATTTGCATCTCTTGGGAGATAACCTGTCTATAAAACTAGAAATAACTTTTGTTCTCTTTTCTAATAAAATATTCCAACAAATTCTCTCAAATAAAATCTAGCAAATGTAAATGTTATTCAATAGATTATATTTATGTTTCAGACTGGTCATCTTTGCCAGACGATGTTGGTGCTGCTCTCCTTAAATGGTTATATACAGACCTTGTAGATCTCTCCCGAGGAGAATTATTTGCCCTTCAGTTGATGAAATCGGCAGCCAGCTTCAAATTGTATGGTCTTGTTGGAAAGTGTGAACAGGCATTAATTGCATCTGTTGGTGTAAGGTAATTTCAAGTATTACAATCGGCTGATTGTAAATAAAAGAGGCTTCTTTTATTTTCAACCTCAAGACAAATATAGTTTTTCTACAAGTGTGTCCTGAAGTTTTCTGCACTAGTACCTAAAAACATTAAATAATACCTGCCTATTAATATGGCCGTTTAAAGCATAGATAATATAAGTAAAATTACATGACATGAGGCAGATGTATTTATTACATTAATAGTTTTTATAAAGACTATAGTTCTGTGTTACATTCTCCGTTCTGCATATTACTAAATAATAAAAAAAATACTCTGGGAACTTAAAGAAACTTCAAGTCTTGACTTAAAACACTTAGCTGTATTTAGAATCATGTAATTTTTTTTCAGAACTTGCGTGAAATTTTATTCAGCTGCAGATGAAATAGCAGCAACAGCTCTTAAGGAGCACTGCTCTGGTCTTATTTCTGCACATTGGGATGACCTCACAGGTACTTCTTTCTTACAAATAACATTGCTTTAAAATAATTGATAGAATCTTCTTGGTGATAGTTAACTTTGTTTGTTGACCATGAAAAAATTACAACATTATTAAAGAAACAATGATTTTAATTATGGCTTAATTAAAGTTAAAGATATATAAGTATTTTTTATGTTATTTTTTCTTAATATTAATCTTGTAGGCTTGTAACATTAAGGCTGTCAATTGCAAGTCCTTTACAATTATTTCAAGAACACAAAATAAGTGTTTACATATTATTATTAGAATAATATATTTTAAAATGACAGCCTTCATTGGATACTTCACAAAACATATATTATTATTTATGTATGCAAACGATACAGTTGTTTTAAGGGTGTCTTAATTTGAAGAAAAAAACAACTATTTTGTAACTTTTGTTCATTTGCTAAGCGTTAACAGAATGATAAGGACATTGATTGTACTGTGTAACTTCCAACAGCAATAGCGATAGAATTTTATGAAAATTCGATGTAGTTCTTTAATTTTTATAAAAATTTAAAGAATTACGCTGTTTTTGCAGCGTTAGGACCGCGCGGTACAACTCAATAATGAAGTCGGGATTGCAATCCTCTCGCGACTGGGAGTTAATTAATCCGGTGCAGATCACTTAATAGATATCCAAGTCATTCATAAACCTTCATATATATATATATATATATATATATATTATATATAATATATATCCTTTCCCCATTTATTCATATATACTAAGTACTTTATAAATTGTTTTTTTTTAAATATATTTACTTCAGCTGTTATCCTTATTAAATCTACTGTATTTTTCGATGACAAGATGCCAGTACATATTGCGTTAGTAATTGCAATATATATTCCGATACATAGCACGAATACTCACATACCATTATATTTTAGGCGAAGACTTCGCCCACATGTCGTCAGCCCTCCTCTACCGTATGTTGAAGAGTAAAACGCCACAACCGTTGCATGGCGCTGTTCGGTTGTTAAGGGAAGACGTTGTATTCTTATGCCTCGTGGAAAACCACGCAAATGTAAGTAGATATTATAAGCAATGTCTTTATTGTTATGGAGACTCGGAAAGTGAGAATGCTGGAAGGTGACTGATGTTGGTTATTTAGAGATAATATCTAGATATATTGGAAATAATTCATATTTTAGTGTCTATAAACTAGGACTTTTTTGCGCTCATGAATTGAAACACCTTTTTTGTACTTCTTCTATATTTCGATTTTTCTATCGCTAAAAAGACAGGTGATCTCTTCTCTTTTTTAGAATACAACAAATATTCTATCTTTTAATTGTAAATTGATGTTTCCTAGATGGCAACAAAGACAAAACGCAATACCATAAAAAATATATTATTTATATTCTAAAATGTACGTAATATATATAAAAAATATTTAGGGTCTGTTTCACAATGTATGGATAAAGTACCAAATAGCTATGCAACACAAATTATTTCGAAGATAAATTGTGCTATTTACCACTTCATCGGACTCATAACTTATGATGGACTTTATGTGGCGAATAGCGCTATCTGACAGTCGTCAAACGCAACAATAGTGTTTATCCTACCAATAAGTAATAAATAGCTAATTTAGAACTTATGTAGAACTTATCCGTACATTGTGAAACAGACCCTAAGACTCTCTGTCTAACATTAATTATAATATAAATTGGAATGATTTTTACAATCAGAGAGTAATATCTTATATTTCTACTACACATTTAATAAGCGTAATGTTGATATCGTTATGGCAGTATGTATTTATTAACTTTTCTATCTATGACTATAAGGTAAAACAAACAATCGAAATTTAATAACATTTTCTATGTATCATATGCTCATGGTTCTTTTTTCATATTAAAGGAGTTCAACAAAATCCTTGAAATCATAACTTTACATATTTCGATAAATTAGTTTATGATTAAACAATTGAAATAGACACGACAAAGAACGCTATTCAATAAAGAATATATTTACGATATATTAAATTGTGCGTTTAACATTTATAAATTTATCTGACATAATTAAAAACTTTAAAAAGCCATTTCAAGCCTTGAATAAAGCTATATGACTAATCTAGACTAGACTAGCTTATTAAGGAAAAAATTGGTAGTAAAATAATGAAGCCTATTTGATTCCTAAGCGAGTTATTACATAGGTTCCCGCGGCAGTAACAGTTAACAGTCTTCGTTGGTCTGTCTATGCTATTCGGGTCTTCGGCACAACCTTCCGCGTAGACGTCGTAAATAGTGTCCCTAGGTCTCCATTTTCCGTTAACTTTCTCCTGATCTCCACTCAGAGTTTGTGCAGCACAACGTCTTGTTACGGATCTGGTTGTCACTGAAAAACAAATACCCATTATATAAATAAACGAAATAAACTTCGTAAATTATGGAATCGCCTTTTGACCAGGACTATTATAATACGTTTTATACATATACGCCTCCTTAGTTTCGTGGTTAATGCACAGGAGCATAGCGCCTAGGTAGTGAGGTCGATATTTTTTCGGTTAGTATTAAAGCCGATTTTCTTGTTTTAAGGAATCAATTAAACAATTACGGAAATAGCCTATACAAGTGTTGTATTTATTATTTGATGTATAAAGTATGTGAAACTGTGTAGCGGGTTTTAAAAAGAAATTAATTATTTACCATCCATTCTATCCATTTAATTAAAATACCCAAAACATATTCAAATTAGTTACTGCGACCCTACCCATGCGGTCGCGGCTATAAAATATTTAATAGCCACCAAAAGCGAAGTTTCAGTGGTCGACGAATTATAGAGCTTCTTTTTTACTTTTCTTCAATGTTTATAAGTATTAAGCTAAATAGAAACCACTCTGAAAGAACTCACTGTCTAATGTGTAATCAATCCCTTTGTACGTTGTAGATGTATTTACGAACAGGAAATTATTTGATTCAAAATATTTACTAACGGATGCTAATTAAATCCGAATGTATTATTAGGTTAGTGACTAACTTAGTATTTAATAAAACCATACCTAAACCCCGTCATTTGCATACAATAAAGCTAATTTTACCTGTCAACTAAAAATGGAAAAATTATATTATTTCTCAAAAAAAATTTTGAATACACATGATTTAAATCAAATCTACCGTCATGACTTAGATTCCAAGAGTTTATTGAACAAGCATACGCTTACAAATGAAGAACATGTTCTTGCAAGTCTCGACTAGATCATCATACTCAAATTATTATTCAATTAAGGCTTTACCAATGTTAAAGAAAAGAGCTCTTTGTAGTCCCAAAAGTATATACAGAAGTGCTTAACACCTACTCGTGTTCAGTACTCGCATGCGTCCCATTCCGTCCGAAACACAGGGACCAAAATGGTTTCGACAATGTCTTAGGAAATATCAGTAGCTAATATATGCCGAAATGTGTCTGCCCCTTACATGTATGTTTTACGTAACGCACCAGACAAGGCAATCATGACTAAAACAATTTTATATCGTGCTATGTTTCATTTAAAAAGTAGGCTATTTCGCTAAACTGGAATGTAAAACATATGTGAGAGAAACTCGATACAGTTTTGTACCAGATGACTGTATGAAGTGCTTTACAGTAACGATTTATTGAAATATGCTAATTATGCCTTAAGTATGTCATATGTCGCTACTTGTTTCAATATGAAATGAGTTG
The DNA here is from genome assembly GCA_905332375.1 of Pieris macdunnoughi. Lineage (NCBI taxonomy): Eukaryota > Metazoa > Arthropoda > Insecta > Lepidoptera > Pieridae > Pieris > Pieris macdunnoughi. The sequence continues at coordinate 915,108 of CAJOBZ010000050.1, read as the reverse complement.
ACCTATTTCTTTATATATTCTCTAACCAAAGCTGCTTGTGGTGTTGTCTTTGGGAGATCTAAAATTTCACTGCTTTTTGTTGTTTAAACCTTTTCGAGGTTTTATTTTTACTGAGAGCCGTGTTGGCCTAGTGGTACGTGCTACTCTCATTCTTGAGATTGTATTTCGGATCCCGTCTGTGCACCAATTGGTTTTCTGTCTATGTGCGCATTTAACTCTCACTTGTACGGCGTAGACAAACGTCATGAGGAAACCGGCATTAGACCCAACAAGTTGACAGCGTGTGTCAGCCACAGAAGGCTTATTTATAGAAATAAATGATCACGAAGCAGATACAGAAATCTGAGGCTCAGACCCAAAAGGTTGTAGCGCCAGGGTTCTTTTTTATAAAACGTCAAACCTGACCTTGCAGTATCATAGTTTTGGCGCGATTAGTCGTCTACGCTTTCGTCCATTTTGAAATGTTTTAAACTTAGTCTGCCTTCTACATAAGGGAATTAGGCGAAGGAAAATGCTTAAAGCGTGTCGCATAAGATTACATATAAGGCCTTATATATGAAGCAATGTATTTTGATACACTTTGAATAGGATTAAAATATCTTTTAATACATATTACTTTCCAGTACTTTGTGTGTTTTTTCTACATACTACATCAACTAAGAATTGAAGCGTTATATATTATAAACATTACACATAAATTAATATATAAAAACGGGACGGATTAAAAATATGTTTTAGCAAAATCTTCCGTCTACTTTTAAAGTACCAACCTATGTGAACAATTAATGTTACGATTTGAATTTAATTTCATTTAGTGTTATAGAACAAATTATCTTTTTTAGACAGGACAGTCTTCTGTTTATTGTCTATGCTTCGTCGAATTTAATATTTCTAATACCTACCTCCGTTTCCTAAGTCTAATGAGGTCTCTCGTTTAAAGCACATGTTGGAATGTTCACATTCACGTAGGAACTGATCACCATAGTCGAAATTCTCGCATAACTTGATTCCTTCATAGGTTTCTTCAGGATCACATACGTAACATCGGATTGCTGACGACACTGAAAAACAAATCTTTTAAAATTCTTAATATAATGCTTCAGGTATACTTCGCTTACTTTACATTAATTGGGCAATTGGCTACAAAGGCACTTAAATTAACTGACTATATACAGTATACCAGAAGTGCTGGGTATTGCTGGATTCGATTCTCAGTAAAATAATTTAAAATATCTGATTATATTTTACTAGACATAGACAGGTAGATATTCAGATATATGAAGAAATTAGTTAATTAGATTTATAGTAATTTATAATAAATACCGCTAAAATTGACACATACAAGAGTTACATATGGCCATTATCTGTATAATAATTCCTGCGAATGATATCATTAATTATTATAATTAATGCTGGAACAAGGAAATTAGTTGAATTTACAATTATATTTATCTGTAAAACCCCAACTTTGAATAATTAATTCAAAGGAAAAATAAAAATATTGCTGTAAGTTGTGTGAAACATTCGTTATTTGAAATTGTATTATTATTTTAGTTGGTACACGTATTGAATATTTTTAAATTTATTGAAATTTTCTTTAACTTTTTAACTTGAAACATCAGTACGATGGGATTTAATTATTAATAACTAACTCAATCCCACTTCAAACGAAGCCAAAAGCTCTTCGCTGAAAATGGAACCCTCTGAATCTACTTAAGTTGTCCTGAGTCAATAATTCCACGAAAATCAGATAATCGTACAATTTAAAGATGTTTAGACCTTTTAAAACAATTTTGGCGTTCCTAGACTTAGACCAGATGTTAATGTTTATAAACGATTAATCTATGCCACGAATGTATTGGCAGCCGGTTCGATAACCGCCTAATGTATTCATTTTCCATTATAAAATGCCTGTATGTGATTATCAATGCTTATATTAAATGCATGACACCACTGGGTTGCAGCTAATGTGTTGTATTGTAAATAATATTGTATTAGTAAAATTCAATAATAACTAGACAGACTTAATTGTTTCCATGCGTGTGGCAACGACAACGAAAGGTATGCTATGCTAGGTTACCCTTAAAAAAAAACTATGTATGAAATTTATATTCGAAAAAAATGTTTTTGCTAAAATATTCTACTATATCTGGCATAATAAAAATTAAATACAATGTCCATAAATATATTTCATGTGTTTATATCAAAGATAAGATTGAGATAATCTTACTTCAAAGATAATTTTGTATCGCACATGAAGATTCGTAAAATCCTAAATGTCCTAGCCCCCGTCATAATTGATTTCGCAATTAAAATGTCGTTTTGTTAATTGTTTTATTGTCTGGCTTACATTTTTAGAAACTATTTATGATGTCTGAGACACCCAATTTAATTTATTTGTTATCGTATTTATTTGGCAATGGCTGATTGTATCATTGGTCCTCTTAGTATACGTCATGAAATATATATGATATTGTTTTATTAATAATACAAGAATTATAATAATAAAACAATTCTAAAGCGCGCGTGTTTATAAATATTAACGGGCCCGAAGCGTTTTACGCTTTGGCTCAATACAAATATAACCACTGCTTAAATAGTCACTTGATTCATTCATGTGTCTAGGGTGAGTTTGATTCTTACGAAAATAAAAAAAATTATTTAAAAGGCGCAGTTTATTGAAAAAAGCGTACCATTCAAAATAAAAAATGTAAATCTTATTAAATTAGGTATGTATAATGTTATCATACATTAATAATATCTAAAACAGTCCATGAAGATATTTTATTTAAAATTTTGGTATGTAAATTAAATGCTAATAAATGAAACAAGGTCAGTATGACAATAAAATATAGGAAGTTTGATTTAATTTATTTTATATTCTAGTCACAATCACTTCCCAAGTCTAAAACGTCTGCCGAATGTATTAAAAAACTCACTCTTCCAATAAAATGTGAACACCAAATAATACAACTTTAACTCCATTTTACACTCAATACACTAACTCAGTTAATTATAAAAGTACGTTTATGCACTGGCATACGCGGTCGCGCGCGCCGTGCTAATGGGTCCATGTGGTTTGGAAACACAAGAATCTCTGAATCATCACAGGAAGGAAACCCTGGTATGGTACTTGTCTAAGGTCCTATTCATGTGAATCACCCGATCGATTCTGGCGCCGGCGCTTTACTAAACTTTTGACGGTCGAAAACGAATGTCGTTGCTTGCTTGTTTTGTTTTTTATCGCAGCATACGTCATCGTGATATAATACACAGTGATAATTGTAGAATTATTTTATATGCAATTATTACTACGCTTACTATATATAATATTACTTATTACACGGAGTGAATCTAATCTGGCTTTATGTTTATTAATTACCAATGTTGATTTCTTATTTATCCATTGCAAAATAATCTTTGTTAAAAATTGATGTCTATAAAATTAATGTTATTTTTATTATTATATCTTAGACAATATTTGATTTTTACTAGGCTTTATAAATTGGCTATTTAGTGCGCTCAGGTCAAAAATGGCACCCAATTAGGCCGAAATTAACAAATAGTAAATAATTGTAACTTTTCGGAACAATTAAATTAGAAGGATAATAAACTTTTGTAGCTAACTAGCAGTTACTGGGTTAAATTAAATTGAGTCATTATTAGCAATTGTAGTAGCAAATATTATAACCTACCTATATACAGTGGAATCTCTATAACTCGAATGTCAAGGGAAATGCAAAAAAAAATCGAGTTTTCGACTTAACAAGAACTTCGAGATACATATGATTAACTGCTGACTACTGCTGCGACTTACAGAGGCGCGATGTCTAAATGTAATTACATATATATATCAAGTAAACTGTACTACTACGACTTACGGAGTCTCCTTTCTGAAATTTGAGTTATATATACATATGTATTATCAATACTTCATAGGGAAATAAAATTTTGTTCGAGTTACAAAGTCTAAATATTTCGAGATACCGCGTATTTAGGGATTCAGCGGCAGGGCAACTTTTTGCGACTTACCGTGGATTTCGACTTAACGAGGTTCGAGTTATAGAGATTCCACTATATATTATATTCTTAGCTATGAATTTGATATATAGGTCCTTCTTCTCGTATGAAACCATGACACAGTTTATTTTCTTACTTTATTACAAGAGCGTACATTTTCTTAAAGTTCAGCAACACACTGGATGCCCCCAGTGTGATTAACATCAGATGAGCCTTTTGTCCGTTTGCCTTCTGTTCTATAGAGAAATATGTTTAATTCTATACACAAAGTACCACTTCACGACTTTAATATGCATAATACAAAACATTTTTTGGCAAGTGTGCCAAGTTCGATTCCATTTTTATACCGATAGAAGAATTATATATATATACAACACTGTTACGAATATTGTTCAAGAACTAATTCTTAGAATGGTGTATTTCAGTAGATTTAATTTCATCACGTTTTTGACTACTACATTATTATTATTTTATTAGGACCACACATTAGGACAAACACCTAATATATAATAAAGAAATAGACGTATTTTAACAGTAGGATCGTATATATAAAAATAAATGCTGATTTAGGTTCAATTCCAGAACAATACTTCTTATATAAATAAATAAATCAGTGGCGCTACAACCTCTTTAGGTCTTGGCCACAGTTTTCTGAATCTGCTTCATGATCATTTTTAAATCTAATAGGCAAGTAGGTGATCAGCCTCTAGTGCCTGACACACGCCGTCGACTTTTTGAGTCTAAGACATGTCGGTTTTTACACGATCTTTCCTTCACCGTTCGAACAAATGTTAAATGCGCACATAGAATGAAAGTCCATTGGTGCACAGCCGGGGATCGAACCTACGACCTCAGGTATGAGAGTCGCACGCTGCAGTCACTAGGCCAACATGGCTCTACTTCGTATATACATTATTTAAATTGACGCGCAGAATTATGTTTGCTCCATGGACTATGGTTTAATAATAATAAAAGATTAAATTATTTTTGGAAAAGTCTGTTCCAAGACAAGGATTGAGATCGTTTAAACCAAAGTGAGTTGAGTGAATGAGTTTCGAACGTGGAACGCCCAAACATTTTGAATTAGTACTCTTTTTTATTGTTACTTCTAATAAGTATAAATTTGTAATTTTGCAATAATTGTAGTTGTGAAACGGTTATCAGTGCGTCCACATCCTCTTAATAAAATGTGACCATGTGATAATGCAGGCGCTCTAACGATTTTTTATGTAGGACATTACGTACAGTTCTTTTATTGAAGCTTTTTAGAATAAAAATAAATTTTGTAATTTCGTTTCTATAAAGTTGCCTTAAGTTTCGTCATATGTATCGTCGGAATTCCAATTAATTATGTTAACATTAACTTTCTTAATATAATACGTGAACTGAAGTTATTACGGTATTTGTTGCTATGGTTACCGTTTTTATTTAGTAATAACGTTGCGTAATGGTAACAGTCACACTCCTAACTTAATTCAACGTGTAAATAAGCCTATCTATACTCTGATTTTTTATTCCGTAGAATTCTGACATTTCATAAGTGTTGCTACTAAAAAAGTTCTCCACCGAAAAAGGGACAAATTTTATTATTTGAGGGCAATAAAAAAAATGCTACGTCTTTTTTATGTTTTACCTACAAAAAGGTAAATCTAAATTTTTCTTACTCAACAGACCTACTACAAAAATAACAAATATTTCAATATCGCGAACAATATATCGAATTAACTTTAATTACTTTATTTTATTCTTTAACTGGCATCACTGCCTACTAACTCCAGGTTTAGTTTAGTTAGTTGGTTTTACTGTTTGTGATGAACAGGGACGTAATTATCACTAGCCGTTAAACCACATTTAATGTGGAGCACCGCACTTAATAAAATGGATACATTAACTAACAATAAAATGTATGTATAGACTGAGATGTTTAGACTCGTATTGAAATTGAATGTGCCCGGCCAAAAAGGTTTTCCATCTCTGACATGTCAAAAAGTTATAGCTGTCAGAATTCTACGGAATTAAAAATCAGAGTATAAGTTTATAGCTTTTTACTGATTACTGGAAAGCGGATCAAACTTCTTCGCACACAGTTAGCTAGTAAGAATGCCTGGTGGCAATGAGTAATAAAACTAATAACATAGTACTGGCAAAACTTATAGAAAAACGCTTTTTACCATTTAAACAAATTCTATTATAAATTTAATATATACTTACGGTCTCTAACATGTGGTTTACAATATAATATGACACATTCGCCAAAGTTCACGAATCAATGACCCTCGTATGGGGTTACGCACCTCGTCCTGAGGAAACTGACACTTGATATTTATTGTCCCTTAATTATCTTACTTTTTGTTATTGAAAATATTTTTTTTTATATTTCACGAGAAAAGCGTTTTAGTGCATATACTAATAGACATAGAAGTAGGAAGGAACAAAGAGTATGTTACCAAGCAGAAACAAGTATTGCCTGGAATCGTAATCGTAATATTCGGGTTTTACCGGTTCCTGAACAAGCTTTACGGCGGTTGTCGTTACATTAAAGTTAAAATGATCTGTAATAATTTCATTTATTGTTAGAGCATTCATTACAGATATAGTACATAATAGTCACGTCCCAGTCTAGCCTGCAAAGACTCCCCTAAAATCAATTCATGTCACGTCTAACATGATAATGCATCATATCTTTAGTGACGTATTTGTCTGATCATAAAATAATTGGATATTAATGACATCATATTTTAGCGCCTGCTTACAATTATAAGCAAAGATGTTTAATGATTTCATTGCGATGACATTTCCAAGTTTGTGTTACCACTTTTGGGCGGTTATTTTAAAGAGTAGAGGAATCTTTGTATATTTTAATTTCTGTAATAAAAACAGCTAAGATAGCATTATAAGTACCAGTGCAGATTTTCAACCGGTCTAAACCCTATGATTGAATTGAATGAATTTTGCTGATGAAACAGAAGCCGTTTATAAATCCCAATGAAATAAAAATAAATCAGTGGCGCTACAACCTCTTTAGGTCTTGGCCTCAGATTTCTGAATCTGTTTCATGATCATTTTTAAATCTAATAGGCAAGGTGATCCGCCTCCTGTGCCTGACACACGCCGTCGGCTTTTTGGGTCTAAGACATGTCGGTTTCCTCACGATGTTTTCCTTCGCCGTTCGAGCAAATGTTATATGCGCAGTTAGAACGAAAGTCCATTGGTGCACAGCCGGGGATCGAACATACGACCTCAGGTATGAGAGTTGCACGCTGATGCCACTAGGCCAACACTGCTCTAAATCTATCTAATAAATCCCATTGAAGAAAACAAATAATGTATAACATTTGTAAGACCGAAATAGTTTTATTTATTAAATAAGTCAACGATCAAACATATCGAATTCGAGAGTTCAAACTTTGCACAAAATTCATAAGTATATCTTATCGCAATCATTAAAAAATAATGAAACAACTATCGGATCAAAGACTTATATTGTGTAACATAGATTTTATGTAGACGAACAGATTGTCCTAAGGTCTAGTGAAATCTTATTTTTAAAATACCAACGACAAAGAATTTTATATATACTTTAAGCTTCACAATTTGATTGTCTGACACGTTTATGGTTGGTTTATATTCTGGATCTTTTTAATTATTACAACTTACTTCTATATCTTTAATGTAAAAATTGGTTCACTATTTTAAAGCATAAAATTACAAAGGACGTGCTAAGTGACATTGATTTAAAAGTGTAATTAGTCTACAATATACATAACCTCATTTACATCTATAACAAGTATCACATAACGCACATTTGCGTTCTTTTACTAACTTACATATACATATTTCAATTAAACGCTTAGTTATTTAACACTTTTTCCAACTAAACTATCGGCACATTGGGAGAGGTCTTTCTTGCTTAGTACAAAAATGTAAGTCCGTTTTATAGCTTTCTCATTTGTTTTTGTTTTTTATTTGCCGGTATGCAGTTGTGTGGGAGCCGTTTGATGTTCGTCGATTTTCCTAGTCATGTGTCCAAACTGCATATTTGTAAGGATTCTATAACCACAAGCACATGTGGACTTCCTTATTTTTATTTAAAGTATAGGTCAGTAGACCTAAACATGTATTAATGCCAAAAATGTATCCGTACCCCATAGGGAAAAGATATTTTTGATTTCATTAATCATTATTTAAGATTCATAGTTATTCTGTGCTTCTTCCATCCAAAAAATCTGGTTTCTCTGCAAGTCCAACCCAGGATCTCCAAGTTACATGTATTGAAGAAACCAAGCGCCTTGACCACTGTGCCATGAAGGCGGTCGGCCGAAAGCTTTACATACATTTGTGCAATGCTTAGCTTATAATTCTAGTTACAAAGAAAAAGCTCTAAGTTATCGTCTAGGAATGACTCCAGTTTGAGGTAGCCGCTTGGCACAGATCACTTTTTAATTGTCTTAACCCTATACTGACTACCTGAGACTATTTATGTATTTCATTAAATTAAATACGACAATTACTCCCATTATGTCTGTGTATCCCTCGTGGTTTGTGTTTGAAGAGTTGCAGAGATCACTGCGACAGTAGCAATATCTGTAAGAAAAAAAATGCATGGTTCATAACGAAAACTAAGAATTAAAAAAATCATAATTTAATTTTTGAGTTTTTCTATTCTGTAACGATTTTCTTTGTATAATAACGGCCAGAACAATATTTGATATATAAATTTATTTTTAGGTTTTTCCATATAATTTATTGTGACAACCTTTATAAATTGTACGTTTACAATTACTCAGTTAAACAGCTCACAACCTTGAGTATATAAGGTCAAGATATAACATTATTACTTGATCGTATGATAAAGCTAATGCGAACGTTATGAAAAAAATTAATTTGATAAAAATTGCAAAGGATTTGTTTGAGCTTCGATCGGAAATTCTAAATAACGCTAATGAAGTGTCATGAAATATAAAGAAAATCAATTGAAGCATGTACGGGCATCGTTAATTGGAAAATGCAGTGTATTTTTATGTAAACGACCTTTTGAATAGTGTTGGCAACCGTTTATGTTCGTCAGTGTAACCTTGCATGCGTGACCTTCAATGTATTCGCACATTTGTTTGCACCTTTTCAATATTAGCACAGACATTATTTTATAGCCCATGTGCCCTATTAATGTAAAAACTTGTGCCAACTGTACTTGGACCCGAATTAAAAAGGCATTCAGAACGCTTTTCGGTTACGCTGGGATAAATCAAATCAAAATCATTTGTTCATATAGGTAACACAATGTATACTTATGAATGTCAAAAAAGAAATACATATTAAATGCTACTAATTTTACATTTACTGCCAGTTCTCAAATCAAGGGCGTAGAACGGAAGAGAAGAACTGCCAAGGGTTTTGTTTTACACAATGTTTGTAAGGAGCTGCAACCATTACCACCATGTTCCACATGACATCTTAAGTTATTAATAAATATATTTTTTGTGATGACGGTGACAAAATAAAATCTTTTCTAACAATTTTAGTTAGTATAATAAATATATTTTTAATTACTCACTTATTGACAACAGCTTTGTCTCCTCTATTGTCGGACGTACAACCCTCTTCGTAAGCTTCTACAACCTCAGTCTTTGGAGACCACTTGCCGTTCTTGTAATCCTGGTATTCGTTCTTCTGTTGAGCGCAATCGCGAAGGACGGCGTTTATTCTCACTGAAGTCATAATTGAACCGAATAAATTTTTATGTTTTATACGATTTAAGTAAACAGTTGTGCAAGTTGGCCTGATGCGCATACAGATTTACAAGGAGACTACATTTCTAACACAATAAATAAAATCTATTAACTAAGTGAAATCATTTCGTTAAGTTAAACGTTTGAGCAGCGCGTGTGCTTAGCGGCCTATAGGAGTTTGTTTGCCTTTAAACCGCAGTGTTAATAGCTTCCATCGCATTATATGTCTACACTTATTTATATTTCTTACGAATCTGTATGCGAGAAAGAATAATTTAAATACTATTTGTTTATAAAATAATTATTATCTACTAAATCCCCGAATTTGATGCATTCTGTTTTAAAGTTAAAAGGTTTTTTGGAATATACTTATGTTGCCATCAACATATAAATTAATATATTATGTAACTAGTAATAACTATAATATGCTATCTACACTACTCACTGACCTCCATTCTGAATATCAAGGTAGAAGTCCTTCTTCATACACATTGTAGAGAATGGACAGTCAACAATGAATTTGTCTGAGTAATCGAAGTGCACGCACAGTCTCTTCGTTGTATTATAATATTCCCCAGGTTGAGGATTGATTAAACATTGGTAACATTGTAGTGCAGATGCACCTGAAAATTAAAAAAAAATAATTTAACAGTTATCGGTTATTATTAAAAATCGAGTTTCATCTTTATCATTTTTATGGACTCGTGAATAGGACAAAAACTAAAATCATTTTCTGAATTTAGTTTGACGTAAATGTAATAAAACAACCCTCAAAAATTATTAAGAAAAATGAGTGTCTAATAATAAATAACGAGTTTGGTTAATACAAATGAGTTTTATACATATGAAGGTTGTTATTGTTATTTGACTGTGATGAGTCACAGAGCTTTGCTCCTCGCGCCCACGTTTTGATTCATATTACGCATAGGCGGACATGCTGGAAGAGCATTCTCAGAATGTCCTCTGAGTTATGACTATAAATAAAGGTTTTGCTTACGGCATTATAGGTTACCGAAGTTTCATACTTAAAAGTAACATACTTAGAAATAACATAAAATAATAAATATAGTTTAAAAACAAAATTTTATTACCATTTTCAGCCTAAATTAGGAATTATTTTTTACTTTTTAGTTTGATGTGCTTTAAAAGCGTGTTTTTTTTAGTTTTTTTAAACTATATTTATTTTCCACTTTTTAGTCCTAGCAGCAATACGTGTTGTCTCAATTTAATCGTATTGCTTTGTGGACTTAAAAAAATTTCATTGTTTTTTCGAGATAAACCTATGAAATTATTATATTGTCGCTGATTCTTTATAAGTGTACAAAGTTTGAATTAAATCTGTCCGTTTAAAGTGGGTCAAAATCGAGTCCGAAGGAGTCGGTTACATACATACATACATACAGGTGAAGCTAATATAAAGCGTGTAAAAAGGTGACAATACCATCTAGAAGGCTACGTTCAATTGTCGATAGTATGAAGTTATATAATTTATCCGTAATTATTGTAATTAGTTCGTGTTGTTACTGTGTGGATGTTGATTACTATGATGATGAAAATGTGGAAGAAAATAAAGATCATTTAAATATTAATCAAACTGTTGATCGTAGATTTGGTATCAAAGACGTAAGAGTAGTTCCAAACATAACAAATCCCGACAACAATAATGTATCAGTAAAATATTCAGCATACTCTACGTTGGGTACACAGATTCAGTCAATATCTAATGAAAATCCCATAGTACAATATTATCATTCACGAGCTAAATCCATTAAAAATGATTCTTTCGTACAAAATTATTCGAATTCAGTGTCGAAATTTAATATTTTCAAAGATTATGTGTACGTGTATGATGATAATGCTGAATCGAAGGTTTTGCGGTATGATAATGCGTCTAAGCTATATCAAAAACAAACGACCATTAACAAGACTGAAGCTCAAAAATTAAAAGAACATGCTATTAAATTTTACAACCTAGGACCAGCAGCAGCATCGGGTGTATTATACGATATCCCAAGGGATAATGATGAAAAAGTATGGTATGTTCCGGAAAATTATCCCTGTTGGGAACTCCCGCTTTTGTACGGTGAATTAGGACAGAGAATGAAAACCGCTGAAGTTTTCTTGATTTTCGGGGGACGTTTAAAAAATGTTTTTGATCCTGGTTATAATGACACCGTTTATAAAACACCCAGCTCATCGACCAACGATTTACCCAATCGCTGGTGTGGCGTGCTACCTTGTTATGGAGACCACACTCTTTGTCTATTTCCAGGCGATAATTTATCAAAATTATGCGAGAAAGGATATAATGTACAAGTCCCGTCTATTTTAGATCAAATTGCTTTAGTTAACACGATAAACTCGATGAGAAACAGAGTTGCAAGTGGTGAATCAGATCGATATTCGCACTTGCCTCCGGCAGCCAACATGAAAGAAATCAATTATGATTACGATTTGCAAAAGATCTCCGAAGCTTGGTTGCGTCAATGTCTTCCGGGACCAGCACCTTGTTCCGCGCTCGATGGTGAAACAGTATCACATCTTGAATGTACTAAATATTCAGATTATTGCTGTTTAAGAAGCCAATCTGCTTTTCGTTGGTAATTTTGGTAATGTTATGATAGATATCTAGTAGTCATTCTCTCGTATAACTTAAATCTATCTCGTTTCTCTTACAGTACACCTAAAATGGAATGTTTTGTATCACCTATTATCGGATGTCTTCATGTATGGTATTGGAGTGCTGGAAAAAATATTAAACAAGCAGATATAAAATGCGGTCGTACGTCTGTTAAAACCTTTAACACTGTTCAGTTACTTTGGGCTAAAACTTTAAAAATAGGATGTGCTTATGGAGAAAGTATCAATGGAAATATCAGGGTGGTATGCAATTTTTCACCAGGAGCACCATTCTTTTTAGAAACAGGGTTATATTGTGGAATTATTGATCATTCAAACAAAATTTTGTCTGGTTCTTTCGCAAAGAAAAAAACCTTCTTAGCTTCTTTGCCAGTATTTTGGGATAGTATAGAGCCGACTGAACGAGATGTGTTTGAAAAATCTGAACACAATTTTTCTAGTAACATTAAGGGTATTGACAGCGTTAACACCATATGGGGTGTACAGAGTTTGAATAAAATATACAACGAAGGCTGGGTGCGAAAATATCTAAGTGAACGAAGGAATGGAACAAGAGGAATGATCGCACGTTTAGTAACCAAGTACACTTTTATAGATGAAAGCGAAGCGCGATGTGATACAAATGAGTCAATGTATATTGCGGGAAAGGCTGGTTCGCTTTGTATGGAAAGAGGGCGGAGATATATCAATCTGTGTTACGAATTTAGAGATCCTACACCAGGATATAGATCTCTGGCTGTAGCTGCTCCTATAGCATTGTTTACTCTTATCCTCTATGATTTATTTAGCGGTGTTGTTAGACAATCTAATTAGATTAATACGAAATATACGTCATTTAATATAATTTTTTTGCACCTTTAAATTAGCTACAATCGTATATAAAGGCTTGACCTTATAACATTGTCTTAAGAAAACAATAAAAAATATAGAAACTTAAATCAGTAAACAAAAACATAGTTGAAAGAGACAGGTCAGTAATTTTGCATTTCACAGGCACGTATATGCAAATGATGGATGTGGTTAGGTCCTATTATTCCCATATTTACTAAGCGTGTGAGTCACCCCCTCAGCCGCATCATTGAATTACAATTCAGATGTTGTTCGTGTTTTATTTTAAAATATTATGCGCTGTTATCACGTATGATTCAGAACTATTTTTACATATTGAATGACATAAAAATTTTACGTAAACCTTTTTTCGATTATTTAGTTTTGATATTGGTGTCAAGTTGAAAAAAAGAAAGGTATATATTTAACAAAATTACGAACAATCTTGACACAATTTACTCCCATGTAATTATTATAATTCATTGTCATATAAAATGAATACTGTTCTACAAAATAATTACAGGAAATCTATTCATTCTCAAGTATGTCTTTAACTCTCTATGGCCGTAACGGAATAACCTTAGTAATTAAGGAATCTTTCTTTTACTCTTTAAGCCTGGTAAAATTCTATTCTAATCAGACATATAGCATCAAGCAAAAAATTATCTTATGCTTCAATGTTTATTTTATTAACAGCTATGCAAATGATGTTGATATCAAAACTTCTTGTATTTCCGAATTCAAAATAAATAGTATCTTTTGGTATTCTTTTTTGTTTAATTTTAGTATAGTTGTTCTTTTCTTTAGTAAAGTCTTCATTAAAACTCTTATTTTGTATATAACCCGAATTTATGTATGGTTAAAAACATCCGAAAATTATACTTTGTAAAACCGTAACGTATAGTCGTATGTAATTATAGTTTAATTGTGATGCACGACCTTATTGTTTTGTTGTTAAGGTCAAAGTCCTTATTATCAGGAATTTGTTCTATGGAACTTGCGTTACCAAAACTATTATTCACGAATTCAATTAATTCTAATATAATATGCGTCATTCTTCGTGTTCTCAGTATTTATACACTAGGTTAGCCAAACAAAATTAATTACGTTGTCCAATGATTTTACTCTTATGACAATAATTTTACCCAAGATTGATTCGGAATATGGCTGCTTTTACTTATATGAATTTTAAAGATTACCAGGTCACCACTGAGCCACCACTGAGCTTAAGCTTTAGAGATTTTATTTCTCATAAAAACTAAAACTAAGTATAACTTAGACGAGAAAACTTCTGATATGTTCATAATATCGTTGTTAGTCGTTGAATCGACCTTTATATTTTAATTGCTTAAAACAATATTAAAGTCTAAATCACTTCAAATGAGTTCCAAGGTTATATTTCACGTTACAGTGCAAAGTTTACTAGACAAAAGCCTACCTGTTGTAATCAGAGACAAAGTCACCATGGCCAGGTATTGCTCCATCGTCGATACTCGTTCTCACTGTGCCGGCGCCGTGTTTGGTCCAGTTTGAATTTGTGCAACTTCGCAGCTCATATAAACACACTATCGTTGATAGTGTCCCGTGTTCGAGCCTGAAATGCATAATTTTAATCTTAGTTATTTAATTATTTTTATAGTTTTACACACAATCTGATGACTGATCATCACAAAAATAACTCAATCAAAGCTGAAACTATTATTATGCTATGATTATTTTAAGACCTTTTTTTCTAATTAAAAGCGTTTTTGTAAAATCATCCTAATTAGTATACCATAAAAATTAAACAAATTTCCTTAATTTATTTTAAAAATAAATGTGTTTAAGAGTATTTTGTTATTGTAATCTGTTTATCCCTAGATCGCTATCGATGTCAAAACGTGCGTTGATTGTATGATGATAAATTACAGCAATTTTACGAACAGCTGAATCTCAAGGCCATGACCGGCTCAAGACTCAATTTTTTACATAGCGAAAACAGGAAAGTAGTGGTTCTTAAAAAGAAAAAAAATCTCAAAACGTTTAACAATTTAAATTTCCAAATTATACAAAATCCCTTTCGCGTTGATTATTTAGTTTAAAACGATTTGCTTTTGTTTCGTTATATACACTTTTAATAAAATATTATCGCTGTTGCGGTAAATAGCTGCTAAACCAACCTTTAATTTACATTTTTATGGATGAAGCCGTGAATAAAATGCATATATTACTAATTAGAATATTAAGTAATATTATTTACATAATAGAGTGACGCTACATATATAGAATAATACTTTATTGTAAGCACAATACGGGGTATATTTTCTGTTTATTATAGTTATTAATGACCACCTATTTGGCTTCAGTGTTCAACGCATATAACCTGGAGGCATTGGTTTTCATTTCCTTTGTAACAATAATTGATGATTACTGTAAGTAGCGCAAAAATGTATGTCCCATGCTCTATTGAGAGGTATATACAACGTAGTTATAAATGCATTCAATACATGCTCCGGTAGTCCCAGTAAAGAAGGGAATAGAGATATTTTAATATGCTTTTAATATCCCACAAGCACTAAAATAAATTCCAAACAAACATCTTAGGGTTCAAGTTCGCAAGAACTGAACTAAAAAAGAACGATGAGGCCTTAATCCGGTTTTAAGAGACTTGCGTAATCTTTTTTTAATACTTCGTATACAGTTACGTCTTATCAAGGTATTTCGAAATTTTTGATTCAAAAGTGCTTAGTAAGATTGCTTATAACGAACAACACTAGACAATAAAATACCGAGAATACTTGAGTAATGTAAATATAATATTCGTACATATAAATGGTAATTTTGACGTTTAAATACCTAAGAAGCAAGTAAAATGACCGTTCAATTAAGATTTGCCGCGCACCACCACTATGTGGAACCAGCTGCCCACTGAAGTATTTCCGAACAAATTGGTCTCAGTGTTCTTCAAGAAAAGAAAATTAACCAATTTTTAAAAGGCCTGCAACGCACTTGTGAGCCTTCTGGCAATGTGAGTGTCCATGGGCGGCGGAATCATTTAACATCAAGTGCCTCCTGCCCGTTTGCCTCGTATTACATAAAAAAAATATGCTTAGTTTTTTTTATTGCCTTGACAGGCGAATTCAAGAGCTTCTAAATGCATGCAATTGATACAAAAATATTCGGTTTAAAAGTTGCTAAATTTCGTACAACGTATTAGATCATTAAGTGAGGAAATTTTTGGCTGCTGTAAACAAAAGAAAGTGCGTATTTTAACGCTGAATTTGTGATTTTTTAACAATTTTTGTAAGATATACATAGTTTTACTAACACCTGGCTAGTGTAAGATATGTCACTTTCTAACAATAGTTATGATATTACCTATAAGCGTGCCCGAATTTACTACACGATTACCAATTAAACATTTATGCAAGATACTACATTCAATGGGTCTGATTTTCTATACAAAAATGTATTGTTTCAAAATACCTTAGTAGGTATCGTGCTGTTCGTCGTGAGGAAGAGTCGCTGGATAGATATACATGACACACTATACTCTGTTATTTAATTGATTCGTGACTTCACTCAGCTGATTGCCTTGGATTACCTAACGAATTTTTATTCTTACGTTAACCTTCTTAACCGCTTTTTTAAATATATTTAAATATTTATTTCCTGTAATTTGCGATATTCTTGCGTATTTTTATGTTCTTCCTGATTATAAAATTCTATTACTGGTTGTCTATTCGGCTTTATAGATGTTAGATATACAATGGATGTCCATAGGCACAGATAATAGAATAAAATCCGTAAAAATCGCAGTAAAACAAATAGTAAATAAATTTTTTTCAAATCGATCATTTAGTAGCAAATGGAAATTGTTATAATGTTTAAGAGTTTTATGATTGTACAAAATATTTGTGGTCAGTTTACTGTGATGTGATATATGGGTTTTTTGGGATATCAGTCCGCTGTATAAATAATTAAACCAAATTTAAAAATAAACTTAACCCATCATGACATCATGTTATAATTAGATTACAAAACCCGTTAGAAGTTTGCAATCATTCTTGACATTATCGGTAAATAAAAAATGCATGAAAACCTAGACGCTGAAGCCTAGGGAAAAGTCAATATCAGTCCCCCATTAAAGGCGTAATATGAGGGTAAATTCTATTACATATACCTTTATTGCAAGCATGTGTGGGGTCAGATGTGTATGTGTGCGCGTGAGACGTATACCAAAAATTTTCACTTATAAATCCGATTAACGGTTTATGTAATATAAAACAAGACGGCAGGCGCTGCGAGCGCCTTTATTTAGGCAATTTATTGCGTATTTTAATTAATGCGTGAGGCTTAGATCATGTAATCGGTCAGCTCTCTGTTCAAAATTAGGTTTTTTTTAAATGTTTTAATCCCATTAAAAAGTAATCTGTACGATTATTTTCTAGTACTTTTAATTTACGATTTCGACGTGCGTCATTTGAAAATGAATTTGCTAAATACTAGTATTATTTGGAATAGTTTTAAATAGTAAATATTTGACCTTTATGGTGATATTAAAAACTCATTAATGGAATATGGAAAAACAAGCGACGTTTTATTTGGAAAATAAAATTGCGTAAATATAACGCAGAATGCTTATTAAGCAAATATTTGACTTTTCGGTAGGACAGGTGATAAACATTCCCATAAAGTTTTTTTTTGGTGTAACATAAATGGTATTACATGAAGTTATTGAATGACGAGTGTAATAAATTGCGCAACAACGCTTGTTAACTGTATTGAAAAATTCACGAAGTAGGATTAATTTCATATATCGATGTGTCAGTTAAATTAGATGATTACTGGTGAAACAATAATGATTCCACATTAAATATTAAATATGCTTTACTTACATATAAAATGATATATGTAGAGGCAAAAATGTCCTTGAAGCATGCATACTATTATTATTCGTAAGTTTATACGTAATAATAGGAGAACATATACTGTTTTTTTGTAATTTCCGACGGTACTTCTTAAAATTTTAATTATCATATGATACATTTGAGTTAACGAGCTATTAAAACGAAGTGTCATTACTACAAATTCATATAAATGTTAGTATCAAATGAAAATAGAACAATAGTCAAATGTTGTGATTGAAAACTGCTGAGTAGTAATTTTTCACAACCGGGTCACTCGGTTCATTAGATGTGCCAAGTTCCAGTTACAACATTTTTGTAATCAACAATTATGTCGCTGTATTTCTTCTACTTAACGGCCATTAAGATATTGAAATAATCAAAGAGTTTATAATAGTAGTACGTAAATACGATGTGTATACTTTTTAATTTCATGCCAATTTAACAGAACGAAAACCCATAAATACTGCTCTATTGTTATTTTTACTCTGTATATTTTATTCTAAATTAACAACGTAATAGTAGCAAAAATTAATTGTCTATTAAAATTAATTCTTTGGTCTCATTAAAATTTCGCGGGATTTGAATAGAATATAGAATTTCTAATGTTTTTGAAGTTCGAAGAAGTTTCATTTTCAAAGACAATTATGTATTACGCAAAACTATCGTTTTAACATAAATTCTATTAAATATGTACACGTGTGAGTAGTGCAAGTAGCTAGAGGTCGATGGATTTGTTAGCTGTAGGTGTGGTTTAGGCAAGCTAAAACCTATTGAGCAAGCAGTCATAATATGTTCAGGAATTTTAACTGAAACCTACTAAATAATATTACATTTATAATTCTATTAAATTATAATTTAATATAATCATATTCTAGAAATACGAACTGAGGTCCGGCTGTTCAAAAATTAGTGTTTCTCTTAAAATAATTTTTTTGTTTAATTAATTAAATTAAATAAATAAAATTATAACTTTGAATTTTATCTATTGTTTTTAGGTGTAGGAAACACTTTATCGACTAAAAGTAAAAACACTTTATTTCGACTCACTCAGACACTCACTTTACCTTACGATTTAAACACAAAACGTTTCACTACAACGTTGCGAGTATACGCGTGACTCAGTGCGTGGCTAAGACTTCACTGGTCCAACTGGCGTCTTTGCAAGACCTGTGTCATACTACGTAATATTGTGTACTTGACCGTATGATGGCTAAGCAATTTGAACCTTGCTCGAATTAACAACATTTTGTGTACTGGCGTCTCAGTTGCTTTAATGTGTAATCAACATTTTTGCTTGAATTCTGTTGATTTTTACCAATCTCGTAAATTTTTTATCCAAATAAACTTAAAAATAATAGTTGAGATACAGTTCTTGGTCTCAGATTTTTGTTTTTTTGTCTTGTTTATTTAGTAGTAGTAAAGTAAGTGGCTTTTGTAGTTGACCCTCGCCTTTTCCGTTTCCTGACGATATTTTTCCTTCACAATATATGCAAGTACGCACATAGAAGAAAAATCTTTCTGGTGTACAGCCGGGGTTCGTAAGGACCCAGAGTTGAGAGCTGCGCACTTAGCCACTGCAAACACGGCTCTGTATAAATTCTATAAAACTGCTCTAAGGTTTTTATTCTTAATTGCGAATAAAAGCCTTATATTAAAGATAAATAATAAGCGGTTTTATCACTTGTGTTATCGATATTATAATCAATTAACCTATAATCTAATAATAAATGTTTTTCTTCAGTAAATTCTTAATCCGAATAAGGTATAACGGATGGTAATTATTATATTTTATAGTTAATTGTTGTTTTCCACTGGGTTTTTTGCTTGTAACTAGCCGGGAGTGCAATTTATCAATTCAACCCCTGTGGGGTCCACGATGGATAGATACAACAAGAAATACATGCAGTCTCAATTAGTATCTTTAATAATCTCTAGTTAGTCTCTTTACATCGAAATATATTTAATATATCATTAATAATTGTAGTAGTAAAATATGATTTAGCGTTCCTTAAAATCATTGTTGCTTTTTGGACAATTATTGTTTTTATCTTAAGACTAGCTGACCGGGCAAACGTCGTTTTGCCAT
Organism: Pieris macdunnoughi; assembly: GCA_905332375.1. Classification (NCBI taxonomy): domain Eukaryota; kingdom Metazoa; phylum Arthropoda; class Insecta; order Lepidoptera; family Pieridae; genus Pieris; species Pieris macdunnoughi. The sequence continues at coordinate 894,916 of CAJOBZ010000050.1, read as the reverse complement.
GTATATCATTTATAATAAAAAAATAGGGGTTGATCGTAGAGGGGTGAAAGTTAAGGGTTGTATGTATTTTTAATGCTGTATCAAAAAAAATAAAAACAAAAAAATATCGAAAAATAAAAAAAAAAATTAGGGGTGGACTACCCTTAACATTTAGGGGGATGAAAAATAGAAGTTGTCCGATTTTCAGACATACCCAATATGCACACAAAATTACATGAGAATCGGTCAAGCCGTTTCGGAGAAGCTTAACCACAAACACCGTGACACGAGAATTTTATATCTTAAATAATTCATATTCAATGTATAGTCGCTTTGGTATTACTTTCGTTATCGATATATAGAATATATTTAGTTAATATACGCATTATGCGTAAGTGTTTATTTCGCGGTTTTGAGAACAATAATATGGGATGCGATATATATTTATAAATCTGAAATATTTTTTGTACTTAAAATAATAGAGACGTTATATCGTAGTTCATACTGTACGACTCCAATGAACCAAATACTAAGTTTCATAACATGTAATTTATACAGTGTAATTAATCGATTCATTTGTGTATGTCTATTGTTGATAACGTTATGTAACCGTGAAAGTATACGATTACCATTCATCACAACAATGTGTCCGACTGCATTGTGTGAGCTGAATTAAATAAACATGGTCCAAAAAAAACATTCATTTATTTACCACCAAATATTCTGGCAAAACATGTAGAATGCGTAAGTGAAAAAAATTGCAGTAGCTTCTTGCATGTGACTAAAGTGTTGATTATTATCTATTTTTGTATTTACGATTCTAATCCACCGTATATTTTGATGGCTTTGCTGAAGCATAAAACCAAATATATAAAAATAATAATTTTCGATTTTTTTTTCGTTTAACTTTATGCCGCAAGAAATGTTAGAAGTTTTGTAAGAGTATCAAATATTGTTTTTTTAATGCATTTTTGATGCTAATCTATTGAAGTAACGTCTTCCATGACTTATATGCGAATTCGGAGTGTTCATTCAATAAGACAGCCTATGCAAAAGCAGATACAATGTCCACTTGAGGCAGGGAACCTAGCTCTATCAAGAAACACGGTACAACGAAGGGTTCCACTTATGGGGTTAGCAAGAGTATCTACCAAAGATTATTGATCAAAGACTCCAGGGACAGATAGCTTGGTTACATGTAATTAATTGCTAATGCCAATGCGTTGACAAAGTGTTAACCGCTTCCGTTACCTCACTCGCATCATTGTTTCCTATATTACGCAATAGTTGAGTAAGTGTGACGTGAGAGATTTTCATAATTTTATTACGAACAAATATAAAATACGGATAGTTTGACCTCCTTTACAATTAGCGCAGACTGCGCAAAATTGCAGTAGCTATTGTATTCTCTATGGCCTAATGGTCCAGCGTTGGATTTTTTACGCGTCAATTCTTAGTTTTCTCGAGATTTATATAAAAGTCAGTGTTGACATGCGTCCTCTTGACCTATGAAACCTTTTTCAGACGAAAATATATGGTAACAAATATCGTTGTTATAATTTTTTAGATAAAGTGTATTTAGGTTTGGGTCATGTTAAGACAAAGTGTAAAGTGTTTTTGAAGCGTATTTTTATCTAATGCTCTATTTAATTACTATTATCAAGTCAAGAACTTAATGTTATCTGAGTTCGCGCCAACGGTCCTGCATTCTTCATAAGATTTGACGAAAATGTTATTCACTTACGGGTTGTTTACTTTTCTGGTTGGATGGTTTGAATTTTTGTACTTTATACACATAACAAACATTTGATTGGTTTTAATATCGGACTACAGTAGCTCTATACGTAACAATACAAGCCTAAATTTTTTTTCATTGTTAAATTGAAATTAACGTACCTGGGGGCAGTGTTGGCCTTAGCGTGCGAGTCTCATGCCTAAGGTCGTAGGTTCGATCCCCGGCTGTGCACCAATGGACTTTCTTTTTATGTGCGCATTTAACATTCGCTCGAACGGTGAAGGAAAACAGCGTGAGGAAACCGGCTTGCCTTAGACCCAAAGGCACAGAAGGCTGATCACCTACTTCCCTATTAGATTGATAAATGATTATGAAACTGATACAGAAGTCTGAGGCCCAGACATAAAAAGGTTGTAGCGCCACTGTTTTTTTTTTTAAATTTTAAATTGAAACTAAAAATATAATTATTTACGTTTTCTTTGTAACTGCAGTTTATTCTAAAAAGCTTTGACGCTAAAAGCGTCTTGTATTATTTAGCTAGCGACTTTTCACTGCTCTAGTACTCTGTAGATAGGTCAAGCGAAACTCGAGTGTACATGAAAGAATAAAAAAGTTTTGTCTCGAGCTGTTTGGTATTCAAAACGTATAAGAAAAAGATGTAACTCAGTCAAAGGATATTGTGTAAGCTTTACTTAACAACGAAGTAATTTACGTAAAAAATAAGTTTAATCGTAATAGTGTCTTTTTTTTTTGATATCCGAGGTGGAAATGCATTTGCGCATCCCCTGAACAGGGGTATGTGGGACTCGACCCGCCAAAATCTCTGCTATTCAGAGACTGGGTGAGCAATACCCACTAAAACCACCTCGAGTAGTTCCGACAAAGCCGCGTTACAGAGGCTCCGGGGTCGCTGTCGCATTCTACCGGGACAATCGTAATAGTGTCTAAGCGAATCTAAGCACATTTTTATAAACATAATTTTACCATGTATGTAGGTACTGAACAAATATCGTATTTTCCTATTTCATCGCGCTACCATAAATATCATCTCCCTTCCGCATATTTAAAGATATGATACTCGCGAAAATTTATCTTTTTAATTTTTAAGTTCTTCAGTTAACAGATATTGTCAACGCCATGTCTTCCCGGGGTGAACTACCACTGGAGCTGGCGTTACGTGGACGTAGTGCCTCCATTGCCACAACGCTGCTACAGCATTGCGCCGACGCAGATGCAAGAGGGCCCAGAGGAAGGACTCTGCTGCACAGAGCCGTTGACGCAAGGGACGCGTTTTCAGCCAAATTTTTGGTAGAGAATGGTGCCGATCCAAATCTATCGACGAAGTAAGTTCAAATATTATCGACCTTCAAATTAAGAGATATTGCCTATATGCCTACAATTATTAGTCAATGTTAAAATATAGAGGATTTCGTGTTCTAAAAAATTAATTCTAAGCCTATTTAAAGTAGTTTTTTAGTCAAATTACTAATGACATGTAAATAGTTTTATATCGTTTCCGTAACCAATTCAATTAAATTATTATATTTTTACTTATTTTGTGAATTTGTTAGTAATATTAAAACTGAATAAGCCTATGTAATTTTCGAAGCCTTGACCTTATGCGGAACAAGTTGGCGTGTTCTTTCGCAACGTATCGAGAGTTATAAAATTATCGGTTGTATATAGCAAAGATATGTAACCAGTTCCAGTTCTTTCGTAATTATTGGAGGCATATGAACATGTGCCTGTTTCTAAACCTCGTAGAAAAAAATCGTGGCCTAAAACTCTGGGAGATTTTGTAAATAGTGGCACGAGATGGGGCTTAATTAAGAAATGCTAATAGCAGCCTATCATAGCTTTGTTGTTGAGTAAGCCCACAACGAAAGTGATAATAAATCATTGACCGAACATTTTCTCGCGTTAGGTTCATTTTCACGTGTAACAAGAGTTTTAGATTTGCCGCCAATTCACAAAAACAAATGACAAATGAATGCAATATACTACATTAGTGGTGCGTTCCACTAAGCGTTCACAACGCTCACGCTCACGACCGCTGATTTCCCCATTCCACTTGATTGTGAATGTTACTGTCGTTAACTCAAGTGGAATGGATTATGGAGCGTTTCGGGCGTTCATGAATTTTGATTAATAATTTTTCTTAATAAGTTCATTTGCCAAAAATACATCTACAAATAAAATAAATTTACCAAATATATATATATTATTAATGATAATAAATATCGTTTACTTATTGATTTAGGTTATGCTATCCATTATTCAGGAAAAATGTATAAATAGCTGTTGAATATAAACTAAAATCAATTGTATTAAACTTATATTGCATAATTATATTTACCTCTTCCTGCACGAGCAGCTTCAGCTTCAGAAACGATAGCTTCTACTACAATTTCTCTTTCAGAATCATATAATGTTATTTTTCTTGTCGCCATCTTTAAGCTTTGAATATCATATTTCAAAAACAATTTCAAAAATTGCGCCGAATTATTCTCAACGTTCACTTTGACCCACCTCTTTAGAAGGGTCGTTGTGAGCCTTGCGTGAGCATTAGTCGTGACTCGTGACGTCATGAGTGACGTTTTCGCCGTGACCATAACGACCGCGGTCGGTAGTGGAATGGCTAAAGGAGAATTTTGATCGTCGTGATCGCTTAGTGGAACGCACCATAGGTTACCAAAGAGTTCTTAAATTGAAATTCAACAATAGTTTTCATTAGCAATGTTTCTAACTGGCCAATTCTAAACATTTTCAGTGTTACCGACGTATTTTTGTGAGAATTAAACGAGTATGTCGCGCTTCGAATGACCGCGAAATTATTAAGAATCTGTTTAGTTTTGACGTCAGTGTTTTAAATGTTAATAACCTAATTTAAATACGTTACAATTCCGCGTTAGTTCGAGAACAACTTAATCGATCAATCGTTGATACTTATCAACGATGTTATTTTCTCGTTTGTATAAGACACATTAGAGGTTCAAATACTTGCTATAAAAAGGAGTGCCGGAGAGTTTGATGCCAGTTCTTTTAGTTTGTTCCACTGGCACTGGGAAACTGGCAACCACTGTAAATCTGAAGAAATTTGATTTAATTATTTACGGGACAACGCTGAAATTTAATAATGCAAACCACGGGAAACTATAACAGTTATAAAGTTTACTATGATAATTTAATTCGTTTTCGTTTGGAAATATGTATTTTCTAATGTAAATTCATTTTATTGTCTGCCGTAATTTTATAGAGCTTTTACCCTAAACCGAGATTGCATCGTGTATTTTTCAATATTAAAAGCATAATTATTAGAAGTTAACAAAGCCGGCGTCACAATAACGATATGAATGAACCAATCTTTGAAATTTCGCAATGGATTTCTTTTTGTGAAATCTGACACTCGATAAATCAAAATATCGCAGTGCGAACGATGTCCAATTCCCAATGTACCAAGTTTTATAAGCAATCACAGTAGTTTTTGTTCAGTAAAATTATATTTTATAATAAAAGACAATAAGATATTCATATAACGCAATGTTTAATGCTACGTTTAATTGATAGTAATGAATCATGTAAATACAATTTGAGTCAAAGGAATTTCACAATTGGTTTTTCCTATCTTCTCTTACAAACACATCTTGACGTGTCCTACTTAAACAGCTTAACAGATTTTGCTGAATTTCCATACACAGATATACTATACCAAAACTATGTATCAACTGCTTTTTTATAATAAGTAATTACTAATTATTAGTCTTAAAATATTTATTTTTTAAGTATGGTTCAGTTTTGTTTACCGCTTTGGCATTAGTAATAGTAATACGAATGGAATGTTTTCAAAGGTTAAGAGAGCACCCAGAACCGACTTAATTTATTTATTTACGTTCCAGACATTTAAACTAATAATAAAAGTATACAAATTAAAGTAAAAAAATTTAATTTAATTTCTTTTTTTTCGTTTATTTCGCTATACTTTCAAACCGCAGTGACTCAGTTATGAAAACCCAGTACCAGATTATATTATTAAAATGGTATCAGATGGATGACATACTCTTGCCGATAGACATTTCTTTGTATTTAGGAAGCAGACGCTGCTCTATATTTTGTAATTCTTTTATTATTTGATGTGTAATAAATTATAAATCTACTCCGGTTCGCGGCAAAAACTGCCTTAAAAAAGCGCTCAGATGTGGAATGACGGACGTCGAGTGAATACTGGTGATCCTATTTGATATTGGTTTTCTATTACAGAGAAGAAGGCGATACAGTACTGCATCTTATAGCTGGTCTAACTGCAAGTTCCTGCGATCCGGAGACGATGGAACAAATGGTGGAGATCGCTGCTATCGTTGTTCAGAAAGGCATAGATATAAATCGGCAAAATAGAAAAGGATTGTAAGTATTTTTTTAATAATGCAGATATAATATAATTAACTGACTTTTTACCGTCAGTAGTCTTTTGCTTTGACCACCAGAGTCCCATCCAAGTAAAAATAAATCGAATTCGGCCCGGCAGTTTGAATGTACGAATTTACGAATGACTTATACTTTATTGCCTAATATATTTCCATTCTAAAGCGTTGTAATTATGAGTAAAATACGTTAGGATTCTTTAACCAAATAATAAAAATCATTTATGTACACCTCTGAACGAACGCAAGAAATTAATTGTTAAAGTAGCTTAGTTTTTGTATCAATACTTTTTTACCAATGCATGTAAGTAAAAGTAAAAATAAAAAGTTTAAACTCATTGATAAAAATTGATTCCAGTACACCTCTCCATCAAGCGGTAATAGCAAGAAGTCAGCAAATATTCGACCTCCTTCTAAAACAATCTAATCTAGATACAAACTTAAGAACGATCTCTGATGAACACCCACCTCTATACTATGCGTTGGTAGACGATCGGCGTGCGTCTATATCTTCTAGTGAAACACTGGTCATGAACGGCTCAAATCCTTTCGATACGCCTGTCACCAACAAAAATGCGTTTACGGAGGACCCGGTGGAGGGTAAGACTGATATTATTGAGAGAGGTTTTGCTGCGAAGTTGTTAGAGAAAGGGTGTCAGCCGAATCCTTTGTACTCGAATACCGGAGATAGTCTGCTGCATATTTTGGCCCAGGGATGGTTTGAGGTTAGTATTATATAATTGCTTTTATTCCGAAAGTTCCTTGGTAGATTCGTATGTAGTTTATTAAATATTATTGTATATATTCTGGGCACGAATAACGAAATTCGGCAATTTCTTACTTCAATAATTCTAAATTCTACTTGCGATTATTTCCAAAAATAACGCCCCAGTCCAAGAAAACTTTTTCAAAAGGTTCCGTAACGTTTGGCTAAGAGGTAATATTACAAATTTCCAACCCAAAGTAAAGTACTCGCATGAAATAAACTAGGTATTGAATGAACTGAGATTAACGACAGTTTCTATTTTTCTATATCTTCTAAATTTCAGGAATCGGCAGTATTTCTAGCATCTAACTTAAATGGTGACCTGAACCATACAAACGAGGCTGGTCTGACAGCCTTGCATGCAGCGTGTGCAAATGGATTAACTAGATTAACCGCTACATTATTAGAAAATGGTGCCAGACCCAATTTACAGACTGCCTATGGAGAGCACGAGGATACAGTGTACAGGTAACTGGAATACTTAGGGTGATATTCAGATTTTTAGCGCTAGTAACACCCGTCATGTCAATAACGTATTACGGGGCACTGTTAAGCGTGCAATTCAATTTTAATTACCCAGCTGTGGAATACAGACTATCATTGAAAAAAAAAATAACGTGTGTGTACACGCGTTAGAAGTGATACTTCTTTGGCGTAACAAGATTTATCTTTCGCCTTATTCTACGTTTGTAGAAAAAACTACACTAACAATAGAAAAAAGGTATTAAATACATTGAAAGTTTTATTATAACGCATTATCTAGTTAAATAAAGTTTATTTAAATATCAAAAAATAATTATTTATACATAATTATTAGAGAAATGGATATTTTCTATTTTGAAATGTTGACTATGCTAACTTTAGGGTGTCGGTTTTCTGTGACGGTGTGCGCGCGCATCGTAAAAATTTACTCTCATCGTTTTTCCCTAATGCGCCAAAAGAAGTATAACTTCAACAATTTTTAGCATACATTTGATTTTTTTAATAGTTTAGAAATTTAGTCCAAAGAAACTAGCGGCCCTGACACGGGATGATTGTTGGGTCTAAGGCATGCTACGTTTTTCTTCAGGAGCGAGTGTTAAATGCATATAGTCTATCATAGGTGTGATTCTAACGTATGAACACAGGGATGAGAGTAGAACGCTTCAACCACTAAAGCGGGCCATAGACGGACCGCATATTGCAGTCAAGACCGACTGCAATATGCGATTTGCTCAGTAACTGCTCGAGCGGTCCGTGTATTGCGAATATGAATTTAGTATGGAAACTGCAGATCGCCGTGGGGCGACCGCTTAGAGCAGTCGGTATCTCCTGCAACATGCGGTCCGTCTATGGCCCGCTTAAGGTACCACGGAAATTAGGATTATAGAATACTAAGTTGAGAATTGATGTACTATTTTGATTCCTCTTTTAAGTCAGATTTAGGTAAATTACTTATTACTTTTAAAGCTGGTAACTAACTACACATCAAAATTCTTTATAAAACTAATTTGGCTTCGATAACGTAATATATGAATACTCTAAAATCCTTCTGTTTATTTACACTTAGAAACGCGTGTGAAACGTAATTCATACAAGTGTAATTTTCCGCATTGTTTATTGTTATAAAACACCACTAATTTGCACTTTTGTACGTAATATTTTAGTGTATATCGTATTGCGTCATAGATTATGCTTTTAATTTTAATAATTGGCTATTTGTACCTAATATGGAAATAATATTTTAAAACTTTTAAAATATGTACAATGTTAACTCTTTATAACATCATTCGCTATAACGAATAACTAACTCTCTATAACGTAAAAATAGTTATATTTGTTTGGTTTATAAAGATTTTACACTGTAATTATATTAATTTTATAAATCCTAAACAGATACTTACTGAATACTTGAAATAGCTCTGCAAACGTGTATCTCAAAAGTAATAATAAAAACTAGTACATACATGAATAATAACGAAGTAATATTTGAAAATTTATAAAATTAAAATAGAGTTGTTTTTCAATGATAATATTTAATTGTTAGTAGTATTGGCATTTTGCCTAATAATATTTGGGTCATACGATAAATGAAGGAACAATAAAACTAATTAATACAGATTTGGCGATCGTACAACATTTAAAGGTGACTAATTTTATCATCACTTTAGTAACGATAAAATTGCGTTCAAAGATCAAAAACAAAAATACTTTTGCAGTCTCTGATAGTTGATAACAGGATTCTAAGCAACACAATTTATTTATCAAAACTTAAACGTATATAAACGAGAATTGATCATATACCTCTCTCACTCTATTCGAGCGCTTAAAAGCAGTACACGCCAGCAAATGTATTGCACTCGAGTATACCATAGACAATTTACAACATAGAATATAAATTTTCTACGTGCAAAGATTAATTTTATAGATGTAGATAATATTCATATTTTTTCAGACAGACTCCCTTACATCTGGCGGTACTTAATAACCATGAAGGTTGTGTTCTAGCTATCATAGATCACAAAAAGTCACTAGATAAGGAAGATTCCTCATCAGACCGCTCTAGTGCTATACCAAATCTAAATTTGAAGAATTCTGAAGGGTACACGCCGATTAGTCTTGCGCTCACAGAAGGTAGAATCATTTTTTTTTAAATTAAATCTTGGGAATGCTAAATGTCTTTTTAAAAACAGCGAGAAGAGAAGACAACGACTTAGGTGGAAGAATGAGGTATATAGCATGAAATACTTGGAATTAAATAAAAGGAACTTCTTAGGTTTAATTCAAGTGTATCAGTTCAAGTTAGTAAAATTTCGGGTTTATATTCGTTAAAGAGGTTTTATTTAAATATCTTAATAGGCAAGGTATAGTGGAGTCATATGCGACAGCAAAACAGTTGAAATTATATTTCTAAAATCTAGAGCTATCATTGTAATAGCTTCACAATAAAACATGATAATAATATACTCGGGTCCTGATCATACGGCTACCCTGAGTATACCAGCCTTATTTGTACTACCAAAAATTAACAAATGTATTTTAAAGAGCGTAATTTTATATATTAGAATATAAAATTCTCGTGTCGCGGTGTTTGTAGTTTAAACTCCTCCGAAACGGCTTGACCGATTCTCATGAAATTTTGTGTGCATATTGGGTATGTCTGAGAATCGGACAACATCTATTTTTCATCTCCCTAAATGTTACGGGTAGTCCACCCCTAAATTATTATTTTTTAATAAAATAAAAATATAAAATTCCAGGTCACAAACACTTAGTAGGACCGTTGATAGAAGGCGGCGCGGACCCCAACATACGAAATGGAAAAGGATTCACATTACTTCACCAAGCTATTGTTGAAGAGGACTCTAGGACAGCAATTTACTTACTCGACCACGGTGCTGATATGAATATGCTGTGAGTTGCATTGTTTCACCTCTAACGGCAAATTTAAGCTTTTTAAGTATACGTTTTCTTATCACATAGGGGCCGTTCAAGTAGTACGTAAGCACTATAGCGGCAGGGGGGGTCTTATTTGGTGATTACGTCAACAGTAATTATTTACTTTTTTATTGCTATATGTGTGGGTAACACATTGTCTATGCTTGAAAACAAAATGCATTTTCGAGGATTCCTACAAAAAATTAATTCGTTTATGTACTATTATTTTTGAAAGTTTTGCTTACTTTTTCTGACAAGAGGAGGGTGGGGGGATAAATCTGCTTACGTAATTCTTGAACGGTTTCATAGTGCAGATGAACATATTACGGAATTCAGTTCCTGGCGAAAGAAATATACATAAATATAATTATTTCATGAAGAGACAACTGCACTGCATGTATTTAAAAAAAATTATGAAACTGACACAGAAATGTGTGTGTTTGTAAGGGGACTTCACGTACGTGAATGAGGTCGCAACGACCGGTAGTTCAAAATAAGTGATCATAGGAAAAATCTGCGAGACCTTTATCTTTTAAGAAAATGTATAAAAAATAATAATATTTTTATATTGGTTATATGATTTACGTGTAAAAATAAAATGTCAGCACTTCTTAACTTTTTTTAGAACTGACGCAGGAGAAACCCCACTTCAACTGGCTATCCACTGTCGCCTAGGCTTAGTGGTAGAAGCATTATGCGTACGCGGAGTTGACATGAGCAAACTCGACGCTAACGGAGTACCTCCTCTTTGGGCCGCACTCGATTCGGGACAGGAGGAAGTTGCTAGTGTATGTATAAATTATATTAAAATATTTGATCATTATAGTTTCAATACTAAATAAATTGTGGTTTATAATTGTAAAATAAAAGCTATTAATATTAACTTGAATCTCTGAAAGCATCAATCAATCAATAGAGTTTAAATAATATCCTCTAATATTTAAATCATCATGTTGACCCAGGAACCACACAATTATCAAAAAACAAAACATAGCAGTTTTATTCTCTTTTAAGCCCAAAATAGAATACTAATATTAGTCAGAAATACATACCTATACATGTAACACATATAAATAACGCCAACATATTCGGGGATAAAATCTAATATTTTATATTAACAAAAAATTATAAACTGAGACCACCTTGATCTCGATCTTTATCTTTTTACCCGCCGTCCCGCTCCATCCATAACAAACAGTTTTTCACTGAATTCATCCCCGTATTCATTAAAACAGTCTAATTGCACTTTTTTACCCAAAGTTGTGGTTCGTCTCTTTCTATCAAATTGTACTTAAGCTGTGATAAAAAGAGCGGGAATTAAACCGAATAAAAAGAAAATTGCGCAGTTTACCCTATACTACGCATTTTCTGGCGTTATTGAGTTGTTATATACTTAATGTAACTTACAAGGCAAACCAGTCGAGTAATTCCCACTTTGATAGGGTTAAATGAAGTCAAGTTACGTGGAGATTACACTGTAGAAAATATCTGTTATGGTTCCTTGATTTCGTTCAATATAGTAAGATGTTTTTACTTATACAGATTCTCGTGAGAAACGGCGCAGATGCCGACTGTTGGGGCCCTGGTCCTGATGGCTGCATACAAACATTATTGCATAAGTAAGATTATAATCCAATTCATTCAAAGGTGGCTAAAAATTGTAATTTTTTTTCATTGCCTCTTTTCAATATATCCTGGTTAGGTTAGTACCACCAAACTTGGTTTTTTTTAAGAGTTTTACATACTCTAAGGACAATGCAAAAAGGAAGGAATAGAAAAGTATAGTTTTTTTTATTTGTTATGGTTCGTTGAATCCACATTTAGAATGTATTAATACAAACCAAGTATTATAATTTTAATAAAAATATATGTGTACCTACTATGTGTAATCTTTGATTGAGTGATCTTTATATTTTTGTACGGTATTAAAAAATACAAGAAGGAATTCATAAAAGTGCGGTTTAAGACAACTCCAATAGACCTATCTAACTTATCACCATTATCTTTCATTACAGGGCCATAGACGAAAACAAAGAGAATTTAGCAACTTTCCTCATCCGTTCCGGATGTGACGTGGAATCGCCGCGAAGAGCTGGTCCATCCGGCGAGGGCTCAGACGTTGCAGCGGACAAACATACACCTCTTCATCTATGTTGTACTTGGGGACTCACTGATGTCATACAGGTATGTTTGGTTTATTTAGTTGTATTGGTAAATCGGACTAAGTATTTTCTTTTATTAACATAACTTTTACACATTTAAAGAAAACACTTTTTTACCGGATTGAAGTTATCCAAATTAAAATCTCAAGATAAACAATCCACGAAAATAGAGGACACCGTGAGTCATCAAAACCCTCCATCTTTTAGTCGATACCAAATCCGGGGAAACAAATACAGATAATACAACTTTTTCTACAGCTGTGATACTTTTTGACATTCAACACCTTTTGTCTTCAGTCACCGTGACCACGCACGCTGTAAAGCACGCGAAACGTCGGATTTTTTTTAAATTAAGTAAAATAATTATAAGTTTATAATAATACATAACTTCAATCCGGTAAAAAAGTGTTTTCTTTAAATCGGACTAATTTAATTTTTACATAAATCTGTGTATCATTTACAATAAACATATTAGGTTTTTTTCTACTTGTACAACTCCAAACTTCTTAGTACTCGTTATGTGAGCAGAATTGAAATTGTCGAACTGAGGAATTTTAATTTATATCAACGACTACTAATAAAACTCGTTATTATGAAAAAACTTTGGTGAAAAATTAATTGGTAGATATCCCAAATAAAGATTTTAGTTATAAGGGCTCGAATATTTACCAGTTACCTAAATCCTCCAGACGCTCCTAGAGCATGGCGCGAACATTAACTCCAAAGACGCTGAAGGCAAGACCCCACTACACATTGCTATTGAGAACCAGCACGCCGGGATAATATCTCTTCTCCTATCGCAACCTGGAGTAGATTTATCAGCGAGGGACAATCGGGGAGTCACTCCCTTCGCAGCGGCTCTCACTGCGAGGAATAATAAGGCGGCTCAAGCCATTTTGGAGAAAAATCCCTCAGCGGCCGAACAGGTGAACAGATCAGCCAACCTTAGTTTTTATAGGTAGTAAACATGAAAACTATAGCGTAACTAACTTTACATTTTAAAAGTAGAATCATAAATATTTAAGGCATCCTTATCGCGTACTCAAGGTTTCAATTTCTGGAAGAAACTAATGATCCAAATAAATTAATACAATGCCAAAACTTACTAGTTGATTGTCTTTTCTGCAAATAATACTAGCAGACCGGCCAAGCGTTGCTGTGGCTAAGGTTTTTGTTATAATATTCAAGGGAAAAGGTAGGAGAACACCAGTCATGGGGACCACCATGCTTTTTTGGTGGTTATGCCATTCAATTGTAGCTTATGTGAAACATTGGTACTTTCAACACAGCGCCATCTGTTAGAATTGTGACTATCAAATAATAAACAAATAATTTGCAATAAAGTAATATTGCGGGTATAAAGTGAGATGTAAGCTATCCTATCTTTAAAGTTGGATCAAACTACACACGGTGTGCAAATTTGATTGATATCGGTTCGGTAGTTTAGGAGTCCATAGCGGACAAACAACGTGACACGTAATTTATATATATTAAGATATAGAAAAATCAATGATATTTCTTGTATTTAATATGTTAATTCTAAGCTAAAGAAGGAAGTGGTTAGTTAATAAATTATTTTTTACCAGGTTGATAAAAAAGGCCGGAACTTCCTACACGTCGCAATCCAGAAATGCGATATGGAGAGTTTGATGTTTTTACTTTCGGTGAAGGTAGATGTCAATTCGCGGATTCAAGATGCGACACTAGCGCCGCCATTACATCTTGCGGCTGCATCGGGAAATGAAGCCCTTTTGAGAACTCTACTTTTGGCTGGAGCAAGGCCTAACGATAGAGATGCCCATAAGTAAGTGTACTTTTTAAGTAGACCTTTTTAGGATGTGATTTGATGGTTCATGAGTTTAATGGGAATTTTTCGAAAGGTAAACTGTGAGGTCTAGGTCATTTGTGCATTTCTATATTCAGTAAAACCTTTTAGTTTATTAGATAGTACGTTTTTATACAAAACGCACGTCTGGTTTGGGACGGAACGTACGGTTTGGGAAAGAACTGACACCAATAATGCCTTTTGTATACATTATAGATAATCAGTAGGGTATTTGTGTATTTTGTTTCCATCATCAACTTTCTACAGAGAGTGTTATGAAGTGTCATTTAGAAAATGGCCTTGAACCTTGACCTGAAATTAGCCTAATCTGCGTCATCGACTGATCGCTGCCCTCGGGTGAATTAAAACTTAATTTAGAAATAGTCGAACCGAAATTAATTATAGTATTTTTTTTTAATCAATTTGTATACTCTATGGCACTATAAGATTCTTCATACAAATATTTAAAACAAATGTATATTACGTTAGCGTTAAATGTCGGACACTTGATAGAGCCTGTACCAATTAGGCCGCCAACCTTAAAATAACATTATATTACGAACATAATTTACGTATGATCAGGCGTACGGCATTGCACGTAGCAGCGGGCACGGGTGGGACCTCCCAAGCGGCGATAGTATCCGCTCTGATAAGCGACGGAGCTGAAGTAGGCGCTGTTGACGCGGCGGGAGATAACGCATTGCACGTGTGTGCTCGCGAGGGTCACGCCCCCGTTGCACGAGCTTTACTAGCGGATAGTGATATTGATGCTGCTGCCACTAACCTTAAAGGTAATCGTAAAACCCCTTAAAACATGACAACCTGAAATATAAATTGCATTCTTGACGTTATGATTGGGTCCGGCAGTGTAATGTGTGATACGAATTTTAAAAAGCCATAATATTTGCACTTGATAGTAATAACTGCTATAATTTATTGATATGACGTGTACGATTTAATGCGTTTCTCTATATCACATTATTTCTATATATTTTCTCTATATAATCGTATCATTGATATACTACTTAAATAATTGATATACATCTTATCATAAATAAGAATTTTGATTTAAAAAACGTAAAGAACGTTTAAATAGGCACGTAATAGAAGAGTATATTAAATAATAAAGAATGAGACAAATGCATCTATGCATCTGCAAAACAAGGTTAATATTACAGGTCGCAACCCTCTTCATGAGCTGTGTTGGTGTAAAAAAGATAATGCTGCAACTATATGTGAAACATTCCTAGAGTTTATGCCGGACTTTCCAATCAATAGGACAGACTTACAGGTATGCAATAACTCCAAACAATCTATTTCATAATGATGAATACGACTAAAGAGTTCCAATATTCTTAAATAAAATAAATAAACTTACTATATTTAAATTAACATTTTAAGTTGTATTTTTTCGATTTCAAATAAATATGAAATGTGTGCAAAAGTACTCTCGGATGTAATTATTCCAAAGTAGTTTTTGTTAAAAATTTATTATGTTTCATTCCTTAGTAGCTTACCTCACGGTTTACTTAATATAAATGCCAAAAGGACTGTGGGTAACAAATTTAAAAAACGTTTAAAATTTACCTCTTCTATATGGTAAGGTTTCTCTCCACATACTTAACAACAATTTTTTTGTATACAATTTTATTTGAGGCAAATGCCATATAAATGATTAGTCATTTAATATCGATTGTTCTGAATTCGGTTAACCTCTTTGGATATGTTTAATAATAATAAAACCTTTTTAGGGCAATACTCCATTACTATTGGCGTATATGAACGGACAGGCAGCCATGTGTAGGGTTTTAGTGAAAGCTGGAGCCTGCTTGGCGCACGAAAATAAAGAGGGCGTCTCTATATTTAATTATCAGGTAATTTTATATCAAACTAGCTGTAGTTTAGAAATATGAAAATAATTGTTGTACCATTATTAAAATTTCCCCTAGGTAGCGACAAGACAGCTTCTCCACAGATTGTTGGACGCATTGCCCGCTGAAGCGCCATGGGCGGAAAGCGATCTATGTCAAGAGTGCGGTACTAAATTCACGCTGACTATGAGAAAACATCATTGGTATGTAATCTACCAGAATACTATTATATTTTTTACAGTAATAAAACCAGGTAGAAGGAAGGTTCGAAATAATACGAAAAAAGATACTATAGCTTTACATTCTACTTTAGATATAGTGTATTTGTTTTAAAACAATTGAAAATGCACATAACATTTTAACAATTTAATTTTTTTTTCTTCTTTACAGTCGTCACTGCGGCCGAATGTTGTGTAATAAATGTTCCAGTCAAGATATTCCCATATTAAAGTTCGGAATGAATAAACCACAACGGGTTTGCGAAATATGTTTTAATGTCCTACAAGTTGGTGCCAGTTAGAGTAAGCTAGTTTGAAGGAGTTACGGCCCTACGTAGATACAATGCCTTTAGGATTCGGATTCTTTCAATTGCAGGATTTCTTTTCCCAAAAATGTAAGATACATAATATATTTTAATGGTTAAATCTTCAAGTTTCTGAGTTACTTTCATAACTACAATATTGTAGTAAATACTGATTTCTAAACGCGTTACTTTTATTGTATACCATAGATTAAGAAAGCCTGCAGACAAGTGCCGTAAATATGTTTAATCTGTGAAGCAATATTATAGTCGACGCTAAAAGCATAGATTATGCAAAGTGATAAATTTGATACGAAAATAGACAAGTGCTGCTTTTTTAATTACTGTCAAAACTGGATATAACATTTCAGGAAATCCCTATACACCCATTAATATATAATAAATTCTGATTACTCTCCCCTATAACTACTGTGAAGTGTAAGCTAAAGCCTACCCTATTGTAGCAACTGTAATGTTATATCCAAAATAAACCGTTTTTTAAAAGTTGACTTGCTGCTCTACTTGTTATTCATATGGATAATGCATTGTGTTGTAAGATATACATACATTTTCCTTATAGAATATATAATATATAACTAGTTGTATGTCTGCAGTTTGCAGCTCCTAAAGGCATGAACTGATTTTGATGAAATTAATTAATAGTAGCTATGATTAGGAGATAAACTTTATAGCTGTTTGATGTTTTTTTGTTATTTCGGAAGTCTCTATTCATACATTGTTTAAGAATATCATTTAGAAGTTAATCTTAAGTTATTTCTATTTAACATTATAAAACAAATTTTCACAGATTTCTTAAAGAAACCTAAGGGCAGTAGCATGTTAATTATTTATTTACATTTATATCCCATTGTTTTTTTTATTTGTCTTATTTTTTATTAGTTAGTGTAAAATACATTTCGGAAATGACTTATGCAAAAGTTTTATTATGTATCAAATTAAATCTTAGGTATGTATATTTACTTATGAAAATTGTTAAAATTTCATTTGAATGGTTATTTTTTATTTATTTCAATATATTTTATACAAAATTGTATTTTATGTGGTTAATATTTACTTAAACATTTTGCATTTTATGACATTCCATAATATTGAGAAGTTATGTGAATCAAAGCATCATTTTGTTATAGTGCTTAAATAAAATGAATTTATAGTATTTAATGTGTTTGATTTTTTCAATTGCTTTTTTTAATACATTTTTCTAATTTTATTAAAAATCAGAGGAAATTAAAATTTATTTATTTACATAAAACAAAGTCTCTTCAACACTGAACATTAATTATTGAATAAATTACTAATAAATCTACAACCCAAAGTTGGAACATAATTTGGGTAACAGAGGCATTTGAACTAGACTTACTTTAACCTTTTAAAAAGATCTTTGTTGACACATTTGTCAAGAACATGAACATAGTCAACAAGTTCCTCTTCACATGTTTCAGCAGTGTTTGAACGAGAGTTCACTCTGTTGTTACATTCTTGGTATTTTGCCCACATTGCTTGCATCTCGGGCTTTTCATGGCATTGTTCCTAGAAAAAGTATTGGTAAATTAACTGTTTCCTAATATAATCTACATTCCGTGCTAACTACATTACCTACAGTTCTATTGAAAATACATGTTTTTATTATTACCATAATTTAACCCTAAAAACATTACTTGTAACATATATAGTATGTTATTAGTGTGGATACCACTAGTAATTGTCTATGATTGATATATTTTCACCCAGCACTGCTATATTGGGACTCGCCTGAGACACAACCTGCAGTCTAGTATTATTATAATGTATGTATAAATGGTATGATTCATTACTCCAACAAACATAAGAACATTAAAATTATACCACTAACTACTTTTACATTTCACATGGTAAAAACTGGAAAAAGTAGGTATTTAAACTAAAACCTTGTCCACATATAATATCCCTTGCCTTTTTTCATGCTTCATTCTTCATTCTATAAATATATCACAAAAATTAATTTTTCCAAACAATATATCTTCATTAAACTCGGCTTCAAGTAGTCTTAAAGCCCAGGAAGGTGGAGCTAATATTTTAGCGAAAATATTGTCTATTAATTTTATAAAACTCAAGGAAAATCATTATCATAGTTTGTATTAAATACTTAGGTTAGGAGATAGATAATTATGCGGTAGAGGATATGAATCTTAAACTTATATGTGATCGTGGTTTGTAAGAGTACATAATCTTATTTACCCGTAACTGTGTCTGTGGGTCAACTAATTCTTCTTCCTCTGCCTCTTCATCTTCAGCGCGAACTACAGGAATAATTTTCTCGGCCATTTTGTCTGAAAGACAAGATAAAAATAATATGACACTATTATTATAAAGCACTTTTGTGTACGTAATTAAGCTTAAGTAAAAATTGGGGGACTACACGCTTTAAATTCATCAAAAATTACCAAAATCGGTGACGCAACAACCCTCTTTTATGTCTATACACGAAATTAGTGACGTGACGTCAGACGATCCGATCCTAAGGCTAAGTGATCGAATGACGAGTCTTAGGGTGAGATCTATAGTGCGCACTTAGACTTTGCTCTGACTTAACTATCGAGCTAAGACACAGTCGGTATTTATAGAGCAAACTGCGAATCTCTCCCTAGTGTTGGCTTAGCTTAATCTCAAGTCCACGAAATCGACGACTTACCAAAAACTTTGACTATAAGCCTAACAAAAATAATGGCCCAAAATTTGCTTTACCATCATATCTTTTACTGGACTTTTTATTTTTGTCGGTTTTTAATGAACGGTGTTGCCATTTTGTATCGGAGTTCCATAGACTTTGGGAAAAATAGAATTTGAATTGAAAGAAATTATAAATGATCTTGATAAATACCTATGAAATGCATGAAATAAAATAATTACACATTATTATGGTATTTATTGTTGTTTAGTTATATTATTTATGTAATTGTTCAAACCCCATTTTTGAGAAATCTTAAAAATAACTGGTGTGATTTTGTATGTCACCTGGCAGCCCTGGCATATTATAGTGACAACGAAATTCAAACTACATATAACCTAACCGATGTCTCTCGCTTCACATCTGTTATTTTCTTTTCCCTGAATCTTCTACCATTTATTACCTGACTACCCTAAAAAATTTGAGATAGGAGTGGAACATATGAAATTAAAAAATCTGTTAGAAATAGAATTTCTTCAACAAAAATATAAATTAGTATTAGAAATATGTATTACACTTAAAAAAAGAATCAGAAAATAAATGATTAAAATGAAACAAGTTTTGTTTTGATATTCTTTATTACCAAACAAATTACCTAGTTAAATTGTGCAATCACAGATTGCCGGAATGCTAGACCTGTAGGAGATCTTTCATTGTTTCTGTGTTACTCAACTTCTGCTGTCAGCAAGATCACCATCATCATAAGCATCGCCTCTCTGTATACCTATATTATGCAATACAGCACAAGCTATAATTATATATAACTAGTATTTGTCAATTTAGACTGTAGTCCTAGCTGTAAACATGGAAATTTCCTTTTTCACACTCTGAAAAACCTTTAAAAAATATGCCTAGTTCTTATTTGAGAATAATTATAAATATTGTCAGCTCTTGTCATTGGATTTAAAAGTGTTGTTAACATGAAGTTAAGTGCTGGATAACCGCTGTCACCTACTAAAACAGGCATTTTCTAAATATCCTGCTGTCGTGTGAACTGCCAGGCCACCTAGTCACTATAGCAAATATTTCCATATCAGGCCCTATTATTGCTTGCACATTTACAGAAAAATACCCTTTTTTATTTCTGTATGCTTCAGAGTGAGCGATACCTTTGGGTCTATTAATTTTTATATGGGTGCAGTCAATAGCTCCGATTATACTGTTTAGGCCATGGGGAGTATTAGATCTTCCTAATTCTTCAAACTTCGTTTTGGCTGTGTTCATATTTCTTGGAAAATTTACAAATCTAGGAAGTAATTTACTCAACTCTGCAGAGACTTTATTTATAATTAAACAGACTGTAGATTGGCTTATGCTGTTCAGATCACCACACACCATCTGTAATGTCAATAAAGTATTATTAGTCACATATATGTTATGTTTGAAAGTCAGAAGACAAAAGTCTTCAACATATGTACTATTTAAAATCATTTGAGAAGAGGTATAATATATCAAATTGAAAAACCATACATATTTATGAACACAATATTACCTGAAAACATCCAGTTGCATTTTTATGCCTTAATGCAATAAGTATTTGCAATTGCGGTAGGTTTGGCGATCCTCTGTTGTTATAAGGTTGCAAGTTTGTAATGATCAGCGTCAGGATCACATTTAATACCGTGTGTTTCAAAATACGGTTCCTTCTTTTGAATTCATTCTCACCGTACAGGATGGAAGGATTTTGGTTTTATTAGTTCCGAACATATACAACACTTTAGGCATTCGTGGATTCATATCGGCTGCAGTTCCTACCCTTTCAATGTTTTCTATTGAAGATAGAACTCTCTCTCTCCATCATGTCACTTTCGATATTGATATTTCCAAGCGGTCCATGTAACAAAGCCAAATCACAAAACGAAAGAAAGATCAATTTAATAAATTAAAGTGGTTTAAAATTTTCAATTGTTGATAGTTGATACAAGTGCTCTGTTGCTGTTGTCAAAACATTGCAATCCGTTCTACGTAATAAAATTATTGTCATCTTTAAATAATTAATACATTTTCTAAAGGTTACTCGTGAATTTCTAGTTATTGCAATAATAAAATAAATGAATACATAAATAACAATAAATTGAAGATATATGTGTACCGTTTTAGATTTTTAAATATTTGTTATTGTTAACTTTTTTAAAGGATAATAAACAAAGTATTGCATGAAATGAAACATCAATTTGTATTTTGACATTTTCTGTCTTAGCTTGGGCTTAGCTTAATCTCACCGTTAAAATGTCTATAAATACGAAATCATAGTTTAACCTTAGTGTACACTAAGCAAAGTTTTTCGTAAGGCTAGGGCTTGAGCAAAGTCCAGTGGGTGCCTATAGATCTCACCCTTAGGGTGAGATCTATAGTGCGACCTAGACTCTGATCTTACTTAACTATCGAGCTAAGACACAGTCGGTATTTATAGAGCAAACTACGAATCTCTCCCTAGTGTTGGCTTAGCTTAATCTCAAGTCCACGAAATCGACGACTTACCAAAAACTTTGACTATAAGCCTAACAAAAATAATGGCCCAAAATTTGCTTTACCATCATATCTTTTACTGGACTTTTTATTTTTGTCGGTTTTTAATGAACGGTGTTGCCATTTTGTATCGGAGTTCCATAGACTTTGGGAAAAATAGAATTTGAATTCAAAGAAATTATAAATGATCTTGATAAATACCTATGAAATGCATGAAATAAAATAATTACACATTATTATGGTATTTATTGTTGTTTATTTATATTATTTATGTAATTGTTCAAACCCCATTTTTGTGAAATCTTAAAAATAACTGGTGTGATTTTGTATGTCACCTGGCAGCCCTGGCAATTGGCATATTATAGTGACAACGAAATTCAAACTATAACCTAACCAAAACATTGCGATCCGTTCTACGTAATAAAATTATTGTCATCTTTAAATAATTAATACATTTTCTAAAGGTTACTCGTGAATTTCTAGTTATTGCAATAATAAAATAAATGAATACATAAATAACAATAAATTGAAGATATATGTGTACCGATCTCACCCTTAAAGCATTATATGATACAATCGATTTTCGGATAATATCGAAATAATATCAATTTATTTTTATGTTGCGTTTTTAATGTTCATTTAACCAATCAACTTTTAAAAAAAACAAATATTAATATTTACTTGATTGACTGCGATTCGATTATGTGTATCGAAAAATAAAACTTTAAACATACTAGTGATACACTGATACTACCCTATACCATACATTAAATTTATATAATTACCGATTATAATCTAACAGTACAGTGACACTGTAGTCTGTAGAACATAGATATATTTTAAAACATTAATGTTGTAACTGAGTAATCTTTGTTTTATGTTAGATAATTTTTGAAGTGTTCTTAAGGGTAAAATGTTTACGGATGAAACGCAATAATTATAGTATTAGCGTCGTGTTTAGCAGGCGAGTGTTCGTAAACGAATGACCATCGTTTCTTCTGTGGCGTGGGCCCGACGCCCAGGGTTACACGATGATGTGCAGCGTTTTTGTGGAAGAAAAGGGAGAGAGCGATTAAGAGAGAGTGAGAAGGGTGAATAACCTTAAAGAAATTCTATTTTTAAAATTAAAATTTCGTTAAGAGAATTTATGAAATATTAGAATTTTATATTTAATGCAAAATAATTTATTGAAATCTCAAATGATGAATTGTATATGAAAAATGCCACGTGTTTTTATTACTGAAGAAATTAATTAAAAAAATTAAATATATAATTTGTATTAATTTTCGATACTTAATATTTTAATGACAATTAAATACATTAAATTCCTAACATATCTTCCTTTTTCCCTCCCTCTAAGTCTTGGAAATCTAAAGTTTTAGATTTGTATAAATATGAACAAGACTTAAAAATTAGTTTGCTAAAGAAGTTTCACTTCTGACATGTATACTTTGTACGCACGTACTTATTTTTTATAAATATTGTATGTGGCTAAAATAAAATGTAATCGCAATAAAGATATACACATATATATTTTGAGCATAAAAACAGAACTGATGAAAAAAGTAAAGTAAAGTTTTGCACCTTACACCATGTGTCCACAGGTACGGAGGACTGTGTATAGTCTGTAAAATTATGCTTTCAAAATAATTGTATATTGACAGTGTAACATCATCTTTATTCAAGAAGTTGTCACCATTGAGATTTGAGACAGTACCTATGCTGTGAAATTTTATTTTAATTATTTGTCTTTTTTAATAATATTAGAAAATAATCTCACTTGAAAATGTTACCTATGTGTAAGAAATAAGTACTTGCTTACAGAAATAATAATGTTGCGTCATTGCAGATATTATGTATTAAATTTTTTACATTTGTATTGAATTCATAACATTTTGTATATATAATTCAGGTTTGTTTTAATTTTTAACTTATTATGTGGCATTTTTATTAATGATGTTGTTACTCATTTGTATATTATTTTCGTTTTCTAAAATAAAATGATTGAGGTTATGTTTTCTCAGAAACATTTACATTTTGTATTTCAGAATGAATGGTGGAATGGAGCATAAGGCACCAGGACATAATGCAGTGCTGCACAAGGCGCCTAAAAACTACAAACTGTTAATAGATCCATTTCTTGTAAAAGGAGCCACAAAACTGTACCGATATGATGGAGTTGTACCAGGGGATCAAACATATCCTCCTGTTCACTGCAGAGATCCTAGATCTCAGCTCTCCAGGATTTGGAATAAACTTGAACCAGCTGATTTACCAGTACCTAGGTAAAATATTTTATTTTTACCTTAATAACATTATGATAATAGAACCCAACATTACCTAAACATACAAATGGAACCTTAAAGAAAAGCTTTGTTCCTTCCTATAATGGTTTTAAGTTTCACTAATTTCGATATAATGTTAACTTAATAACTTTGAAAAAGTAGTATGTATAACAATATAAACAATTATTGCTATCAACATTTGGTACTATTGCATAGGAGTTAATTTTTGTTTAACAGTTTTAGTACTCTTAGTCAACACAAATAATACTTTTTAGGTGATTTTTGTTAGAAAAAATTATAAAATTTATTCAAGAATTTATAAAATTTGGTTATAATATTCTTTGTTTTTATTATGCCATTTGCTCCAGTTATACCAACATAATATCATGTTGACAATTGACTGATGGCGGGAATTTCAAATGTTGATAGTACAGTTTTGTGTTTTGTTGGTGAAGCATCTTTTAGTGTTCTTGCATTTAAATTTTTATATACATTAAGAATAAATATGTTTTAACATTTATGTTGCAGATTCAAAATAGATAAAAATTATATTGGAACTCCACCAGCTGTTGAAATAACTATAGGAAATTTAAATGATAACATAGACCAAGCCTTTTTGTCTGACATGATGAATAAAGTTGGCCCTTTTGAGGAGTTGACAATCTTTTATCATCCATTGACTAACCGGCATTTGGGCTTTGCAAGGGTTGTATTTCATGAAGTTAAACATGCCAAGTTGTGTATAGAAAAATATAATGGCAAATCTGTTATGGGAAAGGTATATCTATTGAGTAATTTTGATTTTATATATGCTTATGGACTAGTTATTTAAGTACAGAGTGATAAAAAACAGTTGTTTTACTTGAAAGAGTTTAATGTTATAAAGATAAATTTATAGTGTACCAATCTGTCATCCATTTATTTAACATTTCTAAGTAAACAATATATATTACACCACCTGGTTTGTTATATTTTAAGTAGGTATCAAAATCACACATATAACCAAGTTTTAAACACACTTTATTTATAGCAAAATATATTTTTAAATAAGATGTAACTAACTTTTTCACTAGCGATATTAAGGTATGTGCTTCTTTATTGCTAATTATTGTTTAAGGTGTTAGAAGTACTGAATGATGCATTTGGTAGAAAATGTCAAGAGATATATGAAGATAAGACCATGGAGAAAAAACCACAACCAGTTCCGATGAAGATTCCACATGAAGACGTTCGGCTGGCAAAAGTTGATTCTACTCTTAGTAAGAGGTTAGAGGATACCAAACTGGTTGAGAAGGTACATTTATTTTAACATAAAACTCAAATCTAACTAATAAAAATAATGACTAGTAACATTTAAAGAATTTTAGAAATGCTGAAGCTTCAATAGATTTAATATTCAATTCAAGACTGGTACTTATGAACAACAAATTCAGGTTTCATCCAATGATAATAATAATAGTCCAGTGGCTCTACAGATTGCATCCATTTTTTTAAACACTTTTATTGTTTTTATAATCAAGTACCTCACCTTCACATGGTGATTTATGGGTTTAAGGCATGATGTTTGCCTCAACCTTAACTCTCAGATTAATGATAGTTACTTTTGTTACCTTTGGTTAGAAATTTCGGTAAAATTGACTAAAGTGTAATATCAATAACTTGATTTATTAAATATGTTATTTAAATTGGAATTGTTGCCCTAGTGTTATGAGATAAAATTCCGATCATTTGTATAGTAATTTAAATTCCTGATACCTAATTTGTTTTGTTCTAGGAACCATACTCCCGTTATAAAGACTTGGAACATAGTGATAGTAATTCCCGATGGTCTGACGATGATCGCGAATACCGACATAGGCATAGGCACAGGAGTGAAAGAGACAGAGATAGCGATAGAGACAGAGACAGAGATGGGGATGGTCATAGAGAGAAGAAGGACCGGTAAGTCTTTTTCCAACTCTTAATATCGTGGATAGTCAAATCGTTTGGCAAAATTAAATGTTATGTATTAACTGTAATAGGTTTTGTAAAATCCATTTCGCACTTTTTTTTCGTGGTAAAATGTATTACCCATACTCTCCTGCTGCGCGACTGTCTTGTGATTAAGGGTGATGTGGGACTCGCTACTGTGGTATACCCACTAACTCAAACCCGATGGCGCTACCAGCAGTTCGAGTGATTCTTCAACAATTTTTTACTTTCCAATATAGAAATAATAAGAAAATAGTATTGGTTCTGTGAATACAATAATATAGCTATAACAATTATTTTTCTCATCTCTTTAAGTTATTGGGTGTGCAATATTTTTTTATAATTCACCTTTCTTTACTTTTTACAAGCAAACGATGTAAGAGGAAATGCAAGCGGAAGGAAAGGTACCTAAAGCACTTATGTTCCATCTTTAATCACTTTTGCTTATTCTTATTCCTTAAAGCAGTGTTTAGCTTTAATAAAAAAGTTTCTTGTGGTATTTTTGTTACTTGTACAATGTGTATTGTCATGTTCATGATTTATGCCAAGCAGGCGAGGCCTATATTTTATTTATTATATTTATACTGATTACCTTAAATTTTATAATATTTTATTAAACTGATATTTAAATATTGTATTTAATTAAATTTTTGTATGGATGTACGAGCATGTTACTCTTTTTTTTTTGCTTTGATGATAAGGCTCTTTGACCCCCTTTAAAAGTTCTATTATTCTTTTAAAGTTCTCTCTTATTCTATAAAATTTATATTCTGATTATAATTTGCATCTGAAAAAATTAAATTTATATCGAACATTTCAATCTTTACAAAACCCTATAGTTGAATTATTTATTAATTTAGCTCTTTTCTGTTTCCAGACACCGAGAGCGTGAGCGAGAGCGGTATTCACGTGCGGCAGAAACCGAGAATGCGTACGCGACGTCGAGTCACACGTCGGAAGTGCCGTTTACTCCTACGGGACCACTTAGCTACGACCCCTACTATCAGACGCCTGGGTAATTACAATTTATATAAATAAATAAAAAATATTACCCGTATTATAAACATTAGACTTGAAGTTTTGTAAGGAAAGTATAATTATTTTTATATAAACATTGCATTTAAGGTGTTTAATAAGGCTGGTATTAGATAAAGCAACAAAGTAAATACCGTAATTTATAGGAAATATTTAATAGCATTATCTGAATATCGCAGCGTTAATTATGAAATATTGTTAATTGCTTTTTACGCTTCACCGTTTCCGTGGCTTGGTTGGCGTCAAAACAATCAGGGTGGGAAGGCCAAAAAGCTAGCATTATTACTAATAAAAAAAATGACCCTGACAACGTACCAATCGCTCTTTCCCATAAATATATATCTTAACAGTTACGGGTATGGATACGGGCCGGGTGCGACTCCGGGTGGGTCTGGCGTGTGGTGGGATTGGCGCCACGCCCACCACACGCCGCATACTCCGCACACGCCCCATCAGCACACGCCCTCACACGTGAGTATATGCCTATACAGCACTTTATACATACAAACATAACGTGCTTTCTATCACACCTACACTAACGTACAAATATTGAAAGTCACTAATTTAATGGTCGTGTTGTTTTAATTTTATTGTTTTATTAGGTTATCATTAAAAAAAATTGTGTTTACATCCACCAGAACTATATTCATATCAATGTTAACAGTTAAAAATAGTCCCAGAAATTGTATTCTTAAATTGACTGTTATATGCGGTCAAAAGGAAAATTTAGTACCCAAGCCTTTCTATTTGCTGGTATTTTACATTTTATTAATTCAGCATTACATAAATTAAAAAAAAGTAACATGACTACTATATTTTTGCTTGAGCGCCATTTTCTTATTTGTTTCCTTGTAAGATGATATAATATGCGTACATCAATAAAATCCATATATGGCTTAATTACTTTTTTTTGGCATACAGTGAGCCTCATGTAGACGCTACTCTGTAATTTACATTATTATAAATAAAGCTATTATTAATAAAGCAACCAAAAAGTTGTCATTCGTGATTACTTTCCTACTCATATAATGTGTTTTCATAATACCATACATTACCGCATAATGCCTGTTTTTTGGCTTAATCAATCATTATAACACCATAAACTATTGTAAAGTCGGAGCGGCGTTCTCGCAAGACGCCAGAATGGACGACGAACTCGACATCTCGCGTCTCACCCGAAAAGAAACCAGAGAAAGAGAAGGAAAAGGTTCGACAATAGATAATTCGGCTTAATGTGAATTGGATACGGTATTTTAGAGCATGAATAAGTTTATATACGTAGAAAGATAAAAAAAGGTTGGAGTATAGTTTTAGCTCTACGGTCAGTAATTTTTAGAAAAGTATAAGCATGTACATTACATGTAGCTGATATCCTTTTATTGGAGCATGGAATATTTTATAAACTTACGTACGCATTACTGTGACGTACGAACGTATAATACGTACGGTCCTCTGGTTATTATAAAGTTTTGTTGTACATTTATATAACTGTATTTGCATAGTACAAAAATAGTGTTTATATAAAAATGTTATACAGTAGGATTATTATATAGAGATATAGTATTTGAATGAGTATTTATGGTATTTAGCCAATAAATATATTGCATGAATATTTTTATAAATTTGTATATTTATGTTACGATTTGGAAACTCTATTGTAGGTAGTCTTTGAGTGTTATAGCATGTGTAGTCTTTCACAAAATGTATTAATTTGTATTAAAGTATAAAAAACAATATTCTAGTGCATCACAATTCACAATATTCTCTTGTGTAATGCC
Organism: Pieris macdunnoughi; assembly: GCA_905332375.1. Taxonomy (NCBI): domain Eukaryota; kingdom Metazoa; phylum Arthropoda; class Insecta; order Lepidoptera; family Pieridae; genus Pieris; species Pieris macdunnoughi. Next base: position 865,960 of record CAJOBZ010000050.1, on the reverse strand, counting down.
AAGAATCTTCAAATTAGATTTAACATTGGTTCGCATATTTGCTTTAAACGCTTCCAAAAAAGTTTAAAGAATTACCTTAACAGTGCAAATAAAGTTTTTAAATTGAATATTTATGTCGCAAAGGAAATACCACAACCAATACCAGAAGCGGAGGCGCCAACTCCGAAAGAGAGTTCCATTGAACCAGAGCCGAAGCCACCGCCACCTGCCGATGACCACAAGAATGTCGATTTGGATACAAGGTTGGTCAAGCTCAAATTAAAAAAAGTGCGTGCGTACAAAGTGAAACTTCTTTGGCAAACTAATCTTTAAGTCTTGTTCATATTTATACAATTCTAAAATTTTAGATTTCCGATACTTAGAGGGAGGGAAAAAGAAAGATATATTAAGAATAAAAAATTAATACAAATTATTAATTTTTTTAATTTATTTCTTCGATAATAAAAACACGTGGCATTTTAATTTACAATAAATAAATAATAATTTTAGTTCATTGCACTGTTGATTCTGCGTCCTGCGATTTCGGATCGAGTTTATTGATTAGTTGCAAGATTTGTTGTTTGTGAAGTTTGCCTACCTCTGATTGTCATTTCACTGTGTATACGATTTATTAAATAAATAATCTTTTAACCATTACATTAAGTTTTTATAGAATTTCATTAATTGTAATAGAATTATTACTATCAGTGTTATCGTTATTATATATTTTTTGTTATTAATGGCTTCGAATCTCTTCGAATCAACCGTGGTAGGGACAAGAAAAAGATGGCGCGTAACCGAAAAATGTGACTGTAAATTTTTTTTCAACGCCGATAAAGAAGTTTTACTTAAAAAAAAATGGTATCCAGTGACCATAATTAATGTGGGAACCGTTTTATAATTATTTATTTGATGTGGTATTTAAAATAAAATAAATTATTATTTATTTAACAACCAATCAACTTATCGACTTTCGACTTTTGTATACACAATACGCATTAAACATTATATTTATATAGATCTCAAGTACTGAAAATAATGTTTTTAGAATCGCGATGCTATTAAAAGCAGGCGCTGGTAGCGGAGCCTTGGCGCCTCCATTCCTCGCTTTGGGAATATCCTCGGAGGAGGAAGAAGACGCCCGTCTTCCTACGAAGATACCAGACCTGGATGCACCGCAGCCACCATCTGATGATGAAGGTATAGAAAAGAGCGTAGCAATTATTCAAACGCACTCCGGCAGTCCGATTGGGCGATAACAGTTGAGTTTGTTCTGTAAAAAGTATATATTCTATATTAAAACAAATTCAATCAAAATAACAATTAACTGTGTAACCCTCTTTTAACATTCATAAATATACTATATGTTTTATGTTATGTTCCTATTACTCTCGTATTATTTTTAAAAAAAGACTCGGTTTTTTTACTACTTTAAGTAAGCTTTTTAAACTTAATTTATAACATACATCTAATGTACAAGATTCATTACCTCAGATTTATAAATATGTTTTTATATTTTTTTCTCTTAATAAGCAAGCCATCATTCTTATAAGCCGTACACACTGCTTAGCATAAAAAAGGGTGTGTGTACTTATGTACGCGCGTAAGAAGTTATACTTCTTTGGCATTATTAAAAATAGTTTTTGATTGCATGCAAATAATTAATTACAATTAAATAATCAAAGACCGGAAAAAGAATCATTATAGTCAAAAAAGTTCAGTTTACATTCGAAAAATTAAATAAATAAATATTTATTATTATTCGAATGTTGTTTTTAAATTATGTCCAATGCCGTTGCATCTTCCGTGGGCAACTTCATTCTGTTAATTTTGTGTCACGGTGCGCGCGCATCGTAAAATTTCACTCTCATCAATTTTTCATAACGCGCCTAAAGAAGTATAACTTCAAAAATCTTATAAATATATACATATCTAGACGAAGATTATATTTGCAGGTTCAATAAGTGAAGACCGTGAGAGCATCATCTCAGTTAACCAAGACCAAGATTTCGACGCTGAGCCCTTGTCTAAGACCCCGTCACCCTATCTCGATCGAGATAATTATCTTGAATGTCTTAAACTTACTATTAAAAGGGTAAGGAATTTATACAACCATTAAAATTAAATAAATTAAAATTCAAATGTAACAATACAAAAAATCATCTCGCTTGATGTCTGCTTCATGTCAGTCTCTATACTGTACGAAATAGTTATTCTTTTTGTTAATATTTGAATCTATTACTGTTTATTTTTTCTATGTGTATGTGTTTGTTTTGTTTTGTATGTTATATAAATGCATACAGTTGCCGCATTTGAGTAATCTGTAATGGTAGCTTATTTTGTAAAAATAAAAATACATTGTTTTTGAAAAATGCTATTAGACGCCCAAGTATTTGCTTTTTTCGTAAAGGATTGCGGCATGTGTATAAAGAAACTGGATAAAGTTGAAACTTGTAGCAAATTTTTCCTTAGCCCAATATCAGAGAGCATCGTCTTGGCCTGATGATTTTTTTTTGACATAAGCCATTATGACAGGAGCAATCAAGTTTTTTTTTAATAATAAAAGTTTTTTGTCAAAAGTATTGCATAGTTTGCATAATAGAATTGAAGAAGAACTGCACATTCACAGTAAAATGTTTAGTAAAACTTATAGAATTTTAGATTTAAAAACTTTTTATTTTATTTTAGCAATTGCAAGAAGAGGAAAGAAAAAAATTACCTCAAATGGACAAGATTGGGTCGGATATATCATCGTCTGAAGATGAATTGTTGACTGGGGAGAAGAAACATCATTCTCCAGAACCTCTGGATAAAGATAAGGATAACTTAGATGATGATCAGGTCAGTTATTATACTTAATTTCATATCATTTTTTAATTAAGTACAAATTTATAGTGTATAGTTTGATCTAATCGGTTTTGGCTAAATATATTCCATGTCATGATTGATCAAAAAAATGTTTTTAAAACTAGTAGATGATATTGTATACGTGTTTGTGACGAACACACAGACAAGATTAGCACACAACTGTTTTTCTTTTCTTTAAAAAAAGATAAACTTTATTGGGAAAAGAATTTAAAATCATGTACAGACTATAACCAAAGTAAAGTATTTTTAGAAATTAGCAATTCTTATTATTATTCTTAGCAATTTAAAAACAATCTTGATTTATGTTAAAGATGTCACTATCTTCACTGTCTTCGACCGAGGCTAAGATCGAGGAGCAAGTCCCAGCCGAAGGGTATTTTTATCCAACTGCGCCTACGCATCACTCACATTACTACCAACATGTATGGCCTACAGGTTAGACACTTTGAAGTAAATTGTTAATGTTTTCATACATTTAATGCCAAAATCCAATTCAAAAATATTACATTAGCCTCTCGTGAAATTCCGGTCTTCTCTAAAAACGTTTAAAAAAATCCATCTTATATTATAGGGTATGGAGGTGCGGCCTATGCAGGCGTAGTACCAGCCGTGGGTGAAGTACCTCTTTATGGAGCCTTTCCTCCACCCATTATACCACACTACCCACCACCTCATGGACATCACGCGCATAACTATGATCTGCAGGTATTCATTTTTATAACATTTTGATTTTTAGTTTTCCAGTTTTATAGAACTTGGACTAATGTTAGGGTTGTGTTTACGATGTTATTTTCATACAAATGGTTACCATGGTAACTATACTAACTTCCATGCTTTTAAATTAGACTTATTTTTCCGGTTCGAAGGTCCATCAATTTGGATATGTAAACGTATTTATAAGATTCTTGTTTTAACCTTATTCAGTACGATTATTTCAATAAAATAGATCTTTTTTACATTTTAAGAATGTTCGTAATTGTTAAAATATGTTTGAAGCCTTCAAGCAAATGAATATATAATCAATACATATTTCCTTGTTTTATAGGAATTAGATAACCCTCACTATCCAACAATCAACTGCGTTATAGAGCGAGTGAAGGCAGAACTAAAACAGATCTTGAAGAAAGACTTTAATAAGAAAATGATCGAAAGCACTGCTTTCAAAAATTTTGAAATATGGTGGGATGAGCAGAGTAGGAAAACTAGAACGAAAGCAAAGGAGGAAGTTGGACAACCATTGCAGGTAACGTTATACATTCAAATATGCTAAGCAGATTATAATATTCTTTATCCTACACTAAAAGAACTATTATTTACAAACGTTGGCTCAAACTTTTCGATAATTTTGACAAGTGCTCGCGTATGTACGTTGAATTCAGTTTTTCTCAGCTCGAACACAGATTTTCCATATTTTGTATTATTTACACGAATAATGTTAAAAAATGGATGTTTGTGCTTCTTTTCAATTGCAAGACTTTAATATTATTATCATTCATGTTCATGTTAGATCAGAGCTCAAATAAAAAGTCAATTTTACAAGTATCATTTACCATCGAAATAATAATAATATTTAAAAAACTACGGGTTCCGGGAGTGCCGGCAGAAGTGAAAACTTGAATATTAACGTTGTGCATTTTTGATATTTTGGAATGGTTAAGGAATAATTTTGCACGAATTGCTTTAATTATCAGTATAAAAGTACTATCATTTATGTGGTAGAATACAATATTTATTTATTGCACTATCGTACACAAACATGACAATTTATATTAAATTAAATACGCCGCGCCAGCTGTCTACTCTCCATCCCTCTTACGAATTTTGCATCAGGTCACGTGTCCTGACGCGAGTTTAAAATTTTTTACCCATTCCAAAAAAAAGTGTACAACGCCGCTAAACTCACTTAAAAAATATATATATTCGCAGGATATTTCAAATAAGAAAGAAGAGGTGGATTCGATTAAGTCTATAATGGAGTCGAGAGAGCTTAGTCTAGAGTTGGGTGGTTACGGTACTGGCGTAGGTCTGGGTCTTCGAGCCACTATACCCAAGATGCCCAGCTTCCGCCGGAAGAGGAAGATACCCTCACCTGTGAGGATGGATGAGGACAGTTCCAAACGGCTTAGTGATCAGGTAATGTTTGTTTTGCAAGTGTTTTTATAAATAACTTTTGATAACTCTTATGAATATGGGTTGTGCAGTTGCTGAAGTACCCTTTTCATCAAATTAGTAGTAATTTTACTCCAAAATCAGTTTTTGTTTAAGTAACGGCCTTCATCGAGGCAAATCATGGAAATTTATTATTTAGTTTAAATTGTGACTAATTAGTAACTTATATCAAATAGTTCTTCTTCGTAAATGAAATATAAAAATAATGCCCCAAAACATTTATTTCTCTTTTATTAAGGTAAAAGTCAGTTGTCATATTCAAAATTTTGAATTCTTTTAGTAGCTTAGTTAAAATAATGACCACGTTTAACATACTTTCAACTTTAATAAAATATTTTTAGGAGGAGATTGTTCAGAATTCAGATGAAGAGAAAGAAGTACCAACCAGTCCCAGGAACAGAAATACTGGTTCATATTTATCAACAGGACGGAGGCGCGATTCAACGAGCTCGTCGCGGTATGATATTCAGAATATTTCAAGATTATCTTTCGCTAGGAGGATATTGAAAACTACTTTTTCTTTTGACCCTGGCCTTTTCAAAAAATAATTTTCACAAATATTCAAGCTTGTACATTTTGTTGTATGAGAAAATTGAGAGTGCAATATGTCAAAAAGTCTTTTTATCTCTTCTTGCTGCAAAACTGCAAAGTTTGTTTTATCATTTCTATAAAGGTTTTAAGTAGAGCAGTGTTGGCCTAGTGGCTTCAGCGTGCGACTCTCATACCTGAGGTCGTAGGTTCGATTCCTGGCTGTGCACCAATGGACTTTCTTAACTGCGCATTTAACATTTGCTCGAACGGTGAAGGAAAACATCGTGAGGAAACCGACATGTCTTAGACCCAAAAAGTCGACGGCGTGTGTCAGGCACTGGAGGCTGATCACCTTCTTGCCTATTATATTGAAAAATGTTCATGAAACAAATTTAGTAATCTGAGGCCAAGACTTAAAGGTTGTAGCGCCACTGATTTATTCATAAAAGTTTTAAAGTAGAATATTTGGGCGGTATTCTATATAGTATATATCACCGTAAATATCTTGTGAAATACTTCAATTACCACCTATAGATCATCATCCAGTTCATCATCACATTCATCTTGGTCGGGATCAGAGCGCTCTGCGACGTCACGTCGTATGACAGCGCCGCGGATATACTCTGATACTGACGATTCGGAACTTGATGAGTCGCAGGTGCGTAATATGTAAAACATCACGGAATTAAACGTATGACATTACTTTAGCTCTACAAGAACTATAGAGCAATCACGGTCAGAAAGTGGCCTAAAGTTGTGGTAGACCAAGACGTTATAATTGAAACGTCAGAAGAAAGATAAAAAGAAATTCTTACAACTACTTTTGTATAGAGCGCGTTGCCAGTTAATTTCGTGGCTTAGATCATCAGGTAGAGGAGGAGAGTATAGAGGTTAACGTACATGGTTTATAAACCATTCGATTTCCCTTAAAACTTATTTCCAACCCCATTTATGTTTCCACCAAGTGCGGTTGGGGACTTTCAACAAACTCATTTTAATAAATAAAAAACTAAATAAAATTAATCTGGTTTCAGTAACATACATTTTTGTAATCTTAAATTTAAATACAATTGTATATTTTGTTGCAGTTTAAGGTTATTTCAAACAAAGAGAGGCTACGGAAAGTTTACTCTTCTTCTGACAGTGATGAAGAACAAAGAAGAGCTGAGAGAGGTAAAATTCTCTTCTTTTCCTGTAATGATAGAACTAAGTATTGTGTTATTTTTAAAGCCAGGGTTTGTCTTAAAAATAATTATTTCAAATCAAAATTCATTTGATTTAAAAAGTTAAAAGAATATAAATTGTTTTCGACACAATTATAATTGTTTTATTATTTCAGAGAAAACTCCAATACCACCTGTGGAGGCATCCGCGGATGACAGATTGGGATCACCCATACTCTCACCGGAGCCGCTCAAAGATATCTTCGACAGAGTATATTCGGACTCTGAAGAAGAGAGGGAATACCAGGTAATTTCTTTTGTATATATTACACTGATAATTTTAAAAAAAAACTTATTTTAAAAAAAAAAGCTTATTTACTATAGATCAATGTATTATATGAATAGAACTTATTGCTGTGATAATTTATAGGAGAAAAGACGACGTAACACGGAATACATGGCTCAGATTGAAGAAGAGTTCTTGGAGGAACAGAGACGGAAAAATGAGTTGGAGAACGTACCCGAACCTGATAAGCCTCCTGATGAAAGGTATTTTAATAAGCCATACATGGGAATATTATTTTTTTGTTTCATTATTATATTATCATATTTGAATCGGAACCGCTTCGTGGATTTTTTACACAAAGTTGAAACCAACTATTTTCTTTTATTTTTTTATTAAATTTTGTAATAAAATACGATTCACAGTAAACAAGAGTCACCTGAAGAAAGCCGCCTCAGTCCACTCAAGAACCACCGCAAGTCACCGGAGAAGAAACCAGCCAAATTGGAAGAAGGCGAGATTTCCTCAGAAGAAGAACCACTCGAGGCTCGCAGAAAGAAGGAGAGGAAGCAGAGGAAGACCAAGAGGAAACCGGAGAAGAGAAGGCCCTCAGTCAGCGATAGTCACACGGATACCGCAGTCAGTGTTAATGGGGTTAAAGAGGTTAATAAATCGATTAGTGTCTAAGATGGATGTAAAAATTATCTGAGTAAAAGATATTTATTTTGGGGTATTCAATATCGTACGTATACGTACAAATTAGTACGCGTATACACTATCTTACACAATGCGTATAAAATAAAACGCCATTATAATTCATTTCTAAACAAACAAATGAATTCAATCACCCAGAATTGTTAATCACTAATAATGCTTAAACCCTCTAAAACATTTTGGCTGTATTTTTTTAGCGTGGCTCTTACGCTATAATCAGCTATTGCACATAGTATTGTCTTTTATTGACATAACTTTTACACATTTAAAGAAAACGCTTTTTTACCGGATTGAAGTTATGTATTAATATAAATTTAATTTAAATATAAATTTACAATTATTTTACATAATTTTTCTGACGTTTCGCGTGCTTTACCAACGCTTTAAAGCACGCAAACGTCGGAAAAATTAAATTTGAATATGTAAAATAATTGTAAATTTATAATAACACATAACTTCAATCCGGTAAAAAAGGGTTTTCATTATAATCAGCTATTCGAACTTTCCGGATCATTTTTCTAACTCTGCACATTCACTATTAAAACCTTAAATATGGAATAAGACCTCCGTAACAGCTATATCAATAGACGAGCAATGCTTCCGAACCAACCCGTTGCTTAGAAAATTAGATTTTAAATCGAAACCTAAACGCTATGCAGTCAAAGCATGATTACCCCATAAAGGGAATGTTCTATCTGACTTTAATTTTGTATACAGGATGAAGTACATTCACCGGCCTCTTCCCCTCGGTCCCAGGCGTCCCAAGAGTCGCAGGAGTCCCAAGCGTCCCAGGCGTCCCAAGTGGCTCTTGACCATTCGTATTGTCGACCACCCACTGATGCCGAAGAGACACCCGTCAGGCGACTCTCTAACTCTAATCATCTGCATCACGATCATGGTGAGAAATATTATTTTTGTGTCTTGGAATTAGAAGAAGTAGAAGATTGAGTATTATTATTTTTAGGTTAAATTTTGTAAGTGTATGCATGTTTGTTTATATTTCATGGGAAAGTCATATCGAGATGATTCTTTTAGATTTTTATTCCAACTTTGAAAACAGGTTTCATAAAAATCGGTTTAGTAGTTTTACCCAGGTAGGTAAATAATTTTGAAAGGTATTTAAAATTAAGTAAATAAAAGTTACAAATAAAATTAAGATGTTTAAAATCATTATTGACATTTATTGATAAAATGAACTCCAAACTTACTTCAGGATATACATGGATGACGGAACCGGAAACAGAATCTCCCCTCACAAAGGTCGAAGAGATTAAACCCGTGGAAAAGACCAAAAGACCATACAAACGGAAACATGAGACCAAAAAACTCGCTGAAATACAAAATAAGTAAGTTTAAAGTTTTAATCGATGTTTAATTACAACAGTATATTCTTGGGTTAGAATTTTATTTAATAAAATTGCTTTCTTAAGAGTATAAATCAAAATGGTCAGATTGGAGTTTTCAGTGATTTGCCATTTATTAGAATTATATCACTTCTGATTTCTATATCAATAATATAAAGAGGAAAGATTTGTATGTAAGTATGTTTGTAACGAATTGTCTCAAAAAGTACTGGACCGGCTAAAAATTCTTTCACCATTTGAATGCTACATTATCACTGACTATTATCTAATTGCAAGAAAAAAATAATCATCCCCACTAAAACTACTATAATGATACACAAGGTGTAAAAAAATGCCTATAAAATATGCATGCGCTGCGGATAGAACAAAAAAAATTATTAAAATATTAATTTCCACCCGTGCGAAGCTGGGACGGGCCACTAGTATTATATATAGTCCATGAAATTATGTCATCATAATAAATTCTAGATTTTTGAAATTGGTCACCGGTCAATGCAATGCATAATAAAAACTATTTTTTATTCAAACACTTTTTAGGTTATACGAACCTATGGAGGACTTTAAAAAGATACATTCGAATATAACCTTTAAACCCCGCGACATAATGGCGGAGATGCAAGTTATGTATGAATTCCTCACGAGAGGCATAGACAGGGAAGATATAGAGTATCTGAGACGGGCCTATGAAGCCCTATTGGCTGAGGACACGCAGGACTACTGGTTGAATGACACACATTGGGTTGATCATTCTCCCACGGACATAGTATATAGTCCGCCCAGAAAGAAATCCAAGCGATATAATAATATCTACGAGGATTTGCAGGTATGTAAATTCTCTCAATTAATGAGATATTTGTGATGTTGACGAAATATTCATAGATCTTTTTTTTTGTAACACTACGATTATATATCCAAGATGTCTTGTTTTGTCTAATCTTAATAACAATTAAATTCTTAGTATTTAGTGGTCACCAAAGTTTTATATTTAAAATCTATAAATTGAAGATTTATGTATAGTATATGCTAAAATTAGATATATTATTTAATTCAAGTATATTTAAATAAGTCACGGACAGCTTTGAATCATCACTTTTTATATTCCGTTAAAGAAAGTTAAATAATCAAGTTCTCTTCTCGGTCTTAGCTGTTCTCTTACATCTCTCAATAAATATTTTATCTTGCCGATAAAATCGTATCGTGGGCCTCAATTAACTGATTTTTGTTATATTTTCTAACATAAATAAAATTATTGCCTATATATATATATAATATTGTAACGTTACATTCGACCTCTGTAAAATATATTCCGATATTGTATAAATGGTTGGTGAATTCAAATACTAATTTAACGTTTAAAATCTTCAGGGTCATTCAAGCGGTTCAGCTCGTACAGAAGGCTATTACAAGATGGACGCTCGCGTCAAAGCCAAGTACAAGTACCACCACGGACGGGCGCCTCTCGCCACGCACGACGAAAAGGCTCGCGCTAACAAGATGCAATTGCTCTCAAGAGAGGCCAGGTCCAACCAGAGAAGACTGCTCACCGCCTTTGGTACTACTCTTTCTCTATCTCTTACTCTTACGGAAGTTACTTGTATATACGGATATTGTTTGACATGCAGTTAATCTCGAATACAAAGAGAAATGCTTCACATCGATCGTACGTCTTCACGCTATGTCTATAAATTGTGTTTACCTGAACGCTAAAAAGAGGAAACTAGCAATAGACCCTTTATTGCTTGAGAAAAGAAAAAAAAAAAAAATAATATTCCCCCCCCCCTTTCCCCCCCCCTTTTAAAAAAAAGTTTTTCCTCAAAAAAAGAAAGTAACTATTAAAGCGGTGCAATTGGACTTTACGAATTAGAGAAAATTTTAATTGTTTGAGAAACATAAAACCTGCTTATAATTTCGTTTTAAATAATTTATTTTTTACAGGAACGGATACGGATTCAGATTTGCTTAAGTTCAATCAGCTCAAATTCAGAAAGAAGCAGCTCAAATTTGCAAAATCTGGTATTCACGATTGGGGCTTATTCGCACAGGTAAGTCTTAAAAAATTGTTACTATTGCTTAGAATAAAGAAAAACAATGGACAGTTTTAACATATCTCAATATTAAAATCACTCCTTTAATTATTTACGCCCTTGATTATCTATAAGAATAAATGATCGGTTACCCCGGTACTATGGATATGATGTTTCAAAAAATGGGGTGTGGCTATGTCCTGGACACGGCCGTGTGTTATACGTGTATACGCTAATATAACGAGTGTGTATATTTAAGCTGACGATTAAAACTTAAATGAACATCGTGGCTTCTGCGAGTCAAATGTTATTCTAATTTCAAATCTAGAGAAATAACGTCGCTGAAATAAATAAATGGCGGTTTTCTTTTGTCGTATAGAATTCTTTACGACATTCCGGTGGTATAATTTTCGATGTGGAGGATAGATTCCAAACTATAACATCAAACTTTATCCCCTTTTTGATCGATATAGATTTGGTGATAACCAAATAATTAGGTTAGGTTCGATTGCCCCCGTATGGTAGCTAGTAGTAAACTAAACCCGGTAGTAAATTTAAAGACGAATTCACGTCAAAAGTACACAACCACTACAATAACAACACATACAATATTTACTTGCATTATAATATTGTTCTAATATTGAAATCTATATAGCCTTCATAACCTTCCTAGATATGGATTGTCTATTAGAATCCGTTTTCTTTTGAATTAGTAATGTTTCTAAACAAACTGAAGCTTTATATAAAAATTAAAAAAAAAGGTTGTGACAAAAGTTAACTAATTTAACAAAAATCGTGGAAGACTGGAAGGAATGCGTGTGCGTATTTGAGAGTGTGGTTAAGAGCAGTCATAAGCGTGCACTGTGTCGGTGTAAGTTTATATATTATTTCAATTTTTTAGGAGCCGATAGCAGCAGATGAAATGGTAATAGAATACGTGGGTCAAATGGTACGTCCGATAGTGGCGGACGTACGCGAAGCACAATACGAAGCGACGGGCATCGGAAGTTCGTATCTCTTCCGAATCGACTTGGATACGATCATCGATGCCACGAAGTGCGGCAACCTCGCACGGTTCATCAACCACAGCTGTAATGTGAGTATTGACTTGTATTTGCACAGGTTTTAAGGTCATTGGAGATCGTAGGTTTGAGTTTATAGGTAATAAATGCCTTTATTATTCTCATATTTTTGAAGAATTATATATAAACACTGTGTACTACAAAAGTTTTTTGGAGTTTACTCCTTAAGAAACGATTTGAGTTATAAGGCCCGGTACGGAAATTTTATGAGGAGTAAAATCAAGTGTAACACGAAAAGTTGAGGCGTTATGTAGAAAGAGACAAACATATACGTAGTCGGTCCCAAAGTTCTGTCATAAATAGAAATAATGATAAAAACTAAAGTACTGATCAGTTTTTAATGAGTGATATATCAATTAATAGTACATAAATTAAGAAATAGAAATAGCATAAAATTATTCGAAATGACCTCCCTTATTTTTAATACAGGCCCTTAAGCGCCGCGGCCAGTCGTCTATCGCAGCACGCACCATATTCATGTCGATTTCAGTGACTGCTTTTTTTAAAGATGACTTCAGACACTCCAAATTTTTATGGGGTTTATCACAGACCTTCCTCTCTAAGACCTGCCAAATTTTATAGTCCAAAGGATTAAGGTCTGGACTGGAGGAAGGCCAATCCTCATGTCTAATTAAGTCGATGTTTTGAGCTCAAACCAGGTTTGAGTGGTTTGGCTGTGTGAGGCGAGAGTCCTGTTGGAACAAAAGTGATGTCCCGAAAATAGTGGGGGTCTTTGAAAGTGGTCCAACCGTGTCTTGATACACTTGATGGTTTTGACCCTTTTCGCAAAAAATGAACCTCAGTTGGCCCGTAATAGGACACTCCCAACCAGACCATTACTGATGATGGATGATGTCCATGTGACCCTCGGAACTTTATTTCAGCTTTTCAGAACTCCTAGCGTACACTCTATCATTCTGTTTATTGTACTTCTCTTCAATATCGAAAAATTTTTCGTCGTAAAGAGGATATGGTGTGGTTTTTCGGTACCGCTTTAACAAACCCCGGATTCTAAGCCTTATATTGCTTTTAGACGAGCATTAAGTAGGTGCCACTCTTTTTTTGTATGCCGTAGCCAGGATCTTCATTTAAAACCTTTTTACTGTTTTCCTACTGACACCCATCTGAAAGCCATAAACTTTTTTTGACAGGATTTCTGTATCCGCGCTTGAGTTTGATCTGTGGTGTTTGGGAGGTGGGGAGTTCTTTTCTTGTCCTCAAACTGGAGACTTATTGTACCTATCAATAGTACGGTACACAAACCTAAGCGTTATATTTAAATTTTTGAGAACTTGAAAATGGTACTGAGTGACAGCGGTGCAACGAATAACAGCTATTGGTTTTCTTTCAATCCACTCCATCTTGAAAATTTAAGAAAGTGATTGTTTTTGTTTTAAAACAATAGTCAAACAATCAAAAATAGAATGCAATAATTTTTTTATAAAATCATGTTCGTAATTTAAAAATAATGTGCCAGTGATAGAACTTTGGGACCAACTACGTATATCTGTAGGATTGAACGTGTAAAAGAATGAGATGGAATACATTACACAGACTTTATTTTTAATTCACGTTTTGACAGCCACGTTACAACATTGTCAGTGTTGACAGGTGTAAAAAATAAAAGTAGATTGTCTAGCGTGCCATAGAGTTTTGTCAATAGTAATGGTCAGTGAAATTAAAACTAAAAAGATTGTTCATTCTTCTACTATAAAGGTAACTTTGGTCACAGAAAGAAAATCCTATTTGGGCATAGATGATGTAGGTACGTTTTATTACTACTACAAACATTTATATTATAAAAACATATATTCTTACCACCTTTAGTATGAAAATATGGTTGACAGCCACAGAACATTATCGCCATTTTATCGTTCGTAAGGAGTAAACTCCAATCGTGCGTCGTAGCTGACACACACACACTTTTTTTTTGTACAACTTGGCTTTATTTGTTTGTTTATTAGTGAGTTTGGCTATATAACAAATAGATGTATGTCGAAGCAATGGCTCTGCTGTCACTGTCTGATCGGTTTAAAACCTGTAATACTTGTGATTCGATTTGCCAATATTATTAGATCTACAAATTAACGACTATATTTTGATAGTCCATAGTAATAGTGATTGAGTCATTATTATTAAAAGTAAGTTATTATGTCGACACCACTGCCAGCTGTCACTGTCATATGTTAACAAACCTTAACATAATGACAATGACAGTTGACAGTAGCGCCACTGCTCCGACATATGTTACAACAGCTTATATAGCGATCTCATGTACATTTTATTTTATTCAGAAAAACTTATTCAATCCTTTCAGCCTAACTGCTACGCGAAGATTATAACAATAGAATCGCAGAAGAAAATTGTGATTTATTCGAAACAACCGATCGGGGTTGACGAAGAAATTACATATGATTACAAATTCCCGCTGGAAGATGAGAAAATACCGTGTCTTTGTGGCGCACCGCAATGTAGGGGATTCCTCAATTAATTTATATTTCATTTTCAAAGGTAAGATATTTTTACGGCTTCAGTAATTTCAGTCAAAACTTTTAAAAAAATGCTAAGCGTCAGAAAACTTGTTGGAAAAACTTACGTGGTTCCTTTTTCGGTGATTTTTTTTATAATCTCTCGTCAAATTGTCCAGATAAACATTAACATTAGTAAAGACGGAATTGGAACAGAAAACTTTTAATATTGAGTTTTCGTATGTTTTTATCCACATTTGCGACATTATCGCTACGACTACTGAAAGAACTTGATTGGGTTCTGTCTAAAGTGACGTCAAAATTATTAAACCCAGCCGATTTAATACAGAGTATCCAACATACTATGAAATCTTTAAATAAATCGTATATTTTTCCGAAATAAAATCAATTAGTCTTTTTATTCCATACACACTCCATTGTGGTCTGCTTCAATTTTTGTTTATTAAAAATAATTAATTGAATTTTATGATTTAAATTAATAGATATAATGAAAGAAATGCTATATTTTTCGCGCTGCTCTGTACATTTATCTTAACCTGCTCACGAATTCACGAAGACTCTGACTGCCTCAACGATTACATTACTAATAAATGTGTATAGAGTGTGCTTGTGTGGCGTGAAAAAATCAATTTGTATTATATTACGACTGAGTAAGGATAATCTTATGTCTGTGTGTGTATATTTACTGTGAATAATTCGATCTCGACTGTTCGACGAATTTTGTAGGGCAGTTTATAAGTACAGTACTATAGGGGTTTTGTTTGAACTCGCTATTACGATTAATTTTGTATCTATAGGATATGAGAGCTATTTTGTACATGTCGGCTCAAATCCTTCCAATGCACTACGTTAATGATAGTTTCGTATTATATAAGAATGTAAATAATAAAATTATGCAATTTGAACTGAGTTTTTATTTTACCAAGGTGAAAATTGAAAACTTCCTTGTATTATAATATGAATAAATATTTTTTTGGACTCTAAATATGTTTAAATTTTATCATATAGATTATCTGTTTAATTAACGCGAGTCTTCGAACTCGCGTAATGCCATAAAATTTACATTCGCTGTTTTTACTCGAATCAATTAAATAGCAAACGAAACCCTTAATTTTGTTAGTAATTATTAATTTAAATGGTAATAGAAGTTAGCATTTTTATATAAAATAAAATTTAGAGATATATTAAAAATTCCCTTGGATCCGAAATGAAAAAGGTTTAACCTTGGTTGGTTGGAAACATAAACAAAGCATTCTCGTCCACCATGTCATCGAACATACATAAAATAAATTAAATGAAATGACCCATAACACGGTATTTAACTTATAGTTTGTTATGTTAATAAGAAATCGTATGGACAATCTCAGTGGTAGTTATTTGGTTAAACTCATACTTTCTATCACTCGACTGGTCTCAGTGATAACGATTTCTTAAAAAGCGGTGTGCCGCATTCAAAATGGGGAGGTTATGATAGTCTAATTGCGCTACAAATGTCGAGATTTACAGCACCAAAATATCTTCAAGCTATTGGACACATAAAAGCGGCAAAAAAAAAATAAACCTACATTTTTTTATGAACCTTTAAACATTTTGAGAGAATTGTCATTTTTAAACATTAACTCAAGTACCTTGCTTATTGCAATGTTTAGTTTATTACAATAAGTTGTCGCTAATTGATGAGCATATTGGGGTAAACTGACTATGTGATACTTAACGTGATTACACATTTTTATCCAACCCACGGAAAGACACAGACTATATACTTTAGATGTACGCCTATCCATAGCCAATGGCCTCAAATGTGACGCTTTAGGGGTTTGGAGTCGTACATAAACTGCGCACCCAATAATTTTCTAATATTTAGTTTTCATTAGAGACAACATTTCCGGTTTGGTCGTAACTGATATTAGTCAACATATTCTCGATAACAGGCATAAAATTTAATTGCCGATACTAGATGTAACTTGTTTGCTTACCTGTTGGGTGATTTCTTTATTACATACAGTGTGTATAGGCGTAATTTTATAGAGTTTTGGAGATGCTGTGAATAATAATTTGAGGTACAAGACGATATAATCAAAATAATTACAGGAAAAGTTGCCTAGAAACTTAAAATACTTGGAATTTTTTGAATGTCAATCTGATTATTGAATGTAAAACAATGAATTGCAAGAAAGAAGTAACAAAATTACTGTTTAAAATCTTGTGACGAATGGTATATTAAGAAATAAAAACGCAAAGTTTAAAAGGAAGTTTTATTTTAATGAATAGTACATTAAACATTACATCACTAATATTGTTACATACAATTATTTCCAAATCCAAATATTTATCAAATCACAGTATATATAATACAAAACATTTATAATTTTCCTCACATTTTGCGGTTTAGGCAAGCAATGGTTAAACTAATTAATAAATTAAATCTAAACAAAACTAAGAAAATTTCTTTCTAAAAATATATGCAACTACCATTAAAATAAATCAGAAGTACAATTATTTCAAGCAGTTAAAACTTAATTCTACAACATAAATAAATACGTGTGGTAAGTATAAAATGACTAAATTGGATATTAATATCCCCTTTACCTATAAATGCCGCTCAAAGTGTATTTAGCTAGTATGAGATGTTAAGAGATGTTTAATAATACGCAATTTTAGAAGTAGGTTTTTAGGGTATTCCCTATCACCTAGCACCACGTCAACGTTCAACACCACCAACAACGTTCAACGTCAACGTTAATTGTGCGCACCTTGCTTTCATGTTTTTTTAATTAAATCGCACTTGTCTCGCGAAAATCTCTCCACATACATCAGCCGTGCACTTAGTAGTCCCAGTCCCAGTCCCGCCCTCACTCTCAGTCTCCGTGTCAGAATCGAACTCTGAAATAACAGGCGATCTCCTTCCATTCGAGGGACGCCTAACTCCAACTTCAGTTGTTAAAATCTCTTTAATAATATCGTCAGACGCCTGCATAGATTGCATATCCAGTCTATTTTTATTCCGCAACTGCTTCGCCCTATTCCTAATATCAGCCAGAAATCCTGTGGTTAGTTCTACACTTTCTTGCGAATCATTTTGAGGGCAGAGATCGTTTAAGGATTGCGTTAAGTCGTTCGTGGATCCTTTCGAAATGGTCGCTAAGGACTCGAGCGAAGCTCCAATACTTTTAAAGGCAGCCATCCCTTCCACTATTGATACTTGGTATCCATTATCCGTTTTGGAACTTATTATTATTCCGTTTGGAGCTCTCCCAATAAGCATTGGGTCTTTGACTTTGTAGTTAAATATTTCTGGTGCATAGCAGGAAGATCCAGAAGATGCAATGGATGTAGTATCACAGGTGCAAGGTGGGGCTTTGTATGCTTCTTCAGTTAGATATATTATGGTGACTCTGTCTTCTCCCACTGCATACAAGAATGGGCTGACAAACTCCCAGCTTCGAATTGCGGGACTCCACTTCGGCTCCTCGTTGCGAGATCTTCTGCCGTTCTCATCCACGAAGACGCCGCATTCTGCGTAACACAATAGTATTTCCACTGGGTTCTCTTTGATTAGTATTATCGCTTTGGGTGGTAGATGTTTCTTGGCTGCCGCAGAAACTGTAAGGTCGTCCATGGCAAAGGTTTCTAGCGCGCCTGCGGGTAGTTTGAGTTTGAGAGGCTTTTCGCCGGCGATGAAAACTGTTCTCGAGGTTAGAAGTATTGACTCTGCAGGTCGATCTATTGTCAGAGAGCGGATAACTTTGAACTCGGCTTCTGAAGCTTCGTATCTCAGAAGGAATACGCGTCTACCACACGCTATCGCCACGCAGATTTCACTTGCCACGTCTCCTGAGATTGTCTGTAACAAGAATGAAACTTATATTACATTTCATACATCAATCGGAGTAATCAAACTCAGACTGTGGTTTGAGCCTGCAAATGTATCTTTCTGTTTTCCAAACCAAACACATATTTTACCAAAAGACAGGATACGCATCTTGACACTTGGCTATCCACATTGCTACAAGTATATTTCTAGACAAAATAAGACCATGTCGTCAACGTATTTACAGAAGAATATTCATAATAATAACTCACTTGTATAAGATGCGGCCTGCCATCAATCTTCATAGGCTTCACAGTCAAGCTTGGTCTAAGAGTGCTCGCTCTTCGTAATGCCGAACCCACACTCAATAATCCCGCGTGTACAACACATTCACCGCAAACGAGTATCGCCCGTCCACTGCATTGAGCGAGACAGGATACGTGTTCAATAGAGCTATCTCCCTCCCACTCTATACGTACTGGTCCGCGAAGAGAGCGTAGGCCTTTTGGATGCCCTGTGATATATCGGGATTTTAAGTATATATAATTAAAAATTCGTTAAAATATAAAAAGCTTTAAGAATATTGCGTGTAATAAAAATTAAAAATATAACAGACATTAATAGTACTAAAGAAACGAAATAAAAAATTACCTCGACACAGATAGATGACTTAGAATGAAGAAGGAAGATTCAATGGTGTAAAAGGATTATATATAGAATTATCACAAATAAATATCTAAAACCTTTATCACTACTGACTTACCAATAGCAATCACATTAGGCGCGACATAGAGCGCTGAAGTAGGGGCATTATCCATGTCCGCAAGTGACGCAGGCGCATACCCCGAATGTACTACTGGAGACGTCAGGCGTGAGACCCACTCATTTCGCTCCGGTATACTTGTACACACCACTGTGCATGTATCCCCGCCCGCTACTGCGTGCTCTAGGCGTAGCTATAACGTGCATAAACATTTACAACTGATTAGCCTGCTAAACACAAAACAAATTTTTCCTACCAAGAATCAAGCCTACATCCAATTAACCAAATTTAAGATGGTTTACAAGTAATCACAACGATTTTAAAATACATATTAAAGACTGAGGATTAAGTCGTGATTTAAGAGTGGGTTTTAAACGTGTCAACAATCAAATTGCAACGGTGAAATAGACCCTTTGTCCCAAACAGATTAAACTTAGAAAGGAGACCTAAAATTTAATTATTTTTGGAATTTAGTCGAATTTTCTTTACAATTAAAAAGACCCGTAAAAATAAATATTCAGTGTCGTGATCTCAAAGTTATATTATAATAACTTATACTCACAGTAAACGCTCTGTTAGCCTCATTGTGCGGCAAGTCAAGTGCGTTCGTAGCGTGAAGATGCGCCCGCAACTCTCTCTGACCGTTGGTGAGTACGAGCGCGGTGTCGCAGTATCGAGCGATCATGCGTTCGCGACTACCGTCGTTCCTTAAAGATGAAGATTTATGTGAATTAGAAAAGGATTTTGTTCCTACAGTAATTAAATTTTAGCTATCGACTTCCGAAATAGCAGGATGGTTACATTAAATCACAATATTTGAAAAAGGAAAAAGGTCGGAGATAGCACTTTTTGGTTTAAATTAGGTACCTACTTATGTAAAAACACGTGTTGGAAATCTCTGGTAGCAAATATCAACACATATCTGTAACTGTCTACTCTGAGATAATTAAAAAAAAGAAGGGTCCGTGTACTTATGTACGCGCGTAAGAAGTTATACTTCTTTGGCATTATTAAAAATAGTTTGGCTTTGTTCCACCTCCAGTTTTTGATTGGTTTTCACAGCGATAAGATGGCAACTCTTTTTTGTATTCAATTTAGTGCACTTACACTGATTCATCAATTGTTTTTGTCTCTTGTCCTTATATTTGCTAGAGAAAAATTACATGTTTTGATTAAACAATGTGGTAATTTTTTTAATCAAAACATTACTCGATAATAATAATACAAACTGATAGTTAACCTCAATTGTAATGAAGCACTTAGGAAGGTTGATGAGCACAGTTTTTTCACAAATATTAATTAGTATTGGTTTAAATATTCAATTTAAATCACTTCTGATTATATATAATTCAAAAGCAGCATTGCTAAATTTCTTTGAAAAAATAATTAAAACTCCTTTATTTGTTTAAAAAGGTAAATGACAAATGTCATTATGTCATTCAAAATTCTTGGCATAAGGCCTGCTCCCTCTCTCTTGTAACTTACGCATATCCTATCTCGTCTTACTCTGAGAAATCTTCATAAAAGTAACTTCAAAAAATCTTACCATATAACAAGCAGCGAATCCTTTTCAGGTGGATCAGACTCATGATTCAGATCAAAACTCATTGTTCTGTAATAGAAAAATAAAATTAAACATCATTACCATCCGGATATATTATTATTATATTAGCAACTGTGAGATCAGGTCGACAAGAGAATTAGCTTTTCAGGTAAATATACTTTAATTTAAGTTAACAAAAATTATGAGATTGCAGCTAATTCCATAAAATAATAAAAAGGTTAACACACATTTAAATAAAACGTTTTTAACGGATACATACAATCACGATTTTATGACATTTCAAAGAACTCGACGTTTCGAGTGCTTAATAGCATTCGCGGTCAGCGAAGACTGTATTGGAATAGTAAATAATCTTAACTTACGCATTTGCAATTATCTTTGGTTTAACTTCAGATCTCTCTCTTCGTGGCGTGGGTGGGAAACTGTAAAGAGGAAAACGGTTTAGTGAGTGAATCTATAATTTTTACAAATAATATTAAAGTAGTCAACTTACTTGGCTGAAATATTAGCTGCAGACAACTTAGCTCTTAATCTTTCTACTTCTTCTCGTAGTTCTCTGAAACAAATAGTGTTTAATATTAGTATATACAGTAGTGAAGTATCATACTTAGTGGACACTAAGAATTGCATAAACAATTTCCATTAAAAAAAAATTCTCAAAATAAAACCAATTTTTATATTTTATCACCCACTATATAATATAACCACATATATATTATATATATATAATAAAACCCATTATACAGCTATGACTATCAACCAAAGAAAGAATAGTCTAGTGTATAGTTCAATTTATTATTATTGTTTACCTATTAACTCTGAGTAGAGGCGGCGAGGCTGCCGTACGGCGACCGGAACGTCCAAATAGTTTGTTGCTTAACGAACACTTCTTTCGGCCAGCTTCTTCTACTTTAGCCTGAAATATATTTAGCGTTATTTTATGATGTATTTATTCCTAAGAGATATAAGAATCTTAGAACTATGTAAGCAAAAACAAACATCATTAACGTTCTGTGTTGTCTTTTTTTCCTATTCAATTAGTCGATCATATACAACAAGATGGCGTTATCCTATTTTGGGAATTAAATCTATATTTAAATGTAATAAAAACTTTTTCATGCGGAATATATATTGCGTATTAATAATATATAATTTCTACTGTGTGTTAATTTATTACCTAAAGGTCTGGGAACACCTTGATATTACACAAAAAAACTGACCGATGGACATAATATATGACTCCAAAACCTTGGTACAAAATGACGGCTATTGTTCTGATCTAAGACATGATTACATAATCTATAAATAATATTATTTTAAATCACATACCTGTAGAAAGTCAATAAGCTTGGCCTGCTGGCGTATAGTAGCATCAGCTTTGGTCTCTCTGGTGCGCCACCACGCGGCTGCTGCCTCGTGGGCTTCGCGAGCCGCACTTCCCTCTTCCTGTTAATTAAATGCTTTTTTTGTTATCAGGAAGTGATCTATACTTTGAGTAAAAATCATAACTAGACTAGTAATTAAATATGGACTGTAAATTGAGAATAATTTCCTTTTCATGAATATTTTTTAGGGTAAATAAATTAATACTTTGTGTAGCTTGTGGCTGGTACCCAAAGGGTAGGTAACAATTATTGATTTACAGGAATCAAACTCAGGGTCGCAGTCAATAAACTTAGTTGCCGATGCTGTTTATATCTAATCTGAAGAGGATTATACTTTGGCTATAATAGCTAAGTAAGATAATAATTACTTTATACATTCATAATAAGGAGGATTTTAAATCACTATTTGTAAAAATAAAAAAAAAACAAGTAATATTACCTGCGCAGCATCAAGATTGGCCTGTAGTGCGAGTGCGCGTGCGTGATCATTAAGCGCACGCGTGCGTAGAGCCGTACTCTCTTCTTGCAAATCACGCAAACGACGAGCGGCTGACGTCAACGCGGCCTCATGACCTGCGCAGGCGCTTTCTAGTTCTGCTACACGGGACTCCAGGTCAGATACTAGCACTTCCCTGTTTTCTAGACGATCCTGTAAATAATTTTGGATGATGTAATATTATCAAATAAGAAATGATCATTCAGAATATCCATAGCCTTCACGTACATACCCTTACTTTTACACCATCACACAACACAGCCAAATTAGGTATTACGTAGTTAAATGTATTGAATAAATGTTTTTTTTTCTATTTTGTAAAGATGTATTCCATCTATGGCTACATTTTAGTGTAATTGTTTGTTATTACATAATATATAATTTTGTAAGCTGTAGAATTACGACAAAATAAATACACATATTCAGTACTTGTTAATTATACATATTTATACTAACTGTATGCTGTTCATACTTGATCAAAATGAATTTCGATTCATTATTTGATTAATTTATGAATTGTTTGATGACTTCTTGTGGCCCACAATAATAGCCCACAAACGACGTCCTTTACTAGATTGCATAGAGAGGCAATACTTATCTGTTATAATCAGTTCTATTTTTTACACGATTACATGGAGTGCCGTGAATGGACTTTATATCTTAGGCATTGAAGTAGTTTTATATATAATTTAACCAGACATCATGTAATATATCGTAACAAACGAGACATGTAAAATTTCCGAGAGAAATAAGATGTATTACCTGTTCATAGAGATTAGAAAACGCTTACCTTAAGGAAATCTATCTGCGCGTGCGCCTGCTCAAGTTGTTCTCTGGCTTCGTCTTCCCGCTGCGATGCGAGGCTAATAGTGAGAGCTTTCTCAGCATTTTGCCTTTCAGCCTCGGCTACGCGACAACGACATGTCTCTAACTCTGTACGCATACGTAGCATCTCACTCTATAAATATAAAAGTACCTTTTAATTAGAATTATAAACCAGACTGATTTTAGAAATATTCTACATTTCTTTACCAATAAAAAAAAAACTTTCTGCTTGATTTTACAGATTTAACGATATTATAATTTGGATTGATCGAATATATACGCACCGATTTATTTGTGTGAAGCCTAACTTATATGTAAAAATATACGGTGAATGGAAGACACTAAGACTGAACACCTTAACTAAAACATAATCTACGGGCAGAAACATCGGCCTAGTATGACTATAGTAATTTAAGTCTCTTATATTTACCTCGAGATCCTTGTTCTTCAGCTCATGTAAGTCGGCGAGTTTCTCAAGGTCCGTCAGCTGCTCCTCCAATAGACCACAGGCTTCTTGCAGAGCCTTATTATTCTGTAAACCGTGTACAATTGGATATAAACTAGATTCCGATAGAAAAATCATACACGAACCTATTAGACACTAAAAAGTATTTTAATCTTTGGTCTCCGTCAAATAAAACTTAAATATAAACGCAAATTAAAACCTTATTTGAACAGCTCAACGAATCAAATTCTGATAAACTTCACGTTTATAAGTTGAAATACAAACAAACGTATCCGATGCGCATGATTGTTATTGTATTCAAATATTTTATTTATAGACACAAACGATATTGACTATACTCACAGCCGACAAATAAGCATGTAAGGCTGAAAGAGACGCATCAATGGCATTACAGCGGCTCCTTAATAAATCACTGAGTAATGCCACCTTCATACGTTGTAAGGAACGTCCACGTATACGCAAATACATTGGCTTAGGCCACACTGCCGGCTTTCCGAAACGTCGAAAATCATCCATAACTTAATAAAACCTCTTTAAACGTCAGGCATTATTTAAAATTATACGAATTTCAATAACCGAAAAACTTATTCACTTTAGATATGAGATGTTAAGAAACGATCGTTAACGACGATCTCTTGTCGTTGACGGCTGCCGAATTGAAACTAAATACAACACAGACGGCACTGGAGAAGGTTGTATAAATTTCTTCATACAATGAATTGATAAATATAAACAAAGACGTCATGAAAAATATAAACAATAAACAATGGTTAGTTTTTAAACTATTGTGTTATTCTATGATCAGTAAATAATTTTAGGCCTGGTTTTCATTACAATAATTTTTTAACTGCAATATTTTGAACCTCTTTATTATTTGAAATAATGTTATAGTATTCTTGTATTACTGTCCTTTGGTAATTCTAACGAATATCAAAGAAAGTTATTGTTTTTAATAATCTGTTTACAACTGTAAAACATTACAAACATTACTGTTCGTATTTCTATTATTTTTTACGCATAACACACAACGGACCAAATGGGCGTTTAACTGGGAAAACTAAGTCCACAGCACATACATACTCCTATTATCTTTTCCACATTGTATGAACTTCAAATACCCTTACCATAATTAGTTCATTGTTCTGCGCTCGTAACGGAGATAGTTCATCACGAAGCTGGCCCCTCTCCCGAGCTGATAATTCTTCTTGCTCTTCAGCATGCATCCTCCGTTTCTCACTGTACTGTACTTCACTTCGCAACTTGCGGATATCATTTCGGGACCTTAAAAGTAAAACGTTATAAATATATTTATCTACACATTTTTGCACACAAGAAAACAATAAAAAAAATATTAAAGGAAATTCACTATCCACTAAACTAATAGACGCCCATTTGTATTAATGAATTTTAGTGTTTTTTTTTAATCGAATTTATAAACACACAATTATTAACTTACCTATCAACTTCCGCTTGAAGTACGTCATGAGTTTTCTGGATCTTTTCCAACTGTTCCTTATATTTCTCCATATCCTTTTTCGCTTGCTCGTACTGCGGTTTCAATATCGCTATCTCTTTCTCTAGCTTGCCCGCTTTTTCTTCAGCAGCTTTACGCCCTTGAGATAAGGTTGCTATGCGCTCTTCAGCGCGTTTTAAATCACGCGTAGTTACTTTAGCGTCTAGAGAAAGATCGTTGAATTCTTTTTCCTAAAAAAATCCAGTACCACGTATTTTTTTGCGTAGAATATGAGCTCTATTTAAGTATACATTTATGTATCATTTTGTATAATGGTAGTTGTCACACAACTATAAAGACTTATGTTAAATACTGCATTTTTTAAATACCACATTAAATATATGTGGCCATATGTCAGAATATGATAAATACTTTTTCATTACTTTACAGGGCAAGCAATTAAATAATTAAGAAATCTTGAAGGCACTATTAAAATATTAAACACTCAATATATGAATGAATGTACTTATCATTGTCTGATCTATGATTTATAGTTTTAATCGAGCTTACTACTAAAGATTGAAAATTACTTACTACATTTTAAATATATCAGATGTGAAAATTCTACTTGAATATTGCATTTAAATTCATTAAAGCTATATATCATTCAAAATTATTTAAAATATTATACCTTTCTCCATCTCGCAAGATTTGCACTTCTGGCCTCTTGACGTAAAGTCGCAATTTCATCGGCGCGTGCCTGAAAAAAGGTGTAGTTTTTGTATTGTAATAGAGGATGTATCTAATAGGAACAACAATAAGAAAAGATACAAACCTGTAACTGCGCTTCAGCCCTTTCCAACTGTTCCTTTAAGACCGAAACGTGCACATTTAGCTGACAATCAACTACGCTCTCCGTATCGCTTCTTGTATCACATCTAATGTCACAATCGGATGTATTGGTCGCTGCGTTAGCATTAACATCATTAGCATGAGCCATGCATCTTACACAGGCTCGATTCTCCATAGCACTGACTTCGCGCTCTAGTTGTCGGACCAACTGTTCTAGCGTTGTAACCTATGGATAAGGGTAATTTAAATATACTAATATGTATACTTTAATTATAATTAAGATGTATGCGCTATAATATTTTATTATAATTGTATATCGTATATATACTTTAATTATATTGCACAACTCACTCAAATTGTGTAAAATCTCTTTTAGAATACTGCATAATAATGATTAATAATTATGTATTTATAGTATGTGCAAATAATTTTAAAATTATAGTAAATTATCATTTAAAGTACCCGAAGAGATCCTATTGGATAGTACTCGATGGTACTTACTCTTTGTTATTTTGAAAAATCTACACAAAATTAACAACCAAGTCACATTTCAATTATTTTCAACACAGAAGGTGCTTTCAATACGTTCCAAAATGAACTCATTACCGGATCTATCAGAAGGTTATTAGAAATATCTATAGATCGCTAATGTGGGATGTTAAATCATTAGGGGTAATTAATTGTTTGTTGACAAAGTAAATAGTCATTACAGATATTGGATAAAACGTTTCCCTTGAATAAGATCTAGATATGAATTTAAAACCAATTTTTACAAAGCCACGAAATATTATATTCGCTGTCGTGTTTTTATATCCTTATAAAGCTGATTGAGAAAATAAAATATAGTGTTATGCGGATTTTTTTAAATATTCGTTTTTAAATACATTCATAAAACAAACATACTTTTTATATAATACGAGATAGGATTTTTTTAGTGAATGCTGCTACCGAAAGTAGTAAAGTATTCAGAAAAGATATTCACATATATGTTATTTTGTTTTTTTATTTTGGTTTTGTTTATGTGTGGGGCTCGACTCACATCAGAATAACATAGACTTCGTATATTCACGACACATTTTGATATATTTTGTACGAAAAATAATATTTAAACATTTTTGATATAATTTCAACACATTTAAGAGTAAGAATTATATAAGAAACTTACATTTAATTGCAACATGTTTTCGATTGAAGTCAATTATAATAATGTAATCCATATTAGCATTTCCCGTCTTCACTTTAATACTACGAAAAGAGATTATCTACAGGCTGTGTACCAGTTTCTATGTAACTACATAGTGTTGATCGAACGTTATCTGTCGCGAGATATTTTATCAATTTCATATCTCACAGTAAAGTACTACATCTTAAATTGCACAAGTGCGTCTTATCTTCTCCAAAATTGTCAATAAATTTATTTCTTGAGGTGAGTTTAGATTATCGCATAATATGTTATATATTTACAAAATATATAACAGCGCACGGTAAATTATCCATACATTCTTTTCCCAGGCAGACATGGTTAACCGTCGACTTGCCTTTGTTATGGAGTACTATGAGACACAGAAATGTCTATTAATGATGGTCTAAGCGATTCTGTTTAATTAAAAATTTCCTATATAAGGAAGAATTCATTTCAAAATGCTTTCTCATGAAAAACAAAAACTCTTAAGCTTCTAAAACGCCGCGTATTTTTACTAAAATGAAGAACAATTTTTCGCAATTTTTATACAGGCTTTGAAAATAACATTGTCTTTGGTTCCGTTTTACGCATTTAATTAGAACTTCTATAATTATAAACTAAACCATTTTCTCGTTTGCTCCGTGAGAACCAGTTTAATAGTTGAAATACTAAAATACTTATTTCCTAATAACTTACCTTTTCTCTATGTCTAGCGTCTTCGTTCATTGCGCACGCGGCCTTTGTTTCCGCCGCCTCAAGTCGTTGCTGGAGACGGGATTCAGTCCTACTGCTCTGTTCTTCTAGGGATACCTCGCGTTTCGCGGCTTCAGAAATTCCACGTTCTAATTCCTTTTGAAAATACAGAATATCTTGGTTTAGTTACATTAGGAAAAGCTTGCAATATTTGAAAGATTTGTTTATAAATTCTCAAAGCATAATTTTGTTTTCTTTTTATCTAGTTTTGGATCGACGGGCTATTCTTTATTTTTTTCTAAAACATATACAAATTAATATCTGTGGCACCTTATCTCAATATCACTTGAAATTGCGTCGTAGGTAAATTCAAAATTAATATCGTAATTGATATTATACGGGACTCAGAAAATATGATTGATTTCACGCAAAGCTGGCATCGCCTAATTATCTTATTATGAATCTATTACTAACATAGATATTCTGTTATATATATATTATTACTATTTTAGTACATAATTCGTTTTTAAATAATATAGCGTATATTTCTCACCTGAATCTGCGCTTCAAATGAAGAGGCTCTCATTTTCTCTTGTGCATACTGAACTTGGAGCTCACTTAGTTCATGTCTGGTTGCCGCAGCTATCCGATCTTTTTCGCGAGCTGAATTCTATAATTAAAATGAAAAATGAGATATATAAAATATCTTGAATTAATCATACACATATAGGGAGCGTTCAAGTATTACGTCACGCAATTTTTGGAGAGTATTGACACTCCCCCCCCCATGTAACGCGCCGTAACGTTTTTCTGTACCCAAGTATAGTAAAACGTTTCGTGACCACCTAGTGACTCTATTAGTTAACATTATGTGGTGTAAAGCACTGGAAAGTAGAAAATAATATTAACAATAACGCGTAATTCAATCCCCGCCCCGTATCGTAACGTTTTACAAAAGGACCCCCCTCCAAATTCGTTACGTAATACTTAAACGCTCCCATATTCAGAAGTTTTCAGTCCCAACAATATATAAGTAAAAACAATCTAAAAGCGTATTAAAACAACTTTCACACATTTATATAATATTTAGATGTTGGTAATATATAAGTGGTTCGATTCCTTGCGAAACAAAAATCGTTTCGTATTCATAGGAAAAGAAAGATACACGTAAGTATTTATCCAGCAATGTTTCTGTACATACCTGAGATTGCTCAAGACATTCGCGAACATATTCTAATTCTCCTCGTAGGTCATTTATGTCACTATTGGCTGCTGCGAGGCGCTCTTCAAGAGCTGTTTTGGCTCGCTGTTCCCGAGCAAGATTAGCTTCAGCGGCGACTAAACGCGCACTATCTACGTCACTACCGCTTATTGTTTGGCGACGTAATGCACGCTCTTTTGCTATTGTATCCTGCAATTCGACAAAATTTGTCTTTAAAATGTATCCAGTTTCGAAAATTCGTGTGTCTTCGTGCAATCCATAATCATATACTATTTAACTAAAACTACAACAATTTTTTTTATTTGTACTTCTTTAGGCGCGTTATGAAAAATTGATGAGAGTGAAATTTTACGATTGGGCGCACCTATGACACAAAATTGGCAGTGTGATATAGGTGCGGAGCGAGATGGGAATAAGACAAACTACAAGTAAAAAGAAATAGAATATGCGTGAAGCTAACTTCACGCATATTCTAGCTTAGCAGCTTAACAAGAATTTTGAATGACCATGACAATTGACATCTGACAATGACATTTACCTTTTAAACAAATATAGGAGTTTTAATTATTGTTTAAAATTAATAATTATATACCTAGTTATTTTCATTATACAAAATATTTGTGAAATAATATAAAATATTTGTGAAAAAACTGTGCTAACCTTCCTGAGTGCTTCAATACAATTGAGGTTAACTATCCGTATGTATTATCGAGTATTATTGTTGATTAAAACTGAAACATGAACCATTATTATGCTTTTGTTTATTGCGTTTGTTACAGCAACTTTTTAGAAATATTCTACGACCCTATATATCAATAATTGAGAACAAAGATTTAAGCAGCGAATACTAATAGAGGGAAAATGAAGGCTTGGAGCGATATAACAGAGAAGTAAACATTTTAATAAGTACCTGCATCTCAAAAAAATGACCACATTATTTAATCAAAACATCAGATTTAATCTAGCAAATATAAGGACAAGAGACAAAAAACAATTGATGAATCAGTGGAAGTGCACTAAATTGAATACAAAAAAGAGTTGTCATCTTATCGCCGTGAAACATCAAAAACTGGAGGTGGAACAAAGCCACCATCACCTTCTCGAGACACAATGGTTTGAAGTAGATTTCAATGAATTTGTATTGGTGATGGTGTCGAGGTAGGAATGTTAATTATAAATATGATGTATGGTGATGTTCAAGGTTCAACCTTTCAAGCATAGGCATATGCTTACAACATTACTTTATTCCCCTACAGGGTAGTTAGAGATATTGTAATACCTCAAAACATCCATGTTGCACTTGTAGTACCGAAACTCTGTCCTGCCAGAAGTGAGCCCATTCCCACTTATAATGGACAGTGGGTATAATACACCTTAATACCTGAGTGCGAACCACTCACCATGATACTTAAATTAATAGATGTTATTTATATATTTCAGGTTATTACAAATAAAATCATTTTGGAAACAATTGATATCCCAAAAGCAAATAAAGCCAACAATGACAAGGTAATAAATCAGTTTTGACATAACTTGAAATACTAAAAAAAGCCAAACAAAGGTGTGCACAACAGTGACAACATAACTTAACAATTTCATTATTTTGTAGGATTAAAGAAAGGTTAAAAGAAAATCATGTCGAACTGAACAACAAGAATCCCCAAACAACTCCAAAAGAAACCTACAAGGAAGACACCGGTATTATATTTAAATTATCTCTATCTCTAAATAGAATAAAAGAAAGTTGCTATCAGGTCTGTAGCATGTGCTACAAATTATATTATTAACACATTTATATAATTATATTAATATAAATGTGTTAAAAATTTATAATATGAATTATAAAAAATTTTAAGTTTAGCATGGACAGAGCTTAAATTAATATTCTCTTATTTGTTGCAGAAAGCAAGTAGTTTTGGAAAAGCCTCGTAGATGCACAACCAAGTAATGATTAATTTAAAATTACAAACCAGAAATTCTGATGAAGACATTAGAGTCACTTAAAAATAAATAGTATAATGAAATAAAAATGTTTTAAAAGATAAATAGTGTTTTATTTGTTTAATGTAAGAGAATAATAATAAATATTTATTTAATTAATTTTTCAAATGTAAACTGAACTTTATTGACTTTAATGACTCCTTTTAGTCTTTGATTATTTAATTGTAATTAATTATTTGATGAATCAAAAAATTTTTAATAATGCAAAGAAGTATAATTTTAGGGTAATAAGTAAGACCTTTTTTTTATTTGTTAAAGCTTCTAGGAATGAATACATCTACAAGAATTCCGGGTCCGAAATGGCCGGCGACAATCGCAACCGTGTGGCATATTGATCAGAGACAATTGTTTAATTTTATAGATTTTCAAATCGTAGCAAATGAAACTACACAACAATTAATTATCTTGCCTTCAATTAAATGCCTTCTAGTTTAGATTTATTTGTATTTATTTTATTGCATTGCATTATGAGCACTGAATAAAATAAAAGGATTAGAAATGCGGCGGACTTAACACTACCAAGCAACTCTAATATCGAAACTAAAAATAATGTAATATGTACACATACAATATAGAAAAAGTACAAGAAGTGCTACAGAAGAACAAGTTAACAAAACTAAAATATATCATTTTATTATGTACAATTACTAAAGTACAACAATGAGAAATTTTAACAATCCTTATTAAAATTTAAGCCTACATCCGATCAAGCTAAAAGCATCTATATTAGATATTTTATTTACGGTATTCCTACGTTATTTTACTGCTACTTTAACACAAGACTCACTATTGGCTTGACATTGATTTCTGTGAGCCACCTATGACGCAACTCTTGCACGTTATGTATGACATCCTGAGAAACGTTTCTATAATTTACTGAACGAAATATAAGTGTTATATTTTCCAAGAAGAACATGTTTGTATTTTTGAAATACTTATCATTTTGTCACCAGTCTCAAGAAAAAAACAAAATAAATTAATTTCATTAGGTATATAACAGGTTGAACTAGACTAAAAAATCGCACTCATTATGTAATAATGTAATTAATATAATGATGGAATTATTATTGTATGTAATATTAATATATACATGTTATATATTATTTCATAGAACTTTGCGTTAAAAACTCAACGAAACGTATTGCGACTATCATTTATACACATATAAATATGATTTTTTTAAACTGTATTCTCCAATTACCTTATAGTGTTTATGCTGCGATCGGGCCGAATCCGCCGAGGCTACTGCGCTTGCGCATTCATTCTGTAATTCCTGTACTTTCGCCTCAAGCCGTTCCATGTCTTCCTTTAACATGTTTCTTTCACTTAGCAATTCATTGGCATGTGCTTTGGCTGCTCTAATTTCTGCATTGCTGCGTTCTTTTACACCAGAACATAGTTCTTGGTTAGTTCGCTCTAGGGCCATTCGCTCTTCTTTCTCAACTTCTATCTGTCGCTCTAGACGTCTATTATAAGAAATAGGATGCTTTTATAACATTTTAATACTTAAATAAAAAAATAGTAATTTATAATTGTGGTAATCGTATTAGAGATATCTGTAAAAAGTAATGCACAAGACACAGCGCCGGTACTCTGTAACTTTATTACTTCTTCAGTTCGACGAATATTGAACTGACTGATTGACCGACTGATTAATTGATTAACTATATCGATTATTATTTTAAAGCTAACATTTAAACAAGACAAAAAGTTCTTCAAAGACGCTTCTAAATTTTTATTGATAGCATAAAGCTTCAAAAAAGCAATTTCAGTCTTATAAACAAATCTGGTTGTGATAAAAACTATACTGAGCGTGAACCAACTTCACAACAATTATTAACACGAGTTACTAATATTGAACATGACATTCACAGCGCCAGCGTGACTCTTTCTTAAAGGCCGTAAACTTACTTGTTCTGCAATGATAGTGCCGTGATATCAGCTTGGAGACGTGCACGTACACGTTCCGCTTCATCTTCCGTATCTCTGCGTGCACGTTCAACTGCCTCACTGATCGCACACTCAGCTGATGCGAGCTTGGTTTGAAGAGAGGCTATTTCTTTGGCGCGAATTGTTGCCAGCTTTTCCGCCGATCTAACAAATATAATAACTTATACACGTTATATAAGTATACAATAATTATAAGTTAGTATAAAAAGAACAGTCATAGACACATGCATGCTTCCATGTCTATCATATGGATGCCAAGCGTGGATTTCAATAAGG
This sequence comes from Pieris macdunnoughi, assembly GCA_905332375.1. Lineage (NCBI taxonomy): Eukaryota > Metazoa > Arthropoda > Insecta > Lepidoptera > Pieridae > Pieris > Pieris macdunnoughi. Next base: position 832,354 of record CAJOBZ010000050.1, on the reverse strand, counting down.
TGCTAATAAAGAAGATTGGAGTTTTTTAAAGGAGCATTCTTCGATTGAAACTTTACGACAAAGTTAAGAACGGTGTGATACGAAGCCGTACAAACATAGACGTCGTATCACATACAAAGAAGTCAAAGTGGAAATGGGCCGGTCACATTACCCGCATTTGTGATGGCAGATGGCCCAGTGGGAAGAAAAAGAGACCCACCAGAAACTTGGGAAGATGGAATAAAAGATTAGACGCGAGGAATTGAGACAAGTGGAAGAATTTAGAGCTTCGCTCCGACTGAGGTTGAGTCCTAGTGTAAAACATAATGAGACAGGTTTAGTATAGTTTAGTGTAGTACACGAATAAAGGCTATTTTTATTTTATACACGTCATTATTAATTGGATACGCTTAGATTATTCTAAGAAACATTCCATATGAAGTAGTATCAAACAGTTTTTATAGATTTTGTCTATTACTCAAGAGGAATGTTTTAACAAAAGTAACATCAACACAAAACTTGATGTTACTTTTGTTGAAAAAATAAGTAACTTCAACACAAAACTTTTCTTTTACAAATCTTATTAATATTAACTGCCATACGTCAGGTTAACTTATTATGGTATGTAGGTTAGGGCACGAAACCGGATATACCTTAATACAATGTACAATATTAATAACTTAATGCTATGTACAAATAACCTTAAATATATAATATCACTAATAAGTAAGTACTAAAAACTAAAATATATCACTACTTACTTGAACGTAGCCAAATCAATAGCGGTACTGTCGTGTGAAGTCGTGAAACTGCTTAGAGTTTCCTCGCTATCATCTGGTGCAATATACGAGTAGCCTGAAAATAAATACATTATAACCACTATACTTCTTTCATTTATTACCACCAGCAATACTGACGAAATCGCATGTGGTTTCAAGATCCCACATCCATAACTTTTTAAAGTAAACTTATCGTTACGGATTCTATATTTTATTATGCTCTCAGCACTCCACTCTCAGGAATTTTTCCAAACAAATGATGGGTATCCGATACGTTATTACAGAAATAACAATAGAGCGCATAGCTCATCAACAATGGACAATAATCAATATTTCTTTAGAGATATTTACTAGAACATTTGTGAATAAGCAAAATATACATTTGTTGTTTGTTGTAGACACTTTTTTGTAACAGAATATTAATTAGAGGGTTTTAGACCGAGACTGTTTGATACGGACACATCGGATATAACACAATGAGTATTATTAATAATTATATTTAACTTATATTCGCAATACGATTCTTATAAGTTCTTATTAATCATATCTTGAATGTTGCGATACATTTAAATCCCATCTGTAGTTTAGATTGTAGGTCAATACTCAATAGTGCTAAACGTTTTTGTAAAGATGTTTTGTAAATTAATAATTGTAATTAAAAAAAGCAATTACAAAACGCAAATATAACTTTGTTTTGCATTCTTTTCTAACAACTGTTTCAATATTGTATACGAAAAGTAGCGAGCCAACCCCAACAGAAGTGTCTCTGACTACTTACGGGGGCTGTCTCAGCTCATGATTTTAATGTAAAATTGGAGACACAATAAACATTCTTTTTAACTAGAATTTTGGAAATAGAGCGTAAACTTACCGACAAAAGGCAATTGTCCAGCGAAGGGCGGTCTTGTTCGGAAGGGCGTTGTACTGACCGGATGGTTTTGTCTTTCCGGCGTAGACAAATACCGAGCGTCTTCTGGGCCGCGTACAGTCGGCACCCATGGCGGTACCTAACAGAAATAAATATTGTTTAGTTAGAGTCGTTACCGAATTTTTTAACCTAAGATTCTTAAATGGTATGGAGTTGTTGATGAACATAAAAGAATTATGAGATTAATGGCACAATTGAAGGAGATAACTACTGACTGTAATAAATTTGGCTTGGATTGTATTATCCCTCATTGACCTTAAATTTTCACAATGTCTACATTCCATACAAAATCACCGTTGTCAAATTTCGGTCCTAAAAATTAAATTCACAAGCATAGTTTTTCTCAAGAAATTACCTGATCCCGTATAGCAGCAGCGTGCAATGCAATATGCCCAAGTGCCGGATGACGCAACGTATCAAGATAGTTGAACCGTCTCGCGGGTTGAACCCGTAGTAATCCACTCACTAAACCCCGCCACGTCGTAGATGGATTGTTTGGTAAAGGGTCGAAGGGAGGTTCACGATTGGAATCCTGTTCATATCTAGAATAAATATAGAGTTTGTCAACTGGTATTACGAGACCTATGGTGAAATAGCTAAAATATTTTGTGGACTGGGAAAAAAAGCCCTAGTAAACGTGGCAAGTGATTTAAATGTTCTTTAAAGCATTTTTATTTAAAAGAATTTTTTTTTTTTTTAGTTTTTGATAATTCACACCAATTGACCTAGTCCCATGCTAAGCTGGTGAAGCTTGTGTAATGGGTATTAGGCAACGGATAAACATACATATTATAGATAGATAGACATATAAATACATATTTAAACACCCAAGACCTAAGCACAACACCAAATGCTCATCACATCGATGTTCGTCTCAGCCGGGGATCGAACCCGGGACCCATGGATTCGCAGTCAGGGGTACTAACCACTAGACCAATGAGTCGTCAAATTCATCAAAAATTTAAAGCATCTTTGAATTATGTGGTGTGGAATAAAGGTGGGCAAAGTAGTATTTCCCTTTAACACTAACAAAACTTATATAAAATGGAGAAACTCGCTTTATTTAGTGACTATAGTCAAAATCCTATTAATTTTTTTGTTCACGTAAATATAAAATACGAATAATAATGAATATTTTTAAAATATGCTTATAAATAAACTTACTGCTGTATATTGCTAAGGACTTGTGCAACAGAATCGTCATCGCTGGATGAGAACGGCCTTCTTAGCGTAACCAGTTCAAAAGCTACCACACCTAGTGACCAATAATCACATGCAGACTGGAACAAGGAAACAGATATTAAAGTTAATTGCAATTACGCATTGTGGCATGAGGCGGATAAGGTTTCGTAGGCGAAACTGATATCACTTTGTCGATGATTAGGAAAAATTGACCTCATGAATCTATGAAGTATAAATGCCAATATTCGATTTTCCGGTAGCAAAAAAAACTGTTTTTTGAAAATGTGAATGAGATAAAATTTTACGATCCAAGATTATTTTGATTGCCTAAAATAAATCTATATATGAAAAAAGTGGCTAAGCTCAAAACTCGAAGACAGGTGGGGGAGAGTAATTTTTGTTTAAATTTATTCCTTGAACTCGGTTTTATGGAGAGGAATGGGAAAAATATTTTTAAAAATTGAAAAATTTAGTTTTATTTAATACTTAGGTTTTTATAACGTAGAAGCGAGATAGCATAGCAGTATGTTCCATATGTTGGTATGTAGCTACTAAAAAGGTAGGATATGAAAAAATCAAGTTAAGGAGAAACAAAGTTCGCGGGGGAAGTTAGTCAAGAATAAAATCCCATTCCATAGGCGTATTTTTGTTTAGTGACCACAATAACATCTCTAAACGTCGATTGGCAATAAACAAACACTATTATGTGTGTTGTTGTCCAGCATTTGTGAATGTTATGGGAAAAGTAGGCTAACGAAAAAAAAGTTTCTGTACTCTATTGCTACAATCTAGAAAATTATTTTTGTTAGATTAACATTGTTATTGCTACATCTACATAAGCAACTACATAAGTGTCTGAGTTTCTAAGTTAGTACTATTTGAAATTAATTAATTATGTTATACATGCTAAGCTTTTGTTTACTTAATCTACTTCTATGTTTACTCTATCTACAGACTGAACCTAATAACATATGGAAAGTTGCTTTAGACTTCTTATATAAATTAAATCTATTGTAATACTTGTATCTTCCCTTTTCAAGAAGCCACCTCTATATAACTTAATGAAAAACTTAAAAAAATGTCTCTTAGATTGCTCAACCACGAGTTTCACAAATTATAAAACGAATACTCGAGTGGGTTTTACTTTAGCATTTATTACTTTATCCTGTCCTTATTTGGTATCTATAAAACAGGATAAAAACACTAATTGTTAATATTTGTACGAATCTTTATAAGCAACTGTCCCAGTGTTACGAGGCTGTATCTATGCATAACCCACAAGCGCAGTAGTAATGTGGCAGTACTGCAGACAGACAGTGTGTGTGTGTGACGCGCAGTCGGCGGCGGCGAGTAACTCCGGAGCTATGTAGTCAGCTGTACCTCCCGATACACAACCGCCTTCAGATAGACGCGCACATGATCCAAAGTCGCCTAGCTTAATATGGCCACACCTAAAATTATAGTTTAATTTTAAATAATTTTCAAAGAGGAATAATCAAGCTATCTCTTTGTCACACTTGAAAGGTGTATTGTGTCTAAAAGATTGAGAATTAAGCTAAAACATATATAAATTAATTCTACAATACCTATCAATTAATATGTTGGCTGGCTTTAAATCTCGATGAACAAAGCCCATACCATGCAGTGCTTTGAGTGCATGAGCAACTTCAACTACATAGAATGCAGCATCTCTTTCTGATAGGGGATGACTGCAGCGAGATATGAACCCAGCTAAATCTCCCCCATTGCATAATTCCATAACAAGATATAAGTTGTTGTTGTCCTGAAAAAATATAAATTTAATGTTTATTCTTAATATATATAATTCTCATGACACAGTGTTTGTAGTTTAACTCCTCCGAATTGGCTCAGTCGTATTTCGTGAATTTTTTTGTGCATATTGGCTAGGTCTGTGAATCAGACAACATCTATTTTCATTTTCATAAATGTTAATGGGTGGAATACCCCAAAATTTTTATTTTTTAGAAAATTTTTATGAATTACATACAACCCTTTGTGCTGGTTGAGGGACTTTTTACTCAATAACATAATAGATGTAAGTTTACTTACTTGAAATGCATACTGCAATTTTGGAATCCATTGGCCTGATGCTGAAGCTAAAATATCTCTTTCATCAGCTGCTCCTGAAACTTTTTTCCTTGCTTGCTCCTTGCGAACACTTTTTAATGCATAGACATCCCCTGTTTGTTTTTCACGTACCATCTATCACAATAATATGTAACCTTTATAAAATCTAAATAAATTAAAATAGTAAAACTTTAAAATTATAAATAATTTATGCTTACATGTACTTCTCCAAAATGTCCCCTTCCAATAGTTTGCAATATTTCAAAATCAGACACACAAACACGAGCACTGCGGAGATCTGCTAATGCACTTCGGTCTGAAAAAAACAATTCATTTTAAAAAGAAATACTAAACACACCAACTCAATTAGCATGACACCGGTTACACAAGCAATACATGTATAAGGTTCCTTTGGTCACCTATTTGTTTTTACTGGAGGTGGGTTCACAAGTGCTCATTTTATTATTAGGTATAAGATTTATTTTGAATTATAGAATTATAATGTAATAATATAATAATGTGGTAAAATAAATAAGCAATTAATTACTCTCAAATGTAAGCTGATTTTGCAACCACATATTTCATATACATACATACCTACATAGTAAGGATAAAATAAAATATTATAGGCATGGTTAGTAGGTGTTTTTAAACACATTCATCAATATGTCAGGGTCATTGCCCACTGCAGCTGCATGCTGCATGTACACATAAAGGTCATCATCATATATCACACTTACATTTGTCGACAAAAACACGAACAAGATCATCTGTTTTTTTGACTGGATCTTCATTGCATTCATCATACAAAACAGTTAAACCATCTAATAGCGTTTCCCGGTCCACCTTTCTGCTCAATCTATTTGTACCACTAATCACTTTACCAGTTATTTGACGATTTAAACGAGTTACGCGCACAGCAATGGCATCTTTTGAGGGCTCCATCGTTTTCATTAATTATCATATACTCGTATGCATACTTTAATTTATAGAATTGATTGTTCTTTATTTAAAATTGCATTTCAAAGCAATCTTGATTACAATTTTTGAATGTTTTTAACAAACGTGACCGTTAAAATACTGCATACAAATTTAAATTTGAAGTGATTGTGTCACTGTCACGGTCTCATGTGACAGCTTTCAATAATAGAATACTTTATTTTTTGACTTAGACTTACCAACTCCTCAATCCACAGACAATAGATAAAGACGTTCTTTTCGCACACCCCGTGATCCATTAAAATACATAAATAGTTTCCAAACTATGTAATATTATAAACTTAGTTTATTTAAAAAAATGTTCATAAAAATAAAAGATATGTCATAACATAATATGGCAGTGATGTCGACAAGTTAGGACATCACGGCCTGTCATGCCAAAAAAGTGCAGGCCGCTTCTCGAGACATGCCGCACTTAACGATATCATACGCCGTTCCCTTGCCACCGTTAACGTGCCAAGTCTACTTGAGCCGAGTGGTATTGCAAGAGACGATGGCAAGAGACCGGACGGTATGAGTTTGATTCCATGGAAGATGGGTCGGGTACTGGTATGGGATGCAACCTGTTCAGACACGCTGGCCCCTTCCCATCTACATGGAACCAACTACAGAGCTGGTGCGGCTTTTGAAGCGGCTGAAAAAAATAAAGCATGCAAATACAGGGGTCTAGGCTCAGAATATGATTTTGTCCCATTCGGTGTCGAGACCCTTGGTCCGTGGGGTCCTAGCGCTTTAAGGCTTTTTAAAGAAATTTCAAAAAGGTTAGTCGACATCACAGGAGACCGAAGATCTGGCAGCTACCTCGGACAAAGAATTAGTCTAGCGATTCAAAGGGGGAACGCTGCCAGTATCTTCGGAACCTTGCCTAAAGGGACTCCTTTTAATAATATATTTTAGTTTATGTTAAGGTTAGTTATTTATTTCAATGTGGGTATATTATGTTTTTTAATTGTAATTTAGATAATTAATTACATATAAAGCTATATAAAGATATACATTCGTAAATAAAATACTAAAGCAATCTTCTTTGTTGCACATTTTTAAAATTTGATAAAAAAAATAACTGATTTAAGCATGGTTTTCTTTGTCTCTATTTGTTTTATCCGCTATTTCTTAACAATATGTCACAAACCTATTAGACGCTTGGCTTTCCAACCGTCAAATTATGATCTAATATGAACGAAATAAAAAAACTACGAATATGACAATGGAATTTACAAGTGTTTGTTAATTGTTTTTACAAACAAGATTTATAACAAATAGGGTTTTAATTAACACTTAATGTGTTTAGACTTAATAAAAAATACGTCTAGCCTTAACACATTTTTGGCTACGCTAACCAGTAGCTAAGACTAAAAACCCAATTTGGATTCAAAGTGTAGTGAAATCTGCGCTTACGAATCACTGCGATGACGTTATACCCTGAAACGCGCCAACGAAGTTATTCCGGCCGCTAGCTAGGGTCGTGTATTATATGTATAACTTCTCGAAATGAGCAACGGCGGCCAGTCAGTGGTAAGACCTGTCCAGAATTCTACCTTTAGGTTGGAGGAACAGTACATAGTGTAGAGCTTCCTCCACAAATGAGTACACCTTTAGTTGTCAATACCTACCAATTTTTTGAAGAACTACCTAACTCGTGTCTGCTTCAAAAATACTGGCCGTAGTTCTTCGTAATATTGTGATATTAAAATACAGGCACTTACGTAAAAAAATCATTGTCAATGCTAAAAACAGAAGAATCGTCAAATTTTAAGTTAAAAAGCACGACATAAAATTACGGAAGTGTTTTAAGATTGTTGAAACTTGTTAAAATGAAGTAATAAATCACCTTCCTCATTTTTGAATTGAATAAGATATTGGAATGAGGGCATTACAAACGTTCTAGAAGTATAAGGCAATGTACCTATTGATGATTCTTTTAATTGTTTGTTAAGACAATATAAAATTGCAACCGTCCGCTTTTTAAAACTATGTTATCGTAACTTACGCTAGTATCGATATTTAAGCCGAAATATTTTTACATGGTGTCTTCATTAAACATCAGTAAAGTACAAAGTAAGTAAATTAAAAAACATCGTTAATATTGTAATATAAGCCTATTATATATAAATAGACAGTCAGTTATAATTTTAAATTAATATTTAAGAATTTAAATTCCAGTCAATTAAATCCGTTAATACAAGATTGTACTACTATCTAACGAAGGCATTGAACGGCCAGTCACAGTGTGAACAGTGTTCACTCTGTCTACTAAGGGAAAAATATCGTCATCAATATGCTGATTCTATAAGAAAAATATATCCTAACAATTTGCACATTTACATCGCGTCAGGCTAGCGGTCAGCGTGCTCGTATGCCATTTGTTTATAAAAGTCGTAAATTTCGTATCGCTAGCAGTCTTATCCTTACTCAGCAAGCGTGCAGTTCCTTTTTAGAACAGTTCTTTAAGTGCCGTGTAAAAATGTCTCTGCTCCAAGTACCGTCGAGTAAACAGGAAGAGATGATAAAGCAGGAACTTGGGGAGAATCCCGGTGATATTGAGAGGGGCGTGATAGATCTCCGGAGTATGTGTGCTGCCAACCCTCATCTGCCACGACCGGATACTATTGGTAATTATTTCCATGCCATTTTATCTTTAATTGACATTTTCACGCATTAAATATATTGACTTAATGTGGGTTTAAAATTGTTTCATTGGAAGTGATGAAATATATGAGATATGACACGTTGTACCTAATTTTAATTAAAGATTTATATTTAAATAAAACTTTTTTTACATATTCAAAAATACATTATCTATCTACACAATCGAGGTCAGCGAGCCTCTCGCTACTAAATGTGTTAAATTCGTGTTTGAATCCGAAAAAGGGTTATTGATATACAAATAAATAGGCTTAGTAATAATCTACTAAGAACCCCATGTTTCCAAAAATTATGAACTTATATTAAAAAACAGTCATCTAATTATTAAATGATACCATTAGTAACGCATGCTCATACTTATTACTGAAGATTAAAAAAAAATAGTTTGGAGTTCATTTGATATCTTTGAGTATGATGATTTTAAATGGGTATGATTTTTCATTGTATTGCTTAGTTGATGTATATGTAATAAAAAATTAAGGATTATTAAAATATTCAATCTGGGAATGAATGTTTGGATGGCATAACTCCGTCATTCTTTTTCGACTCCATCGTTTCATAAGTGTTGGCAAAAAATAATAATTCATTATCGATGAATTCCTTGATTTTCTGATAGATTAAGGGTCTGTTTCACAATGTATGGATAAGTTCCACATAAGTTCCAAATTAGCTATTTATTAGTATATTATTGGTAGGATAAACACTACCAATCGCACTACAACGATTTCAACGCATTCTATGCGAATCAACGTAAGTTCTCTGTTGCAATAAATAAATACTTTTTATTGACCTCCTGAGTCCCGAACTAAATTTATTTATACGTTACTTAAATTTTGTAATGATTAATTGCTTTTGTGAAAAAAAATATTAATTATATATATGGCGTATGTATGAACATGAAAAAAACAATTTGAAATCTTAATCAATTAATTTATCGCAAAACATCGTTTATTCCATATTTTTTGTAAAATATATATTTAATGTTACAAAATAAAGTAAAATATATGTAGAACGAACACTGATATATTATTCAATATTTAAAACCTATTTTCTTCAATTCTACTTCATTACGTTAAAATCTTTACTAATAATTAAGTATCTTTTTTTGGTCGGTTGATATGCCTTCACGCTTTAGTGTGATTTTATTTCCTACATAAAAGAAGTCGCGGGCATCAGTCAGAACTTGTGTAATTATAACCAATTATTTCCTTAGATCGAATGCCATAGCAAAGCAATTCATACTAAAATTTTATGACTATTGTAATACTATAACGCTGATTATGACGAATCAACATGATATTTATATATGTTAACACGTCAGAGATTATGTAATTTTCCAAGGAAATAAACAACAATATTTGTATAAAAATGTATTTTAATTCTATGTTAGTCTAGTTAAGTGTTACTGTATAATAGCTTTGTTTTTAAACGCGTATGATCAAGTACTTATACATCTTTATTCACTTTGTGTTATTAACCTCAAGTATTTATTTATATTACATGCTTGTTAAGTGTAAATAAGTCTTAGCTAACGTTGACTACATTATTACATAGAATATTCTGATTCGGTTCAAAATCTATGACCACCATTAAATTTCCTAATCATATGAGTTGTTTTTATGATTTCTTTTTTTTTATATCATCACACCCGACGTAGACAGAGACCACCTATCTTCACTTTCTACATTCCTGACATACCTCTCTTCAACCACTTTCTTGACATAATGGGCACTTTTGACTTGTCCCTTCTCTAGCAACTCCTAGATTCGGTCCAGGTGTTTACGACAAAGCATATCCAGGTGTTTACGCCAAGGTTTCTTGTATATCCTACTTGTTAACTGCTAGTATTTTTATACATGCATTAAATGTAAATAGAGCAGAGAGAATCGTTATTTATTAGTATATATATTTGAAGAGGGTTTTAGGGGTAACATTCTGCAGGAGTTGGCATCACTGCGTTAAAGATAAGTTAGCTAGTGTGCCATGAACATGGTAAAGTAATTGTTTTTATGGGTAGATTCGAGGGTGCATTGACAAATCAAATTAACTCTTGTCACGTATAATGTACGAGCTTTTCTATGCAATCTTTTTAGAATTCTGTCAAAGTACTCTTTCGCAAATGACGGGTATTTAATCGATATTTTATTCGAGCACTAAGGATTTCTCAGTGTAATGTTGCTTACATAATGCCATGTAAATAATAGCAATGTATGTAGAAGGTTTTAAAGAAGTCTCTATATCATAGTATCTGTTTGAAAGAGAGATCGACTATTGAGCAATAGCTAAAGTAAAATATATACTTTTTTTATTAGGAAAGAGGCATTATATACAGTCAAAACCGTTTACGACGACATCGTTTAAAACAACATACAGGTTATATTTACCAAAATCAAAGGTCCCGGCTGAATTCTATTAGACCGCCTTATAAAAAAAAATAACAAATTTTGTTAATGTAGAAAAATGATAATTATATGTACGTAATGTCTTTTTATTATAATTTTCATGTGAAATAAATAAAATGTAGTTTTTATTTTATACATGATACTAATCACACATTCAATAATAAGTACATATTAGGTACTTAATAACAACGTCATTTTCTGTTACGACTATCGGTTTTTACGACCAAATATGAGTAGTCCCTTCGATGTCGGTATAATAGATTTTGACTGTACATATTTGTTTATTCATGACAACATTGCGACATTATGTAGTTAAAGATGCGCTACCCTTTAAATATAGTATAAAATTATTACCTATTGACCCCAAAGCGGAAATGCAAATTACGATTGTTAAAACTGTGTTCTTTATTGTAAAAGAAAAAAACATGTAACATTGGTAGGTTTGTAATTTAAAAGCATAAAGAAAAGAATAGCAGGAAAACAACCAAAAAAACAAATAAATGAGTTAAGTTTATTACCTACCGTAGTTCTTTGAAATTAATGTCCAGATTTATTAACAAAAATGATGGTCAGTGTACATAAATATATTATTAAAAAATTAGGAGCAAATGTCTATAAAAACCTAATTCAGGAGCGGGACAATCGTTATTTAATACAAAAAGCGGGGCAATTAAAACGCAGTGTAAAGTCCACACGTGAAACTGTAAACCTAGTTTTAACGGTTACACACAAACATTATGTTTATAACTAAACAAAAATAATATAAAAGGATAAGCTAATCACTAATGTATACTATTGAAACCCAAGTTTCGGTCTATCCAACCAATCCAGATAATATAACACTTTAAAAAATATATTTATTTGTTTAAAACTATCTGCATTTGTAGAAAAATGCATTGTATGGTAAAATTCTTGATAATTCTTACAGTTAAAATGGCTGGATAAAAAACAATACGTTCTTTTCTTGTTCCTTATGGGTTGTAACGGTCTTAATTAAATGAAATAAACAAAAACACAGTTAAAAATGGCTTCCTTAATTTTAATATTTTTGTTTGATATAATTATTTATAATTAAACATATTAAAATAAAAATATCGAGAGCGTATCAATAATTAGGCGATGACATACCTACATGTTGAATTATTGTGAAGCGGATTTATCTCATATTATTTTTTTTTATATTATTAAAAAAAAACTAATAGGTATGTATATAAACAAATAAAATCAACAATGGATATTAAAAAAATCAACGATCTGCTAGATAAGATATTTTAAATTTATATTATAAATTCTGACCTGATATGTTTTTGTTATTCCCACAAAATAAGATATTTTATTTTTTCTTATACTTTATTATTTAAACTCGCTGAAAGAATGCCTAATTAAATTTAAGTCCGTTTAGTTCTCATTCTTAAACAATTTTTATGTCTAATTATAATAAATAAACAAATTAGGGGCTAATTGCGAAAAATGTTGAAAAATTTAAGTTTTTTAAAACTCCCACGTATTCTAGAATAAATATGCGCTAAAACCGGAATAAAAAGTAAAAATATGTGGAGGCGCGGAGTGCGCTGGAGGTTGTTGTCATCTCGACTTTTTGTTTTACTACGATGATTCTATTTATACAACTACTAAATCAGGTTTCAAACAACTAATCTTCACAGCCCTATAGTCATCTGGCTACTGGCAACTGGCCTTATCGATACAATATACCAAACATAAATAAGTAATATATTGCACTGTAGTCCTGGCCAAAATTATGAAAATTCAATGACAATAAAACCTATTAAAATGTTCTTTTATAAGAATACAATAAACCATCATCTTGATATAATATTACTACGAAACAAAAATCTAAAACACGTTTTATATCATTTGGAGATCGGACGCATCTAATATATCTTTCAAATAAAACAAAAATCAAACTTCGCACTAAATTTAAAACGAATTTATAGTCTATACAATAATACTTACCATATAAAATCTTCATCACTTAAGGCATCTCGTATATAGTACAAAACATTTTCGCATAAATTGACAATAAAATGGAATAATTATTCTATTAGGCCTTGTGTGGACAGCTTCCTTATCTATACCTACTATTTGCTGATTTGCGTAATTATAAGCTAGATGAAGTGTTACGATGAATAAGGCTTAATTAATAGTTCTTACATCTTCTTCATCAACTATAGAAACAATAATACAACAATAGTTTGCTTTGTCGGTACTTCGTGAATTCTTAGGTACGTGGTTTCATTACTATTGTTACGCTTGTGTGAACTGCTTTAGTGCTTTAAATTAATTTTTGAGGTAAATACTACGTAGATAAAGCCACGGTGCTTTTTTGAGAATACGTTTACGTCTTTTTAAGTCAAATATTAATTGAACATAAGAAAAAATATATATTAGAAAAAACGGACTAACTGCTTTACTCTTGGTATATCCATTGTAATGAGATAATTTATAAGATATTGTTGTGTCTGCTGCTGAACTTAGGTCATTTACTCAAAAAGGTGTAGTAGCTATGCACAAAATTGTATTATCAAGTATTTTGTCACGTTTTTTTAAAATTAATAACGGCTCCAAGTTTCGCTTGGGTAAAAGGGCACGCGATTGAAGTTCCATAAATATTTGAACAAGCACTGCATTATTTTATTAAACCTATTTTACTTAAATGTTTAATTAAAGCCATTTTTAGTTTATCTTTACTATTTGATAATGAAGAAGAATATTCTAGCTTGATGCCTTTCGCCTGAAATGTACTTATAAGATCCATGGTTAATTTTAAGCATTTGTTAACAGATAACCATATATTCAAAGTATTTATCCGCGGGTGCAGGATGGACTTTGAGCGAGCAAGAAATAAATTTGAAGCGTTTTGCTACGCACGATGCCGCTACAGAGACCTATATATTCACCGGTCACTCAATGAACCTCCACTCAGCGATGTCGCAAAATTCTTGTAAGTATAAAATAGAACCCCTGATGTGGCATATATGAGTATGACACTGTATGAACCTATCTGAAGGAGGAAAGATCTCTCAACCGAAACCTAGGTTCCGATTAGGCAACAGAAAATTCATAATAAAACACAAAGGCTGACTACGTTTTTGTAACAAATTATTATAAACTTATTTATTTTAAACACTTTACGTCAATTCCTCAGGTTCTTTCCTTGTAAATAAGAACTGCTGTTATAATAATTATAAATAATTATATAAGAACAAATTTCTTGCATAGATTATATTGATAAAATATGTCATATTTAGCTGATTTCAATAACACTTTTCGTTTCATTTCGAAGGTCAAAAATTTTAGCTCCGTTAAATTAATTTTATAAAATTATAATGATTTTTAAAATTAAGTTTAAACTTATAAAAAATGTATTCCATAAATTCAGTTTACATAACTGTTTTTTTATAAGATCGCACGTGATTAATATAACGGATAGGACGGATATGTCTTAGAATAAAAATTGGACTGTTTTAATAAATTAGTTTCAATACAAATTACAGTTTCCGGAAACCAGGAAGTATAATGCATGCCATTACAAAATACGGTAAAAGTAATCAGATCGGATTATAAACATACGCGTTTACCAGTACCAAAGTTTGTACAATTAAAACATATTGTTAATGTTAATATAATCCTGAAAATGTATTCCAGGGATATAGTACCTCTTCCGAAGCTGACTGATGAAGGTCTGCGAGTAACAATCTTTAGAGTACGACCAGGATATCCTGAAAGCGCTGTTGACATCACATCGGCTGTAAAGGCAATCCTACTCATCTCTGATACAAGGCTGTTTGACGAAAAACTTATATTAGGAGATGCATTTATTTGGGAAGTATGTAGACATTTTATTTATAATGTCGTTCTAGATTTGAATTAACATACAGTACAACTAGTTTAAGACGATTTCCAATCAAATCTGCGACTAAAGTGAGAAAGCGTATTATGCGGGAAATTGTATGAAGCATGATATAGCTACATTTTTGCAACTGCGTCATTGATATTTTTCTTAGTAGATATGCGAGTTTCCTTACATTGTTTTTCTTCTCTTTGATAGCAGAGAAAATATATTGTATGTGCACAGCAGGGTTTCAAACCAAGACTTTCATAATTATGGGTTGAACTGTGTATGACACTCTAGACTGCGACTTTACAAGAAACTCAAAGTCGTCATATTGACTTGCAGATTAAGAATTATAATAGGACGTACAAGTAGGTACCTACTTGGACTTTGCACTGGCTCATCGTTTTAATCAAGTAATATGAATAAGAAATTTCACACATTCGTAATACGTTTAGTATGTGGTTCTAAGCATTATCTTATATGTAAGGAAAACATAATATATTTTCCTATACAAACTCTTGTCTATATTGTATTTTATATAAACTCTTTTATAATGTCGTCTTTGCCGTCTGATCGACGATGTTTAATTTATGTCACTTGACATAATATATGTAAGATATTTTATTTTTTCCATTATATTATTTTACTTTATAAAACCTAGAATATAGGCTTTAAATGTTGTTTCTTTTGTATTCACAGAGAAACGCAGTTGCGCCTTATTTATTCCCAGTATAAGCGATTGATACTATTATAAAACAACATTTTCTGCACATATTTCACGAAATATGGAAAAAGTGAGGTTTGATTTTATTGTGAAACTGTCAGAAGATGGAAAATCAAACAAACATTATAAGCGATTGATACTATTAAATTTGATCTAAATGTCAATGCATAAACTCAGCATGGTTTTTGTTGAAGTCCAAGTGCGCACAAAACTCGTCAACACGCATGGCGTTTTGGCCTTTTTCTATATCAGTATTTTTTCATATTTTATTACTTCTAATAATAAGTTGTTTATTTCTTTATACCAAATCTACTACAAAACTTAAAGTAATTTTTTTCATTTACAAAACATTAGGAAAATTTTTAAACAATATTGTAAATATGAGCCGCGGAAGTCAGTTCTATCAGAAATTAAAAATTCAAATGTCTATAAAATGATAATGAGCGACTGTGACGTCGCATTATTGTTACACATGGTTACACTTCCTGAACTATAACTTTGTTTTTAAAATATAAATATATCGTTTATTAAAACCTAAACATAACAATCAAATATACAGTATTTACAATTTTCTTAACCTAAATAGAAATAATAAAAGTAATTAAAAATAAATAAAAAGAAAATTAAAACGAATTTAAAAAGTTTGGTCCCTGTGGCAGTGCACCTGGCAGCATTTCCTCGCGATACTTATTCGTTGACCGAGAAAATCACCAGCTCTGGGGTCACCAGTACTATCTACCAGGCGCCAATTTAATTTTTTAATTAATTATATAATTATAATAATATAAGCCTAGCTATAATAAATAACTAGTGTCTCTAGTGAGTCGGTGACACCGACAACCCATCTGTTTGCCCAACTTTGGCAAAGGCCTCCTCCATTTCTTTCCACTCTGCTCTGTTCTGAGCTTTCCTTGTTCATATTTTTCCAGTTACGGTTTTTATTTCGTCCACCTTCGAAACTGTCTACCTCGTTTTCTTCTCTTATTTCTTGGGTACCAATATATGATTTTAATTTCGGTGTTTTTTATTACTAAATCATGAATTAGCACACTTAACCCCACGGCCAAAGAGTCTGTACAGATTAGAGACTTTGGAGTAGTCCAAAAGTAACAAATCGAAGTTGGAGGAACGACTTATATTTGAGCCGCTTATTATTTTTCATCTGATCTGCGGCCACCCCAGCTTTTTTGCTTGTCCAAGGGAGGAGAGACGGGGCTGCCGTGTACTTGTAAATGGTTATTCATTCAAGATATTTAAAATTTAAATTTTATTTATTTACAACCATTTGATTTAAGTTATTTTAACAGGCGAGCAACGTCCGTGCTTCAATGGCGGCATATGTAGCGGGTGGTGCGAACGCAATCCGCCGTAGCATATACTTAGCTCAGGGCGCGTATCCGCAGCGTATGCGCAGAATACACGTAGTGGGCGCGGCTGGCCTTGTCGGTTCTTCTTTGAACCTTATGAGGTCTTGTGTCAACGAAAAAGTTCGCAATCGGGTATGTAAATAAAGCAAATTAAATATTCTAACAATCCAATAACATTTTTTACGTATTTCCTCATTGGTATTCAAATATAACAACAAATATGTTATGTATCATTACTTAAAGTACGTATTGTTAGTGTATTATATAAGTTACCAGTCACAACTAGAGCAGGAAAGTTAGCCTTACTACTTGACTTTTCGTTTTTAAGATTAATGGTAATTGATAAGATATTATAACGGTAAACGGCTGGTCAACCCGTATCACACTATAACGGTGATACTACAAACCGATATAAGTTTAGTAAAAATATAGAAAGGTCATGTGAACGGTCCACAAAAGCGACACACCCTAAAACACCCTAAGGAGTGTCTAAAAATAAGTTTGCTTTGAGGGTTGTTGTAAGAAGTTCAATATCTGTGTATATTTTGTATCAGTCTCATATAACGTGTATAGTAATTGTAAAGGAACTACTACTTTCAGTATTATCTACACAACAAGATAGAGGAGCTGTTGGACCACTTCCCAGCTCGCATATTGCCGATGGAATGGGGTGGCGAGGAAGAATCATTTGACGTGCTGACAAAAAAATGGCGGCAACGCGTAGAAGAAGTTAGGGACTACCTTCGTAATTTTAACGAACTTTGCCAAGTTGCGCCCGAACCGAAATACGACAATGATATTTATGGAACCGCCGGCGCGTTTAGAAAACTTGAAATCGATTAATATAATTGTTTTGACATTTACAACGCTTGGTGATTGTACATATCGACCAAAAAAGAGATAATAGTGAAGTACCGATTTCGTAGAGCGATATTACCGTAATAATTACCTAAGTTGAAATTTAACGTAGCTCGTGAATATTCTCGCATGTACTTTTGGTATGAAAAAACTAATATAATAGTAATTCTTGCCACTTTAGTTTGGTGCGGTATATAACGAAATGATAGAATGAACAACTGTGTTGGTAAATATGAGAATTTTATTAGTTGTTTTATTTTTCGGGTTTATATTTTTAATGTTTTTCAGCTAATTTTAATTTATCTATTAGTAACTTTAGTTTAAAATATGATCATATTTGAATATCAAAAGAATTACTTGAAACAGTTGATGTATACTGAAATCCATACAATAGAGTTAACGTCTACAAAGCCAATACTGGAAAATTATTTTCAAAGGTCAACGTGCAATATTTTTTGCCGTATAAGTACTGTTTGGTTTAACACAGGGTCGCTAATTGCTCAGATTTATTAAAATATTGTCAAATTTTGGCAGTTGTGGTCTCCTACCGACTTCTGTTAGGTATAACGTGCGTATTTGGACGCAATAAATATTAAACGTAACAATAACGTAATAGTTGATAATTATATATATTAATTAGGTTAGTTTAGTAATGAATAGCCTTAAATATGTTTGTGCTATGTTATTTAAAAAAAGTATTAAATCTCTAGAATATATTTTGTCTCTCATTTATTAATCTCTGCTGACTAATATTTAGTTTAGGTATATAAATGGAATTCATTATCATGCGAAAACTCGTTTTAAGTATCCATCTGGTCTTTACTGAACCCGTTTGCTTAATATTGTACATAAGCATTCATAAAATTGTTGAATAATAGGATGGTCTTTGAAACGTTGAACCGGATCGAAATATTCGCAGTGTGACGTAAATAAGTTCATTCAATAAAATTAATCTCGTTCGCTCTGAATTAGAAATAAGTAACGTTTTAAAAATACAATACAAACTTATTTAACTGATTCATTATTATAGAATCAGTAAACTAGCTTCAAGTGAAGCTAATAAATCGGGAAATATAATGTTTATCAGATATCGTAATATAAGTGCGATATTGTTCAGTACCGGGATCCCAATCCAGCAAGTAAGAAGCTATTGTTTCGGATCCCAGTACGTCTACTAGCTAACCCCAAAAAAATGTCCCCTTCAGCATCTTCTGGGATTTCCGGTCCGCTTTCAAACGGCATATGAATATTTATTATCGCGATTAAATCTTTTAACCTGCTGTTCCAAGCGACACGAAATATATATAATACCTTAGTTAAACGCTGTAACAGAGGCCATTAAAGGGTTTTTTATCCATCTATAAGTGATATTTTTTTTATAGATAATTTCCCGACTATGTTGTTGTGTAGGTATTAAATAACTTACGTAAATGGTATTGGTAACCTGATAAAACACTACTACCTATTACTGTTAACAACTTTTTGTATGACATTTAGGTACAGCAAATTCCAGAAAGATGCCTTTCGAGTTTTCGCGTAGACAGTTCTTCAAATGCGACATGGGGAACCTATTGCACACTGGCGCCTCTTCTAGATGTGCACCTTCCTTTGCCAGTTGGTGTGCTTTTTCATTACCCGTCACGCCCGCATACGCTTTAACTCAAAAGATAAAAATAAATTTGATCACCCGCAATACCTTCGAGTAGACATCGGGCGTTACTATATTCGCTGTAGGTTGCTTCTGGGTGACAAAGGATCCTTTGAGTTGCTTTAAGAATACCTACCAGTTCAGCTTGATACACGGAACAGCATGAAGATTTTCAATTTAAGACTTTCAAATTCGGCACCATTTTTCTATAAGAAACACTGGCACTAATTTGTATGTTGTCTGTTGTTCTCTATAGGCCATAAATTTAATATCAGGTTCTTTGGAGAGATGAGGAATCGCATCCACGACACTCTTTTCTCCAGGTCACAACAGGTGCGCGATTAATGATTTTTTTATATGAGCACAATTAACAATAAATACAAAATAAATTAACAATGCTTGTAAGACTAAGGATAACGTCGTGTGGAAAATCGGAATATCTAAGACCTAAAAATCGCCACAAAAGGCACCTACTTGTCTATAAACTATTAACTATCAATATGCAAAATTGTCCAAATCGTGCCGCACAGCACATTGGACATTACTTCATAAATTTTAAACGTTTTCCATTATTATAAAAAAAAATTCCTCTAATGCTATTTCTATCAAATACTTACCATACTAGGCAACTGTAACATGTAACTTCAACAAGTCTTGGTTAATAATTATTATAGTGGATAGTTATAATAATAAAAACTAATTTGAATAACTTTAAAGACCTCGTAAATAGTAAATATTGTCGTAATAAATATGCAATGCTATTTCGACATAAGTACTTATCTATTCAAAATTTTAATGCAATGGTACACATTTTTATTAGACGAACCTGATTTTTGTTTTCATAGCAAATTTGCACAGACACATTATTTTGGTTTTATTGAATCCCATTATTATTCTAAAAACAAAAATAAGCAATTCTCCTTGAACTTTGGCTCTTTCATTACGTACAGTCGTTAAATTATTATTGTTTGGATTAACTTTTAGAAAAGTTCGACACAGTCAAAATTTTTAAGCTTAAAGAGATTATAATATAATATATATTGTTTTTTATGTTATACAATTTACCTGCCGTCGAGTTACGAAGAGATAGCCAAGTATTTAGAAGCTTTTAAAATAAACAAGGAAGCCAGCAATAAAATACAAATTCGCAGATACGAGACATTCTTTACACATACAATTTTGTTAGATGTATTACTTTTACAACTAATATTATTTAAACAGTCTACTGTATCATATTTACGGGTTAATGAATTGAATTAGGTATAAGGTTATAAAAAGGTGTATATACCTAAATATTTTATTGGCGCCCATTTATCTTAATCTGACCATGCACCACAGATTCGATCAGAATATTTATTCAATCATTTTTTGTTCATTTGGCTTTTTAGTTTATTATTTTCATGACAACTAAAAAATAGAAATCCATTAAAGCAGTTTGTACTTTATCTTTGGCAGAAACTATGACTACAATATTTCACAGAGTTTGTCAACGGTCTATTCCGTATTCGTTCGTGCGGCTGTCTCACACGGATGACAAATTAAAAAAAAAAGTAAATATCATTCTCGCGACCAACAAATTAATAAATATAAAATAAACTGTATTCTAAGACCTGTGAATATGTTTCATAAGTGTAATTTAGTTTGTACTTTGTTTACCTTTTACTTAATTCGATTGGAATAATGCAGTGTACGAAAGAATATGTCATTCAAATTTGAAATTGAGTAGTGCATATTTTGACAGCAGACATCAGCCGTTTGTAATTTGTATGTTATAAATTATTATAATTGTCAGATGTCATTACGTGGCCTGACGAGGGTAGAGCTTTGCATTGAATATTATTTCAAAAATAAATTGAAAACAAAATAGGTTACAGTTAAATAAATTTAGTCAATTAAAATGAAAAGCTCAAATAGACATATAGTTTTCTTACTATCTATCTGTTCAGTAATAACGGCTAGTTACAGTTATACCATTACAGTCGATGCTCATGCAGAAGAATGTTTTTTTGAAAATGTAGATGCCGATACTAAAATGGGTGAGATAATTCAACGGTCACAGCTTTCTAGTAACATATGTCTGTTTAAAAACTAAAGGTCGTAAATGAGTGGCTAATAACAAGTACTTTTTGTGTATTAAACTTAATTTATTAGTTTGGTACATCACATAGAATTTTTTTTTTGACTTACAGGTTTAACCTTTGAAATAGCTGAAGGAGGTTTCTTAGATATAGATGTTAAGATAACAGGACCTGATGGAGCTGTCATATACACAGGACAGAGGGAATCATCTGGAATGTACACATTCTCAGCAGCAACATCTGGACGCTATACATATTGTTTTAGCAATCAAATGTCCACTATGACACCAAAGGTAATCAATCGCAGTCTCATTACATTCTGATACTGATATTATATTGAATAACATATATTATGCCTAAAAGTTTTTTTAGTCTTTTGCTGTTTTAAGAGATTATTTGTATTATTTCTTTCTAGTATCTTACTTAAAACCACAGTCATAATCATTGTGACTTATGCTGAGTTAGGATAGAGTCAACTAAACAATCTGACTATTCAAATGTAATAAGACAATTCTTTGTCTTTATATTATAGGTAGTAATGTTCAATTTCGAAGTGGGTGATGCTCCAGCCAAAAAAGCAGGTGAAAAAGATGATGATGCAAATCACAATAAGTTAGAAGATATGATTAAGGAATTGGGAACTACTCTAAAAACTGTAAAACATGAACAAGAGTACATGCAGGTATGATAATTTAATATCTGTTTTGAACAACAAACCTTTATATGCAATAAATTTTCTATTTTGACTTGTTACATTTTCTTAAGGAGCTTTTAGACTTTTCTTAAATAAACCAGAACATGACCAGTATTGGCCTTGTGGTCCAACCACAAAGCCAGTTAGTCAACACTGAAGATGTAAATTCAAACCCTTGATGTATGTGCATCTGTAAATTTTCTTATAATTTGCTGAATTAATATTTGTATGTTTTTAACCCAAATATTGTGTTGTGATTTGTATTGGGCCTATGTAAATGATGCCTACTTAAAAGAAAAATTATCAAAGAAACAGATGCAATTTGAGGCCAAGCCCCATGAAGTGGATTAGGTAGTTGGTGAAAGGGCTCTAATCTCAATCCCAGACACGTTTTATAATGTCTTTCTGTTTGACAACTGAACAAAACTATATCATCCCGTCTATAGTTACACATTCCTTACCTCTTGGTAATATATGTTACCGGAATATAACATAAGTCTATAAATTTCCTAGGAAATTTATATTTAGACTAATGGATACTCATTAGTTTATAAATTTATAATTTATGTGGGCCTAAAATAATACAATTTATCTCTAGTTTAAAATCCAATGAAAGTTTATAAATTTCCTAGGAAATTGATAAACTTGCGGATTGCGAATTTTGTTATTTTCTGGTGACATATATATATAATGTAATCCTTGGGTATTAATAATGATTAAACAAAGTTGAATTTTCTTATTTCTTTTAATATTCCAGGTTCGTGACCGCATTCATCGTGATATCAATGAGAGCACAAACTCCAGAGTTGTAATGTGGTCTATATTTGAAGCGTGTGTTCTTCTCATTATGACATTTGGGCAAGTGTATTACCTTAAAAGGTTCTTTGAAGTCCAACGTGTTGTGTAATTTATAGTAGGTTTTATAATATAAATTTAAAAAATCTAAGATCTATTTATTTATACAATTTGAGTGATCTGTGGTTTGAGAATGTTTTTATACAAGATAATATAAATTATTTAAATATTTGTTTATCATTTTGTGTTAAATGTTTACTGTTGAAAGAAACAATTTCATTTTAGTCAATTCACAATTCAACTTTACTTTTCAAAAAATATGCTAATACAAGTCCCATGGCTTTAATATTTGCACACTATAGTTGTTGAACATTTTTAAATGCTATACATTTATATGAAATTTCAGTAGTTTGTCCTTGATTTAAAATAAAAGAAAATCTCACACAATTTGTTTTATTAAATAATTTTTATCATAAACTTAACATCAGATCACAACTTTAGTATATAATATGCATTATACATCTCAAATGATGAAATACACACTAAAATATGATAAAAAAATTGACTTACAACTATTTAACAATTATGTTACATACAAAACAAAGGAACATATGCTAAGTTGTTCAAACAAATATTAAAAGTCTGTTTCGCTTGATATCAATGGTAATTTAAAATATACATTATAATTTAAATTCTCTATGATCATTATCTTAGAAAACTTTATTCACCATTTGAATTAATATAACATATGCTATAAGCTATTTTTTTACATCTAGATTCCCTGCAATAATAGAATTAAGTAATAACAATGAAATGAGAACATGGGTTACCGTTCACATAACATATAACTCCGGTCTGCTAAAGTCAATTCTTCCAGTAACAAGTGCTGATACAACAGAGTTTGTTGGTAAAACTTTACAAGTTTCACTAGCACCTGGTAATTCAAGTAACACACTGGCTCCAGAAGCACTAAGTAGTCTACTACTGCACTGTAAACAAAATAAGAAATACATTAGTTGTGTCATAGTGAAATTGAAAACCGTTTTAAGTGGGTTTAATAATAGAAGCTGCTTTGATTACTCTAAATTTACATCTATAGTTCGGAACAAATTGTAGCCCATAACTGTAAAATGTGGTATATCTCTTCTTGCTTGTATGGTATCTTGTATGGTAGTTAACATTTTAATAGGGATATATGACAATTCATCACATTGCAAGAGTGTAACAAAGTATTTCTTCACAGAACTTTTCAGTGAGAAAAACACTTGTATAATAGCCCTAAAAGAGGGAAATTTTACAAATTGACCAATAAACCATTTTAAAAATGTAATCATATCTTATTAAGAAAAACAAAATTTCTTAGCCGAACCTTTAACCTTATGGTTCAAATAACCAATATTCATTCAATTAAATTACATAAAAATTAGTGTGGCCAGAATAGTTTTCTTGACCATAGCGCGCTTTCTTACCTTTGTGTATATGTTAATGTAAAATTGTAAAAACCGTTAGATTGTAATCTATCTCGCGAGATTATAAACTGTCGAAAGATTGTGAACCTCAGCGTACTGCTTACAATTTAACGTATTATTATTCGGTAGATTGTAATATATCGAAGTGAAACCGTCAAATTGTGAAACGACAATTTCCTACTTTTCTATTGGTTATAAGAGATGTGACATTCTCGTTTTCTATTGGTTATAAGTGATGTGACATTCTCGGTAAATTAATCGAATCGATTATTTCCTCATTTGTTAATTTTAAAGTTGAACCTAATTGAATGGATTATTTCCTCATTTGTTAATTTTAAATTTAAACCTAATTTAACCATTACTTGTCAAATGTACATACATTACATTAACTTCATGTTTCAATTAGTGTAGGGTTCCGAAAATTTTGAAATTATTCAAAAATAATCTATTTTTTAAAAGTGAAAATCGATTTTTGTATTCGATTTCGAGTTTCAGTTGAACAGTTATTTTAAAAAAAAATATTAATATACTAACCTAACCTAACCGAATAATAATAAATTTTTTGGACAGCACCGGCGCTACGGGAAATGCAGCCCCTCCACCCTTGCGTACCAAAGCACAGGCAATTTATTCAAGCCTCCGCAGCTTGCATAATGCCTGTGCTTTGTTACAGCGGGTGGGGGCTGCTCTTCCACTGCGCCTCCGATTTTTTATATACACTCTAGGGGTAGGGCAGACAAGACCACGTGGATAGTGGGGTGCTCTGATTCGGTTTTGGGTACTTTTTGAATAATTTAAAAATTTTCGGAACCATACACTAATTGAAACATGAAGTTAATGTAATGGTTAAATTATGTTTAAATTTAAAATTAACAAATGAGGAAATAATCGATTCGATTAGGTTCAACTTTAAAAATAACAAATGAGGAAATAATCGATCCGATTAATTTACCGAGAATGTCACATCACTTATAACCAATAGAAAAGTAGAAAATGGCCGTATCACAATTTGACGGTTTCACTTCGATAGATTACAATCTACCGAATAATAATACGTTAAATTGTAAGCAGTACGTTGAGTTCACAATCTTTCGACAGTTTACAATCTCGCGAGATAGATTACAATCTAACGGTGTTTACAATTTTACGGTGACATATGTTTTATTTTCGCTAAGCAAATTCATTTAACGAATTAATTTTTGCAACAAAAATTATTCTTAAATGCTAATACAATAAACAACTATAAATATTTATTTACCTGGTTGCCTAGCAACGTAGCAACAGGTAACTCCTCATTCTCAGGGAAGTGAAGAACAGCACGTGCGTACTCAGGTCTTGGATCGAGTTTGACGTCACGCGCGAGACGTACACGCATACGGGCGAACTCGCTCGTATAACGTGTACATTGACGTAGTGCACGCACTACGAATAATAAGCTGCAAACATATGCTGACACTGGATTTCCTGAAATTTATAAACAATATTTAATTAGCTTTATCTTTATAGTTAGTTGAGACTTTTCTAAGCTCAAGAATTATTAATCATCAAAAATAATTATCAAATAACAAATACGGATATTTAATATATTATATTAGATAATTATAAAAGCGTAACGTAAGTATATAATCTACAATACAAAACGGGAAACAAGATAATAATAAAGTACGTAGATAATATACGAAAAAGAGCTTGCGAAGATCATTTTCTTCCATACAAATAATTATATATACCTGGCAGAGCAAATATAAATTTGGTTCTTCCTTCATAATCACATGTAGCAAACGTGCTGGGCTTGCCCGGTTTCATGCGCACGCGGCCAAAATGGATCGTCGCTCCGAAATCCTGAAAACAATTTTATGAATGCAGGATACCAGTCGATATTTAATTCTTTACAATATCCATTATTTCAAACATTCATCGAATTTAGACAAGCTTAAGACATATTTATCTGAGATGGGTTTGGGCAACGAGCTAATACGAGACTAAATTTATTTTTATGCATGATGTGTAGTAAATTTCAAATTTTATTTTGGTAATTTTTGCGAATAAACATTTATATAAAGTTTTCGCAATAATTAGACTTTTAAGTTAGAACTCAGTAGCTACTTACTGAGCAAGAAATATGTATGTTTAATATTTATAATCATCGCGTGAGCAACCAGCTCATCAAGCCAAGGAACTCTCTGCGTGAGTTAATTTAAGTAAAAAAATTAATCGCTAGAACATTTTTTCTGCTTCGCGTGATAATGCCAACCATAATTAGTATCTATTTCCATAACAATATCATCTATATATCTCGTTTTATTTTTCGGATGGCAAACTTCATATTTAGCATAAAATGAATCAAATCGATTCTCGTATAACTTTCAAATTACTGTAGTGGCTATCACGGTATATACCCTCATACAATAATTATACATGTATCATTATATCTTAAGCGTTATACAATTGAAGTTTTGTATGTGACTTATTAAGCTCTAAGCTTTGTATAAATTATACTTCAATAATAACAATAGGAACGTGTCAAATAGTAGAGTAGTATACTGATTGTAAGACAAGTACCGTACGTAAGAAAAAAAAACGATTATAAATGCTATTAGACACAAAAATTTAAATAGAATCTATTAACAAAGGTTAAAGGTCCATAAAATCCATAATATTAAAATATTAACTTACATTAGCAAGCACAGGTTTGAGTAGATCCCTTTCGCCCATAGAAACGCCACCCGTACATACAAGTATATCGCATTTGGCCAATGCGCCCGCGATCGCAGACGCTAACTCTGCGGGCTCGTCCCGGGCAATACCACAGTCTATGCTGTCGTAACCGTGTTCCCTACAGATAGATATATTTTAGACTAGAGATAAATTACGACTTCCACTTTTGTTTTGGCCAAGCATTTATACAAGATATAGTAAGTACCTACCTCTCTCATATAACATAGACATTGTGATTAAACAATACATGTTAAAACATACTTTGATCATAAAATTATTTATTTTGTTTAAACAGTTGTTTCCTTGAAAAGTGTTTGTCGGTAAACGTATCCATTGAAGTTGGCCATGACGAAAAAATGTAATTTAGTAAATTGTTTTTTAAATACTGAAAATAATACCTACAATTTACAATTAAATATTAAGATAAAGTAACATTTTATCCGATGAAGAATATATCGATG
This sequence comes from Pieris macdunnoughi, assembly GCA_905332375.1. Classification (NCBI taxonomy): domain Eukaryota; kingdom Metazoa; phylum Arthropoda; class Insecta; order Lepidoptera; family Pieridae; genus Pieris; species Pieris macdunnoughi. The sequence goes on along the minus strand of CAJOBZ010000050.1, from coordinate 804,683 downwards.
TTATTAATGCCTAAATTTTTTAGGAATAGATTTTATTGAATTGATTGGATGGTTATTAAAATTTATAAAAATGTCTAACCGGGTTCGTTCTATTCGTTTGAACATATTTCAAAGGCGACATACGAAAATACTGATAAATCCGTGCAGTGTTTTTCAGAAAAAAAATCAGCCAAACTTTTGCTTTATATATAAATTTTGCATAAACTACTACAAAATTACATAGAAACATCACTGGTCGACTGACATAAGTATTTTGGGGTTCGAAGGAGCCTAATTAAAGAGTAGGCAAGATCTATCTATATAAATAAAAATTAAACGCAAAATATGTTGCTAAACTTAAAATTCGAAGACGGCTGGAGTATTTTGAAATTTAACTTCGTTCTCTGGCGACTACACACTAAGGCGAAATTAAGTTCTTGGGGCTGCTAGTTAGTAATAAATATATACATACCTAAGAAGCATTTTCAGCATAATCCTATTGGAATCTCTTATGTGCGAAGGACGAAGTGTTTTCTCAAACGGTTCTTGCAACTCGTTGCCTGTTGATAATATCGCAACCTGTAATAGGAATTTTTATAATTTTTTGTTCTACTATTCTATGGCTGAAATAACAAATTCGATTAGTGTATAGAGAAGTGAAAGGGTTTCTCTCTAGAGGTAATCGCAATTATGTATAATGTAATACATAGGTACATTTTATAGGAGAATTTTTAGATATATGTAGATTGTAGTATATAGGTTACGTAACTATATATGATTTTTATCGCCTATTTCTCGTGTACAAAGTGGTAATTAAAACTCATGTTATTTATATTATTTTCATAAAGCCTGGAAAAAAACAGTCAGTGTACAGGAAGCGCCGCCGATACTAGAGCGCCAACTTACACTTCATAGACTGAATGCAACTTTCTATTCTCATTTCATGTAGACATGAAATATATCCCTTTGAAAAAAGTAAACAATACTTAAAATTTATTTATTGAAAAAAAGTAGATAAAAAATAAACATACCTTGGGACAAACTCTTACGGGCACTTTAAGGTAGCCAGCGCCAGCCAAAATTCCTATCTTTGCTGCATCGATTAAATCACCTGCGTAAATAATGAGAAAAAGCATTACTTGTGTTTATTTATAATCGCTTACCAGTCTAAAAGTGTTTGCACGTCCGATTTTAAATCTATCTTTTTGATTTCCAATCATTTCATGATACAGCTAAAACTGTAAGTACGTAAATTACGTACGTACGTAATAATTACAGTTAATTACGTGATTGACGACGAAACTATCGATAATTTTCAAATGCAATCCGCAGCTCTGATGTCGCAGACTTGAGATGCCATGACACGGCATTTCAATATTTATTTATTTATGACATACAATAATTATAAATATATAATATATATATACCGACTTACATACCAGTAACAAATTTTAGAACTACTTCAAAAGTAAAAAGAACTTACAATCGTATCTCCGTCCTGTTATGTTCTTAACAGAGGAAACGGTTATATTAGGTAATAAAGGTTTTTGGTAAAATTGCTACTCGCAGCCTGTATATATAATTTCGCTGAATAACGTAATAATTTATCTCGAGATATATCAAGGTCAGAATATCATTCATCAAGTTATAATCAAAAAAAGATATAACTAGATAAATAATTTGATTGTAGAAATCTTATAGAGAATTTACTTACAGATTACAGTGATATTTTTAAATATCTAGATATCTTGTTTACTCTGTTAATTGAAATTTTTGTGAGTGTTCAAGTGCATTCGAGAATGATTTAAGATTGTGTTTTTTTGTATAAGGTGATATTTTTTAGACGTCTTTCGGGTCCGTTTCTCTACGTTAAAATATCTTTATCTCAGATTTATACTACTACATGATACTAGACAAAATTATAAATGATGAGGAATCGAATCTTGATGATACAACTGTATTTCTTGGATTCAAAACTTCAGTGGTCCCCTCATATTAACGGATTGGCGAAGACGTTTAGTTCTGCAGCTTACGCGGTTAAAAAGATTCGCTCACTAACTGATATTGATACATATAAAATTTATAATAAAAATACATAAATTCTATATGAAAGGGCAGCAACGTCGGATTCAAAATCATATTCAATCAAGCTTTTACACACATATATAGTGCGCTCGTTCCTACACGTAAGTCAAACTTATTCATTTTCAGTGTTAAGTCCGTACAAAAATTAACATCGAATCAAAAAAAATTGTTTTCTGAAGTCACTTAAATGTTTATCTTTTTGGTAACTTATTTGCAATTATAATCAATAATTGACAAGCGGTAATGGTATTATTGTTAAAGCTATCTTATATTATGTTGACCTATGTATATCTATTCGTTACAAATAGGTACGTAAAGATCAAATTATGTTTAATGAGCTCAATGAATCGCTCACCTTTGCAAGGTGACAAATAATCTATTTTTAAAGTTGATTCAATACAGACAACTTTAAATCTATTAGGTAACCTAGATATTGTACCATCGTGGTTAATAAAAAATGCCGTGTAGTCCTGAGTGATAAATGTATCGTCAACGGGTACCTTACAAATAAACTCTTGCAAAAAAACGGGCACCTAAAGAAATTTACGTTCTAAGCTCGGTATCAGTTATTTAAATGAAATTTAATTGTCTGACGTAGTCTTTACACGTATAATCGTGTAAATTAATACGCGTGAAAGTCCTCTTACGTCCGTCAAGATTTTTTTTTGTCTTTATTGCCGACTACTTCTGATTGTTTCTCCATGTAAATCAGTTTTAAAGACTTCATACAAAATTGCCATTCATACAAAGACTACGTCGGACAATTAAATTTCATTTGATTAACTGAAATTGACCTTAGAACGTTAATTTCTTTAGGTGCCCGTTTTAACGCAAAAGAAATCTATGACATAAAAAACCTTTAGGTGTCTAACCCAACCTCCTTGCTAAGAAAGAAAATGTTTCTGTGCCCGACAGGCCTTCCATTTTTATGTCTACGGCACGCTAGTCGCTCACGATGTTTTCTTACACCGTACGAGCGGGTTGATTGCGGACACAGAAAGGACAATTCATTGGTGCACCCGTAATACGAACGCACCTAAGGGTTATGAGGCGCACGCTTAAACCGCTGGCCAAAACGGCTCATATTTATGAAATTTTCATTTAATGTCTACCCGTGACTTATGTTTGTATCTTCCATAGCTCCTGAAGCAAGCCTAAATTATCAAATTCCTTTAGCATACATTACCTACCTATATTTCCATTTTTTAGACAGCAATTTAATGAGATAAACGACTGTGTAAGCACACAGTTAACGTGATTAAATATGAACATAAAGAACTTACCTTTTTCCAAGAGCACAGCACCCAAAGATATGTCAAAACCAATTGGTCGTACATCTTGATGCGGTTGGGGAGCTACTAAAATCTCTACTTCCAGCTCTGTCTCGGCATCATCTGTGGCTTTCACCAGTTTCGTATCCTCAACCTAAAATGAAATGACTGCTGCCAGTTTATTTAATAAAAAAAAATATACAAAGTTATTTAGGAATCAGTGATGAATCACTCGACTTCGCACGCTAGACTGGTAGATGAATTAATAATTAATTTTCTTGGTTACATTGTATTAGTTTTGGTAAGGATCTATTTGAAATATAGTCTATGGTACTCCCTAGAAATATAAACAACATTTATTAAGGACTAGCTGGCCTGGCGAACATCGTACCGCCTAACAGTCGATTCTTTATTTTTTAAAATACTTATTCTGCTAGTCTAGCTAGTAAGATAAAAAAAAGAAAGTTGATAAGACAACAAATATACATTATGTCAAAAAATAAAAATTTACCTTCCCGTAACCCCTCCACTTTCCACTTTCACTTCAAATTGACTTTTAAGTATTCTTACGAATATTTTGTATGGGAATATAGAAAAGTGTTGTTTTTAAACTTTTTCACTCAATTTTTTTCTCCGTAAGAACCATCCTCGTACTTCAAGGAATATTATTAAAAAAAATCAGACAAATCGGTCAAGCCGTTTTCATGTTATGTCGTGACAACGGAAAACGGGTTTCATTTTTATATATATATAGATATAGGTAGGAATTAGATTTTGCGTCTACTAAAATTTTTGCCTTACAAAACGTTGAATATCAATAAAAAATCCGTAATGTATCCAATTACACTTGTTAATAAAAATATCTATTGTTTCTTTTTCTTTCTTTACAAAAAATCTAATATAAAATATTCATTTTTTTTAGTACCATATATGTATATTATGCGTGAAATAAACAAACCTGAACCACACAATCAGCTCCCGTAGGTATGGGCGCGCCTGTATTTACACGAGCGCATTCGCCCGATGCAAGCGGGGCAGCGGGCGTATCCCCAGCTGTCACAGCTGAACGCACTTTGCGTATACCAACCCCGTCCCAACTTAAACAGGCGTAGCCTATACAAGTAACCATGACATTAAAGACATCTGTTTGGAATGGCAAAAGTAGGTAGCAAAGAATGTTTCGTATTAATCTCAATTTTGATCTAAACAAAACATTAAATACCCAAATTTTGCATTAATGTTAAACATTAAAAGGTGTTAAAAATATGAATAGCAAAAATATAATTAAAATAAATAAATCAAATTAATGTTCTCAACATTAAATTATTTGTCTGTATTGGCAGTCTAAAATATACAAAAAGTAACTGAAATGAATTGCAAAGATAGATGAGACCTTAAAACTTTGACTTTTAACCTTAACTATATATATATGCATAGTTAACAAAAATACTTGGATGTTATTTCTATATACAAAAAAATTTAAGGACAGATTTATCAATTCATTTCCTAACTAAGTAAGGCTTTTAAGTGAATTTTGTAAGTTAGATAATAGTGCTTTGAATGACCCTCAAAACTTACCATCCTTAACAGAGGCTGGAAATGGTGGCATTGGTTCTTTAGCCAATATTGGTTGTGCTCCCACTTTGCCCATACTTTGATCAATAGGCACTTCCTCTACCCTCTCAGTCCAGTGCATCATAACAGCATCCACTATATTAAACGCCTCTGTCATCTCGAGCATTGGGTATGGTGACTCTCTGTGCCTTAATGCCACTTTACTCAAAACTACTCTGCTAGTTTTATGAGGGCACCCACTTTGCATTTGATCATGAACAGCTCTAACTTCAACAAGATCATTTGCTAACAATGAAACAGCATGAGATAAAACTGGTTTTACAACTTCTATACACTCTACAACTGCCTTTTTACTTCCTGGGAAATTAATAATCAAAGTCCTATCTCTTATTCCTGCCATCGCTCTTGATAACATAGCCATAGGAGTCTTTTTAAGACTTTCTAAGGTCATAGCAATTGGAATTGCAGGAACTTCCCTCTGTATAACAGCTTTGGTGGCTTCTGGGGTCACATCTCTACTACTCAAGCCCGTTCCTCCCGTTGTCAGAATTAAATCAATGTTTGATTCACAAAAGTACTTAAGCTCGCGTTCAATTAATTCCTTTTCATCGGGAACAATAATTGTATGGATGTATGCATCTGGAAACTGCTCCTTAACAAGTTGAACCAAGGCTGGTCCTGACTCATCTTTGGCATGGTTCTTAAAACAGGTATCACTTACAGTGATAATCACTACTGCCTTCACCATTATTTTACTATGCTGTAAATGCGATAGCATTAGTTTAAAATATATTTAAAAACAAATTTATTTAAGTGTTCCTAATGTTAAACTTATCTGCTAATACAAAATTACTTAACATTGCACGCTTATCGTGTAAAATAATTAAAATTTCAGGGTCAGGATTATAATATATTGCTGATATATCATAAATTAATCGTTAAAAATTAAGTAAACCATAATATTAAAAAGTTCTAGTAAGCATTATAGTATTTTCAATTTTTATGTTACCTTCTAAATAAATTTTCGGGTTCACAGTAATTAGGTTGTCACTAAAAATATCAACTATGATGAGTTGTTTTGGCATGGACTTAGCAGTTAGCATGCAAGTTCTTTTCATATAAATGTTATTTAAGAATTAAATCTGTGCGCGAAATAGAAAATACTTTTAAATAGCTATCAAAATGGGCGGGGAAAGTATTCACTTAAATTAATCTTAGGTATAGACACGACTTCACAAGACACAGATACGTAGACATATTATACAAGTACAGTGTGACCAGATTTCATTTGACGAATCTACTGTCGTGGAGGTTAAAAACTACTGAATTCTACCGAAAGGAACGAGAAAATACAAAAATCTATTATATTTTTTGCTGTTGGTTTACAACGTAAAACATGAATTTTCTTGATTAAACGAAAAATAATAAGTAGTAAAGATTAATTAAAGAAGCGAAGTTTTTTTAATTTAATTTTACTACAATTTTTTTTAAATTAATAATAATAAAATGAAACTTAAAGCTAAGATTTTTCGTCGTTATGTTGGAATTGTCATAAAGCTGTTTTGAGTCCATTAGCTTGATCATACTTTTGTCAGGATCAAATCTGCTACATCCTCCTTCCAACTGTCGTAGCCCCTCTTTTCCATGCATAATTGCAGCAACATTCTTGTTATTAAAACGATTTCATCTTGACTTTTAATTCTATTAATATCGGAAAATATTCTTTCAACTTTGGCGTTAGACAGAGGTATTGTCATTTGCTTCACAACCGGGCCAAATTGCCATATTTTTGGTTTGCTATTCGCATCGCAAATTTGGTGACCTCACTCCAAAATTTATCCACCATAAAATTTTCAGAAGTTGAACTCGAAGTTGACAATAAATTAGACACGGAAACATCTAATTTTAATTCCCTATTTCGTTGTCAACAATTTGCATATTTTCTGTTGTAACTAAGTTAGGAAACCTTTGTAGTATTTTTATTAGAGTTCGAAATTCACCATACACTGCCTTTTGGGGATCGATAAACGACAAATCCTGCAAGAAATTATCTTGTACAGGGCAGTCTTTGGAGAAATTGTTTACTTAGCTCGATCAAAAATGCTTGACATCTGTTAAGAAACTCTTCAATTTTAGATTTCATTCGAACATCATCTTTTAATAATTCCAATGTTATGGCTAGTTTGTGCCCAGGTACATGTTTTGTATAGGAAGGAAATGCATACTTGAACTGGGATCTATTGACTGAAGCGAAGTAGTTTTTAATATAATTTATCTTCATAAAACAACTCAAAATGGAACTCATCATGTTTTGTATATCTGTGTCAATTTTATGAATGAGCGTCTGATCACTTTGAAAAATAACGTTAAATTTTGTAGTTATGGGTAATATAAAATCTAAGGAAAGATAAAGTTTTGTTTCAGCTGTTAAGGTGATCAAATATAATTGACAAGTAGCATTTGCATTTTATTTCCTAAAAACTCATTTTGAAAAAAAAGTTTTAATGCTGACCACTGCTCTATATTCGGTGAATGCATTGATGTAGAGAAAGCCACCTGATATCATAGTGACGAAGCATATGGTGAGTTGGAGTGTCAGTAAAATTTTGAAATTCGACAAACTCTCTTTGACGTTGGCTACTGTGAGAGAAGTATGAATAAACATCTTTGACAAAACAACTCTATAGAACGAGGTAATTTTTTTGCATGCATAACTTACTGAAAGATTTGTTGAGTGGCAAATACATTTAAAAAAATACAGTTTGGGTTGACTTCCCTATTTAGACCAGCTATTCCTTTCGCCAAACATAAATGTGTCGGCGACCCTATTAATTTTCTATGTTAAGGTTTCTTTCAGATAAGGCAATGTTAAACTATCAAACAAATACTGCGCAGTTTCACCTTTTAAGTCCACCATACACAAAAATTTTGTTTGTGGAGATTGCAATTTTCTGAGTAGTACTTTTTGCTGCTGAAGTACCTTGGTAGTACTGACATCTGTGCTTTCGTCGATAATGAGCGAAAATACTGGGCTTCTCTCAGTTTCATTTTCCAGCCTTGGACGTAATTTGCAAGCATTTTTTCTTCGAAGTTATGCCTAAGATGTAAGCAATGCGGCAGATTTAGTTCTTCTACAGGAAAAACGTTTTGATTTCAGAGTCGGAAATGCCCTTGAAATAACTTCGCTTACGTGATCCATTACGCGAAAAGGAATATTATGTTCCACTAATGCAGCTACAATGCTGATTTCTGCTTTTTTACTTCTTCCGAAATAGTTGATGTTTTAAAAACGTATCAATCTGTAAACAAAAAAGTAAAAATAAGTATGCAGGACAAAAAAAAAAAGTCAAAAACTAAGCAATCTTAATATATATAAATCTCGTATCACAATGTTTGTCCTCAATGGACTCCTAAACTACCGAACCGATATCAATCAAATTTGCACACCGTGTGTAGTTTGATCCAAATTAAAAGGTAGTTTAAATCTCAAATTATAGTCGCAATATTATTTTATTGCAAAATATTTGTTTATTATTTGATACAATTCTAACAGACCTGGTTAAGTATCAACGTTTCACATAAGCTTTCATCTACCTTTAAGATAAGTTCTCCTACCCCTAAAGAGGCGCTGTGTTAAAAGTATCAACGTTTCACATAAGCTACCTTTCACATACGTTCTCCTACCGTTTCCTTGAATAGTTTACTACTATGTAATATAACAAAACCTTAGCCAAGCAACGCTTGGCCGAGTCAGTAGTTTTAATATATCATTTATAAATAAACATGCATAAACACACATAGTTGTATAATAATAATTGTTATGATGTGTAGATAATAAACATACTTAAAACAGCGAAAGTTTGTTTTTGAATGGAAATCAAAGTTTAGAACATAATACGGGTTCACGATGAAAGTATTAAATTTTTTTAACAAAAATAATTAACTAAGACTTACATTCCACATATCAATGTAAGTACCTTACGTACCTTAGAAATGCCGGAATATCCTTTCATGTTTTTTATATGTTTGTGTGCCATTGTTCCTTTAAAGATGCCACTCTACTTAGTACTTCACAGTTGCATGCTTTACAATGAGCACTCGTAGTGTTTACTCTAGATTTAGACAACCAACTTTTAAATGAGGGATTTGCTCCCATTCATCGCGATATATTTGTGTATATTTACGTTTCATTATATACTGATTATATAAATTCTCGTAAAGGTATTCCCACTAATCACAATATGCTCACGAGTCACGGAACGAATGGTTTATAGTAACGAAAATAACGAAAATTCAATAGAACTTACCACCCAATCGATGAAAGGGGAATACCCCGCATTTATTCGATGTGCCAAAAAGTACCTACTAGAATAACTGATAAACGTGAATTCTACTAAAATATACCAAATAATTTTTACATACTAAATTTGTTGCCAGTACCTCAAAACACCAAAAGTAGAAATCTACTAATCTGGTCACACTGTACAAGTACGTCTTACAGTACTAAAAATTAAAATTCAGAAAATGAGGATACTGTAAGTGTAACTGTCATATATATACAAAATGTAAATAGAGATACTATTATTTTATATTTGCATATATGTTTTATTTATAGCGGTTATCGTTAAATAATCTATTTTATATTTACTGACTACCGTGTTACACTCTGTGTCAATTATAATTTGGACTGTATAAATAAAATTACGTAAATCTATCAAAAAGCTTATAGTTTCAATGTATATCAAAAAATTAATACTCCCTCAAAATTCATTTAAAATTTATTTAAGCAAAAAAAAGAAAGCTACAGAATCGAGCGCTGGGATTTTGTATTTTGACGTTAGAGGAACAGGAATATGTCGAATTACCTATAATCCTGTTTATAATCACAATTTAATTTTAGTTTAAGGGGCTGAACTTAAGAGGGCGTAAAATATTTTTTTTTCGAGTGTGGCTTCTTTGTTCCAAAGTAATAGTATACTATAATTCTCTTTGATTTTTGTAGTCTTTGATAAACATTAAACTACAATAAATAATCAAAATCAGTGAATTTTTTAACGTGACTAGCAAAAAAAGTAGAATGAACACAAAGATAATTTTTTAAACTGAAGTACTAAATACAGGAACGCGGTTTTAATTTAGTGGCTCTCCGAAATCAACACAATGGATTCTGCGGGGGATTGGTGTTTGATCGAAAGCGATCCTGGAGTTTTTACAGAACTCATAAAAAAATTTGGTGTAACAGGAGCACAGGTAGAAGAAATGTGGACAATCGATGATGGAATATTTGAAAATTTGCGACCAGTTCATGGACTCATTTTCCTTTTTAAATATGTTCAACATGAAGAACCTACTAATCCTGTTGTGACAGATGACCGTCTTCAAAAAATTTTCTTCGCAAAACAGGTAATTAATAATGCTTGCGCCACTCAAGCGGTAATTAGTTTATTATTGAACTGCAACCACCCTGATATTCACTTAGGTCCAGAACTGACAAAGTTGAAAGAATTTAGTATGTCATTTGATCCTAAAATGCGTGGGCTCACCCTCAGTAATTCACAAACAATTCGTGCATCCCATAATTCTATGGCACAGCAGACTTTTTTTGAGTTTGACAGTAAATCCCCAAAAACAAAGGAGGAAGATGCATACCATTTCATTGGCTACATACCGATAGATGGTCGTTTATATGAATTGGATGGACTACGGGATGGCCCTATTGATCATGGTCCTATAGGTCCAGATCAGGACTGGCTGGATGTTGTACGGCCAATTATATTGAAGAGAATTAACACCTACACTGAGGGAGAAATCCATTTCAATCTTATGGCATTGGTATCTAACCGAAAGATGATATATGAACGTCAGATAGATGAGTTAATAACTGAAAATCATATGCTTGGTATGGATTCTGGAGATATTGAAAATGAAGTGAGAAGACTTAAGATGCTAATTGAGTATGAAGATATAAAAATGCACAAATACCAGCAGGAGATGATACGACGCCGACACAACTACATGCCGTTTATAATAACATTACTAACAATATTGGCTGAGGAAAAACAGCTTGTGCCTTTAATTGAAAAGACTAAAGAGCGCATGGCTAAGAAGGGCCAGAAGAAGAGAGTATAACATGAGAAAAGGGCGGGTGTAGCGCCCGCCCGCGAGCGCCCGGCTCGCTCTTCCTCACAGTCGAGCCCCTCGCGGGTTTTGCCCGACTCTGAGAATATGTACACTCTCGCCGACCTTGATGCCATATTTACTGAACCCCAGGCTTCAGGTGTTCCACGTGCACAACCAGAATTGACCTCCTCCAATGGCTCCACTCAACAAAACATTGATTTGACTCTTATGGAGCCAGACGAAATACTAAAAGACGTCATTCTGCCCCCCTCTTTTGACCGAAACAATATTTTTGATGTTCAAAGTATGGTTGACGACAATTTCCTTGAAGTGGACGAGATACCGCGGGACGATCTGCTTGCTGCCGATGAATTTGATGTCAGCAAATTTTTTAATTTACCGGACAATAAGCCTAGAACCAATAAGGACCCTGATAATTAATGTTTTGCATTTAAATATTTCTTTGCCTTTTAATTTTTCTGTAGTAAATAAGCACATCTTAAAATGTCTTGTTCTGTGGTCATATAGAGGGAAAAGAATAAATTAACATAAATTCATAGATAACTTTTAGAGATGAAAGTATCAATGTAATAATTTGTGATATGTCAAAACCTGTAAGCATTGCACACTACAATAAATAGAAGGAACATTAAAATTAAAAACAAGTTTTGTTTATTCTTTGCTTTTAATTTCACACACTCTTATATTGTTTAGTCAGCTCCAGTAATATATTTTTGTCCATCACAATTTGTGTACATGCATCAATAAGTTTAGATAGTGGTGTATATTTCCGTAGAACTTGTTCATTTCCTATTGCTATAAACTTGTGTTTGGCTCTAGTAACGCAAACTGCTAAACGGCGTTGGTCGTTTAAAACTTCACCCTCCTGAAAAACAAGAAAAATCAAGTTAAAATTTTACAACACGTCGGAACAGTGTTCTTTATAACAAGGACCCCGGAGTACTGCTAATGCATTTAATTTGTTCCGAGAATCGAAATCGGAACTTGCGGGCTAAAAGTCAACGACACGACAGTTTCCGAAGCGGTCACGGTTCTAACTAAAAAGCCAAACGAGATACGCTTAACTTGGTACTGACCTTAACTTTATCATCAAATGAATTCCTTTTAGTACATGAGTATATGATGACAGATTTATCTCGTCCTTGGAACTGATCAACGGTACTGACTTCGACATGCGTTGTCGCAAGCATTTGACGCAATAATGACACTTGATCGCGGTATGGTGCTATTACGCCTATGTCTGAGTTTTTGACACCAACCTGACAATGAATAAATATGATGATTTATTTACTACTTGTTAAGGGGGGGGGGGGGGGGGGGGGGGGGGGGGGGGGGGGGGGGGGGGGGGGGGGGGGGGGGGGGGGGGGGTTTTGCCCGGGGGGGGGGGGGGGGGGGGGGGGGGGGGGGGGGGGGGGGGGGGGGGGGGGGGGGGGGGGGGGGGGGGGGGGGGGGGGGGGGGGGGGGGGGGGGGGGGGGGGGGGGGGGGGGGGGGGGGGGGGGGGGGGGGGGGCGGGGGGGGGGAGGGGGGGTATTTTATTTATGTATGTTTTTTTTTTTTTGGGTTGGGGGGGGGGGGGGGGGGGGGGGGGGGGGGGGGATGGGGGGGGGGGGGGGGGGGGGGGGGGGGGGGGGGGGGGGGGGGGGGGGGGGGGAAAAGGGGGGGAAAGGGGGTTTTTTTTGGAAGGGGGGGGGGGCGGGGGGGGGGGGTTGTTTTTTTTTTTTTTTTTTTTTTTAAAACACCAACACACAGCCCCCCCCCCCCCCCCCCCCTCCTTTTTTCCGGGGGGGGGGGGGGGGGGGGGTCCCCCGCCGGGGGGGGGGGGCCCCCCGGCCGCGCCCCCCTTTTGATTGGGGGGGGGGGGGGGGGGGGTGGGCGCGTTACATGTGAACATAGCCTATGTCGTTCTGATTTTGTATTTGAATAAAAAACAACAATAAAATTTAAACTTTAGTATTGTGTCTAGTTAAGTTGTTATCATTTGTTTCACCATGTGTGCTTCCTATATAAAATACAAAGACACAGATTTTTTTTAAATCAACTACTAAATACACAGGTCATCATATATTTCTTTAATCCCAGTTAGACATTTTTAAACTCATCCTAAACAAAATACCATTTTATAATAAATAAATAAATTATATTACCTGTATAAATAGTTTAACTAAGGCGAGTACGACGCAGCCTTCATCGGTGTTAGTAAGGTCTTTATGGTATTTAGTCTCGATTGGCTCCACATTGTAGAAAAGAGCTGCTTTATCCACATCTTTACTACAAGCTTCTATTTCCCATGGGTCGAGGGCAGCAAGTTTCTATAAGTATAAGTTACATAAGGCCTGATGTGGCATTCATATTTTTTCTTGTTAAATTTGGGTTTTACAAATACACAATAAACTTCTGAACTCAGTGAACAAACTGAGTCTGTCAATCAAAACATTCGTACTGATGATTGTACGGGTTTTAAATACCTGTTTAATAGAAAGGAAGAGAAATAACGATGAACGAGACGTAAATTATTATTATTACTGAACCGATTTTAATAAAACTTGATATACTGTAACTATACTTAGAGTAGTCAACTTAATATGATAGGACATCTGCAAATATGTAAATGAAATCCTAAATCATTCTCAAACATCCAATCCAATAACAATATCACAAGCATCTCTTAGAATTGGAAGAGTACTTTATCGGTTAAATTATAATAGTGTTTTGTACATTGGTACGAGAGGGGTCGGTTGACGTATGCAAAGGCCTGCGTATAATGTCGGCGTTAGGACACAATTTTGTTTTTCTATCACTCATAAAGCAAGATTTCATGAGTGATATTTGCGATAAAAGACAACATATTACTATTTATAAGTTTCAACCTTACCTCATCGTCAATATTCATAGTCGACTCCGCAACAGACTTATTCGCGCACTTTAGTCTATCACTGTAAGCGACTTTATTAGCGAAATCCACTAAGGCCTGGTTCATACGATATTGTAGTTGTAGTGTACATGTCGATTTATCATTCATAAGTCTATGGAAAAGACTCTCTTCCATTCCTAGACGCCTGTTCAAACAAAAAAATGTCCATCGTCAGTTAATAAAACTATGGCCACGAGAAATTCGAAATTTCATTAAACGCGTAAGCAACGTGACATTCAAAGATTTTTTCAACAGAAAACATTAGATCTCCAAAAGTCTTTATACATGTTAAGTATTTTTTACAAACACGTACTCTTTATCGTAACGGTACCAGTTGTAGTATAGTCTACTATACTATTAAACCAAATCTGTTGTGTTCGTTTTTTTTAGTAGTTCCAAATAAGGAAGAAGTCTCCCGTTTTCTCTGTCTCTAAGTTTATGAAATTTTAATATTCAATGTTTCCTACAGAAGAAAAATTTTGGTTCATACTTAGATCCTCAACCATGTACATTTCAAATTGTAGCAACTATGAAAATTAATAGAGAAAAATTTACTGCAAAAATTGTTCCACGTTTAAATTCCAAACGCAAAGATAACAAATGAAATAATATTTGTACCTAGCAGATTTACTTTTAACAACAGGTGGCAATTGTTCTGGGTCTCCAACAAGAACGAAACGCTTTGCAGCAAAAAGAGGTCGTAGTACTGTACATTGTAAAACCTGTAAAAAAAATAATATATAAATGTATGGAAAGGGCTTGTTTATAAAGTTTCAGTTGAATAGAATTGCATATAGAATTGAATAAAATAAAATCCTAGCTTCAGCAGTCCGAAAGCTATAACGTAGGTCTAAACAGATAAATGTGAGTTAAAAAACAAAAGTTACCTGAGTGGCTTCGTCTACAATGCAAACATCGAAAGTTGTTCTAGAAAGAAGGGCGTGATTCGCGCCCAAACAAGTCACACCCACTACGTCCTGAAAAAATATATTTTTCTTAAATATACAAAAAGTTAACTGAAAAAAAACATTATAAGCCCAGACAGATCGGCACCTGTCTAGCATTCATATATCTCTCTTTGTCTATCAATCCAAAACGAAATCGCTCTGAGCTTATAATGAAAGACGTTAAAATTTAAATTTCCAAATGTTCACTGTTTATTTATATCAGAGATTAATCCTTAATTGTTGTATTAGACATTTAGTTACGAAACACTGTTAAGCATCTTCATTTTGTCATTTATACAATATTGACGTTTTTTTTTATATGGCAATAGTTTTAAATTTATGCCAGTTGACGTAAGTGTTTAATTCATCGTAAATATATGATTTTATTTAGGAAATAGATGACTAACGGTACGTCAAAAATAGTGTTCGCTAATGCTCGTTTCTGAATATTTCTTAGATTTAATGCGAAAATTTATATTATGCAAGGTGAATGGGATGCAAAGATAAATATAATAAATACCATAGAATCATATAATTTTGATAATTCTTCTGAAGTATTGCAGTTTTTGGTAAGGGTAGCCTCCGATTTAGCAGCAAGATCATGAGCGACGCGTGATGACGATCCTAATCTCATTATTTTCAGTGACTCCGGTAACCTAGTTTAATTAAAATATTGTTTGTCAAAAACTAAATGATTAAATTACAGTAATAGATAATGATTTATTAAAAACTATTAGAGATTATTATAAAACATTTTTTACTGCGTTCTATAAAAATTACGCTTAGCCATAAATTTACAATTACATTAATTACATTACAACATTGGCAATGTAACAAATAGTACCTTTGTATAATAGGAGAATGTTTATATAAGGAGTGTGCTAATATTTCTTCAATGTATAAAAGCATCAAAAAGTTTAGCGTGCTAATTGATATATTTATATATATTTACCTTAAGCTGTATTTCATCCATGTGCCAAATGAAAACAAAATTTAAGAAATAAACTATCTTATTCATAAGGGATAAAATGTTTTTCATTTTTAAGTGATACGGATAAAACGTTCTATAGTTAGATTTGAAGTATGCTATAATAAATATTTATCTAAAGAAACAATTACTTAGTAGTATGCTTACAGTTCCCTTTACTTTGATTTATTTATATTTATAGGTTTGCCAATAAAATTTTACTACTTATTTCAGTTATATTTAATTATTATTTTTAACGTATTAGTATTTTTATTATATCCAAATTATAATATGTATATGAAAAATACTAACAAATGAAAATCTACGACACACGATAAAAAATCGTCCCGACAGACGACATAGTGGGAACGAGCTCTAAGAGCAATAAGGGCAAGACTAGAATGTTTTTATAAAAATTCGGCCTTAGATATCGTAAAATAAAGTACAGTACCTTTAGACTACTTCTTACTTTAGAATTTCAAACGACCTTGTAAGTTAAAAAATATTGTTTATGATAAAACTCGTATAAAAGAGTAGGTCCTAAAAATCCCACCTGGTCAAAACTGTATCGACAGCGGAGTGCGTGTGCGCAGTAACTAGGACACGCTGTTTAAGAAAAACAAGCATTTGTATGAGAACACTAATTGTTTGTGTTTTGCCTGAAATGAAGTTAAAAATACTTTATGCACCTGAAATTAGTTAAAAGCGTCTACACACGGCTCTAAAATCAGTGGCAATATCGAGACAATGGTGGTGGGGATGAAATCGGCTCGTAGTTTGAATCGGCAGTAGCATACTCTACACACGCCATTTAGGGTACGATTTGCCTGCACACGATGCGATCTAGGGTTCTCCCCACCACTTCCCCGATATTGCCTCTAGCGTACGCTAAATAAAATATGCGTTTTACGTCAATCAATACAGTAGTAACTTAACTGTATGTCTGATCAGTGTGAGGCTAGACGTGGGCCTCAACCCCTGACTAAAGTCGTGCGTTCAAACCCCGGCTGTGTACAGACAGTGGAAGACAACATCGTGAGCAAACCTGTAGACTCAAAAACTTTCGCATCAGATACACAGGCTAAGACTGAGATTTGTATATATTTACATATGAACAAATAATATATTTATTATCTATAGCTACTATGCATTCTCGCCTAAGGCGCGAAACACAGAAAAGGCGTAAGGTGAAGGCGCGGCGCAGGCATCTTGCCGCTTCAAAACGCGTCAATACAAAATGTACGTAAGCGGCACGTTGTTAATTATACTCAAGCGGCGTGGCACAGGCACGTCGTTTCGTCGCCTGTTCCGCGTCGCTAGGAGTCGCGACTAGAGTGGAATTTCGCATCTTCGCCATCTGAAGAGGAAGACATGCTATCACGATAAAGTCAGCCTGCGTAATGACTCTTTGTGCCGTCTCTTCGCCTCTTTGATATAATTTAAGTCGCATCCGTCCTTATCTGTTCCACGCCGGCTCTGCGCCTGCGCCGCGCCTTCACCTTACGCCTTTTCTGTATGCTTCGCGCCTAAGTTTATTACTCCTAATCTTATAATATAACTAGAATACATACCTGTGCCAGGCAACCCCTGTAATAACACATAGTCGTTACAAGATAGTGCTTTTAAAACTGCTCGTTGTTGTTCGATGTTCAAATTTCGCATTAGTTTCGAACCCAACCTACCTACTTCCCGTGGCAACTTCTCTATGAATTCTGGCTCATCTTTTTCAATAATAAGTCTACAAATTTCAGTAACAACTTAAAAGCATGCAAACATCACCAATAATTTAAAAACTATAATATAAGCTAGGGCCTACCCTCAAGGGCCTACCCTCTTTCATAGTAAAAAAAATAATAAAACTATGTCATACATCTATCGATTACTTCATAAATCTCTAACGATTTAAATATTGCCCTAAAACTTTAGATTTATCAGAGTACTCTAAAAGTTCTATAGATTATTATACTATTAATTTCCAATAATTCTAAAACTTTTAAATTATTAATTAACACGATTTACTTTCGTAATCGCAGTGCACGATCGCTATCTTCCATAAGTACTCCCAAATTCGTTAAATTTTGTACAGTTGTGGCGTATGATTCGTATGTGTCTATGTGAAAAGCTGTATTTTTGTTATGCCGTAAGCTGAGGTTCCTAAAACAAAATAAACATATCTAAATTACAGTTTAAGATATTTATTTCTGATTAAGAATATACTCCAGGAAATTGATAATTGTAAAACTTATATGAGGAAAAATATTCTCAAGAATACTATATATATGTAATAGCCGGAGCTACGTTACATGAGCATTATGTACAATACTAGACAACAGGACGCATTTCTTTTAAGGTAGCAATAAAATAATACTATCAACTAAACAAAGTTAAGCGACGAAAAAAATATTCTATATTAAATTTTATATCAAATTAATCCATATATTTTATGTACGATGTACACAAAATCTACATAAGCAAATAAATAATAATATAATTATATTTTAAACGAACTGTCCCTCGATATTTTTTATAGCGTATTTCCAACAAAATATGTACAAAAAAGCTTCATACAATCGGCTTGGCGTTTTTAAGAAGTAGATACCACAAACATAGTAACGCGATTTTTAAGATATGCTTGTACCATATAGTAAGGTACAAAAGACCAAATAAAAATCTATATATTATTATTGGGATTTATTAACAATTTAGCACATAACAAAAAAAAATAAAATATTGTGCAACAGGCGACCATGCCGCGAATACGCAATCTTTTCAATTTATAGTCAAGCAATTTATTTAAAAAGTAGATATGTATATCGTACCTCTCTAAATTAATATGTAATTCAGTCTTAGTGGTAAGTGTTACTACACCCGCTGCAACCCACGGTCGGGCATCCAAACTGACTATTGAAAATTCCCCTTCTTTTGGTCCTTTCAGCGCATGGTTTTCAATATCTACAGTAAAATAATGTATTAAGCAAGAGCAACAGTAATCAAACGCTAATATGTAATTAAGTTTGAGCAGTGTGGTCATTAACAATCACTCAAATTCAAAGATTATTTTAACTCGGATAAACTTATAAATACCATTGCCATGCTTTCGATACAGTTGGAACGGAGTAAGCACTGCAGCAGATATTCGATTTTCAAATACCGGATGAGACCGAAAATTAAATCCTCCTTTGCGATTTTTCTGAAGATATTTTATATTACGTTTAGAAATTGGCGGTGTTTGAACTGCATCGGATATGTAGCGTGATCGGTCTTGCGCCTGCTCTCGTGTTACTCCGGTCATGTCGGACATCCGAGCCATCGAAGTATGGGAGTTATGGAATCAAGATTTGTCGGTGCGCACATATTTGTGCACTATAATATAAATATCTCCTGCGTTCACGGCCAGACATTAGCTCGTGGGCAAGGCGAAAGCACTAATATTTTTTTTTTATTTACTTGTGAATGCAAATACATATATTATATTAATTTTAAAAAGTTAATATCTCCTATATCTTTTTATTCTCGCGCTCCATCGTACGTTCCAAATACTTTAATAACTGTTTTTTGTTGAATTTTTAGTCTAAGTTCCTGTGAAATAAATAAATTTTATTATATTTTTCGAACCTTTATTCATACTTTTCTAACACATGTGCGTATTTATCCTTAAACAAATGTACCTTTTTAACGGAGCAGCTTTAAATTCGCAGAACAAGTGCCGCGTTTCGCTCTGAAATTACAATACTATTAAATTTTATCACGTTCAAATATAAACACTTTAGGTTTATGGAAACCAAGATTTGACTTGAATGTCATTTCTCATTACCGTTAACATCTTCACGTGAACGTCTTATCTTAAAAAAAAATATCTGGTAAAAATAATTCTAACAACTGGTTTTGAGGACCAGGGGTGTTCCTAAACTACGGCCCGTTTATTATATTTTTCGAACCTTTATCATCTTTCCAACACTGACAGATATTGTCCGGCCCGACGGAGAGCTAGCATACTTGGAAAACTCCTTTTAGATAACCTTATTAAACGTTGTACTCATTTCAACGGACTTTTTTACATCAGGTGGACTAATTCCTTAGCCTCTTTACCACCGTGCAACAATGATAAGTTTATGGTTTTGGCTTCAACTCGGAACTTATTTTGAAGATAAATAGTATGGCAATAATGCTGGAAAGTTTGTTCTAGCAACATCGTGTAGACAATTTGAATATCGTAAATTTCTACATATTAGATCAATCTTTAGGTTGCACTTATTTGACTGCAAATTTGATAAGTTAGCTCACATGATTATCATCTTTTCAGAAACTTGGCAATCATATAAAGGGGTGATGATTGTATACAATATATTACCGGTTTTCAGGTGATACAGTCCATAATGCATGTAACGGTGAATTTGACATTTGAGCCATTTCCTCTAACTTCAACAAACTCGTCCAATGTAGGAAGTACGATACATGAGTGGATGACAAATGACCTAATGCTGTATCTCGCAGCTTGGCTAACGGGTGCGATTCAGAGACAATGACGTCATTAGTGTGCCTAAAATGGGGCATAATGTATGTAAAATATAGAGTGAATGTATCTTACGCACGGCGCACTCCTTTGTTTATAGATTGACCACACTGCTTCGAGAAAATTATTTAAAGATACGAAATCCAATTTTATGAACAACTAGTAACAGGACATATGATTTATTAGAATATTAGCTTTAATATTTTAGAAGGATACTCACCACAAGTGTAGAGAGCAAATTGTTAAATATGGACACTTAGAACATGCGTTGTGATGATGTACTGGCTCCGGTAAACTTTGCTGTAACGTCTTAGCCGCGTCTTCTATATCCATTAATTCTATAAGATAATAAATTAACATTGGTGCATAATAATACAAAGCTATGTTTGGAGTCACGACAAATTTGGAAAATATGTAAACGTTTTTGAAATCGTAAAGAAGTAAAGTTCTTAAAACTTCTAAATTTAACTAGGAATGCAACGGGGGCCCTTAACAATTAAATAAAACATTTATTATATTGAAAACGGCAAATTTAAATAATTACACCAAGTAATTAATGTTGACATGTTCAGAAACTTGTGTCACACCAAAACCTCACGAGCGCGATCGCAGGTATAACGAGAGAGAGACGGACCGATCTCCCGTCTCATCTCGAGCGCTGCCAGTCATTCCGTGAATGTATGAAGAAAAATGTATATCATAGTCGAATAAGTAAACTTGTCATTTTACACCCGAAATTTATCATCAAAAGTGTGAATAAAACGATAGATGTAATTTAAAATTTGATAAAATTGTTATCTTCATTAATTCCTTACTTCCCAAAAACTTATATCACCAATAAAACGTTATCAAGTTAACATCTCGATCGTAAACCTACTTTCAACAACCAATATTTTTTTAGTATGTTTTGTGAAAAAATAAATTTCAAGATGTTCAAAATAAGAATTTATTTTAGGAATATGAATTGAATTATCTAAATACCTGTTTTGACACTTTGCGGTCCGGAAGCAAGATGCTGAACAAGCTCATTCCGCAACAGTAAGAGATCTCGTCGTTCTGGATAGCCACAACTGACTTCTCTCACGTCCACTTGTTCCCTATAAGAATTAAGGACATGGATGTACGCTTTCAACGTATAGAACATGATCTAAGTTTAGGTTAGCTGCGACGTCTATTTTGGTTCCAAATAACGACCAGTTCTTGGGAAAAATTGGCTGAGCCAAAAATCAATTTGGAACTGTGTCAGAAAAGCACCCTTTGTATGGCAATTAAAGTTTACAATAAATTACCAAAAGAATTAAAAGATCTTCCGACTAGAGTCTTTAAAAAGCGACTTATTGTACGCATTGCGTATATTGCTTTTGGAAAAAATGTACTTCAATGATTATTTTGCGTGAGACACTGTAGTTGATATAAATTTAATAAAGTATGATATGTACGATACAGATAATATAACAATTGACTTTGACTAATAATATAAAATTCCCTAAGACAAATTTGCGCGCCATTGTGTTTGGCAGAATATCCGAACTTTCGATTGTACCACCATAACATTTTTGTACCATATTCTTGCAATAAATAAATTATTATTGTTATTATACCGTAAGGGCAAGTTTAATTGCAGTCATAGGCATATCGCATGCACATGGCTAAAATGCACAAGATCACGTTTAAGAATCGCACGCACTATTAGTAAACAACCTTTCTCAATACGATAATGTGTTCGAGAATAATAATGAACCATGTTCAAACAATTGAACATTCAATCACTATACGGATAAGTTTAAGACCTTCACAGACATCGGATGTCCCGAAGGACATCTGTCTTGGCTCGTAAACCTTGGCCTTGGGTAAGATTTCGGGTGGTGAATGAACGAGAAGACCTAGACATAAGACAACCACTCGTTTTTATATGGAAAAAAACAAAAAGTCTACAAAACTAATGACGTAGTCGCCAAGACTTAGCTCAGCTTAATAAAAATTCGTACTCACTTTAAATACAGCAACAGGCCCCTTTGGATTGTAATAGCGGGATCTTCATTCCGTTGTATACTCATCATCATACCATACAGAACCAGTTGGCCTCGATGTTCAACTGAGCCAGACGCTTTACCACTCTTCAATTCTAATGGAACTATTTCGCGTGATTCACCTTAACAAATACGAAAAATCGTCTGTTAGATTGTAGATTCACTTATTTTTAAGCGAATTGTAGATAAGGGAGCGTTTAAGTATATAAGTAACGTTTTACAAAAGGAACAAAAATTCGTTATAAGAGTTACATACATCAAAATACAATATTTTATAATTAGAGAGTGCTATACAATAATTGCGGAATATTTTAGAAATTTTTTATGCGATAACGTATGATATACCTTGATGTGACTTAACCTTTCGTAGACGTTAACTAACGTTGCTAATCCTGGATATGTTAAACAGCTATTTATAATTTATCACCCTTCCTATCCCCCTTAAGCCTACCTTTTTTTTCTTGGATGGTTACTTGTAATGTTGCGTCTATTTTTCCTTTCAGTCCCAACTCTGGGCAACACATATTTTCTTCTATGTCTAAAACGTTTTCTATTCTGCCATTCCATTTAGCTTTGTGATGCTGCAAAGTGAAAATTGTAACATGAACATAAGACAAGATATTCAAAGAAAATAATACTTTAGAAAAACATCAAATATATGTGTTAGGCTAGAGGGACATAAACTAAATGGCTTCAAGTTATATTTGTTTATATTTTTTACAGAGAACAGAAGAAGAAAGAAAGAAGAATAACATTTCAAAACGAAATAAATCATGGTTTTAAGTGGTTTAGAACACACTTATTTCTGGATAGCCAAAGACAAATCAATTTTAAATTTTGATATTCGTTAATTACCTTAAACTAAAGATGAACAGAGAAAACTTTTAATAAGAAATTATTTAAAGATAATAAAATCATTACGTACCAACGGATTTTTACTGTAATATGTCTGCATAAAATCTTCTAGAGGTGTTATGTACTGTTCCATATTAGTTTTGGCTTCCTTTTCATTAATACCAGCGTCATATAACATGTGTAGTGATTCTTTTATTATATGTGCACATGACTGGCGCAAGTCAGATGCTTTTTTAATATTCTGTGTAAGGGCTTTTTGTACCAATTCATGTATTAAAATCCCAATTGTCATCTAAATATAGATTTTTTTTAAATAGGTATATAACCTAAGTAATAAAACTGTAAAGTATATCTACATTTGGAGAGGTCCAGAAACATTACCAAATAACAATAAATACAATAACATCAATGAAACAGTAACTAATGATATAAGGAAGAGAATTTTTACTTGTATATTTTTAAAGGAATTTATGCATTTTATAAAATTATTTTATCTAGTATTGTCTTTTATTGACATAATCTTTACACATTTAAAGAAAAAACTTTTTAACCGGATTAAAGTTATGTATTATCTATTTCTAGTATATATATTTTATCTACTTACTGCAACATTAGCGGCGTCAATCCCTTTCCATCGTTCTTGAAGTACTGCCTTTCTCTTGCAAAATACTCCAGCCACTACACTGGTAGTAGATATAAGATGATCTGGTCTCAAAGACAACAATCCATAGTTATTGTTTACAAAATACTGACCCGCTGAGTTTTTTGATGCTAATATACTTATTATTTCTCCAGATTGAATTGGAGTGTTCATCCTGAATAGTATGAATATTACGTAAGATAATTATCCTAAAATACTGACTTAACAACCATATTGTATTCCTCCATCTATTTGGAGTTGTTAATAATCGTATATTCTTTTAATTTTTTTGATAAGTTTATTATTATTTTTCGCCTTGTATAATAATTATAATTATTATTTATTTATAATAGAGTGCACTCTTGCACTTCCTCACAAGTATTTTTGTCGTGGGATAGTGACAGCATTTTGTAATGTTTTTATTTTTGTTTAATATTTTTAAAATAGTTTCAATATTGTGTAATAAAGTGTGAATAACATCAAAAAATTAACATGGTGAACTAATTACACATGATCTGATCTGAATCTAAGTGCTACTAAATTCCAAGTAATTTCAATGGAGTTGGTCTTTAAGAAACTACATACTAAATATTAAATCACATATGTTTGTAATAATATTTAAGTTAACTGTGTGTAAAATATTAAATATTATATTTTTTGCTTCTACTGTAACTGTAAAAATCTTGTGTTTCAGCCAAGATAAAAATATTTTTTATTCAAATTACACACAGATTTTAATAAGCATACCAGACTCCCTCAATACAGCAAGTGCATTGACTGTCAACATTATTCTTCAATCTCAGTTCCAGTTTTGTAGGATGACACTTTACTGATAAAACCTCACACCTCTGCATAATAGTTAGATCTAAATCTTCCCTAGTGTTCTATAAAACAGAAAAAAGAAGTTATTTTTTGTGTTTACATACAAAGTTGGTGATTTTACAAGCATTTATTTTACTGATAAGAGGGATAAAAGGTATAGCTTACCTCATTTAATTCATTTAAATCCCATTCATCAGCAAAGAGATCATCTGTATTCTCTCCAGCATTATCAAATTCTAACAACTTGATAGTTGACCCACATTTTGATGGTGAACTCTCCTCTCTACTTTTATTTGCAAATTTTCCTTAAAAAAACATGTATTATTTATAACATGGTACAAGAGATTGTCTTTACTTTAAAAGTTAATGTTTATGTGAACTATAATACATTATGTTCAATAAAAAATATTGTACTAACTTCTTGGGCTCTTTTCAACCATGGATTTTGGGCTATATGATATACTTTGTCCATTCTTACTACATTTCTCAGGAGTTCTCAATAATTTCATAGAAGACAAACTTGATTCAGTATTTTTACAGGATAATTTGCTTTCGCCATGATTTTCATTGTATATAGCAGTTAATGGTGATCGTCTATTCAAAGCACTATCATTGCTACATGGTCTGTCAGGAAGATCATCTAAAATGGATTCAACTAAAACTTTTTTACTATCCTTTACAAAATAATCTTTTTGGATCTTACACCTTTTTACATGATTTTCAATTATATTTTCCTTTATTGGAGAGGATTTTGCTGTCGAATTACAGATCGACTCGACTAACACAGGTGAAGTTGCTTTACGTTTCACGAAAAGAGGTTCTTGCTTCTCAGGGTTCAATG
Organism: Pieris macdunnoughi; assembly: GCA_905332375.1. Taxonomy (NCBI): domain Eukaryota; kingdom Metazoa; phylum Arthropoda; class Insecta; order Lepidoptera; family Pieridae; genus Pieris; species Pieris macdunnoughi. The sequence goes on along the minus strand of CAJOBZ010000050.1, from coordinate 779,105 downwards.
GGGTAGAAATACTATTAGGAGCTGCTTTAAAAAATTGTGTTATCGCCTTTTGACCCTTGGAAGACTGTGTCTGCGACTGTAAATGTATTAAATCGTTATAATAATTAATCTTATTTAACTTAAGTTGAATGAAAACGTTTCTGTAACGTACTTTCTTCAAACTCAAAACCTTAGGCATAATTAAAATTTTCTAGATTCTTTCTTCACTATATTATACATATATTGTTTTGTTGTTTAACTCAATAATTTGCTTAAGAAAATTGAAAACAACTAACTACTATTTTTACTTATTTTAAAAATATAAACTGTTCACCCGAAGTACATTCTACACTTGGGCCCCAAGTCTTGGGGACTGATAACTGTAAACTGATCCTTATAATAATTAGTTAAATAATAAAACCCTATATTAAACCTACTCTATGGAAACAGCTGATAACTGACAAATCACAAATTATATTTGTCAGTGCTAAATTTCAACACAACACTAACAACATAAACACTGTGCGTTTTCCAATTACAGCACTAGAGCGCATTTTGCGGCATAATGCTCAACGTTGAGTGTTCCAACTACAGCAACGCTTCGCACAATTGAGCACTCTCAAAACGAATGCTCTCGCAAACAATACCAACACAGTGACAGAAAATTGACCAGTATTTTTCTTTAAGTTGGCATTTATCGAAATTTTCGTTAGTAAATATTATTTATTGTTGAAAAATTTGTAAGGCTTTCGTTTCGTCGTAGATTTTGAAAATAATTAAAGTTATTTCAAACTGCTAAAAAAATAAATATTAGTATGGATGAAGGTATAATGTTATATTCCACATTTAAAATATGAATACAATTTTATTTTAAAATTCGGATCTGTAAACAAATTTACTTTACAGGATTATACTTTAGAATAAATTGCAATGGTTTTGAAAAAGTATATATTTTTTTAGAAATCATTAAAAAATATTACTCAAAACGTAAATGATGTAAACTTCTTACATGAAACTAAATATTTTACTGTTAATTTAGCTTGTTAAAACCTTATATTCTTTAAAGGTTTTCTCTTATTTCAGTAAAAAAAATTTAATGAAATAATTTGATTATTAAATTAAGCGTAAAAAGTTTTCAAACAATTATTATTGTTTACCACATTATTTATACATTAATGAGGTTGCTACCTCTATTCAGACCATTTTTTTGTCAATACTGATTAAGCGCACTCTGCTGATGCATTTGAAAACTAATTCACGTTCCAATTAAGCTTCAGCATTATGCGGCATTGTGCGGCACTGAGTCGAAAAATGCTCTGTAATTGGAAAACGCACTGTTGTACAATCTTTAAAACGTGACAGCTGACAATTTATATCTATACAAGAAACTCTATAGTCAAAATTCAAAACAAAACGTGTTTTAAGGTTAGACTAATGATGTTTTTTTAAAAAACATATTTTGAGTTAAAGTTAAAATTATTTTTTTTTAATTAAAAATATGTCACGAAGGCCGGAACATCAAGCTCCTCCTGAACTGGTAAAAATGTTGATTAGTTTAATCTATAAATTTCTAATAAAGTTATTAATCATAAATACGTACGTACTTTCAGTTTTACAATGAAGAGGAAGCTCGAAAATATACTCAAAAGTAAGCGCGTAGTTTTTTGATGTTATAAATTATATTAAGTAATGTCTTATATCATAGATTATTTTCGTTCAGTTCTAGAATAATAGACATTCAAGCACAAATGACTGAACGGTGTATAGAACTATTGCTACTACCAGAAGATACTCCTTGTTTGCTTCTGGATATTGGTTGTGGATCAGGATTATCAGGCACAGTTCTTGAAGAAAATGGTCATATGTGGATTGGTATGGATATTTCTCAAGCAATGTTGGGTGAGTCTTTTCAATTTCAATATAGGAAAAAAAACATTATAAAAAGCTATGCAAGCTTTAGCTATTATTATCAACTTGTATTTTCCAGATGTTGCAATAGAAAGAGAAATTGAAGGAGATGTAGTATTATCAGATATGGGTGAAGGTGTACCATTTAGGCCAGGCAGTTTTGATGGGGCAGTCTCAGTATCAGCTCTTCAGTGGTTATTTAATGCTGACAAAAAGTCTCATCACCCTGTTAAGAGATTATATACATTTTTTAGTACATTATATGCTGCCTTGGTAAGTATTTATATATTTATTAAATAAGGTGCCTTATATTATTTGGTTCGGTAACGGTTTTGAATACCATCGCACTTTTTTGACGATACTAATTATTTAGGAGTCTCGGAGGACCTTCATTGGAACACCTCCAAGTGAGTTTTGCTCCGGAAACGCGTCAAAAAAACGCGTTTTTTTTTTTTTTTTCACCTGGGGAAACCCGATTACGGGCCCCCGCGCCTGGGCAAGTGTGATTGGCGCGGGGAGTGTGGGGATCAAGGTCGTAAAATGCGATGGTCCCCATACCCACTAAAACCACCAGGGCCCAATACATAGCCATAGCACGTGTAGAGCAGTAAACAAAAGCAAAATAAGCAATATAGCAAAATAAAAAATCGGTCAGTCAGTGTTTAATTTATAGACATATTTGACAGCTTTAATTAGCTCCAAAAATGGGTCTTTTTTATGTTTTGTATTGTTTCGCCGCCACAAATATTCATAGACATGATCTGAAAAATTTTCAGAGTTATTATAATTATCCTTTTTAAAAAATCTTTTTACTGCCCTCCACTGTGACTCAATCCTTTGCGTATGGGTTCCATCTTCAGCCACAAACGGGTTTTCAGGGTCTGAATGATTCACTTTTTGATGTATGTACCCATGGTCTGCCAGACAATCGTATGCTTTCCAGAAGTCAGTATGAATGATAGTACCAACTTCAACATGTTTTTGAATGAGAGGAAGTAATATATCAGCTGATCGAATATTATTTGGGCACACTTCCAATCTTAGGTCTTCAGATTTGTCTTCGATCATACCAAGGACCCAATAGCCCTCAATATGTCGTCCTACAACAATTAAAGAATTAGTTAATAAGCTTAATGAGTTAAATAAATTTTGTAGATGTGATAATAATAGGGTTATTGGACAGCTCTGGTTTTTAAATTACACTCTAGGAGTAAAACAGACTAATAACACATATAGTAAATATTAATTAATAGTGCTATAAAATAATTACCTCGATTATATTTTCTTTTCCCAAATTTAGATTCATCAATCTGGACTATCTTCCCTGGGCCACCAATCTTTCCTACCGCTTGAGTTTTATCCATTTGATATATAACTATAGTTTCCCTACAATAACTATACCAATCACATATAGTAACTCGGCTTAAGGATTTAAGTCTATCATCTTTATATGGATCTTCACGCATGGTTGTAAGATAGCTCCAATTTTGCGAAAACGCATATAATAAATAGAAAACATGAACTAATTCTATTTTAATATTTTCGAAAAATGTTCCTTTATTTCTAGGAACTTTAGTTTTTGATCTGCAATTTCCTTTCGTGCAACACCATGAACCAAATGTTTTATTCGTCGATTTAGCAATTTTCATGGGTTTACGATGTGTACTACATTGCTTTTGAGAATGCACTAAACCATTTTCTTCAGCGAATGCCACACACTGCTCATTGGTACCTAATTTTTTTATATAATCTAATCAGATTCCACAATGAGACCACTTCCTCACTATTCAAGTCACGATTCACAACGGACCCATCGTCCTCAAAATCATTTTCACGAGTAGAACTTGTAGACGCCATCACTATAAATCTGAAAATGATCGCGAGAAATCAGTGTTGATTATGTATGTAAAGCCAAGTTTCAAAAAATGCAAATAAAATAACGCACTTTCACGTGAAAATAAAAAAGAAACGGATTTATAAAGTAAACTTTGCACTGTAAAACTAATTACCGCTAGCAGTGTGACCAGATTTCATTTGACGAATCTACTGCTCGTGGAGGTTAAAAACTACTGAATTCTACCGAAAGGAACGAGAAAATACAAAAAATCTATTATATTTTTTTGCTGTTGGTTTACAACGTAAAACATGAATTTTCTTGATTAAACGATAAAATAATAAAAGTAGTAAAGATTAATTAAAGAAGCGAAGTTTTTTTAATTTAATTCTTACTACAATTTTTTTTTAAATTAATAATAATAAAATGAAACTTAAAGCTAAGATTTTTCGTCGTTATGTTGGATATTGTCATAAAGCTGTTTTGAGTCCATTAGCTTGATCATACTTTTGTCAGGATCAAATCTGCTACATCCTCCTTCCAACTGTCGTAGCCCCTCTTTTCCATGCATAATTGCAGCAACATTCTTGTTATTAAAACGATTTCTATCTTGACTTTTAATTCTATTAATATCGGAAAATATTCTTTCAACTTTGGCGTTAGACAGAGGTAGTATTGTCATTTGCTTCACAAACCGGGCCAAATTGCCATATTTTGGTTTGCTATTCGCATCGCAAATTTGGCTGACCTCACTCCAAAATTTATCCACCATAAAATTTTCAGAAGTTGAACTCGAAGTTGACAATAAATTAGACACGGAAACATCTAATTTTAATTCCCTATATTCGTTGTCAACAATTTGCATATTTTCTGTTGTAACTAAGTTAGGAAACCTTTGTAGTATTTTTATTAGAGTTCGAAATTCACCATACACTGCCTTTTGGGGATCGATAAACGACAAATCCTGCAAGAAATTATCTTGTACAGGCAGTCTTTGGAGAAATTGTTTACTTAGCTCGATCAAAAATGCTTGACATCTGTTAAGAAACTCTTCAATTTTAGATTTCATTCGAACATCATCTTTTAATAATTCCAATGTTATGGCTACGTTTGTGCCCAGGTACATGTTTTGTATAGGAAGGAAATGCATACTTGAACTGGGATCTATTGACTGAAGCGAAGTAGTTTTAATATAATTTATCTTCATAAAACAACTCAAAATGGAACTCATCATGTTTTGTATATCTGTGTCAATTTTATGAATGAGCGTCTGATCACTTTGAAAAATAACGTTAAATTTTGTAGTTATGGGTAATATAAAATCTAAAAAGGAAAGATAAAGTTTTGTTTCATCGCTGTTAAGGTGATCAAATATAAATTGACAAGTAGCATTTGCATTCTTATTTCCTAAAAACTCATTTTGAAAAAAAAGTTTTAATGCTGACCACTGCTCTATAATTCGGTGAATGCATTGATGTAGAGAAAGCCACCTGATATCATAGTGACGAAGCATATGGTGAGTTGGAGTGTCAGTAAAATTTTGAAATTCGACAAACTCTCTTTGACGTTGGCTACTGTGAGAGAAGTATGAATAAACATCTTTGACAAACAACTCTATAGAACGAGGTAATTTTTTGCATGCATAACTTACTGAAAGATTTGTTGAGTGGCAAATACATTTAAAAAAAATACAGTTTGGGTTGACTTCCCTAATTTTAGATACCACGCTATTCCTTTCGCCAAACATAACATTCGTTGTATCAGCAGCGAACCCTATTAAATTTTCTATGTTAAGGTTTCTTTCAGATAAGGCACATGTTAAACTATCAAACAAATACTGCGCAGTTTCACCTTTTAAGTCCACCATACACAAAAATTTTGTTTGTGGAGATTGCAATTTTTCTGAGTAGTACTTTATTGCTGCTGCAAGTACCTTGGTAGTACTGACATCTGTGCTTTCGTCGATAATGAGCGAAAATACTGGGCTTCTCTCAGTTTCATTTTCCAGCCTTGGACGTAATTCTGCAAGCATTTTTTCTTCGAAGTTATTGCCTAAGACGTTGTAAGCAATTGCGGCAGATTTAGTTCTTCTACAGGAAAAACGTTTTGCGATTTCAGAGTCGTGAAATGCCCTTGAAATAACTTCGCTTACGTGATCCATTACGCGAAAAGGAATATTATGTTCCACTAATGCAGCTACAATGCTGATTTCTGCTTTTTTTACTTCTTCCGAAATAGTTGATGTTTTAAAAATCGTATCAATCTGTAAACAAAAAAGTTAAAAATAAGTATGCAGGACAAAAAAAAAAGTCAAAAACTAAGCAATCTTAATATATATAAATCTCGTATCACAATGTTTGTCCTCAATGGACTCCTAAACTACCGAACCGATATCAATCAAATTTGCACACCGTGTGTAGTTTGATCCAAATTAAAAGGTAGTTTAAATCTCAAATTATAGTCGCAATATTATTTTATTGCAAAATATTTGTTTATTATTTGATACAATTCTAACAGATGGCGCTGTGTTATAAGTATCAACGTTTCACATAAGCTTTCATCTACCTTTAAGATAAGTTCTCCTACCCCTAACAGATGGCGCTGTGTTAAAAGTATCAACGTTTCACATAAGCTACCTTTCACATACGTTCTCCTACCGTTTCCCTTGAATAGTTTACTACTATGTAATATAACAAAAACCTTAGCCACAGCAACGCTTGGCCGAGTCTGCTAGTTTTAATATATCATTTAAATAAATAAACATGCATAAACACACATAGTTGTATAATAATAATTGTTATGTAAATGTGTAGATAATAAACATACTTAAAACAGCGAAAGTTTGTTTTTGAATGGAAATCATAAGGTTTAGAACATAATACGGGTTCACGATGAAAGTATTAAATTTTTTTTAACAAAAATAATTAACTAAGACTTACATTCCACATATCAATGTAAGTACCTTACGTACCTTAGAAATGCCGGAATATCCTTTCATGTTTTTTATATGCTTTGATGTAGCCATATGTTCCTTTAAAGATGCCACTCTACTTAGTACTTCACAGTTGCATGCTTTACAATGAGCACTCGTGTTTACTCTAGATTTAGACAACCAACTTTTAAATGAGGGATCTTGCTCCCATTCATCGCGATATATTTGTGTATATTTACGTTTCATTATATACTCGATTATATAAATTCTCAGTAAAGGTATTCCCACTAATCACAATATGCTCACGAGTCACGGAACGAATGGTTTATAGTAACGAAAATAACGAAAATTCAATAGAACTTACCACCCAATCGATGAAAGGGGAATACCCCGCATTTATTCGATGTGCCAAAAAAGTACCTACTAGAATAACTGATAAACGTGAATTCTACTAAAATATACCAAATAATTTTTACATACTAAATTCTGTTGCCAGTACCTCAAAATCTACCAAAAAAGTAGAAATCTACTAAATCTGGTCACACTGACCGCTAGTCTAGCATAAACCACATTCAAAATGGCCGATTAAGTTTATAAAATTAATAGGGATGTGAAAAATAATCGATTTTTTTTAAAGTGAAAATCGATTTTTGTATTCGATTTTAATATTAAAAATAATTGAAAATTCGGCGACCAAATATTCATATACTAACTCTAACCTAACCAATCTAAATAATATTTGTTTTTGTGGACAGCTCCGATCTAAATAGAAATTGTTTATTCAAGCCTCGGCTTCTCGGCGTCCTGGTCGCCTTCGGCGACCAAATATTCATATACTAACTCTAACCTAACCAATCTAAATAATATTTTTTTTTGTGGACAGCTCCGATCTAAATAGTAATTGTTTATTCAAGCCTCGGCTTCTCGGCGTCCTGGTCGCCTTCGGCGACCAAATATTCATATACTAACTCTAACCTAACCAATCTAAATAATATTTGTTTTTGTGGACAGCTCCGATCTAAATAGTAAGTGTTTATTCAAGCCTCGGCTTCTCGGCGTCCTGGTCGCCTTCGGCGACCAAATATTCATATACTAACTCTAACCTAACCAATCTAAATAATATTTGTTTTTGTGGACAGCTCCGATCTAAATAGTAAGTGTTTATTCAAGCCTCGGCTTCTCGGCGTCCTGGTCGCCTTCGGCGACCAAATATTCATATACTAACTCTAACCTAACCAATCTAAATAATATTTTTTTTTGTGGACAGCTCCGATCTAAATAGTAATTGTTTATTCAAGCCTCGGCTTCTCGGCGTCCTGGTCGCCTTCGGCGACCAAATATTCATATACTAACTCTAACCTAACCAATCTAAATAATATTTGTTTTTGTGGACAGCTCCGATCTAAATAGTAAGTGTTTATTCAAGCCTCGGCTTCTCGGCGTCATGGTCGCCTTCGGCGACCAAATATTCATATACTAACTCTAACCTAACCAATCTAAATAATATTTGTTTTTGTGGACAGCTCCGATCTAAATAGTAATTGTTTATTCAAGCCTCGGCTTCTCGGCGTCCTGGTCGCCTTCGGCGACCAAATATTCATATACTAACTCTAACCTAACCAATCTAAATAATATTTTTTTTTGTGGACAGCTCCGATCTAAATAGTAATTGTTTATTCAAGCCTCGGCTTCTCGGCGTCCTGGTCGCCTTCGGCGACCAAATATTCATATACTAACTCTAACCTAACCAATCTAAATAATATTTGTTTTTGTGGACAGCTCCGATCTAAATAGTAAGTGTTTATTCAAGCCTCGGCTTCTCGGCGTCCTGGTCGCCTTCGGCGACCAAATATTCATATACTAACTCTAACCTAACCAATCTAAATAATATTTGTTTTTGTGGACAGCTCCGATCTAAATAGTAATTGTTTATTCAAGCCTCGGCTTCTCGGCGTCCTGGTCGCCTTCGGCGACCAAATATTCATATACTAACTCTAACCTAACCAATCTAAATAAAAATTTTTTTGTGGACAGCTCCGGCGCTACGGGAAATGCAGCCCCTCCACCCTTGCGTACCAAAGCACAGGCATTTTATTCAAGCCTCCGCAACCTCGGCTTTTTGGTCGCCTTCGGCGACCAGCCTCAGCCGCTACAGCTTTCATAATGCCTGTGCTTTGTTACAGCGGGTGGGGGCTGCTCTTCCTCCGCGCCTCCGATTATTTATATACACTCTAGGGGTAAGACAGACAAGACCACGTGGATAGTGGGGTGCTCTGATTCGGTTTTGGGTACTTTTTGGATATTAAAGTAAACACTTTATTCTAGTAAAAATTAAATAATATAGAAAGTTGCAAACAATGAAATACAAGTACTAATTAGAAAATACAGACGAGTAGGTATCGATAATTTCAAAAAATTTCGGAACCCTATAATCTATCAACACGAAATTAGGTTAATTTCAATGTTGATTATTCTATAACTTTAAATTTCAAAAATGAGGAAATAATCGATAAATAAATAAAACGATTATTAACAATCGATAAATTAAAAACACGATTTTTTTAAGTGAACGTCACATCACTTATAACCAATAGAAAAGTAGAAAATGGCGGATTGTTTACAAATTTTAATACATTACACAAAACTTTAAATTTTTTATAAAAATATTAAGACGCGTTTCCGGAGCAAAACTCACTTGGAGGTGTTCCAATGAAGGTCCCCGGACACTCCTAGATAATTAGTATCGTCAAAAACGTGAGGTGGTATTTAACACCCAACCCTTTGGTTCCATTACCACCATTTAACCTTACATTTTTCAGTCAAGATCTGCTAGAGCAGTATTCCAGTTCTATCCAGAAAATGAGAGCCAACTAAATCTTTTGACATCACAAGCAATGAAAGCTGGTTTTTATGGAGGTGTTGTGGTGGACTTCCCAAATTCAGCTAAAGCTAAAAAATTCTTCTTAGTCCTTATGACTGGTGGAGCAGCTCCATTGCCAAAAGCTTTAGGTATTATTATTTATATATAATATTATGTACTTAATTGTAATTATTTACTAGAGCTTCAAATTTACATACTATTTTTTATTAGGTACTGAAGAAGAAGATAATAGTCTAGAAATAAAATATGCCAGAAGAGAAGCTTCTAAGAAGTTGCGGGGTAAACCTTTAAAGAATACAAAGGCTTGGTTACTAGAGAAAAAAGAAAGGAGAAGAAAACAAGGCAAAGAAACAAAACCGGATACTAAATACACAGGAAGAAAAAGAAGTGGTCGATTTTAAATATATATATAATCTAGTTTCTAAGAATTCATTAAAATGTATATATTTTATCTTTTGATAATATATTTCCACACAGTATCAACACCATGACCGATTGTTTCTATAGGCACCATGTTTGGTAAAGGAAATCTGCATGCAACAATAACAGTTCCATTATTCACTTCCTGCGTGACCTTTTTTTCAAATTCTTGCATCATTTGTTCTACTCCAAATATCACTATATTATTATAAGGTTTTAATTCAAAACTCCAAAGATTTTTCTTAAAAAATCTTGTATTGTGATACTGACGTTTAAAGAGTGCCGCTATACGCGAGTAACACACTAACACTGTATTTAGCTCCACTCCATGTGCTTTGAATCCCAATTTTGCAGCTGTGAAAACAATTCGGCCATCACCCGACCCAACATCTAATAAATTCCCTGTGCGACCCTTTAATGCCCTTGTGACTCCTAGCAATTGTTCTGTAGTTGCAGGCACATATGGAAGGCATACTTTTCTGAAGGCTGGCGAAACAAATGGTATACAAATAACACTAACACCAACTGCTAGACCACCAGTGGCGTATATAAGTGTTTTACCTAAAGTTGAAAGCCGATTACTTCGTTTCGTGTCAGTTTGCTCCAATACACCTAATTCCATGATTGATTTACATACAATTTCATTAAAAAATCAGAGTCCCGCATACAAAACTAGTTTCTAATTTCTTTATAGGTTACGTTCATATTTATGTATAACATTAATAACTAAGAATGAAATAAGATTTAAGATGATAAGGGGCCTTAGTCAAGATGCTTTAACAGTAGTGTATGTAGAATGTAGAACGTCAAAAACTAAATTTGTATGAAAACTTTTCGACACGAACTGTCATGTCATGTTGACAATATATGAATGTAAGTTTTTTTAGACCTTTAAGCCAAACAATATAGGTTTTAGGAAACAATAAAGATAATAGCATAAATTGAAATCAACTTGCTTATTTATAAAAAATCTAGTAAATTTTATACCTACCTAAACCTTACTTACTTACCTTACCTTAGTAAAATGTAAATTCGGTACTTAATATAAAAATATATCTCATTGAAATCTTTATTCGTTAAACCAACGTATGTTTACACAGTTGGGAAGCGATTTTGAGTAATGCCTTCTGTGGATAATATACGTTATGCGTTTTCTGTACTATTAGTATATATTTACCTCTACTTGGCCTAAAGGTCTAGATACCAGGTAGGGATGTGAAAAAATAATCGATTATTAAAAAAATCGATTAAAATAGATTTTTTAGAAGTAAAAATCTATTTTTTTAGCGATTTTTATATTTAAAATAATCGATTATTTTTATAATTGAAAATCAGTCATAATCCTTTTTTTTATCTGCCACCCCCGACATTATGTCTGGTCTTTTATAACCGGACCTCGAACTATTAGGGATATTCGATACACAATGTTTACAATGCGATACATTGAATCCGATTCTTTGAAGATGTATTGATATACTCGATACATTGATTTTTTTGTAAAACATCAAAGGATGATAAAAGCAGTTAATTTTACAAAAACTAAAGATTGAATGGATCACTATAATTTAAAAGTAAAATAATTTTTTTCAGCAGCACAAGACTACATACAATTAAAAAGACAACAAAAATACTGAATTGTACTGAAAAGGAATACACTCAGCATTTATCAAAATCTATCAAAAGAATTAATTAATTTCGATTTTGATTATTCTTAAACGTTAATTTGTGTTTATAATTTCTATTGTTTATTTTTAATTTAAAAAACTATGAAAAATAAAATATTTAGGGTGTTTATTTTGAAATTAATTCAAAAATTTGAAAAAATCGATTAATAAAAAAATCGATTATTTTTTTAAGAAAAATCGATTATTCATGTAAAAAAAATGATTTTTGAGAATAGGCCATAAACTCAAAAAAAAAATTTTTACATCTACTAAACCTGTATGTGGATTGTAGTCTGTGTATTAGATAGAATTTAGAAACGTCAATCTACCGGGGCAGCGGGGCAAGATTTTTGCACCTACGATCTAATATAATTCCTTTTAAAATGACTGCATTTGAAGAATTTGGAGTCCTTCCCGAACTAGGGAAAGCAATAGATGAAATGGAGTGGACGCTACCTACAGATGTCCAAGCCGAAGCTATTCCTCTTATTCTTGGTGGAGGAGATGTGTTGATGGCTGCAGAGACTGGCAGTGGAAAAACTGGTGCCTTTTGCTTACCTATAATACAAATTGTATGGGAAACTCTTAAAGATATACAAGAAGGAAAAACAAGTAAAATTATTACACAAACATCGACAGAATGGACCATGTCGTTCTTTGACCGAACAGAGGCATTAGCCGTCACACCTGATGGTTTACGGTGCCAGTCTCGTGATCAATCAGGTTGGCATGGCTGTAGAGCAACTAAAGGTGTACACACAAAGGGTTTATACTACTACGAAGCTATTGTTACTGATGAAGGCCTATGCAGAGTTGGTTGGTCTACGCAAGCGGTACGTTTTCTTTACTGTAACTCTCAAAAAATTCTAGCAGAACAATATTTTCTTTTTTAATATTAATATTGTATTTCATCTACCAGGCAAGACTAGATTTAGGTACTGATAGACTAGGCTTTGGATTTGGTGGTACAGGGAAGAAGTCAAATGCAAAACAGTTTGATGATTATGGCAGTGCTTTTGGGAAAAATGATGTAATAGGTATGTCTCAAATATCTGTGTTTTATAAAAAATTATATTAAATATCTTTATATTTTTTGGAACATATAAAGTTTTTATATTTAAACTAAAAATAAGCCTCTGTTTTTGTAATAAAAAAGATCAGACTTATAATTCTTGTGTCCTTTAATATTTGGATTTTGTTAGTTATGTATATATGATATAAATATAATTAATTACAGGTTGTATGTTAAATTTAAACAATGGCGAAATTAAATATACAAAGAATGGTGAGGATCTAGGTGTTGCTTTTAAATTAGATCAGTCCCGAAGGTCAGACTGCTATTTTCCTGCTGTTGTTTTAAAAAATGCTGAAATGACCTTTAATTTTGGTGCAACACCATTTAAGGTGAGCCTTATTTTATAATAGAAGCAGTGTAATTAAAAATTATGCTGAGTCAGATGCTTTATATAAAAAAAATATGTTAAAGAAAATTATAAGATAGATTTGTAAAAATGACCAGTGCTTCAAATGGCTAAAGTAATTGTGACTTGCAATATTGAGGTTTTGTTTGCACCATTTTCCCTTTATTGAAATAACTACATTGTAAGTCTGTTCTTGGATAACACCATAATTGTTAGAAGCTCATTAATTAGCCAATTTTCTGATTTGCTCAACTTGGGATTACAAAAACTAAATATTGAAGTCATGCTTTTTTGTTATTGAGAGAAATAGATGAATCATGTCTTGATTATGGTTCTTCTTTTAATAACAAATTTCTTTATTGATTCCTAAAGTTGTTAATGTTTAGTTAAAATTATTTTTATAGCAACCCCTTCCTAAAGACTATACTCCTATTGGTCAAGCACCTAAGGAATTTGTCAAAGTGAATGTTGTCTCAGCTGGGGCTGCAACAGGCTCGTGTAAACCAGTTAATAATGCACCACAAGCTATTATTATTGAGGTAATTAATATCAGTCTTTTAGTGTTTGTATTTCTAGAAGGGGACATGTGTATTAATATAAAAGAAAAACCAGTTACACTATAAACTTTGCTCTTGCCCTCAGATTTCGGTATCTGTTGTGTAAGGATTTTTCTTCAAAGAAACGTAGGTGATTAGCCTTCTATGCCTCAAATATGCACAAATTTTTTGGGTCTGGTGCACAGACATGGTTTGAACCTACAAACTTAGGCATGAGAGTCTCACACTCAAGCCACCACAGGCCAACACTGCTGGCTTCATGTAATATAAGTACCCAGGTTGATAAATGTTGATAGGTATTGGAAGTTAGTTAAATTCATCTAAATGAAATAAAAAGGTGTCAAATATTTTCTTTTAATTTAATACTAAATCTAATTTTTCAGCCTTCAAGAGAATTAGCAGAACAAACCTGCTCCCAAATAACGTTATTTAAAAAGCATTTAGACAATCCAAAAATTAGGGAATTGTTAGTTGTGGGAGGAATAAATGTTAAAGATCAAATAAATGAATTAAATTCTGGTGTTGATATTGTAGTTGGTACTCCAGGTCGGTTAGAAGATCTTATACAAGGAGGTAAGACAATATTTATGATAGTTCAGAAAATAAATCTGGAATAATAAAATAAGTATTATTTGTTTGTATGTTACTGTTAAGTTTTAATAAAGTATATTGATATTTTTTATTATTATTCAGGTTATTTAGCCCTAACACACTGCCGTTTTTTCGTATTGGATGAGGCTGATGGTCTACTGAAAGCAGGGTGTGGCGAGCTTATTGAAAGGCTACATAGGCAAATACCGAAAATTACTTCAGATGGACGACGATTACAGATGGTTGTTTGTTCAGCGACTCTACATGCCTTTGAAGTCAAGAAAATGGCGGTAAGTACATATATCAAAAATATTATAACGCTGTATTAACTGTTTTTTTTTGTAAGCTATTGGTTTCATCAAAACTCAGACAAAAGCAATTCTGTCACTATATATTATTAAGCTAACTGTCCTTAACTATCCTACAAAACGCAAAAGTTACATCCCGAGATAGATACCCTGTAATCATCTTATTCAAGTCAAGACCATTACAGGGTCAGCTATTAAGTGACCTTATTGTATGCAGACACTGCAGTATATATTATGTATTTACCTTACAATATTTTATATAGTTTAAACAATAAATGTTAAAAATGACTCTTCTATGGATGATATTACAGGAAAAATTAATGCACTTCCCAACCTGGGTGGACTTGAAAGGCGAAGATGCAGTGCCAGAAACGGTTCATCATGTTGTGGTCAATGTTGATCCACAGAAAGATCTCTTCTGGCAGACTGCAAGGAAGTTAGTAGTGTTAAAAAATTGCTGCCCTTTATTTTCTAATTTAGATATACTATAATTAAATAGGCTATTAAACAGTGATATAAATAAATAAAATAAAAATAAAATTTTCCATCATCAGCATAAAGGGTTTTAAAAAATTTCGTAAAACTTAAAAGATTTCTTTATTGCAGGCAAATCCAAACGGATGGTGTCCATTCTAAGGATAATATAAGAAGCGGTAACACTACCCCTGAAACATTGTCTGAAGCTGTCAAAGTACTGAAAGGAGAATACTGCGTTCGTGCGATTAGGGAACATAAAATGGACAGGTATGTTATGTAGTCTTTTGGTTTATTATTACTAGAAATATTATCTAAGACTAATAAAATGTTGCATAAGTTTTTTGATGGATAATTTAAACACGCATACACGCACGCAGATTAAGTCGCATTTATTTAACATTTCATTAAAGGTTCTCATGCTAACAGCTGGTACCTCTGAACTCAAATAGTATCACTATTTCATATAAATGTAGTGATGGTATAAGCTCATGTAATTCTGTGGAAAACTTAATGAATTTATTTAAACAAATATTAAATATCTATTAGAGGTACATTTTTGATTAACACTCCTGTCATACTCAGCTCTAATCCTCTCCCAAATAATTTATAACGGTATAATAAAAGTTTAGATTTTATATATAAGGAAGGAATTTATCAAACAATAATAATCAGTGGCGCTACAACCTCTTTAGGTTTTGGCCTCAGATTTCTGAATCTGTTTCATGATCATTTTTAAATCTAATAGGCAAGTAGATGATCAGCCTCCAGTGCCTGATACACGACTTTTTGGGTCCAAGACATGTCGGTTTCCTCACGATGTTTTCCCTTCACCGTTCGAGCAAATGTTAAATGCGCACAAAGAAAGAAAGTCCATTGGTGCACAGCCGGGGATCGAACCTACGACCTCAGGGATGAGATTCGCACGCTGAAGCCACTAGGCTAACACTGCTCTTAAATTTATAATAATACCAAACATTTTAAAAATCACTTAATTATACTGTATTTGACCAACTGCTTTGTTTATATCTATAAAAATGCAATTTAATTTTTTTCCCGCAGAGCTTTACTGTTTTGCCGTACGAAACTCGATTGTGATAATTTGGAGCGGTTTCTTAAATCTTTCGGGAGCGAGTTTTCGTGTGTCTGTCTGCATGGAGATCGTAAACCTGCCGAACGAAAAGCTAATTTGGAAAAATTTAAACAGTCCCAAGTGAAGTTTCTTATCTGTACCGATGTTGCCGCTAGAGGCATAGATATATCAGGGTTGCCATTCAGTAAGTATACTTGTTAGGTAGTTTGTAGTTGCATGGAAAGTCACACGATCAGGCATGACATTCCTATACAGTTTTTATTTAGACACTGAGTCACTCGCAACATATATTTCTCTTTAGATACTTTTGACTGGTTTATTCCAGTCTCTGCCCATAAACCACAGATTATTCAGTACAAATGAAGTGCTTAGTTAATTTTTAGTCAAACCCTTGAGTTATAGACTATGCTATAGTTATAGTTAAAGACCTTGAAAATTTAGTTTATAGAATCTTGACTTTTATTTTAGCTAACTATCTCAAACCTTTAGAAAAATCAATTGATTGAATTGAAATTTTATTTATAACTTAGGGTGCGTTCTCGTATACGTAACGAATTGGGGGAGGGGGTCCTTTTGTAAAACGTTACGATACGGGGCGTGGATTGAATTACGCGTTATTGTTAATATTATTTTCGACTTTCCAGTACTTTACACCTCATATTGGTAACTTTTAGGTATAAAGAGTCAATAGGTGGTCACGAAACGTTTTACTATACTTGGGTACAGAAACACGTTACGGCGCGTCACATGGGGACGTAATAGTTGAACGATCCCTTATTGCAATACGCACAATAGTTACCCTTTTCCTTCAGGTTTTTGACCTCTTTTTAAAGTCAAGTAACTCTTTATATGTACGTAGTCGGTCCCAAAGTTCTGTCATAAATGGAAATAATGATAAAAACAAAAGTACTGATCAGTTTGTAATGAGTGATATATCAATTCTTAGTACATTAATTAAGGAATAAAAAAAGCATAAAAATATTCGAAATAACCTCCTTCATTTTTAATACAGGCCCTTAAGCGTCGCGGCCAGTCGTCTATCGCAGCACGCACCATATTCGTGTCGATTTCAGTCACTGGTTTTTTTAAAGATGACTTCAGATTCTCCAAATTTTCATGAGGTTTATCACAGACCTTCCTCTCTAAGCCCTGTCATAATTTCTGGTCCAAAGGATTAAGGTACGGACTGGAGGAAGGCCAATCCTCATGTCTAATTAAGACGATGTTTTGACGCTCAAACCAGGCTTTAGTGGTCTTGGCTTTGTATGCAGACGCAGAGTCCTGCTGGAACACGAAGTGATGTCCCGCAAATAGGGTGCTGGACAGGTCTTTGACAAGGCGATACAAAACCGTCTCTTGGTACACTGTAGCACTGGTTTTGACCCCCTTTTCGAAAAAATTAACCTCAGTTAGCCCGTAATAGGACACTCCCAACCAAACCATTACTGATGATGGATGATGTCCATGTTGCACCCTTGGAACTTTATTTTCAGCTTCTTCAGAACTCCTAGCGTACACTGTATCATTCTGTTTATTGTACTTCTCTTCAATATCGAAAAATTTTTCGTCCGTAAAGAGGATATCACGGTGTCGGTTTTTAGCGTACCGCTTAAACAACACCCGCGATCTCTTAAGCCTTATTGCTTTTAGACGAGCATTAAGTAAGTGCCCACTCTTTTTTGTATGCTCGTAGACCAAGATCTTCATTTAAAACCTTTTTTACTGTTTTCCTACTGACACCCATCTGCAAATCCATCAACTTCTGTTTTCGGAAAGGATTTCTTACTATCCGCGCCTTGATAGCTTTGATTACTGCTGGTGTTCTTGCGGAGCGTGGCCAGCCAGTTCTTTTCTTGTCCTCAACACTGGAGACTTCAAGGTACCTATCAATAGTACCATACACAAACCTAAGCGTTATATTCAAATTTTTGAGCAACTTGAAAATGGTACTCGGCGAGTGTCCACAGCGGTGCAACGCCATAACAACTATTCGGTTTACTTTCAATGTCCACTCCATCGTGAAAAATTACGGAAAGTTATTGTTTTTTGTTTTAAAACAATAATCAAACATTCCAAAATAGAATGCAATAATTTTTTTATAAAATCCTGCTCGAAATGTAGAAATAATGTGCTAGTGACAGAACTTTGGGACCAACTACGTATTAAAAACATTTCTAAACAAAAATTGACCGTTGAGTTAGTAATAAATGTTATAATTATGTAATCAAACTATAATTACGCTTTTTAAGTGATCAACGTGACTCTACCGGACGAGAAATCGAACTATGTGCATCGCATTGGCCGAGTGGGTCGAGCGGAGAGAATGGGATTGGCCATTAGTCTTGTCTCTACCGTGCCTGAGAAGGTACAAAATTTGTTTGTTGTGATTAAGCTCGAAAAAAAAAATTTCTTGATATTTTCTGAAGTCCACACTGATTTGACAAAATTTATACATTATTTTTAAATGAAATTATTGTTTTTTTAATTTCATATATCTAATATATAAAATTCTCGTGTTGCGTTGTTTGTAGTTAAACTCCTCCGAAACGGCTTAACCGATGCTCTACATAATCTATTTTTCATCCCCCTAAATGTTAAGGGTACCCCTAAAAATTTTTTTTTAATTTTTTGATAATTTTTAATTTTTTTATGATACAGCATTAAAAAATACATACAACCCCTAATTTTCACCCCTCTACGATCAACCCCTATTTTTTATTTATTTTAGGTATGGTATCACGGGGAGTGGTGTTCTTCTCGCGGCCGTAACTGTTTTAACACAAACCTCATTGATGACAGGCCCAAGGGATGCTGCATGTGGTATAATGAACCTCAGGTACACTTTACATAGTTTTGAATATTATTTAAAATGTATACATTTTAAATCATTCCCCTAGATTAAATAAATATACTTTGAAATTGAAAACTTAACAGTTCATAAACTTACACAAATAACTTTTATGAAGAATGGTTTCTATTTGTGTCAAAAAACTGTTTAGTTTTACTGTATGGTCAATTATATCGACCTCGATGTTAGGATACTTCTATAGATTATTATTTTCTTATAGTACTTGGCGGATATAGAAGATCACTTAAATATAACAATCCAACAAGTAGAGCCCGACATGAAAGTGCCTAGTAATGAGTTCGATGGCAAAGTTGTCTATGGACAGAAACGTACTCAAGTTGGCTCCGGTTATCAGGTAAGGTTCTTTGAAATATATGTATAAGATTTGTATTATTTTCTTAATGCGTCTTATTTTTTTAGATACCAGTTTTCAATGTGTTTCGTATCTCTAAACCTTATTAAACTGAAATTTATATACGTATATTATGTTAGACAATATTAAAGTAAAAAGAAGAATTATTCTGATTAGCCCAATTTAAATTTTATTCTTAAAAAAATATGGAATTGAATATGCTTCGGGTTTTTTATAAATATATTTTGTGAATCCAAACTACAATGTAAACTTTATAAATCTGTACATTTCTGGCATTATTATAGAGTTGTCAAGAAACAAGTTACATTGTAATACAACCAATAAAAGTCCAGTAATTTCGAAGTCATAAAAGAGTTTGAAGTTAAATGGATTTTCAACTTAATACTTTAAAATTCACTCACGATAACGCACATACAATTCGATCATTGTAATCTTGTAAAATTGATAGGTATTTTTAGGAAATAAAAATATCGTGCAATGGTGGTTTCATCGCTTGATCCCTTTCACAGTAACCTTAATAATTTTTTGAAAAGCCAAATATGTCTTGCAGGACCACGTGAGCCAAATGGAACCTGTAGTAAGGAGCTTGAAGGAACTCGAATCGCAAGCGCAAATCTATTATTTAAAATCTCATCATAATGTTGTTGTAGCCTGAACCCAATTATCAATTTAATATGTATTATAGGCAGACTGATGTTATTTACTTATACTTATTAAAATAAATTTAAAAATTGTAAACAATTTGTACTATTTTCTGGTTTCGTCTTGACTTGCTGTCCAATTGACAAATAAAGTACATCATAATATAACATAGTTTTGTGACATAATTGATAAATTTTCTGGTAGGATTGTATCCAAAAAAATATATAAATAAAATGTACTGATACCGATGTGTTGATCGATGACGTTATCAGGGTCAAAGTAGAAAAATAAATTTTTATGGAAATTACAGTTTGTGTCGAAAAGTTTTTTTGTTTTTTTTTCAATTTAATTTTTTACTTTCTACATACACTACTGTTAAGGCATCTTGACTAAAGACCCAGGTCAATCATTGGAATCGTCATTGGTCTAACAGAGATTCGTTTTAAAATACAAGTTTACTTAGTCTGTATGTAACAGATTAAAAAATCTCCATAAATATGTATTCGTTTATTTCACTCAATTTTCTACTGATTAATTTTACAATAATTAGGGCAGTGCATCAGCCCACATATATTAAGTCTTACAAAATCGCTATTCATAAAAATAGCCCTTCACATTGAATATTCACTATTCACAGTAATTTAATTTTACATACATAAAACATAAATAGCCTTAACTAAAATTTAATTCTTATAAAAATATGTCATTTGTATATTTGGTGTACCTGAGTAGGAAATCTATTATCGTGCAATTGGTTTAACTCAAAAGGGTATCGAAGTACTAAAAAAAAAAATTCTGGAAAAAATTTTTTTTGCCTTTGAGTAATTTTTGTACATAATCTGTATGTGATAATATCTCCTGTTACATATGGAGTTCCATATCACGCAGTCTTCTGCATATCGTTTTCCTATAATGTGCGCCTACAATACACAAGCGAACTAAATCTACATCTATTGTAATGTTCTACTTAATTTCATAAAATGCAATTAATTTTAAAATATATTACTCTTATACATAGCCTATTTGAGAAAACATCAGAATACTTATAATTTATGATGTAAGATAATTTAAGCATTTATATTAATTAATTTACCAACGATTTAGGAACTAAATAGTGTAAAAAACTTATACATATAAAAATTACGAGGGACGCCAAACGTTAAAAGAAATTTTAGTAGGGGAGAAATAAGGCTGTTCAGATGGCAAGAACTTGACGCGCGTTTTCAAATCGCGCGACTGACATTGTGGTATTTTCATACAACTGTTCACATGGGGGGCGCGTTCGCACGCGCGTTGCGCGCGTCAACGCGGCGCTCAGGGAAAAAGTTCAGAGGGGGGAGGGGGGGGGGGGGTGGGGGGCGCTTGGATATTAGGGGGATGTAATGTCCGTTTGCTGTTCAGATGAGCGGGCGTTTTCATCGCGATCGCATGTAATTTTGTTCATTTTCGTAATTATATTTTGTTCTCGCATTTAAAATGAGTGAAATTGAAGATATTGACATCGACTTACTAATCGATGAAGTAGGAAAAAAGACCAGCAAGTTGGAATATAGCAAATTTGTATAAAAAATATAATATAATTTGTATTTTTTTTTCAAAATTGGATGAACCCAATGTTTTCTTTATAATTAAATTTCTTTATAATATAACCACAAAATAATAGCCTCTTCCAGTCAATTTTCTACGTTCTACCGAACTAGACTAACGAGTACTCTCGCACGCGCGTTCGCCTCATCATCTGAACGCTCTTCAAATTTGATCGCACGTTGACGCGGTTAACGCTACATGTGAACATAGCCTTAAGTTTAACAAGAATGAAAATAAATAATAAGTAAAAAGCAAAAAACAATTTCAACGTCTGGCAAACTTCACTCTCGTACAGCTTGGTATAATAACCACTATTTATACAACTATAACATTATATTATAATGATTTTTACTGGGTAAACCCAACAAAACTTTATTAAACCTCGTAGATCGTACGGTAAGATCTATCAATAAATATTCATCAAAAGTGTGTTTTCATATTTAGATATGCTTTAAATGAACAAAATACTTTGGAAACACATGTGAAGGGCTAGTCGAACTTCCACTATTTAGTCTGTGGACGGCTACATATTCTATAGAACACTATGGGAACATTATCGCCAAAAAGTATAGTTTATACATAAAGGTATATCACAAACGCTTTTAAAAACAATTTTTGATAATTTGTCTGTTAAGCCATTTATTATTTGTTACTTTACAAGTTATTCTTATAAAAAAATTATAATTTCTTGGTAATAAGTAATACAATTGTTGTTGTGAATTATGTACTATACAGATTAAAAATAAATTATTGGAAGTTTCTAAAGAAATTATTTGATATATTGAATATTACATTTACCAAGCATACTCATTATAGTTTGTTTCCTATAAACTGGTGGATTTTACATAATCATGTTTATATATTCAGATTTTAATCCCAAAAATGTCAGTTTATGCGATGAGGCCTAAGTTTTACCTCAAATAAAATTAATAACTATTCTTATTTATAGATACTTATTCGAGTTGCTGTTTGAACTTAATTTGGGAATTGAGTATGTTGTAATTTTAATGATAGCTACAATAACAACTGAAAAATCTTCAGAACATGCTAGTGCAGGGGCAGTACTATCTTCATGCAGTGTCTTACAATGTCTCACATTCCTTACAGCGTTTTCAGTCAGAAATTTAAATGTATATTTTGAACAACTCCTCTAGTTATTGGCATCCCTTAACATTAGCTAAGGCAGTCCACACATAATTTGAGTCTCTTAGAATGACAATTGTAAATGTTTCTCTTATAACCTGTATTCTTAAAAGAATTGAAATCCAATCTTGTTCTAAATGTTCTGTATAACCAACAGATGTTAAAACAATATTAAAACTGAACCTTAACTTTATATTAACCAATCTATTTCACTACCTAAAATATGTCTTTTTTTACACTTCAAACAATGTAAACAAGCTATTTAGTTTAGATAGAGGGACTTAGAATACAGGTCTACTTTTAAATCAAAGCACTTCCTTTCATAAAACTCACAATATTACTTGTACAGTACTAATAGAGATCTTAGTAGCAGTGGATATACTATTATAACTTGTCTAAAATATTATTAGCCTAGACTATCTTTGTCACTTTAAGTAGATATTCATAACAAATACCACAAATACTGATGTCATTGGAAATACTTATTAAAGTTTGTCCGATCTTTATATTAAAATTTCACTAGTATTATTGGGACATGCCCCTTGAAAAAATTTAATAAAACTGAAATATGATTTTTATAATTCAGGACTTTACTATCTTAATATTATTATTTACGATTTTAATATCTGAATATAATGTCCCGATGTTGAAGTCAATTGTTTGCAGAACTTTTAATAGAACAGTTGAAAAGAAAACGGATGTTAAACGAAGAACTTAATTAACCAAACCATTTAAAAAGCAAAATTATACCTCATCACACTGGTTTTGACTATTTATTGATGATGATAATAAAGTCAATGATTTATGAAGCAACTTGTATTTTTATGATTTTCAAAATTTCAGATATTTCAAACAGTTATAGTGGCGTAAGGCTGTACAGTGTACATGAACCACCCTATCAAAGTATCAAAATTATTCTAGGCCACTTGTCCCACTACATTATATCAAACCTTATATAATTGTAACAAACAAACTTAACAGCTAAATTTAATAATAAATTATCCTTAGCAGTTCATTTGAGACTCCTGAAGTCAATCTGAAAGAAAATTATAATAAGCCTTAAAATTAAGTTCTTTTAAAATATAATAATGAAAATTTCGAATTATACTCAAGAAAATATGTTATCTCAATATTCTTAACTGTTAATTCAGGAGTACTTTATGAGGTACACAATATTTTTACATGCCTAAAACTTCTATTCCGGTGGTATCTACCATAAGACTTAGTGAAATCGTGGGATGCACACGAATCGTGTTCACCAACCCAAGACTGCGTTATACATACGACTTAATACTAGTAATAGTATACAACAATCTTCTACAAATTCACTAGCTATCCCCATATATATATAGTCATTATGCTTCAAATAATGTTTCCCAAAAATCATGTATTTGTTTTTAAAAAGATATAGTACTTACACAGGTCAAAGCGCAAGCCATGGGTGGTGACGCAGCGATTCTTTGGAACGATCGCCGTAGTCATAAGTCAGTTCTTCTCCAGGGGAGATGTCTTGAGCGGCCAACAACACGAGCCGAGGACCATCGACCCATACAGCTTTGGTTGATAGATTGCCGTTACGAGAATGGTTTACTAGACGACCGAGACGCCCTGACTCACGAGTTGCGTCAATACTGAAAGAGAATGTTAGAAGATAATGTCCAAATAGGATCAATTAATTTTTATAATATAACAGTTCGGAAAAAAACGTGTTGAAACGTGTGCTTGTTCGTTACCTTTTGCTATATCATTTTGCAAGGGCGCAATGTATTATAAATCGTATTCGTAATAATAATAAGGATGATCTCGGTATTCTGTATAATTGTATAGAATTAAAAAAATCTTTATTTTGGTCACCTACAACTTATATCTTGATAATGGGTTCTAATTCCAATTTGTAAGTTTTAACACTGTTTAAAACAGTTATATAATAATAACTGTATAAATATAATAAATTAATATAGTTACTATACATAACACAGGTATTACACCAACATTCTTGATTTAATAACCCTTAACATTTACATAAACTACTCTTACTTATTCCTTATATCGAAATGTAATATTTGAATGATGTAAGCCATAGTTAATACATAGATAAAAAAATTATAATTATAGCATCAAACCTTAATAAAAAAACAAAAAAATTCATACCAATACTGTTGATCTTGCAGTCTAAAATAATACATGTAGCAGCCAGCATTTGGATCCTGAGCATACATGTATTCACGTTCCCTCGCTTCAGCAACACCAACAAGTTCACCTACATATTCCACTACATACTGGCCTCGGTTAAAAGGCTTGGTTGCAATCACACCACGGCCTTTACCATCAAAGTAGGCAATCTGTTATCAAAACATAATTTGCTGAGCTATACCTAATTTCAAAAGAATGTAAATAAATTATATTTTCTTTAAATTACATGAAAAAATCCTAATCCTAATCATAACACTCACTAATAATTTCATCTATTTTAAAATATAGGTAATTGATTTTATATTCATCACTTCCATAAGGGTTACATGTAACAATACAAAAACAACATAGTAAATGCAAAAAAAACTAGTTCCAGTTGACCATATCCAATGGTCAGTGCACTTATAAATGAGGGTTATATTTGAAATAACAGCTAACATTGACCAGTATATAAAAGACATGAATATATTGACAGGATCAGGGAGAAAACACAAAAATTAAAAATAAAGTAATGGAAATATGATATGTGTTTTTTTTTTAGTTTTCCTACTACTCAAAAAGCTAGTAAACAGTCTAAAATCATATAATGATGTTCTCTCTAGAAATTAATTCTAGTATTACCTTTAATCCATCTTCTTTTTGTTCTCTTATAGCCCTCTCTAAGTCTCTCATCTTTTCAGCCATTACACATTTTGAAGTCTTTCTTACACTCCGCCGCACTGGGAAGTACTCAGTTAGCTTATGATTACTGATAACAGACTTAGCTTCTGTTGCTTTTGGTTTTTCATCTATTTCTGTCTTAAATTTTTCAATTGGTGGAGAGGGAACATGTTCTATTTTAGGACTTTTGATCTCCTCTTTGAAATATTCTGTTAGTTTATGACTTTCCGCCAATCGGGCAGCTGCACGGGCTGCTCTGGACCTCACTATATTTCCGTTAGTCATGTTACTTATACCATTACTTGTTTTTAAAGGTTTTGATTTAATTTCTTTCTTAATTGGTGGTTCAGAGGTTTGTTCTTCGTTTTCAGTCTTCGTAGGTGTTGCCGCCACAATTCTGCAGCCAACAAATTTTTCTTTAAATACAAAATATAGTTAAATACCAAAAATATAAGATGATTTTGTCAACATAGTGTACCTTCGTTTTCTGTAGGTTCTTTTAGGTTTGGGATTTTTTTCTTCACAGAGCTCAATACGATGTGGAGTTTTCACACCTTCTTGACCTGACATTGGGCTAGTTACTGAAAAAAAAATTTTATACTGGACTATGTTTAATTAAAGATATATGAAGATGCTATGTTCTTTTTCTTTATACTAAAAACAATTATATTCGTTTTAGAGTATAGGTAATATATAAAAAAAAAATTTAAAACATAACCCTACTTTATTTTATAGCCCTATTTAAATAGGAACAAAGGAAATTATAGCGTTTTAGAGTATGCTGTCTGTACCGTCCTATTTATATTCTTCGACCTTACTAACCTCGAACCATTTCCACCTTAGTTTAATAATCACTAATTCACTAACGCGGAAAAGCATCGAGAAGATGAATTTTACGACAAAAACAAACTGCTTCAAAACTCAGTCAGACAAATTACAACTGTTTTGTAATAGACCTTGTCAACTACCCTTTCAAGTTTCAACAAAACGCGATTATTTAAATCATGTTTATAAATACTTATTAGAAACAAAACGAATTCTAGTTATACACAAATTAAATAATCGAGAATAACAAAATTTACTATGGTCTATCCAAACTCATCAAAATTATTAAAATCAAGACATTTTATCACCGCTTCCTTAAAGCTAGAGTCTAAACGTCAAATTTTTGTCTATAGTCACTCGGCACACAGGTAGTGGAACGTAGATGAAAAGGCTAGCGCGCTAAACAATAGAGGAAATGTGAATGATTATGAATTTTTAATAAACATAAATACATAGTTGATTATTTATTTACTGTTTCTTCAATTTTAATTATCTGGAAAATATTAAATATTTCTTTGTTTTTTATAGAACGGCGCTAACGGGCAGGAGATTAAGTGTTACCGCCGCCCATATACTCGTAATGCCCGCAAGCACGCAAGTACGATGCCGGCCTTTTCTTGACCCTAAGTCGAATTGGTTCGGAATTACTTCAGTGGGTAGCTGGTTCTACATAGCGGTAGAACGACGGGTGTCAAGGTGATACTGGTGGAATTTCGTATTCTGCCTCGACATTCGATGATGAAACTCAGCTGTAGGTAGGATAATGGTAGAAAATACAAAAAGTAATGCGAAACTGACTGTCGGGTTGGTAAGAAGGGCTCCCGCGTTGACGGAACATGCTCCGTCAATGACGAGATCCAGTTTCATTATTTCTCTGGGTCCCCATAGACGGGAAGCTTCGAGAGAAGCACTTTATGCTACACCCAATTGAAGTGTTTCGCTATATCCAAAGTAACCACTAACGCCTTATGTATGATATTTTAATAAGGAAATATTTATTTTAAAGAAAATATAGCCGAGTGGCTTTCAGTGGGTTCTGGAGCTGGAGCAGAAATTTTTATACATCAACGGCGAGTAGGGGTCTGATTCGCCTTCCTAACCAAAACTATTTTTGTTCGAATGTAAAGAAACAATAACTGTAAAGAACCAGTTTATATCCTTCTTTCTTATTATGAGCATAAAATAGAAGGAGAAGAAGTCAGGAGGAAGGATTTTTCGTCATTTAGGTTTCTCTCTAAAGCATAAACCAAAATGACTAAAACCTAAACAAATCTATATAATTAAAGCTAATAATTTAAAGATTATTATAATAATTAAAATTTTAAAATTACCACTCTATATTTTATTTTAATCGATAAAGTATGTCGACAATGGTGATACTGGCTCAAAAATAACAACTTACGTAAAATAAAACACGATAAATATTGTTTTATTTCCTTTATTTACATATTATATGGTATTACAAAGAATAATAGTAGAAGTTCGCCTAAAGGCCTAGATACCAGATCATAAACTCCAGAAAAATAAATAAAAATAATAATAGTAGTTTTTAAAATAAAACGTATACCATTTACGTCTACGAAGTACGACAATATTCAATTATACTTATAAGTTAAAACAATTATTATATAAATATGTCACCAATAGATACTAGTATTCAATATTCATATTGTATATAACACACTATATTAGAAATTCCTTCATAGTGAAGTTCTTAGAAAATTAAATATCTAGGACTATCTATTCATATTATATCTCTTTAGTTAGTACTTAACAATTGTAAAATTAACGAAGAGTTATAAACTATGTCAAAGAAAACTATTAAGTCATGTTACATATGGGATGAACTCCTAATGGCAGAAAGTGATCGTTTACCGGCTGTCGCTAAAAGGGTAATATTAAGTTTACTAAAATAAGTATTAGCAGACACGATATCTTGTTTTAACTTAAAAACACTAGCATTATCTAAGTATCTGATTTAATTTTGTAGGCTTCCAGAGTTCAAAGTTTAATTGCTAGTTATAGTCTTATTAATAAATTGCAAGTTGTAAATTCCACACCAGCGTTATATGAAGACCTAAAGCTATTCCATTCTGAAATTTATTTAGAGCATTTGAAGACACTGCAAAAAGTAGATGATGATTATGTGATTGGAATTCATGATGAAGAATTTGGTATAGGTAAGTAATAAGAAGAAAATAATATATTTCATATAGGCTTTAATTATAAATAAGTTTTGTAAATTATGCATTATTTTGATACTTTTTCAACCCTTTTGTGAAATTATTGATCTGCATGTAAAATAAGTGGTTTTGTTAATGATTGCTAACTGAATTTTATTTGATTGTTGTTATTTCCAGGATATGATTGCCAACCAGTATCGGATATGTATAAACTGGTATCAGTAATAGCTGGTGGTTCAGTGGCTGCTGCTAAAAGCATTATATTAGGCATTGCTGATGTTGCTATTAATTGGTTTGGTGGTTGGCACCATGCCCAAAGGTAAATTATAATTTAGAGTAATACTTAATTTGAATAGATTAACTTTGTTATATTGTTTGTAAATAGAAGTACTTTTTTTCAGGTTTTGTGCGGAAGGTTTTTGTTATGTTAATGATATAGTAATATGTATAGAAAAACTAAGGCTGAAGTTTAAAAAAGTTCTATACGTAGATTTAGATGTCCATCATGGTATGAAATGTTATATTTGTTAACATTATAATAATTTCATATACATATGTGTTTATTACCTGTCATGCATTTACTGCACTAACTACTAAATTTTATTATCATTATCATCACCATTCAATAAAAAATAATCAACTGGTCATAGATCTGTCTCCGTGACAGAATGTCCTGCTAATATTTTTTCAGAAAAATAACCATTCTTCTATGTTTTTTCTGTAAAAATAAGTCAAGCTTAAATAAAAACTAAAATTTACTTCTAAGGTAATGGTGTGCAAGATGCATATAATTTAAGCAACTCAGTTTTCACCCTGTCAATCCACAAATATGAACCTGGGTTCTATCCAGGTACAGGAAGTGTGGATGAAGCTGGTAATTTGACTGGAAAAGGGTACACATGCAATGTTCCTTTACATGAATCATATAATGATGAAACAATGGAATATGTATTTGGAAAGTAAGTTTTTTATTTATAGTCTCAGGTATAAAATAAAAAATATAACCCATTAGTTATAATAGCAGGCTTGCTTTTAAATCAAAGGTTTTTACAGTAACTGCATGGCACTGAAATACAATAGACAGAACCATGTACACTTCTGTCTTTTAATACAAGTATGTTACTGATAAGTGTATTAAACAGCTTGGAATTGAGGGAAGGATTATGAAAGTAAAGAATTATCCCAATACAGTCTTAGAATTAGCGATCAGGGTAAGGTACTTAGCACAAAGTATAACTCTCATATAATAATTTCATATATATGTGACCTGGCTCAATATCACTGCGTAAAGTAACCAAAACATAACAAAAAATTGTTAGGGTAAGTTCAGAGTTGAGACATTGACAAAAATATGTTAAAAATATTAATTTTTATATAAAAAAACTTTAATCATTGAAAGTTTTTTTATCTTCCTACTTTTTAACTCTGTCAACATGATATGGCAGCCTTTCGCTGACAGTGATTGCTGAAAACTTGGCAATCAATTAGAGCAAATAATGTAATAAATTCTACCTTATATTTGCAGAAGAAATTATATTAATACTAGTGGAGCCCACAGACGTTGTCCTGCATGATATTTAAAGCGATTAGGATATTAACCGACTGGAGTGCCAGGGAAGGAAGGAAGTACCGACTGCAGTGCCATCTGCCGGGCTGATTTGTGAATCTAAACCATTCCCAGATCCAACCCCTTGAACACACACAAAAATTTCATCAAAATCGGTCCAGTCGTTTGTTCAGTCGAATATCCACACGCACACAAGAAATATTATGTACTACATTTAACTATATTGGTTTTTAAAAAAAAACATTTAAATACCGTTTGGCTTTCAATTTGATATTCATCAAAACAATAGAAGTTCTCAGTTTTATCATTAAGGATTGAATGTTTATTTTTCAGAGTATTTCACAAAGTCTACGATAGTTTCAAACCTGATGCCATAGTGGTTCAATGTGGTGCCG
Source organism: Pieris macdunnoughi (assembly GCA_905332375.1). Taxonomy (NCBI): domain Eukaryota; kingdom Metazoa; phylum Arthropoda; class Insecta; order Lepidoptera; family Pieridae; genus Pieris; species Pieris macdunnoughi. The sequence goes on along the minus strand of CAJOBZ010000050.1, from coordinate 748,627 downwards.
ATGCTTTGGCTGGTGATCCAATGGGAGGAGGTGGGCTGACAATCAAAGGATACTGTACTTGTGTCCAAAATATCTTAGATAAACAAAAGCCTACTGTGCTCTTAGGTGGAGGTATGCTTTATTAGAATTTATATGTACTATAAATACTGACACCTAAAGTTGTATTAATGTTAAAAAGAATTTATGTTAAGAATATTTTTGCTCTTAAAGTTGCTGTTAAAACAGTTTAAATTGTAGTTAGATGAATGTAGGATAATAGAAAAATCTATACCTATTGGGATCCAAATTTTTAATTACAAAATATATATATATGTCAATAATATTTATTTAAGGTGGATATAACTACAGTAATACAGCTAAGCTGTGGGCTTCCATCACAGCTCTAGTTGTGAATGTAGAATTGGATCAAAACATTCCAGAACATGATTATTGGCCTTTCTATGGACCAGATTATATCCTCAGTATTCAGCCTCTACTTGGAAGAGATAAAAACTGTAAAGCTGATCTAGACAATTGCATAACAAAAATTGAAGGTATATAATGTATGAGCTCAATTTCCTTTAAGAAATTTAGTTTTACACAAACAAAACAAAAGTTACAAAGAACCTTTTTTTTGTTTTACATACAAAATTATGTATAAAATAGATATTGTAATGCAAAATAAAATTTCAAAACCCTCAGAGTATATTTAATATTCTTTGAATTGAAGAACGGATTTCTATTGTTATGCTTCAAAAACGGATTTAGAGAACTTGCAGAAACTAAATGTAGTTACATTTGCTTTTTATTGCAGATAATTTGAAATTTATTATTGAAGGTGAAACCATAAAACACAAGACTGATGCAGAAAAACAAAATCAAATTAGTACATATAAAATTTTTAAGGAAACATTGTGGAATAGGCGAAAGAAATTACAGTTTAAAGAAAAGAATGTTTTAATCAATGATGAATCATCCAATAATAATGATGTGTACAATTTTATTGATTAAAGTTCTCAGCTCATATTTTCTTTTCTTACCATTATAAACTTAATAAGTACAAAGTGGGATAGAATTCTGTCTTAGTAATAAAACACCAATATCAAAAAAAATATTTATTTAAGGTTCATTCACTGAACAGTTATTACATAGAAAGATATATTAATGCATATTCTTACATGGAATTAAAATAATCTGAGAATAAAATTACAACAAAAATTTATGAATGATACATAATAAAGGAATCACAATTTTCTAACAAGACAGGAATTTATTTCTTTATATTAATTGTTAAGCAATAAGTTAAAATTATTAACACAGTATTGTATATATGTAGTATGTTTCCCCAAAAAATTTCTTATTAAAATGGTGACAATTACAGAAGAAATGCATGCCCTTAAGCACAGAGTATTCTAGCTCTATGAACAGCCACTTGTCTATATAATGTGGTTGTATAAGGTTTTGTTCCTAAACACCGATAAGACTTTATATACTTAGACAATATTCACTTTATAGGTGACTTTACATTTGTATGTAAGCTTAGGCCAGAGCCACTCATGGTTAAAATTGAATACAGAAACATATTTACTTTAAATTTTTGACTATTGTTTGAAATTTTGAAATAATAACAAAAACTAGTAGAGAATAAAGAATCAATAGCCCAGAAACTGTTAAATCAACTGTTTAAGCCCATTCTATAAATTGAATTTTTATACATATATAGTGCATATAGAATTGCAAGCAATGTGGACATTTAATATTTTTGTATCAGCACAGAAACAGTTTTGTCTTATCTTACATGATTAGATTTTGTATGAAATTATAATAAAGTATTTTTATTGAAATGTCAACTATGAAATACATAAATACTTAACTTGTATTATAATAAAATAATAAGTAAATCTACTGTAGCTAGCAAAATGTAAATTCATACAAGCTAATCATGTAAAATGATTATTGCTGCAAATTTGAATAGTTTAGTCTGATGGTCTCTTTTCACTATGTTTTTTGGTAAACTCTTCTGCATTTTTTGTGAATTTTTTCCGGTCCTTTAAGTATTCTTCAGCCAGCTCAGCACGTAATGGATGTTCTGGTTCAGGGTCATTCACAAGTGCAACTAGGGCTTGTATTACTGAAAGGAACATGTCATAGTTATGGAAAAACTAAAAATGTGGTAAATAGATTATAATATAGTCAAGCCAGCTAACTCCAATGTGACAGTGACAATAAACATTTGTGCTCCAATGATTTATTTATTATTTAAGGTGAATTATCTGACTTCCTTTTGTACCTCCACATTTAAACATTTTAATTTCAGTTGCCAGATAGTTTACTTGAGAAGTGGCTGCCCAACTGGGAAAAAAGTTTCTTCAAATTGCCTATTGTTAGTAATATATTTTTATCAGAAAGATTCACTTCTAAATATTGTAGTGTTCTATAAATAATTAACATTATAAGGTGGAAAACTACCATAGTAAAACTTATTCTCCAATAACATAATAGTTACCTTGGTCAGTCTTAGTTGCTGGTTTCCAATTTTCAGCACTAATGATTGGTAGGCATACTTGGCCCTTTTCATCAATATTAGGGTGATAAATCTTTGTTTTAAAACTTATTTTAGGAGGTTTGAATGGATATTCTGCTGGGAAATTGATCTCAATTCTGAATGCACCTTTATTATAAGGAGAGTTGTCCTGTAAAATTAAATACCCACATAAATGTTGATGATTAGATCCAGAATTATTATTGTAAATAAGAATACAAAATTGACCTAAATAATATTATGGAATAAGAAATAAAACCTTAAAGCTGAAACTTTTGTAATATTCATTTGATGAGTCATCGACGGGAAAAAATCACTTGAATAATACTCACGGGCACAATTAAACCCTGCCAAGTTAATATATTCGATTCATCAACCTGGATATCCCTAAATGACTTCAGCCCCGACTGCCTGATGTCATTCAGCTCCTGAAATATGGACGATCACTTTATATACCGGCAACTAAGAACATACAGCTGTTAATCTTTGATTACTTTACCATTTACCTTAATTGAACACTTTAATAACATCATAGTTCAAAAAGAAAAACTATAAAATAAGCCTTACCTTTTGAAGTCTTCTCGTCGCTGCCATCGTAATCTAATTTACAAAATAAAATTTCTCAAATAAAGTATGAATATTTTTTTTAAATATATTTATATAGTCGTCTCCTTAAACAACATAGTATACGTAATTATTATTATAATGCCGAAAATCCGATTCAGTTCAGCGATTTAATTAAATGAAAATGTCAATGACATGTCTTCGGATCGACGGCGGCCATTTCATTCGTTTCGTTACATGCACAAAAGCTATGTTTTATGATAGTACAAATATTTATAAATTATATTTTTTATTAATAATATCACAATTTAAAATGAGTATGTAATATATTTACAACCAAATCAGCTATATATGTGTAGTGTGTATATATACTTTATCTACACGAAGTAAAATCAAGAGTGGTCCTAACTATCCTGCCTGTCTTTTAAGTACTAGGAGACAGAAACTAGAAAGTCATTAGCGGTTAGCCTACTATTGTTGGCCATTATTCTAATTGCTGTATGTACCTTGTAGATAGCCTGCAGACCCCAGTCTACTTTGGGACGAACAAGTCTTGCTTGAGAGTTAAAACTTAACTATAATAAGTATACATTACATAATGATTACGAGGATTAATCTTACCCTTAGTCTAACTCTTGATCCTTAGTCCTTACCTTAAACTGCGAACTATGACAGCCGTATGTCCAAATACAATGTTTGTAAACAAATATTAACAGTTCATTTTCTAATAGTGTAGGAGCAAATTGTGAAGAGAGTATTCGGCCGAGCCGCCGTCTTTGTTAGTTTATACATTAAAAAAAGCAGAATACAAATAGTGAACGTTTAATGCTTTTCGCTGTATTAATCAAGATAAATAAAATGGGTGTGCGCTTTTTTTTCTGAATATCATTCAAAATGAAACCAAAATGAATTGCAACAAATTTATTTAAAAACGAATACAAACGGGTTTTTATATTTGATATCATTCACAATAAATGTATGATAAATAGACAAATATTGATGGAGTAAGTATTCGGAATCTGTAGTATTTGCGGCGCCCTTTCACATAACTACATATAACGATATTTACTGTAGTAATATGAAAGGGCGCCTCCTTCCGGGTGTATAAAAGAAGATTTGAGAATAGACACTAGCAGCTTTATCGAAATGTATGGATTGTTTTAAAAAAGAAAACCGTAGTGAAGGACTGATATTATGTATGCATATTAATGTCTGAAATTTTTCTATATATACTGAATTGGTGACATTTTCTTTTGAATCTTCATAAGCTTGCTGCACATTGTCTATGACTAAGTTCTGTGAGCACTTTTCTTCAGATACAAATGGTAGAAAAGTATTCAGGGTACTTAGTTTATGGATAGTGTACGATCGTTTATGCTTTAATCTTCGTGGGTGCGGTCGTCGTCCCGACGGCGGTTGCGTTGCCGGCGTCCCCACCCTTCCCGGGGGCGGTCGCGTTGTCGGCCTTCGCCCCTTGGGGCTCCACCCCGCTGGAAGAACGACCCTTGCTTCTCGAAAATACGCTCGTTTGAGTCCACCAAGTTGCCCACCTAGAATTATGTTATATATTACCACTGCGTTCATATAATTTATAATAGGATTATCATTTGCATGATAAACTTAAAGAATAATATTGTTGAATTTATAATATTACGTCGACATATTTATTATATATAAAAGATTATTTTTATTATATCACTAGTATTTATTTATATTATGAGTATTTCTTTTTTCTTTTTCCTACTTGCTATATTAAAAATAATTCCCACCTTATCAGCCAACTGTAGCGCCAGCGCCTGCATTCTAGTGGGCTCCGAGCGATGAAGGATTGCACATTCACTGGGATCATCAAGTGAGGCTAACAATTCTTCATTAATAATCATCTTTGAGACAAGCGAATGCACGCGTTGACGCGGCATCTCGAACATGTCGGCCATAGAACGAAGGGATAGTGAAGCATAGACATGAGCATATGTAAATAAGTAAGTACGGAGTGACTCCTCTCTGATCAAACGACCAAGCATAGCCCGGACGTTGTCGGCGCCAACCATCAAATCCCATACCTGCGAAGAAATTGTAAGTTTTAGAATGCGTTGAACTTGTCATACTCATTATTGATATTGTCAACTAATTAGCTGAGAAATGCTCACATTTTCCTCTGTTTAAAATTAGAATAAAAATATTACTATTGTAGATTGTTGTCAAAAAATAAAACATTCGGAATTCATACGTTATTCATATTCATAGCCCTTTCAGTAACAGTAACTAACTTTTACTGAAACTGAGACTAATTAATAAAACTGATTACGATTACCTTGGCATTCATTTTCTCGTTAACGATGAAGTTAAGGCATGCACGCCAGTCACCGCGTCTCATGGCCCTAGCAGCCGCAACCGCGTGCTCTCGCATCGATTCGGGCGGACCCACAAGAGCCTGACGCTCACTCGCGCGCAAGTTCTGGTAAAACGTCTTACTTATCATACGACGACGGGCATCAAACTCATGTGCAGCCATATACGGTATCTCTATTAACATAGCAGATACCAGATACACACATTCCAGTAACTCCAAGTTTATATGCATATGGAAAGGCATCTGGCGCTGCTTCTCAATCTTTTCTTGCTCTTTAGATCGCTCATGCTGACGCTGCGGCAAAAGACCCTGAGCGAGCAGTTCTTTAGGCTTTCCAGTCATCATTAGCTCAGCTAGACAACCATGTGCTTCTTTTACATTTCCTCGACGGAATGCACACAGACCTAGGTTGGCCATAGTGCGGTTGTACAAAATCTGAGTGCTGGGATCGGAATGCTGAACATTCTCTTGTAAATGAGACATCAGCAAGAGATCACGCGCTTGGAACCAGTTATCATGCAGAGCGTGATGATAGATGTGCGACAAGATGGCACGCGTACGTAGACGATCAGATTCGTCGTTTGCATAGATGTATTTGCAAAATTTCTCCATCTTCTTAATAGAAGTTTCCTCGCTAGGAGGTTGATCTTTCTTCACGGCACGTGGGTCGAATTTATAGTAAAGATGATCAATTTTACGAAGATAAGCACGGCATATTTCTTGAGGGGTGCCATCACGCTCCACAACTTGACAGACTCGGTCAATCAGAGCCGAGACTCTCACTTCATCCTTTAATCGCTCAACATATTCATTGGAATGAGGATCACATTCCTTCAAAAGTTTAGTGAACTCATCATCTAATCGCTCAAGCGCTATTAGCAAGCTGCCTCTAACTTGAAATGGAGCAGTTACAAGTTGCTCTGTTTCGTCTGTGATTGTTTCACTAAGCACCATGTCCTCATTAGCTAAGAGAATAGTTACCATATGATCCACGTTTTCAACAAGCCGTGACCAATATTCAGGTTTCATAGCATCAGACACCTTAGGGTTGTAATCAAAGAGTGCTGCAACAGTGGCTGCGCGTAGTTTTAACTGAAGAGCATCACCAAGATTGTGTTGTGCAGCGACAGTGCGCAGTTCATGTAATAGTTCTAGTTGGGCACGGCGGTCTGTGCGTTTTCGGCCTCGAGCCGCACTGACCTCTCCCAGTTTCTTTACAACAAGGGCAGCATCAATGTCACTATCCTGTGACAAAAAAATCTTAATTATCTTCCTATAAATGTAATTAGACAAAACAAACTGGCATAAGTTATATATTTTGATAGTCAATATATTTAAGATCTAACAATCAAATACACATTATTTGGCTTCAACATAGAATTGTTACAAACCCAACACTTTTTACTAACACAACGGTTGCCTCAAACAGATTTCTTATTAGCTATAAGATGGCCTGTTTCACTCTATAATCAAATATAATAGCTGACCTCCACTTAGCCTTTACATATAATTTTATGTACCTTTTTTCGTATTATTTACATTTTGCTAATTTGTCACTATTTCATAATGAAACTGTATAATATTAGCAAAGTTATATAGTGCAAGGGAGATGAGGTTTACAATTAATCTAACTTCTTTCTGACAATTCATAAGTGTACTTGTTTACCTACATGAATAAAGATATTTTGAGTCTGAGTTGAGTTGTTTTCTCATAAACTGAATAAATTTAGGACTATGCGATTCTTGACTCATTAGAGACTTTCTGAAATAAGTTAAGCTATAGAACCACAATTTTATAGAGTTTGTATAAAAAGTTTTCAGTCCACATTTTTGACAACTGTAGTACTAGTTCTAACAGTATGTTTCAAACATTTTAATGGCATTAATGACTGTTATTGTACATATAGTTACAGCTTTACAATGTAAAGATAATGGATATAATAAAAAATTGTGTTTGTTTGTTAATAAAATAGTTAAGAATTTGATGAATTGCCTACCAGTCTCAGATTTTCATGCCAGCTACTAATGGCCTATACAGGCAACATAAAGAATATGATGAAAAGTTTGGTATATAAAGAACATGACTGTTGATTGAGGTATATATTGTAATATCTCATAGACAAATTGTTTTACATACTTCGTGATCACCTGGAAAGTCGAAAATAATATTAACAATAACGCGTAATTCAATCCCCGTCCCGCATCGTAACGTTTTACAAAATTACAAAAGGATAAAAAAATTCGTTACGTAATACTTGAACGCTCCCCACATACAAAATTCCACAATAGATATACAAACCTTAGCAAACATTTTTGGTTTGTCAGAAGTAGCAGCACCTTTTCTTACTGTCTCCCATTCACCACCATCATCAACCTGGTCTTTCTTGCTCACTTTGCCCACCCTCTCACGTCTCTCTCTTCTGGCCCTGCGCCTGTCTCCCTCTTCATCATCATCCCTCTCTGTTGCACGCTTAAGAAAGCGCTCACGAAGAGTAGCAGCCCCTCGGGTTTCGTCATCAGAACTAGAACTAGACTCAGAGGAACTGGATCCCCAATCCATGGAATCAGAGGATTCATCCTCTTGAGGAGCTGGCCGACGTTGTGGTTCTGGTGAACGACGAACTTTAGGCTTTTCTTTAACTTTTTCTTCTTCATCTGACTCATCAGACGATGGTTCATCTACAGAAAAAATTACAATTATAATCACTCTTATATATTTAACTATAGAAGTGTTAATAATGTGGGCTACTTTTTTGTGGAAATCTCGCTGTTGGCCTTAAGGGCCTTTACAGCTCAGCTCGGGCGAGTTTCAGTCACTGTTTTGGCGAGTGTAGCGCGGCCTGAATGGGCGTTTCTCCCGCGACTAGCGCAAGGGCGTCTCCTGTGAGACTCGAACCTCACAACAAGTCACCCTGTGAGGACCCAAGCCGAGCCGTAGTAGTAGCCGAATGTGGGCTACTCTACACTCAAGGCATATTTATGCAAAAGAATTCTCTGCTATTGTTTATTAGTATTATTTGTATAGCTTTTACATAAAACACTAAAACAGTCTCATTAAACTGATCAGCACATAATTCACAACATCTTCTTCAAATGATTTTTATTATTTAATAACAGTAGATTTAGCTAGGTTTCAATAACAGATGGGTGATAAGAAAATCTTAGTTTGAAAGGTTTACTATAGGTTTTTATTACTATTGCAATTATTTTTTATGAAAAATGCTAACTCACCCTTACGCTCTTCATCATCATCTGGAAGATCAGGATTCTCACGAAACTTTACAATTTCAGAATCAAACTCTTTAGTATATTTTCTTAGTTTCTGTCTCAAGGAGGTCAAAGCTTTGCTGTTTCCTTTAGACATGGCCTTTCTGCTTTCACGATCATTCCAGGCTGATGTAACCCAGTCTTCTAACTCTACCAGAGCTCGAATGAAGAATCGTGGTGCAATTCCATTTTCTTCCTTTTGAATGACAGAAGAAGCTCGGGTGTATGCCCTTTGTAACTCCTCAAATGAAGCCAAAGCAGAGGAGAAATCTTTGATCTTACGATGATTTCTTATTGAATGAATGAATCCTTCCAACTCTTCATATCTCTTTTCTTTCATAGACCGCACAACACGCTTTGTTTCCTCTTCATCATCGCTGAACTGAAAAATATAATCATCCTAACATCAGATCTAAGGATCTTTTTGAAGCACCTTACATTGTTAGATGGGGATAACATGCTGAAGATACTATGTTCAATGTTGTGTAATACTTTTCTGATTTTGAAAGTTAAAAAATAAAAAACTATGAGTAAGTTATAACCCTCACCGTGTAAACGGGCGCAGGTGCTCGTACTACATGCTCCTCCTCTGAAGAAGTTTCAGACTCAGAGTCTGTGCCAGTTGCAAAGAAACGACTCATGATTACTACCGGCTAAAATTTCACCTGGAAAATTGTTTAGATTCATTAATATGAACAATTTTGATTCATAATATTAATATATATTTATACAATATTTCCTAATAATCAAGAAGTAGATACATTGTAATATGGATAAGAGGTTATGCATATTATTGTTAATTATTAGAATATTATACCTTCAAATGAAATAAAATTTTATGAAAACTGTTTTTATGTGAGTGTAGATTGTGCAAAAGTTCAATCATGAAATTAATTACTTAATTATAAAATTTTATACACTGAAAAATGCGCCCACGAATCACTACAATCTACACGTCAAAAGGCAACCGCTTACCGCAATGCCACAGATGACAGATCAGATATTAGTCACATTACACATATATTAGAGTCTGGCTAATGAACGAAGATAATTGAATTTTTTTTAAACTTTCGTTTGGCAACACAGAATGTCATTGAATTTCTTAGGTTAGTATGATTTATTGTCTTGATACTTCATGCAATTACTCATTTTTATTTCTATTAGATATTTTTTCATATAGTTAACAGGTATAATAGCCTAAACTTGTTTTATTTGATAGAATATTTCGTTTCTTTCGCAGGATTTGATTATTCCGAATAAAGTTGTGTTTTATAATAAATATAGTTTTAGTTTTCCATGCAATGCTAGTCATTTTAAGTATCAATAGTAAAATACTAAATACGTATAGTATTTAATTTCATAGAAATACAGTTACTGTCAATGTAAAAAATAATAAAATAAAATTAAGTATCAAGTAAGTTAAATCCACAAAATATATCAAACTTTTAGGGATACCATACTATTTTTTTTAATTTGACGCGCTATTTCGTTATCATCTTTCCAGACTCTAGTAGTGGCAAGGCACATAGATTATTAGCACGGACTCCATTACCTAGTATAAAACCTACTACCATTCTCGATGAGATGTTGCCACAGATTTCTTATTAGTAAAAATCAAACTTAAAACTAAAAATACATCTATATCTAAAAATACAGTGAAATGGTTGGAAATTTATCAAGAAACAGAACAAATTATGACAATATGTAATATCAGATATTTTTTATCAACTGACTGAATGAAAAGTAATTTTGACAAAGAAGAACATTTTAATATATTTCTTTGTTGATAAAGAGTAGTTAGGAAGTGTGATAGAGAAAGAGCGAGTGAGACTACGAAGAACGAACGAAGGGAACGACTTGGGCGAAAATAATAAATACGCGTTCAAAATTTTAATATACTTGATTTGTGGATACGTTCATAGAAGACATAATTTGTTTCGTAAGTTGTATTGGTAGTGCGGTAGGCCGTGAGTTAAAGCTTAGGTTTCCTAGAAAAGCGGTGCCGTTAACTAACGGCCATCATTTCACACGGTTGTTAAGCTTAGGTTTCCTAGACAAGCTGGGCCGTCTATACTTTTTAACATAATGCAAAAAAACAATCATTTTCGCTCGTCCAAGTTACGTTTCCACTCATTGTATTAATTAAATATGGGCACCGCTACACGCGCAAAACGTTGAACTAATGTTTATCAACGCTATGACGGCGTCATGCAAGTGACAGCACCGCTATTTGATGTTACGGTGACACTCGACGTTCTCTAGAAAACCTACAGCTCCGATGTTATTTAAAGACAACGTATGCGTGACGTCACCCAACGTTACATTACGGCCGTTAGATAAAGGCACCGCTTTTCTAGGAAACCTAAGCTTAACACTTAACATTGATGTTCGATTCAGTTAACATTGATGTTACGATATTTTTCGTATAGCAACATCGATGTCAAAACATCGATGATCTGCTCTGCTCACAGCTCAAGTGTTCACTGCGAATTACGCACCAAGTGCCAACATAAAAATTGAAAAATATTATAAAACTATAAAATATGTATGAAATAGACATAGAATTTATTTATGGATAAATTGAAATCATAAAAATGGAATTTACAAGTTTAATTGTTCCTCTCACGACAAATATGTGTCGGACATGTTTAGTAGAGTTCGATTCAAATGACGACACCATGTTTATGAAAATACAGGATCTCATTGAACATGAGAACATAAAGATCAAATTAATTGATATATTGGTTTTTCTCAATTGCTTGGAGGTATGTTGAATACTGTATAACTATTTAATTAAGTATTCCCAACCTATAGTTGATCTAATGATTACTTATGTTTCCAGCATAATGATGAAGAAAATTGGCCTCAAGGTATATGCTCTACATGTGTAGCTACAGCTATAATGGCTTATGGTTTTAAGCTCAACTGTTTGAAAGCTAATGCTACTCTCACCCAAATTCTAACTATACAACCTCAACTTCCACTGAGTTCTGATTTAGATAATATTGACATAAATGTTGTTTATCAAGACCATGAATATGAGCTACCATTTTTTACCAGTCAGTCGGTTTTAGATTTTGAGTCCAGCTTGCCTGTAAATAAAGAACTGACTCCATTACCCCCGGTAACTGAGATAACAGCCACGGAACACCCACCAAGGACAGTTGGTGATAAAAAATATGCATGTTCCTTTTGCAACAAATCTTTCACAAGGATATTTAGTTTAAGGTATCACATGGCCAAGCATAGTGGTTTTCAGAAATATTTGTGCCCTAAATGTGGCAAAAAGTTCTACACAAATAATGGATTGAATCAACATCTTATTTCCCATAAAGATTCTCAATTTAAATGTGGATTTTGTAACAAAACTTACAAAACTAGACAATCATTGAAAGAGCATTTCAGATTAGCACATTCAAACAACCGCTATTCATATATATGTGTAACATGTGGAAAACAATTCACAGTTAAATCCTCACTTATGAAACACACAAAAATTCATACTGGCCAAAAACAATTTTCATGCCCACTATGTCCCAAAACCTATACCAGGGCTTCCTATTTGAGAAGTCATAGTCTTATTCATACTGGTGAGCTGAAACCTAAACCTTTTCAGTGCACTTACAATGAGTGTAACAGAAGTTTTTCTAGTAAACATTCACTATTAGTACACTTTGCCTATGCTCATTCTAGTGAAAGACCACACAAATGTGATATTTGTTCTAAAGGATTTGCTACTACATCAGGCTTGAGAGTCCATAAAGAATCACACACAGGAAGTAAAGAAGTGACATGTAAGATATGTCGAAAAAAGATTTCAAACCGAAGGGTTTTACAAAAACACATGAGAATTCATCAAGAAAGTCAGTAAGAAGGCTATGAGTATGATTCAACTCCCAGTAGTTTAGGCTTCAGTCTGAGTATTGTTATTTTCTATTCTTAAGCTGTATGAATCAATAAAGACATGAAGTGATTTTTTTAGTATTGTTACATATTAATGAAATGTCAGTCTTAACATGTATTTTCTCAATAAGAACCTTTGGTGAAGTGAAAACACTAACTTTCTAATAATTCTAAAAGTGATAAAAAAGAAAGTAAACATTAAGTGTGTATTTTTATTATTTTCTGTATATTTTACAAACTTGTGAAAGCAGCATTAAACAGAAATGTGATAGATTACAATGTTAACAAATTACTTTATATAGTTACCTGTACCATTGTTTAAACAATATTAGTAATAAATAAAATTAAACTGAATACATTTCTACAGTAATATATACCAGATACATCTATTACAGTAATAACTATAATCACTATAAAAAAAGTATGAAATCACACTAAGGCTATGTTTTGCTATTTATACACTGACATTAAAAGTTTTCTATCTAATCAAATTTAACTGAATAAGAAATGTAAGGATTTACATGATATTAAGAGCAGTCTTATTTCTTTTGACTTGCTCATTTATATATTATTATGATATTGGAATGAAGTTATATTACTTTCCCAATAACTTGTTCATTTGTTTATTTTGATGACCAATTTTTATGTCAGCTGTATCAGCTTTATCTGTAATCTCATCTATTAAATGGTTTTGAGTTTCAATTTCATCACCAAGAGCCATTCCCAAGCCTTTTAATCTAGAAATATGATGAACCATTTCATCCAAATTGTCATCTAACATTTTATTTACACGTTGAGTATCAGACATTGGTTCTAATGTAGTTTGTTCCTGGTTTAATCCTCTCAGACGTGTAGTTGGGTGACTACTAAATCGCTCATCTGGTGAAGAACCACCAATACCATCAAGTGTTTCTCCTAACTTACTACTGGGACTTGGGTTTATACTAGAACTTGTAGACGCTAAACTTTTAGGTGGAGTTTGATCAGATTTACCTGAGAGGTAATTTTTAAATCCATAAAACACAGATTTGATACCATTGAGGTGTTTCTGGCTGTAAGTCAAGTTAGTGTTGATTTCATCCAACCTTCTACTTGTATTTTGTAGTTGTTCACGTTGACGGGCGAGTTCTTCGGCAGTTGCAATTCCGACTTGCTCCGATTCGCGAAGTAAACCGATGCTCCTAGAAGAAGAATCAAGAGTACGCTGTTCGATTTCCTTTTGTTTCAGTAACATTGTTTGTCTTTGTCTCTCCAAGTCTGCGATGTATGATGACGTTTGAGTCTGAGGTTTAGGGGGCGGCCTTCTTGATGCGAAACTATTAACAAAGGTGTCATCATCCACATCTTCATCTTCAAAGAGATTACTAGTATTACTTATATACTTATGTCCCGACATGGTAAAAACACACTGAAAAGTCTATCTAGAAAATACTACCGTCTTTGTTTATGCAATTATTTTTGATAACTATTGTGACATAGATACTTAATAAATCTTTTTTAGCACAATACTACACAACAATATTCAATGGCGGATTTAGAATATTATTAAACAACGGAAACTGATAAAATATAGTTTTCCAGTAAAATACAATTAAAATTTTAGAAATTGGAACCGTATAAAGTAGTAAGGTAAGTCTTTAGTCCTTACTCCTTACGATTACACTACAATTTACAAATCAAAATTGACAATTGACATATTATAATTGATTTATTTTCTAATACCCACCTAGAGAGTCGGCTACAGTTCTTCGACCGGGCTAACTACCTTACGAAATAACTACTAAAACCGTGCTTGTTTGTTTCTTCTTCAACCAAACTATCAAAAGTATTAACAAAAATCAATATAAAAATATACATTTTACTACACATATGTGTGAAAAGTATCACTGAAGTCAACTAAAAAAGACAGTGTGGTCGAAAACCTTTAGCTTAGCCACGAGACTAATAGTTTAAATAACAAAATTATTATTTTTTTCTTCTAGAATAGACACACTCTTGACGTGCTTACTGTTTACTGTTTAGAGTTTAGACTTTAGCGTAATTATAAATTATTAAAACTTTGCTGTGAATTGACATCTGTTGTTTTATGTTTATGTTATTTATTATTATCAATCATCATAGTAAAACTTTAAATATCTCCTTGATATGTATTAAAAGATCTTTAATTACGTTATACTTCTGAATTTAATTTTTTTGTCTTAAATTTATGTAGTATATTGGTTTTTAATGATATTGCATATTGCGAAATAGAAAAATGTTATATAAAATGTTGTAACCGTAGTAACTGTATTGTTAATCGAAAATAATTATAAAACATATTTCAATTAAAAATGCTAGCAGCAAAAGGTACACCTCATCCTTTCGTAGCTTCTCTTAACTGTAATTTAAAAAAAAAAACCTTTGCTATATTGTAAATTATTTTCTTTCAGTTAACACGGAGACAGAAGAGCAAAATAGAATAAGATTTCAGGTGGAACTAGAATTTGTGCAATGTCTTGCCAACCCTAACTATATCCATTGTAAGTTATATCTTAGCTCAGTTCTATATTTATCTCTTATTCCATTATACATTATTTTTCTTTATTTCTCATCTATCAATCTAATATACTAACTCTATAAATTGTTTAGTTTTAGCTCAAAGAGGGTATCTTAAGGAGCAGACCTTTGTAAATTACATAAAATATTTACAATACTGGCGAGAACCAGATTATGCTAGATATCTTAAATATCCTATGTGCTTGCACTTTTTAGAACTTTTACAACATGAAGCATTCAGGAGAGAATGTGTTTCGGCTCAGGTATTTTTACATTACGGTTTTATTGTTTAAATAATATGTTCTATGGGCAAGTTACCATCACTACATATTACAGAATGGGAATCAATCTAGAATGAAATAAAGCCACTGGGATGTTACTACAACATATTTATCTATTGTTTACCTGCAATGTGCAACTATTGCCAACTCTTAACTTCAGCACATTTGTTTATATCTTTTTTGTACAGAGATTTCCTGATTTATTTTACATGTCACCTAATTTTTAAAATTAAAATATCAGTAAATAATTGTTTTTCTTTAGGTGTGTAAATTTATGGATGATCAAGCTATACTACTATGGCAACACTACACAAGAAGAAGAACACGTACATTGCAACCTCCAGATGTGCCAGCACCACCAACTGCTCCCAATTCAAACCAACATGGTCCTCCAAGACAGCCATAGTAATAGTGTGTACATTTAAAAGCTTATAAAGAATGTTCGACAGCTTAATAAAGGGTTAAAAAGGGGAGAAGAAAATCAAACATTTTATATTATTTTTCTTCCATTAATTTTATTAATAAATAAATACAGTGTAAACTCTTTATAACGTAATTCGTTACAACGAAAATCACTCCATAACGTAAAAAAAGATATAATTTGGTTGGCTTAACACAAACCCAAGCCTTTAACAATAAGCCTTTGTTATTGTTAATTCACTGTTTATAACGCAACAGCTACTCTCTATTACGAAGAAATATTTTCATATTAAGACATCAAAAACATACTGAAGTGTAATTGTTTTTATAATAAGATACCAAAACAAACATATTGCGGTGCCGAAGTTTCGAAAAACGCATCTGAGGTCATAAACAGCCGTCTCGCCTTTGTTATTGTTAATTACATTAACACAAGTGCCATTATTCTTAGATTACATTGCCTGTAGGAAATTTTAGTGGTTACTAAACGCACCACCGTGACCTATCTATTATATACATATAAATTATTGTAATTGGTTAAATTTGGTGCTTTTTCTCTTCTCCCCTACATTGATAACTCTCTATAACGAAAAAAAATGCTCGGTCCCAATGAAATTCGTTATAAAGAGTGTACATTGTATGTAAATTTAGTAGTAAGTTTGGCACATTTGTGGCACTGCTAAGTGTTTTTTTTAATGGTACCATAGTCTTTAATCAGTAATTGAAATATCTCATTGTCTAGTCAGTCAATCATGACTACCAGACAACACTATGAACATAATTTTATATTTGACTTAGTATGGTGATCTGTAAATTATGCTACAATAGATATTAACATGTTTCATAATGGTCACACCACTAAAATAATTTTTTACAATAATTATCTTGTAAAGAAAGATAATTGATTATGTCCTACAATACAGCTTTTGTAGAACATTCAACGGTTTTATTCGTAGAAACTTCATTTTCACATTACATTAATGAGACTGCTATTCAAATTAATTCAATAAAACTCTTTATTTTTACTTAGGTAATTTATTTCACAAATGGTCGAACGCGTTGCCTTCGTCGTGCGACACACATGACTCGTAATGTTAAAAAGTACAATAGTTCTACAACACTCATCATACTGAATCCCATGCATAGACCCAATAAGCCGCCCGTATTAGCTAAAATATATGATCATATTACAAATTTAATAGAAAAAAGTATAAAAATTGTTTACTACAAATACCTTATAATGAAATGTATATTAAATTATAATAAATTGAGTCTTGGCTTCAGATTTCTTAAGTTTAATTAATAATTTTATCGCTACTCCTTTTTTATCGTCAGCCAGCAATCGAAACACTTGGCGTTGATATAGTGAACGACGTTCAGTTTCGGTCATTTGGAGGCAAAGGTTAAATTATCCCCTTAAGACGCTTGGTGTGTGTATAGTAGTACGAATGTATAAAGCGCAAATTCGGCCCCACGTGGAGTACTCTTCTCAGCTCTAGGAGGTCCCCAGTACCAGCTCTTTCCACTTGACCTGACCGTATGCAACAAAGAGAGGTTCAACTCGTCGACGACCAACCCCTTTCCGATTTTTTTCTCTTGATCCCTTGTTGTTGCATAGAGATGTGCGGTGTTTCTGCATCTTCTACCGCATTTGCCACGGGAAGTGTTCAGAGGAGTTGTTCGGATTAATACCCTGCAGCTGAGTTTCATCATCGGACGTCAAGGCAGAATACGAAATTTCACCCGTATCACCTCGACGTCCGTTCCACAACTGAGCGGTTTTTGGCCGCGCACCGCCACTATGTGGAATCAGCTGCGAACTGTAGTATTTCCGAAACAATTCGACTTAGGGTCGATGAGCGTACCAATTCAAGTAGGAGGCCAACAACGCATTCGCAAGCCCTCTGGCATTGAGAGTGTCCATGGACGGTAGTATCACTTAACATCAGGTGATCCTACCCGTTTGCTCCCTGTTCTTTAAAAAAGGCGCTATAGCCTGATGACATCGTCGTCGATTTTTGGGTCTTCGTCTAGTGCCTGTATTCTACAATGCCAATCAAAGTTAAGTCTGGTTTCACAGTGCTATCAAACAAATGGCAAAAAAACATTTCATCACAAAAGTATACTTACAAAGAAACTCTGTCAAACCAAATATTTCCCCTTTAGTGAACCTAAGAAATGTCTTGTCCTCAAAGTAGAAATGTATGACTAACATATTTGCTCTGCAACCGATTAATCCAATTATTTAATTAGCCAAGCAACTAATTGCCATAAGTTAACAAGTAGTTACGTGAAATATTCCGATGTCATGTTACGCGACATTTGTAGGCTTTGCGCGTAATTAATGATGAGGTTCTTATTCAGTGGTGCTGTGCTTAGTCGTTCTAAGTATGATATTTCTGTACAAGAGGGAAGACAATCTTCGCATGATTGGTCATTGTCTGGAGAATTAAAAGACATATTAAATCGTTAAAAAAAACATCTTAACCTTGTAAAAACTGATTTATTTTATTATTCTTAACCTGATATATTTTATGCTTTTATCAGTGTAATGCAAATGTTTCATCATTTTAACTGAAGTTTCTACTCATATCGTCCAATTTAAAAAAAAAACAGATCAGTGTTTTAGTCTACAACACGTCTATTAAGACCTTATTTCTATTCTTTACAACTTTAAAGCATTATATGGTATATTTGATGTAGTCGGTAGGCTTTTAAATGGATGGGAAATAACAAAAAAACGATAACGGAATAAGTGCTACTTACTTTTAGGAAAATTTTTCCATATGTCGCTATAACACTTTGCATCGGCTTTGCCACATATCCTCGTGGTTTTGTTTTCTAAAACATATGTCTAGTTTCAGAAAATTCTTTTACATTATCAAATTATTTTAATTAAATATTATATTTTACTTGGCATGTAATAAAGGACACATTTGCATATTTCCAACATTCGTCGTGCTTCGCATTCCATTTGACAATTTTTGAAGGTGTATGTTCTGAAAAAATTGGTTTGTAGGAATAAAAGTATATTCCGGCTAGCTTTATCATTTCTAATTTGTCAAGATCCTGTTACAATTACAATATTGTTGTGTTAATTCTTGTGCTACAAGCTAATAAGATGCTTTATTTCGTCATGCGAGGCCAACAATACATCTGCAAGGTGATCTATACCTACTTCATTCTTCGTGCCCCGTCTGCTGAATAATTTACCCCTTATACTTTATTTAGGTATTTACAAGTTTTTATTTCGTATTTGATATATATAAGGTTTTAGATAGTAAAAGTAGGCTAACCTGTAGAAAACCAAATTCCGCTCACTTGAAAACAGGCAAAATCTCTTACTAACGTCAATGTCTTTCAAGGCAGGTTGTGCGTCCAAAATCCGTGGTTTTACAGCGACTCTAGCTTCAATTCCTGGTCCATAAATTTCTCCTAATTTAGCAATCTTAGGGGTTTCAGTGGGATTATGCAGGAGAATCTGAAAATAACCATGTTTCGTATGCTTTATTGCCTATACTTGGTCAAACGGCATTATAAGTAATAAATATAAATGCTGTAAGATCTTTCTGCTACTGAAATGACCACGGGCAACATACATTCAGAAACCAATGTCTCCTTATACACCTATTACGATCAACAATACATACTTTCTGGAACAATTTATATAGACTAGAGCAAAAGCACGTACTTTAAATCCAACACTTTTGGTAGAAGCACAGTAATATTCAGCAATGTTTGCATCTAGTATTAATGTCAATCCATGGTCCGTACCGATTCCTGCAAGAAATTATCATTCTTTTCTTTCTAAATATTTGCTTTTTGAATCTATGCTATTGGAATCAACACGAAATCATATATTATTATATTTATTTTATTATTATTATTTTGCAATATGTACATATATACATATATATTTAATATATATAAGATATAACGCAGAATGGTTATGACAAAGAGCGGCTCTAGAAAGTAAGTATACATATTATATAGATTTTAAGTATATATGCACTGTCATTATAATTAAAATAATTTAAAAAAAAATCTTTTCTATGTATTTCAAAATATTTGTACGTCATGGTATTTCTATTTTTCAATCTTTTAGATACCTATCAGTAAATAAATATACCTTGAGGTTTCCATGGAAATCCGTCACGTGGAGCATCGTCAGGGTATCCATTTTCCGGAGTCCAATCTACAGCTGGTGATGGAAATGTTATATTCATGTCGTTCAAATCTCTCCTGCAATTCAATTATTTTATTAAGCAACCATCCTTGGAACACTTAGCTTTATTGACAGGAAGTTGCAAACCGATTAAAAGGATATATCTAGTCAGCGAATTAATGCGATAACAACCTTAGATCTTGTGTAAATTACTGAATTCCTGAGTAAATTTTACCTAAAGAATGCTAAAATTAACTAGCAGTTCTATGCAATGCAAACATTCTGCCGACAATCGCCGGTCTCCAGGGTTATCCTCTTTGAGCTTTCTCATCGAAAATTTTAAGGTGAAACTATTTTTTTGTGAAACTTCGCCTTTTTGGTGACCGAAGCCTCAGGAAACTTCATAAAGGAAAATATTTAACAGTATTTTATTGCAAGCTTACGGATTTCTAAACATCATTTCCCTATGTACGACATTAAATGTGCAGCAAAGGCCTTCATCAGTGAGCTGAGCATTGAAGAGATCTTGGCATTTCAATATTTCAGAGCTCCAGATGCATATTGCTAGCATTTCCTCACATGGTTGTGTTACCTAAAAAAATATCTCGTGATTATTGTACTTGCTTACATATGAGGCTGCCGTTATATAGAACATTTAAGACCTTATTTTTTAAATACAGTAGTAGTATACAGAGTTGTAACAATTATGACCGAAGAATGTTATTTAAAAAAATATTTTTATTGAAGATTAACTAGATAAACCTTTCGTGAGTTCTGTAGACTGAAATTTATATTATAGTTCCAACTAAACAAGTTTCCAAACTTCAATTCAAAATTCGAAGATAGACAGACAATTTACATTATTTAGACATCAATAATAATAAACTTTGCATAGATTAAATGATTGATATCGAAACTGTTTCTAAGACATTCAGAAAATTATCAAATGAATATTCTTTTTTTTTGGGGAAACAAAGATGTACTTACGTTGATAAGAAATGATCGCGTGTGATCCCAATCCGCGCTCTCAGCAATTGTGTCTTCAAACAGATCTGCATCGGTTTGTGTAGAACATAAACTTTCAAGTAGTTTCTTTTCGAGGGAATTTCTGTAATTTTTGTTAAATCTAGATAAGATCACTTGTCTCACTATCATCTATGAACAAATAACATATAAAGTTCCAACTCTCTTGAAGACTTTGAACACTCTTTATTACTTACCCAGAAGCCATATACCGTTCCGCAACAGATTTTTTCGCCTGATTAACATTGCAGATCGTAAGTGCCGGAAACGGAAGCTTGTTAAGTGGCATATCTTCCGGGTTGATGCTCACTATCATTGGTGACTTCCGCCACTTGGCGTAAACGTTCAGGATAAAGAATCCTGCGCAGACTATAGAACATAGAAATGCTGCTAGCCAAAAAAATCTGAAATTAAGTAATATCAAATATATTTAAATTCAGTTTATTATCATTGAAAGTTCGTAATTATAATATTAATTTCAAACAGCATAATTATACCTTTCAAGCCAAGTTAACTTCTTGTCGCCGATGTACCGTAGACCATGCAAAGTAGACGTTAGCAAATAATCTCTCAAATCTTGAGGAAATCCTTCGATAGTTTCTTGTGTTTTATTTTTCTTATAATTCTGGTTTTAATAAAAAATCATGTGTAATATTAGTTGTTAAACAAAGAAAGTAATATTTCACTTCGAGTCGATTCGAGGACCTTTTCTGATCTTTGTGATACGTATTTATTATAGGTATATTTTTCTTAAATCAAAATTCACAGTTTCTAACAATTTCTTTCTTTTATTTTTAATGGTTCACCTAAGTATTAGGTCTTATATATACCTAACCAATGCAGCCTGTTAATGTAATGATCATAAATTAAGCCACCTACCTCAATACTACTTAAAGTAGATTTATTGAAATTCCAGCTGTACCAAGGAGTGTTAAATGGATTACTGTGAGATATCCATTCATTTTGCTAAAAATACTTTAAATTATATTCACGATCGTTGCCAAAATTATTATATTTATCCAATAAATATAAAAAAATTTATCTCGCCCATGGGCGGCGGTGTCACTTAACACAGGTGAGCCTCCTGCACACTTGTTTTATTTTCTTATTTATAAAAAATATATGTGAATGAATAGTGCCTAGTGACACTCAAGTTATATTGTATTAGTAGGTACATTAACTAATATTAGTTACCTTTATAGAACTGGAAGTTTTGTTCCGTTTCCCGCGGCTTTTAGATACCATAGCTAAAGCCTTATTGCTTGAAAACCTTAGTTGTGTCTATAATTTTTTGTACAACCAGGGCAAACGTCGACTAGTTGCAAGCTAATTTTCCACAGCCAATATTTGTAGTTTAATCAGTTGATTGCTGCGATCGAGTGATACACCGTCCTTGCAACGCCCCCGATACTCGCTCTTGATGGCAAAATTATATATTATTTTAATGTAGAGTTATCTATTTGTCCCTGTGACCTTAACTTGTAATTATAGTTACTACTTATCGTAAATCAACTTAAACAGCTATAATTTACTAGTCTCGTAATAGTCTCTCAGACAATTTAATTGTTTTCGTTGGTGTCAGTACAATTAAGTAAAAAATTATCTTGAAGAAAGTTAATAAAATTTATAGGTCTATTTTTCATAGGTTTAATGAATAAATTGCTAAAGTAAATGGCGTTTTCGAAGGAAAGAAATCAGTTTTAACTCAAAGTATACTCGTACAGCGATTAAAAAATATAAAAAATATTTTCATTTTCGTTGAAACTTAATGTAGAAGTAGTAATAAACATCATCGTTTAAAATGTTGGTTACACTTACCATTATTAACTATATTATGCTGATAGCTATAAAGATTTCGTGTCCATAAACGCCTAATTCTATGTTAGTTACAGTTTTCGATCAAGATGCTCACGCGATCCTGATAGTCCTGACATGCTAGTTATTTTTATGCTTTTAAATTTCTATAACAGATAATATAATGTAAATATCAAAATATTTAACAATACATTTTTCAAACAGGCTCGAGTATTTTATTTTATCCCAAATACTGGGTGGCCGCAAAAGTACTGGCACTAAAGAAAATTTGTTTATTTTTTTTATATGACGATAGTTTTCATTCTGTTGTTGAAAATTGTGTAGTGAACAAATGTAAAATACACTGAAAATAAACATGGACCGTTTTAGTCCCCAAGAACGTGGAATAATCGTGTCAATGTTCTTACGGAATAATTCATCAGTGATAAAAACACAACGTGAATTTCGTCGACGATTTCCTGCACCAGTCCAGAGACTTCTTTCTTTGGGGTTTTTTGAAATCTCGGGTGTATGTGAACAAACCACAGACTCTCGCAACTCTAAAAGAAAACATTCATAAAGAAATAAGGAACATATCGCAGGAAGTATTACGGCAAGTTTTGCAAAATGTCATAAATAGGGCTCAAATGTGCATCAACTCTGGAGGTCACCATTTAAAAGACATCATCTTTAAATCCTAATGGTACGAAATTTAATGGTACAAATATACATTTAAAAAAACCTAAATCTAGTTTTCTAATTTAGAAAAAATGTTATAGCTGAACCAAATAGGTAGTCTTTACTTTTGCGCCACCCAGTAGCTAGACTAATAAAAAAAAAAGAATAAGGATAAGATTTTATTTAATTTGTACTTATAACATTAATTTAGTATGTAAATTGGAAAAACAGCACAATCGTTGATTAGCCTATGTATATTTGTTTTATTTTTAATGAATTGCTGTTTGAATTGAACAAACCTTTACGTTAGGGTTCCAGGAAAGTATTCTAATTTGTAGATTTTATTGCATTTTAATTACAAAGCAATTTGTATTTGCGCTTTCATTAGCTTGCGTTCAGTAATTAGCGACTCTTTCTCATAAAGTAATGTATAACAAAATAGAATAAAAATAAAATAAACTTTTTTTCTAACTTACGTTTACATTTTACAGTATAAATGTTTTCTTATGAACTGAAATACGAAAAAAAAAGGGTGTGGATAAGATCGTAAAAGAAAGTCCGAACAACAATTTTCCGTTTCATATATTTTGTTTATTACGCATACATATTATAATTAATATATTTAGGTAGTATGTACAAAAGTAAAGTCCGTTTAATAGTTTGTATAAAAGTAAGAAAGCCATAGGAAAGAATAGGCTGACGCACTTGCACTTTGAAGAGTTCCTAAACGAAGGGGAGATCGAAGGAAAAGAGAGGCACCTCGACGTGGCTCTAGAGCGTCATGAGCTGGCGGTCACCGCGTTGCACGTGACGTGCTAGAGGTGTCTAGTTACCAAGAAAGAAAGGAAGAAGTGTTCACCAGCGTTGTTGGGGGTGAGCTGGGGGAGCGTTGTGGGCAACCTGCGCGTGAGCTTGTAAGTGAGCGGCACGAGCGGCGGCAACTTCAGGGGTTTCTAAGATACCGGCACCGTTTTGTGCCAATCTGATGTTAGCAGCAGGTCCTTGCCAGTTGGCACCGTTGTTGTTCCACTGGTTGTGGGCTGGGGCGTTCCATTGGTTGTTGGCGGGGGCGTCCCATTGGTTGTTAGCGGGAGCGTCCCATTGGTTGTCGGAGGCAGAGTTCCACTGAGATTGAGGAGCAGACTTGGCGGCGGAAAGGGCAGCAAGGTGAGCGGCACGGGCCTGAGCTACTTCTGGGGTTTCAGCGACTGGAGCGGGAGCTGAGCCAGCGGCGTTCCAGGCAGGAGCAGAGTTCCAAGAGGGGGCAGCAGGGGCAGAGTTCCATTGATTTGCTGGGGCACCGTTCCACTGATTGGCTTGGGCACCGTTCCATTGGTTAGCCTGGGCACCGTTCCATTTGTTATCAGCTTGTTGCCAGTATTCTTCGTTGTCCCATCTGGGGTCGTAGGAGCCATCATCTTGGGGGTTTGTGTTGTGTTGGGAGGCCTGTTGTAACGCGCTAAGATGTGCGGCACGGGCCTGGGCTACCTCGGGTGTGTCGAGGATATTCCGTCCATCCTGAGACAAAGCGATGTTGGCTGGGGGACCGGCCCATCCCGCGTGGGCACCGCACGCCAACGCCAAGCAAGCTACTACAATCTATGAACAAAGAGAAATTCGGTCAGAGACAAAATACAGTATACTAAGAAAATATATTACCCTAACTTTGGGCTTATGCAATGTTAATGTTTGATAGACAAGGTTATAATTGTGTAATTAGCAACTAATTATAACCCAGATAGATTACGTGGATAAAAAAACGAAAGTCACCTCAATTAACATTCTTAATATACATAAAACAATGAAGTAATAATGAGTAAACCTACAAAGTTAATGGGTCAAAAAATATTTGTTCTTGTTGAAAATAATTTACTTAATAATTAACTTACATAATTTGTCGCGAAATATCGAAATTGTTTAGTATTAAAGTGACAAATCCGGTCGTTAAATTATTCTATGATGCCGGTTTGCTTGTTTCAGTTTTATTTATGCCCTAGTTTTATGTACTGCGTATTAACAGTTTGTAGCATGATTATATTTTTAAAATTTAAAAAAGTACAGATATTTTCTTATTAGACTTATTAAACACGTAATTATTTATTGATTTTAACATTTGAAGTGAGAAAATACGTGCTGTAATTACAAAATGTTGTGGTAGGTTATGTTTTATTCAGTATCAGATTTATATATCAGGAATAAGAATGCTGTAGGTACATTTTTTGCTCTGATTAATCATATTAAAAGCCCTTGCTACACAAACACTTAGCGAGAGGTCTCAATGTTAACAAGAGGCTTGGAAATATGCGACTAATTATTGTGCAAAGTTATAATCGTTAAATACTGACGATTAACATCGACATAAGATGGACATATAAATCTTATTCGAATTATCATACTACTGTTATACAAAAGGTTATTACGCGCAGTATTTTCAATTATTTAAATAATTATGCGTGAGAATGCATACATTTATTTACGTTTAATGTGAACTAACTTCGCAAGAGATTTTATCTAATTTAGTTACTTTCATAATTTTGTAGAAGGCCCCAGTCTTTGCCATATTTAACTTATATTATTAATTTTTTGTTAACATAATGTAGATTTTCAATTATGAAATCTTTGTAACTTTTAAATCCGATTATTAGCTTTTATTACAATGTCATTATCAAACGGTTAGGCATATTGTGTCAGTTGGGTAATTGGAGCGCAATATGATTGAAACATGATGAGATTATTAAGGTATTTTGCCGTAAGTTTAGTATCACGTAATGATGTCATGGCTTGGACTCGGTCACATCTAATCCAAAGAGCTGCCGGTCAATTTGACAACTTTGTTATCATGCATAAATTTATTTTGACCTAGCATTCTGCATCTTTTTGTTGTGGTAATTATTTACTTCGCATTTATAGGTATTGATATGGTTGTAGAGGCGGTAGAATCATTGCATTAACTACAGAAAAAAAATTCAAATTAAATTTTATATCAAATTAATCGAAATTATCAAAAATAGTCTCCTTAGAATTAAAACGTTATTAGGTTAAAACAAAGGCATTGCAAATAGTTTCACGTGTTGTGAAAATGTTTTAACGTGGGCTATATTTTGTTATTTCTAAAAGCACGTGACGTTGCAAAATTTGATAAAATCGTGGTTATATTTTGCAATGTTTTGCCCTTGATATACGACTTATGTTTTCGTAGCGAATTTGCAATGTTCAAGAAATATTATTTACGCGAGTGGCATACATTTTGTATAACTGTGAACGTTTATTAAATACATTTAAATGTAGGTATAGGTCGCATACTATCGGCATCATCGAATTGTCAAAAGCTATCTTGATCAGCGACAGCCGAATTGAATGTCAGTAAAGGCATTTACCAGAACCTACGCTTTCAAGAGAAATAAAAGTAACGCCGAGTGAATGGCGTCAAGGTCTGAAGGCTAGTTGAAGGTCACGGAGCAGGAAGCCAGCCTTCCGGACCAGCCCACCGTCACATTCAGTAACTGGTTACCCTCGCATATCAAATTGACATTTGCGCAGAGTTTTTTTAATCTGCCCTATTTATTGTTTATGGTATTGTTGGTCATTATCACGCGTTGTTTATGGTTATAGTCATGCCCGGTTGTATAGATATGGCTGAGTTACTTTGATTTTGCATTTTGAAAATAGGTTGGTACGTACATAAATTACAATCTTCGATAATTGTATTCGCCAAATTAAATCAACTATATTATTAGAGTAATTATAATTTTAAACATGCTTATCTCTAACATTGGTAGGCGGTCCGTAATTTGGTATAATTGAGTATTGATTAGTGTGACGGTGTGCGTAGGCATGCCCTTCTAAACTGTGCGCAAAGGAATGCAAGCAAAAAGTTGCCTTTGAGTGGCGAATGTGAATTAGACCACGAGCTAACTGAAAACTGTCGGAATGACGTCCTGGAATTATTAAGATGTACTTATTTGGGGAGAATAAAAGAAATTCACGAAAAATACCGAACTGAAAAGATTGTTGTAAAAAACGCTACCAATAAAGGAAGTCGTTTAAAGCGTTTATTATAGAGACAACAGCTCTGGTTTCCTTTCCAATTTAGTTGTCGAACGAAACATATATGCACAATGAAAATCCCACCGCACCAAACGTATGAAATTTCCTAATAGTGACAGACACTATGCATCTTTGATTTATTGGAAGTATAAATTGGCCCACATTTAACAAGCCATGGTGACGGGACTTAAAGATTATTTGTTTTAGATGACCAATCAAATCTCGTAAATGTCAAGAACTAGATTTTATCGTAATAAAGACAAATATTCGGCTACAAATTGTACACAATGGCTCGTTAAGCATTCGATTCACATCAAATCGATAAAATCATGGTGGCGCTTGCTGCGACGGCGGCTGCCTTTGTTAAATGTACAGTCATTTAAGACTTAGATCATAGGTATTTCAGCAAAATGGTGCCCTTTAAATTGAATATTCTTTCTTTGTAGCTTCTAGAAGCAATTGTCCGTGTCCATTTTCCTACCGTCACTGTTTGTGTTTCGCGAATATTTTTTTAAAATCATAATTTTATGATAGTCCGAAATAAAATATATTTTTATCAGGGACAGACACATAAATTACAGTCCGGCCTTTAATAACTTGATTGAGATGCAGGAGCTTTCTCAAGATTCTCGTTTCGTATAAAAGATAATCGTGATATTTTGTTCGAAGTAATTAATAGCGAGTGAGGTGATTGTTAATTGATTTTAACACAGTCCAGTCGACATTGCTTACATAAATGGATCATGATCGGGGAACAACTTAATGAATTTGCTTATCTTGCCAAATATAGGTGTTACTTGACATAAAATTTTATTACTTTATAGCAATGTTTTTTTGTCAATAACATTAATAGCTTTTAGGTCTCTATTTAACTGTTGGATATTTTCCTGCATAGCTAACTGGAAAATTACCATATTTTATTGAGTAATTAAAATTTAACGAATCGATTTTAACTGATCCACTTTTTTTGTTTACTAATCAATATTTGACCGAGTACTAATTGGTATGCTAAAAGTGTTTTATTTATTTTTTTAATCCCATTTATTTAAACGTAAAAACTTCAAAATGGGTTTGGTGGTTAAGGAGTTAGTTTTTTCTAGAACCACATAAAAATAAAATATTTATTTTCGTTGTTTTCTATTACATTGATTTTTATTGATCGAATCCGCATTGTATTGATGGGCCAACTCCGCGCGCATCTTGTTTTAGTCCCGTAGACGTTCTACGAATATTAATCGTAGAGATTTGTAGAGCTTTATCATAGTAATTAGTTGTTTTTTTTTTAATGAACGCGGGCAAATAACCTTACTAAAGAAAAACTTTAAGTAGAGCGGAAAAAATATATGCATTGACAATGACCTGCTAGTCGCGTGCACGCACTGATTCAGTAACTTTTTAATTTTGCGTCATAGCCCTAGTTACGGACAGTTACTGAATGAGTTTAATTCATATAGAAAACATATTTTAATCGTTTAACGGTCCATTAAATGTTTCGATATAGACATTAGTCTCGCATATTTGTTATCAAAGGATGAAATGATGTGTCGAAAGGAAATGTAATGTTATTTGGAACAAAGAGAAATCGTTTGGAAAATCCCTGCAAATTTGATACTATCGTTTTAATAAAATACAGGCCGACGAATAGTTGTGAAAACGACTTACTGTTCTGACAGAAAATTTGATTACTTTATTCAATAGTGGTAACTAGTTGAAGGTTAAATATCTGGCTTGGGTTTAGTTTGAAAACGGTGCAATAACTGGTTTTCATATCAGATACAATAAACAATTATTAAAATTACAAGCCGATATATTTGTCGGTGCACCATTTATCATTTGAAAGTTACATTTGTTTCGATATGATTTATTAAATAAACTATTGTTAGTAATGCGATTAAGTTATCAAGTTGAAATTATTTATCTTAATTTTTTCATATATAAATTGAAAAAAAAAGCGAAAGAAGAAAACGAAGCATTACTTACCATGGATTTCATTTTTGTGTTAAGAAGTAAAGCACAGAAGTGAAAGAAATAGAAAGTAGTTATGGATCGAGTTTATAGCGCTGATGAAAGACTAGTGTCTTCCAGGATTCGCTATGTTGAAGTGCAACTTGCGTCTGTACAAAATGAGGGCGGGAGCTGGCTTTTATAGTTCGACGCGTGCGCAGAGGGGGTGTAGTGCTTGCGCGTGAAAGTCTTGGGACATGCCATTGATAATAGGCGAATATCATAGATATATTTCAATGGCAGTGTTTTGGGTTCGATTTTGTGAGTTATTGATATTGTGTGACAGGTCATTTTGGGTCCGTTAAATTTATAAGATATTAAGGTTATATTTTTGAGTTTATTCGTAGTAATGTCATAATACTGCGTATTTAAATTTTTCGTATGTGTTTTATGCATTGTAATAAATAGACAGTATTAAACAGGCTATCTAGTAATTCCACGATTTATTAAAGAATATTTATTGGAACAATAATGTTCATATAAACATATTAATTGAAATAAAGTATGTATTTGTTCAACTATTACACATCGTGAAAATATTGCTGCAATAAGATTTATTTAGTGCCTGAATTTTAAATATGTGCACATATTTGTAAAGCTAGAAATAATTATATTTTTAAGACAATGTATTCATGTGAAACATTACACTCTCCTTATTCTTTTGCTTGTATTGCACATCGCGGCTTTACTCAAATACGTAATTGAGCCACTGATTTTCTTTAAAATTGAATATAAACATTAATACAACGTAGGCTGGAACTTTAATGTGAATTCGTCTAGAAGACAAAAACTCATTTATTCTAACAGACATTTTTTCTTAAATTGAAATAATTTTAAACATTCTGGCAGATACATTTTTGCGACTTTTTTATGTATAACGTTAAGAAAGGTTGTCAGCTTTGTGTCTATCAACCCGTAAAAACATTGTTTCATCCAAAATTGCATCTTTAGGACTTCCGTATATATTAACTAGACTTAAAATGTCATTTTCCGGAGACTGACGGTTTAAGTAGTGTGATTAATCTTGATCCGATAAGAATGAAACACCAAAGATGGTTAATTGGTTGAATTGTTCTAGTGCCCTTTAATAAAATTCTTAAGAAGATTGTGTATATAAATTTCGTTGTGTTAATGAAGACTCAAGTTACTTGCGACCTCAGCGATCAAGGTCCAGGTATTGATAATATGTATCATATTATGATTCACACTCGATATTTTTTATTGCTTCACTTACTTGGTTGGAATATTATGCTCATTTCCATTACATTTAGCGACTAGCTCAAGCTAGATAAAACGGAAATGAGTGAAATAGCTATAGAAAAACATTATGGTAAAATGGAAAACTAAAAAGTTCGATGACAAAATAAACGAAGGCACTACTTACATACATTCCAATGAGTGGGTAGTTTAATCTGATATAAATGAAAATAATATAAAAAATAATTTCTGACATTCAAAATTATATTACGTATTGTCATCAAAATCCACGAGGAAAATAATTGGTTTTCTCGAGAATTGAAGTGATAGATAAAGCTACATAAATAATAATATTAACTGTGTTATATAAGTTATATAACATAAGTTTCATAATATATATCGATATCTAGGTATATTTTTATGAAACAAATACATAATAATGTGAAATATTTTTCTGAGTCGTTCTAAATTAAATCTCACTATCTAGATCTTGTTCAACAAGTTTAATTTGTTTAGTTTTTGACCTTTCGCAACATAGTTAAGATTTATTTGAGCTTTAATTAAATTATAAGTAACAAAAGTGTCATGTTATGTAAACATTTTGGAAATTTATTGATATCGCTAAATGTTGGCTGCCATAAACCAACCGTCAATTTTGTCCGCTTAGTTTTATATTAAAGAATATAATATATGTGATAGACAGTAGTTTCCATATAATCTTTATAATTAATGTTAAATAGACTCTTTTTCTTTTTTCTTTCGTTTCTTCTCTCTCCTTTAGACATATCAATAAGCAAGTACTGTATACATATTTAAAGGAAATACTTGTTTGCGCACTATTCTCAATAATAAATTAACAGAATATTGGGTATCAAGAATTCAACTGATATTAATAAATAGTAAATTTGTCTCGTCGCTTTCCTGTACAATTCTGTAGGACTTTATTGTGACAGTTGTTTAATAAATCTCTCGCTAAATAATTCTACTTTAAAAACAGATAATTGTTAATTGGAATGTTCACCATTTACATACGATCTATAAAAGGTACGTCTCTAATTGAGGTCTGCGTGGTTTTAGAATAAAAAAATATATGGCTCTATTTCTTGAGAGACATGCGTAAACATTCTACGCTTAAGTTGTTTGTAATCATTAATAAATTGTAGTCATATAAAAGGTTTGTACTGTTATAACAATAGAATATATTTTAACCGATATTTGTATTTTTAATAAATATACTTACGAATTCTCATAGATTGACGTGTGTTTATTGGATTTACTATAAATAGTAGAAATTTTAACTCTACACATTTTGAAATACACTTTTCAAATACTTATGGTATTTTCTGAGATCTTACCGGTTGGAAGTAATTTAAATTATTGGACTTTGATAAATTCTTTTCAACCAAATATTCTTTTAAAAAATGATAACAATAATACGCCATCCTACCAAATGTAGACAGTTATAGTTTTTAAACCTCGTTACAAGATGTGCTTTAGCCTTATAAGGAACACATTAATAAGGATTCCGAAGAGAGCAATTGTGCTCTTACCCTTATGTGATCAAATTTGTCAGTAATCTTAATGTACGTATGGCTTAACCATTGTTAATTTATTGTGGCTTTACATACCATTAACATTGTATTATATGAATCACAAGGAAACAAAATGGTCATCGTGTTGTTTTAAATATTGTGAGTTCTTATTTTTAAATTTATTTCGGTCGTGGAAGATATCAATTAAAAAATATTTTTTCCGATTTATATAAAATATAGTACAATCATTTAGCTTATGTTGGGTTCTATTGTTTAGTTTCATATAAACAATCATACAAACTGATCACAAGCCTATGATTTGATATATAGTCCTGGACTATTCCTGTTATATGTTTGAAATATTCTTTATATATCTACCTATGTCTATGTCATATTATTTTATATGCACAAATAATGTCGTGCGTGGTTATGCTAATGAAAATTAAGCGCGTATCTCATTGAATCATGAGTATTCGTTATTAATAGTTATAAACATATATTATAATTTAGTCTGCTAAACTCTGCTGTAATGTTCTAAATTCTATTTGCTTCTTTATACCACATATGGCAACAAAAACAAGGAACAAAAGATCAAGCTAATAAAATGTTAAAATTCTACAATCGCACTTCATCGAGTTTGACAAGTTGAGCCCACCTCATTGTTATCGATGTGACAAGTGACATCTGACAGGTCTCGTGTTTGGGCGGCCGCCGCTCGGAAACAACGCACGATGGCACAGTTAAGGTTATTTTATAGTTTACTAACGTATAGTTGTCCGTTTTTTGATAAAAATGAGATTCTAAGAAAATCAATATGGAGAATGAATTTAAATAACTGGATCATTGGACTCTAATTTAATTATTTAATTAAATCAAATAAATGAAAATCATTGAATTATTATTATAAGATCACACAAACAACGTTGTAAATGATCTTTGTTTATGATAAGTAACGTAATCTAAGGCGACGAACAGTCAACTTACTAATATGTATAAAAGAGTTAAACGCGTACAAGTATTAAGATTAGTCTGGCAAAGTCAATAGTCTAATATAATATAGGCTTGCCTTTTTAGCAAGAAATAAATTTTCACGTCAATATATATATAACAGTTTAAATTAATATATTTTCTGTTACTTTTTACCACTATCAATATTCATATAAACTGTTGCACTAGTAAAATATTGTCATGTAGTGAGAACAAGGCGGTAACGTGTTATTATGGGTAGTTTGGATTTCAATACTTTTTTATACTTATCAATTGGCTTCGTATATTAATTTAGTAAACGGCTTGATAAAGTAGTCTTTGTTGTTTTCTTTAATGTCGGTACTGTATTTTAAACCGACTCAGATGCAAACAGAATCAATTCGACGAGTATTTTTGTTTTATTTCTGGTAACATTGTTACCATACGAGTAGAACCAAAAGGATCTTGTAACAGCTTCTACTTTTGAAATACTCATTAAATTTTTTATTCAACAGTTTATTTTTTTTATTTTTTTTTTTTTTTTAAACAAAACCCCCAAAACCCCCACACCACCCCCCCAAATAATTTTTTTTTTTTAGGGGGGGGGAAAACCCCCTTGGGGGGTCCCCCCCCCCCCCGGGGGGCCCCTTCCCCCCCCAAAAACCCCCCCAAAACCAGGGGGCCCGGGGATTGCAAAAAAGCACAGTTTATCTTATAAATAATTTATGTGTTGCATAGCTATTTGGTACTTTATCCATACATTGTGAAACAGACCCTAAAATTGGTATAAATGACATATGTCAGTTTTTCATCACTAAACAGTTTCAATGTTGTGTCAGCAGACACCTCATAAGCTACCGTTATCATTTATATTCGCATACGTGGTTTCTCTATATAATAAAATTGTTGTTAAACGGCAGATCGAAGTTTAATTGTTTCATATACTACACTTGCATCTTGTGCTTACACCTGCGTTAATTCACTTATTTCTTATATATAGGTAGGTATAGATAGGATAAAACAATATTGTACATTAATTGAATACCAACATGTTATTGTGTCTAAATAAGCAAATTGAAAATACTGTCGTCCTTGATACCAGCGTCATAATACAACAGCAGCATAACTTTGACATAACCTATTACTTAGGGTATGTCAAAGACGTATTAGTATTTGACATACAGGAGTCATACTTAGCGAAAACTCTCAATTCAATCTCACCCTATGAGTTATATTATATATATTTATATGGAATAACGTAGGCTCTTTTACCTTTTTAATGTATTTGGTGCTGAGGTATGGAATATTTGCGAAGAAATTCAGAAATGATACAGGCACTTATATCTTCAATTAAACCGCAAAGGTTTATTGTTAAGCATTTCGAACCTGATTGTTCACATATAAAGAAAAATGAATAAAAAACAGAAACGTGTTCACGTGAAAAATGCGTGCAAGGTAATCAAGACTAGGCTGTATTCAAATTTTTCTTAAGTCCAGTTTTAAGTGACTTTCTAGATTTTATATAAATGGGTGTAAATAAAGTTTTGATATAAATTTACGAGAAAGCTTTAATGAAGCTGTAGCTTTAATATTAATTGTATTTTATTATGAACTCCAGTCTACTGTTTAAAACAGTATGGATTAGGGATTGTAGTATTAGGTCAACATTATTATCTTTAAGCCTTTTAAAAAGAAATAAAATGTTTTAGAAGCTTAAAACACCTTTTTAAGTGTAAACATTTATAAACATCTTTGTGTATCACATTTTAAACGCATTCTTTGTAAGGCAAGAACGGAAGTATGCATGTAGTTCTCATGTAGTATTTCATATAAATTACTATCACTATTCCGTTCATATGCGGTAATCATTCGTCAATAAAAACTAGTTCGCTGAAAAAAAGTAAATTGCAAGGGCAACTGTTTCATTACAGTTAATTAGTTATATTTATTATATCATAATTGAATAACAAGAATTTGTACAGTTTAAGAATAATATCGGAACACGGAAATCCTGTAGTGTCAAGTTTACTTTTCATGTGAACATTTAGAATTACTTCGTACTTATAACAGATAATATAAGACAAAACAATAGCCAATAATTGCGTCACATTTAAAAATAATATCAGTGGACCCAAGTATTTGACATAACAAGTTCAACTACGGCTTTAAAATCGTGACCCATTTAATCGTACATACTTATGTGTGGCTGTAATCACTGTATATAGACCACTCAAATTTTCATTTAGTACAAGTGTATGGCAACAAAATTCTAAGAAATGTCAAGGATTTAATATCATGTATGATATTATGTTTGACATGAAAAAGGCACGCGACTTGAGAACTAGTAAAACAAATTGTTTCTTGTGATTACATCATAGGTCAACAATGTGTATTAATATCGATAAATATATTTGTATTAAGTGTTCATACTAAAACGTTCTTTGATTTTAGATTATAAAATAAGAAAAATCATTGTTGTCTTTGGTTAAAAAAAATTATGTTATGTTATACGGTCTTCATCGAAACTTATGTTTGTAAATTGAAAAAACTTATAACAGATTGCTTTTTAATTGTGTCGGTTGTTTGGTGAAGACAAATTATAAGTTTCAATTGTCGTAAAGGAAACTTAGTTTATTTATGTACGCAAATTTGACGGAAAATAATAAGCGTAGGTAAAAAAGAGTGTATTTATTTTAAAACGTTAGTATCATATACAACACTAAGCACCTATTTAGATCTCAATTCTTCGCTGCAGTCAATCAAGTTTAACATGGAACATCCCTCTTGTTATATTAAATTTTCATGATAAACCATTATATATAGAATTATATTAAATCTTAAGGCCCTTTCCCATTTATTATACTACCAGTTAAGAAGTCAGGCTTATATTTGGTCTTTACTTATCGATTCAAAGATCTGAGGAATTTTTACTGCGTGAACAAAGCTACGTAGCCAGTTGATAATAGTAATTGATATATTATCTCGCGAAGTGCGAATATGGCTGGGTCCAAGGTCAGCAGGTCAGCTGTCACCAGGCGGGAAGCCGTCAAGACCGAGACCCTCACACCAAGCTTGAGCTAATTCATTCAGTAATTGTAGATGCAATTCATTTTTGTCACGATGGTTTCTAGAAACGATTTACTTTAGATCTTTAAATTAAATGTACCCGTTTATTGTCTACTATTTGTTTTGCTTTCCTGGATTAATTTCTCAATCATTGTGAAACCCTATCGTATGGCAGGAGAGTGATGGATGTTGATTTATTGCTTTTTAATTAAAAGTTTTTACTGTACTTCCCAAAATGGTCATAAGAGAAAGTAAACCAGATTGATAATGGCAATTAATTTTATTACAATTGTATTAAAGGATATTACTTTGTTGACGTGTCATTAAGATCCTGTAAACTTTATAAAAATGATTATGAGATAGAAATCGTAAAAAACACTTCTTTTTTTATTCGTGTATGAAATATCATATTGTGTTTTATTATTTCACAACAGGTGAAATAAAAAAAAAGATTTTTCTCATAAAAACTACTAAACCTACTTTTACAAGGATATAAACAAGATCATCTACAGATTAAGAAAAGCAATGTGTGGTTTTTATTTGTCAATGTTATAACTATATAATATATAAAACATAGCTAATACTGTAAATGACTAACTTTAAAATATTCATATTTCTATTGGACGTTATGTAGAATAATTGTGCGTCTTTAGTATTGCGGCACAGGAAGGCTGCGCGATGCTAACTGTATGCGTGTAATTTGAGATAAAAACGTTGAGTTCACATTATCCCATGGATATTTATTATAGTTATTTATATTTAGATAAAATTTTGCCGAAGTTGTTTTTGAATATCTTAAATAAGGCTTTTTCCGGCTTACGTCATTGTTGCCCAGACAGGAAGGGAATGTTGCCTAACTCCGGCATATTTTCGATCAATATAAAACTTTTACTTATCATTAATAAGCTGCACTTGTGTGTCAGTGATTGTCAGACTTGAACTTGGTCTCCGCGACCTGTGGAATGTAAATTGCCTTCTACAGTGAGAGAGGTATTAAATAAATCTCAAAATTGCGTCATTTATTCGTATACCTTAAAGGTTTTAAACGTTCGCTAGTTGTCAAGTATTTTATAGTTCAAAAGCCCAAACTTGTATATTTAAATATTTAAGTAAATAATTGGCGATACGTATAATCAAGAATATATAAACTTAAATCTCACTCAAATCATACTCTTTATGAAAAAGGAAAAATTTGGAGAGGCCGTTACAGGATCACCTTGTTATTTTCACGTCCGTTTTTGTGTGTCACACAATGTATTTATTTTAACTGTGTTAATAAATAAATTGTGCTTGCATACTTGCATATTAGGTATATTGTATCTGATTATTAATTTCAACTATTGATTTTTATTACTTCTTTATTACTAAACTCGAAATTTTATTATTAAAGTTCACAGTCGTAGTTCACAATTAAGAATTCCGTTGAAGTAAAACTTTTGTAATAATTAACATTTGCATAATATTATTATGTAATTATTGCTGTAATCTAGCAATTTGCGTAAAATTAGAATTTAATGCAAATTATGTACTCGGCGCTTATCTAGATATTTTCATATTTTTATGACACACATTCTAAATTTTAAGAAAACTTTATTTTGTTATCACCTCATTCATATATACCCATTTGGAGAAGTAGTCAAAAATCCCCGGTGTTTCATTTGTTTTCGAATTTTATTGAGTATCGTATGTTAGTTAGAACGACATATACGTTTCCCTACAGACAAGGTGAAAAGGACATTATAAATCAGTGTCCAAGACCTAAGACTGAGTGGAAAAATTGTCTGGCACGTGGTGGAATTTGCGTTGAATCGTACAGCAATTTGTTCATTAGAGGCCATGCATTCTATAACATAGTGCGGGGTCACTTGGAATATCGTAACACAAGTCGATAAGTGCGATTTGGTTTGTGTATAATTGACCCTAAGTTGGCTTTAATTTCGAAGATCTATAACCTGTAAAATGCTTGCACAACGTAGCCAACGTATTCTTTTTGCATAATTATTTTGAAATATATGAATAAAGTAAACAACAAAACATCTATTAAAAAAAATGAATAAAACATGGTCTTCCCAAACACATTGCATTCCTTGACATCCCTCTTAACTTAGTATGTAGTAATCGATCACAAACATACATGTGAATTAAACGATTGTTTTTGATTTTACAGATCTATACAGGACATACAAACAAAAAGCAGTGGTTTGCGGTTTTTTATGTCACCGTTTACGTTTACCGTAGTTATGAAACTAAATCACCAATTAAATTGTTCTCAGCACAAAATACAAAAAAAAAATTGTGTTACTAATATTATACTACAGGTAATCGATTTTCAATTCGTCAACGGAGGCGTTCTTAGTTGAGGTCAAATTTGATTGGATAATCCTGCATTACCTTACATCTTTTGATAGATTTAAAGAACGATAATTTAAGGTAAAATTACTAGTATATATAATGTACTTATTTGATTATATATTACATAGATTACGCCAGTGTCTGTATACTGCAGGAATATTTAATTAGATATGAAACCTTGTCACACTGCAATACTCGAAATAAAGATTATACATTTACATGACTGTAATAAATCTTTAGATTTGGAGATAGATAAAAAATAGTATTTTATGAAAAAATTATCATGGTCTAAGATCCCGCTATACAACGACCTTCACCGAGATGCTTATTTAATGAAACTTATTTTATATATAATTTAATATGTCAATATATATATATTTTTTTGCAACATTGTCCCTAAACAACGTTCGTTTTTTAAATGTTCCAATCTACACTCTACGCTTTATTCGGTCAGTATTTTCGGTCCAAGAAACTGCAGAAAACTCAATCGCATGCTTTTAATATATTTTTTAAAGACACATACATAAATGACAATTTTTATTTATTGCCTTTCATTAAACATTCGATAAAAACTAACAGGCCTCTAGCGTAATCCATTTCTGATTTATTGTTAGAGAAAATGTTGAAACATTTATTTCACATTCATCAATATATAACGGAATCTCGTAATTAATTAAACATGGTTATCATAAAATTATGTAATTAAAAAATTGAAAATTCTTTAGTTCGTTTAGAGTAAGATTTCAACTATTTTAGTTTTAGTTTAAGTAAGTCTATTTAACTTTTCCTACATACGGACAATTATTTTTAGTACTACAAAATATAAATAAAATTTAACGTAAACCTTATTCTTTGGTTAAAGAATACTTAGAAAAATGTCTTTAATAATTATATTTTAGTATTATTAACTAACAAAAACCTTAGATTTGACAACAATAAATTCGTTAATTGCTGGACAGATATAGGTTATTTTATATATGCAAGCTTTAAACCTTTCGACTGTACTGTAACAGATATCAATAAAAGCTGGCTGACCCTCTAGAATAATATATTCTTTATTAATATATTTTCTTAAATTTCCATATCACAACTATATCCTGTTTAACATTTAATGCTTTACGTTTTAATGTAATAAACTAATGTATAAGACACATTAAAAAATATAATACTTGCAAATATTATTTATAAACGAAATTACTTTAACACGACGTCCGTTAACCTCGCATAAAACCGATAAATCTTAATTAATAATGTATTGATGTATTATCATGGAATGTATATCAAGTAGCAATTATTTAGGCAAATAAACTCATCATGTTTGCTTATAACAACCGTTTGATTAATGAGTTCTGCGATATTGAGCCTAGAGGCTCACTTCAATTGATAAACAACTGGTACTTAGTTAAAATAAATGTTTTAAAATTAGTCTGGCTACCTTGAAACTACTTAGTTTTTTATGTAGAGCTTAATTGGCTGTGTGTCCTGCAAACCGGAACAGAAATTATGTCAGAAAAATATTTGAAGGTGCAGTATATTCGCAGAGAAAGGCATTGTTTATTTGCAAAATAACTTTATATTATCTATGGTTGTCGCAAGTACTGAACATAAATTAAAACTTCTTTTGTCTAAACGAGAATGTACGAGTTTATTCTAGGGAATTCAATCTGCAGTCGAGATCGTTTATTCGAGATCTCGTGGTATTAAGAATTACAATCTCGCGAGATCTCGGTATTTTCGAGATCTCGGGTAGTTTTCAAAAACCAATTGTTTCAAACTGATGCTAAACACAATGAAAACGGCTGTAATGCAGATGTGTTTTTGAGATTAATTAAATATGTACCAATTGTAACTCATATTTATTATAAGTGTTTCTATGATTTCTTAACTAATTATATATAATAAATCATGAAACATATATTTTAATACAAGTCTTCGCAGTGGGGATTAAAGAGTTATTTCTGGAATTACTTCTATCTACAAATCCTAGATATTAAGGAGTGAAATGACTTCTTAAGAGCAAAGACTATCGAAAGTGCTGTTTGATAAGCGGCAACTTTTGTTAGTCACTATGTGCCAAACAGCTGAAAATGCCCTCTGACACTCAACTTTATTGGTGGCGCTACAACAGCGCTATTAAGCGCGAACTGAAAGCGTAACCCCGTAAAAGCTAACCCTTGCCCCCTATACTTATATAGATTTATCTCTTATTTATGAGTAAGTCTAAGCTGCTCTCAGAATCTCTTTTAATTCTTATTGAAAAGTCGTGTTGGTTTTTAAAGCAGCAGCACGTAAATTTAAATCCTCTGCAATGATTGAAAGAGGCAATTCAACTTCGTTTTCTGTTGCTGTGTTTATCTCATTATCAGCCGTGGAGGTATTTTAAAGGGGGCGATATATTTGCTAGGCAAATGGATAAATTCATCGCCTTTGAACTATGCCAAGTCATTTTTAATTACGGGGATTCTCAAATATAACAACCCTCCGATTGCTTTTATTCGACGCTCAGAGATACGTTTGTTCATCGAAGAGATTAATTTCCTGATAATACTGACACTCAATCTCGTTAATCCTACGAGAACTCATTATGTTTCCCTTCTGCATTGATCTCGAAAATGGAACGAGATCTAGCGGGATCGGGATTGCATTCGCTAATGCGTTTGTTCGGACACTTATAAATTGAACACGGCTGGATCGATTTCAATGGTTTTTGATTTGTTGAATTTGTCGCTGTCCCGAATAGCCGAATACCTATACAATAAATCAAGGCGCATTGTAATGTTGAGTATTGTAATTTGATTACGGTAGTAAACATAATATTTGTTTTATATTCATTGTATTACTTAAGTCAAGCTAATCTCTAACACGACATTCGCTGACTTAAGCGGTACAAAGTTCGCCAGCTAGTATTAAAATTTTTAAAGGGCTAGCTTAATAGTTAAGCCATTTTCCGTAACTAAATATGTTTACATTAATGCTAATACTTTATAATCATTACATTCTCTCTGCTCTGTATTATTCAACAATGATTCAGCTAGTAAGCAAGCTGCAACCCTGAACAGAAATTATAAAAATCTTCTTTTTATTAAAGCTAGCGTTTAATCGTTTAGAGATATTTCCTATATATACCATAATAATTATTTATTCCATCATATGATTTCGAAGCAACTATATATTGCGTCAGGTTCGGCATTATCCACTGACAAGGTTTTACTAAACCTGATTGAAAAATATGTAGGTACGTATATACGAGTATAGATATGGTTCGATTCGCTTCCACATAAAAAACAAGTACAAGAACATTATTAGAGATAATATATTTTCTACCAAAACTAAGACAATCCTCTAGGCTTTATAAAATCTTTTATGTTTACTGAAAATAATTATATACCATTTTCTAGTAACTTCATTTGTTTCTTTACATGCTCATACATATAAATATCCTTATACATAAAAATGAATTCAGTCTATTTTCAAGAAAGCCATAGATAGCTTTAGCACTCATCTTTTATTTTTATCACAGCATTATTAAAATTTAAATAAGATATATGACTACTAAACAGTGTAAATTATGCGATTCTTAATGAAAAATATATGGCCGCCTGGTGCACTATGTAATGTTTTTTTTGTAACTAGTTATAATATTGTGCAACAAAGTGTGAAGAAATATATAATTAAGATTTTATGAATAAGTTCATTATACTAATGAACATAGGTACCATTTGTAAGCAATGTGAAATGAGAAAAATCTATACTTTTCTCGGCAGTAATGATATGAAAACCTTGTTTCGCATAATACCGAGTATATCTCCATGAATATTCATGATTGTAGGAGGATTACAAACAGCCTACATGGATGTTTTAAGTGCACTTGTTGGCATTGTGTGTACTTTTAGACCAAGAGTCGACAAATGAAGGGCAAGGAATTGAAATATTATAAAAATATATCGAAATGAAATGCGTTATAAATTGTTTAAAGCGTTTACTTAACTCAAATTTAGCTGAACAATGAATGTAACATATATCTAAGTAAAAATCTATTTTTTCGTATTACTATTAATATATAGTTGGTCCCAAAGTTCTGTCACTGGCACATTATTTTTAAGTTACGAACATGATTTTATAAAAAAATTATTGCATTCTATTTTTGATTGTTTGACTATTGTTTTAAAACAAAAAACAATCACTTTCCGTAAATTTTCAAGATGGAGTGGACATTGAAAGAAAACCGAATAGCTGTTATTGCGTTGCACCGCTGTGGGCACTCGGCGAGTACCATTTTCAAGTTGCTCAAAAATTTAAATATAACGCTTAGGTTTGTGTACCGTACTATTGATAGGTACAATGAATCTCCAGTGTTGAGGACAAGAAAAGAACTGGCCGGCCACGCTCCGCAGGACACCAGCAGTGATCAAAGCTATCAAGGCGCGGATAGCAAGAAATCCTGTCAGAAAACAGAAGTTGATGGCTTTGCAGATGGGTGTCAGTAGGAAAACAGTAAAAAGGTTTTAAATGAAGATCTTGGTCTACGGGCATACAAAAGAAAGAGTGGGACCTACTTAATGCTCGTCTAAAAGCAAAATTGAGATGGGGGTTTGTTAAGGGTAGCGAAAAACCGACACCGTGATATCCTCTTTACGGACGAAAAATTTTTCGATATTGAAGAGAAGTACAATAAACAGAAGATAGAGTGTAGTAGGAGTTTGAAGAAGCTGGAAATAAAGTTCGAGTAACTGACATCATCCATCATAGTAATGGTCTGTTGGGAGTGTCCTTTAGGGCCAATGAGGTTAATTTTTGGAAAAGGGGGTCAAAAAGTAAAAGTTATCAAAAGGTTTGACCACTTGTCAAAGACCTGCCCAGCAGTATTTTCGGAATATTTGTGTTCAACAGGACTCTGCTGCACACAAGCCAAGACCACTCAAACCTGGTTTGAGCGTCAAAACATCGACTTAATTAGACATGAGGATTGGCCTTCCTCATCAGACCTTAATCCTTTGGACTATAAAATTTGGAGGTTTAGAGAGGAAGGTCTGTGATAAACCCCATAAAAATTTGGAGTTCTGAAGTCATCTTTAAAAAAGAGTCACTGAAATCAATGAAATGTGTTGGATAGACGACTGGCGGGGTTAAGGGCCTGTATTAAAAATAAGGGAGGTATTTCGAATAATTTTATGCTATTTCTATTTCTTAATTTATGTACTATTAATTGATATATACTATAAAAACTATAGTATTTAGTTTAATTAGTTATTAAATTTGAGATAATATATAGTTTGACATTGACATGAATCTACTCTAATTATTAATTTAGATCTTCAAAGAAGCTACACTTATATATAATTGAATCAATCTTAATGCCACTGTTATTACCGTTAATGCGCTACTCAATAATATCATACTTGCGCTTACGCAACACAGCATATATATTTTTAATGAAACACGCTATGTTAGAAGTGTTATTTTTGGCTGTATTCGTTTTGCTCTAATGTTGCTTCGATATTTTTTCTTTTACTTTAATAATTCTCTTGTATACTGTGGTTAGATATACCACAGTATATAGAGATAATTAGATATAACCATATAGTTGGAGAAAAGTAAAATTACAAAAGCGTTTAATGTTTTTCGGATAAAAGATTTTAAGACAGACTGTAGTTGCCAAGTTGTTGGTTGTAAGAATGCTTTTTCAATTTCAGGTTACGAGTATATCCACATGTAGTTTTAGTTTATTAGTGTTCTTTGTAATCAACACATTCACGATACCAATGATGCTATGCTTAACATGATGCATCAAGCATGCCACCCTAAACCAAATGCACTAAAACCATCGTCTCGACAAACATACATAGATACTTCAGAACCT
Source organism: Pieris macdunnoughi (assembly GCA_905332375.1). Taxonomy (NCBI): domain Eukaryota; kingdom Metazoa; phylum Arthropoda; class Insecta; order Lepidoptera; family Pieridae; genus Pieris; species Pieris macdunnoughi. The sequence continues at coordinate 704,099 of CAJOBZ010000050.1, read as the reverse complement.
CGGCAAGCCCCATAGCAACCTAAACGTGTTGTTATAGTGACTACGGAATTAAACAATATTTAACTTGTAATTTGCAAAAAAAATGAAAATAGGAAGGGGTAGAAATTGATTTTTAATGAAATCATATAGTTTCTTTAAGACAAACTTTACTATCATTGCTTACAATTTATTTACATTTACAATCGCATCTTTTAAATATCATTTTCGAGTGGAGTAAATATCCAAATCTATATCATTTACAATGGGATTATGTTAACTAAATTTAGATACGAAATGACGCATTCACTCTCGCTCTGTCTCTTTCTATTCCCCCTCCCCAGGAGCGTTGAACGTTTAACGCAACAGTGCTTTCATACCCCCTCTTTGGTAGCGTTAAACGTTTAACGCAACCTTGTTGGAAAGTCGCATTAGAAGTTTCACTTCAATAGAACCGAATCGACATAGAGATCGCTACCTAACCAGAAAAAAGTGTTAATTTATGAAGTATTATTAGTTTTATGAGAGTAGTATAAAAACTACCATAAAGTTTATCTGCAGTCGTCAGCGAAAGATGTTAAACATCTACAGATGCTACTCTACTACTGGAGGTTGAACTTCATGGTCTGCAATTGCCTTATGGTGCACCATCTCTTTCAGCGTTCATTGTCTAATGTTTTTGATTCTCTTTCTACCCAAACGCGATTAACTTTGGTCATCCGTTATAATGTGAGGCAAGATTTAGACATACGATTACGATGTAATACGATTTTTTACTAAGGAATTATGGAAAACACCAATATACAACACATTTTCCCGTGTGAGACGCGTTTTTGCTTAGACTTTTTTGTATGTTCTTGAAAATACATATAATTATTTTTTAATAATTCATTAATCATTCTTGAGTGAGACTTCGTGATCAATATTTTTTCTTTGACATGTTTGAAGAATATATTAAATAGCAATCTTGATCGTTGAGAGTCAAGCTTTATAGATATTAATCAAGTGTAAAGTTGACATGATACAACAAGAAGTCAACACGCAGCATGCGCACGCGTCACGATTCGCGACGACACACTATGAAAAGTAATTTACTACGGGACTCACCCATGATGTCGCTTTCAATAAAAGTTTAAAGCGGAAATTTGATTCCCCGCGAAATAAAGTTTCGGAAGGCACAGAAAGCGTGTTTTTGGACGAATTTTGATTTTTTTATAATGTGCCCTTAAAAAATACATACAACCCTTAATTTGCACCCCTCTACATTCAACTCCTATTTTTTATTGAACTATATATATATGGCAAAACAACGTTTGCCGGGTCAGCTAGTAATACTATAAATATAGCTTCCACGTAAATAATTTAAGAACTTAACGTTTCTATAGTAGTTGTTAGACTCGTCTATCAATAACCATAGAAATCTGTTGAAATAATCAAGCCATGGTCACTGATGTAATAGAATTTATTAAATTTCATTCATTGCAGGCAGAATGCGTTTTTTTTATGTTCCGGTTATTACTTACCAATGTTTTCACGGTTAACCGTTTCTCCTAACTATAGAGTGTTGAAACAATGTTAATTTCATAAATGGTCATTAGATTTGCATGCATTCTAGCGCAGGTTGAAGTAACAATACAGTATTTATAAATTTTTCACTCTAATATTGTAAAACTCCCTATGTTATTGGGGTCTGAAAAAATATAACTGCTTGGCAAACAAATCTAATTATCTTTATGCATGTATAAAACGCGATAACAAAACGACGTCCTAAAAATATATATCTGTGTATAGGATTTTTGTAGAAGTTTTGAGTATTGTTTAATGTAATATAAGTGTCACTCTCTTTGATTAATAATCAATTAGTTTAAATAGTGTGTGGTGTGTCATTCCGTATGTCGTTTACTAATCAAATAAGTTTATGTAATAATTATTATATTGTTTGCGACAATCATACGCATAATACAGAGTTGTGTTTATGTGAGCGATTCTCAAACGTTGTTGGTATCATAGCTGTGCAATGGTTTATCATATGTGCAATGAATGCTTACTTAAAGAAAACATTTTCACGAAACTGGCACACGTCGTCTGTGGTAGGTACCACAGTTAATCTACGACGTGTACGAGTGAGCTCTATATAGCCTAAAAATAAAATGATCAATTGTATATTCTCATAACTTTATTCCTTTTGAACAAGTTTAATATGACCGATAAAATAAAAATAAATCATTCTCGATTTTAAATATCAATTTTAGGATGAATAAGGTTAGATTTTGCATTGTATACATCAATTTGTATTAAGGTATTTTTAGTTTTTCGGTTTGATACTTTGAAGTTTATTGTGTACTTATGATGTTTTTGGGCTTGGCGTCTCTCGCCGGGCGTCTCCTCTTGTGCTATTCATGTTACTGACATATTTGTCAATTCTATCATAGAATTTTTCCAGCTGCGATCTGTGCTCGAGCAACATGTCGGATAGCCCATCCCGGGATACCTTCATGCCAGTCTCGAGCTTCAGATTTCACCTGGCCCTTTCGAAATTAGGACAGTCAAGAGATGGACCACCGTTTAGACGCTTTTGTCACCGTTTTTTTAGTTTGAATCTGTGTAAATAGTGTTCAAAAGCTGGCCACGGGCAGTCAGGATCTGCGCCATTGACATGCTTGTCACTAAGGACGTTTAAGCGACGACGTGTTCGAGACGTACGTAGCAACTGAAAAATAATTCCTTACAAATTTATTACTTACTTACTTAACTACCCCTTTGAACGGTTGTTGACTCTCAATAACTACGACTGCTATAAGCCGCCGTGGGAAGTTTTTATAGTTCTTTGGTAAACCGAAAATAATATTACAATTAACTTTTACTTAAGAAACATTCAACTTCATTACATTGCTAAGAATGTTCAATAAAAGACGGTGTTAATGTAATATTTTATTATAATACACGCTGAGCATTAATTACAATGGCAAGAAATTGTAAATACAAGAAATAAATAGCGATGTTATTAATTACAGCTTAACAATATTATACAAATATTCTAATATAAATAAGGACGGACGTTCATAGCCATGAGTATATTCGAAATACATTACATCTATAATAATACAAATAAATTTATGTCCTTTATATTACATACAACTACAGTATCAAAATAATAATTATAATATTTTAATGAATCCCATTCTCTTTTTTAATACTACGAAAGCTAGTAAGCTAGCTTTACCCCAAGGAAAATTCGAAAAAATTCCAAAATATTAGCTTTCTGTCTAGATTTATAATCTTAAAAATCAAGTTAATCTTTTGATATCAATTCTGTATTTACAATTGGGAACGAAGTTAAACAGATAATATAATAACTGTTTTTGTCTATTTCTAAATTGACCAGTTATTATTAGGGTCCTTCAAGAAAAGAGCGTACCAATTCTTAAAAGGCCGGAAACGCACTTGCGAGCCCTCTTATTAGTGTCCATGGGCGGCGGTGTCACTAACTATCAGACAAGCCTCCTGCCCGTTTTTCCCCTGTTCTATAAAAAAAAAGTTATCAAAATTAAAATTTGGAGTTAGTCAATTACCTAAATCGATGTTCAAAACCAGTACTCATTTGTTAGGTGGAAAATCTAGAGTTGTGTATGTTGGTCGCGTTCTAGGGACTAGAGGCCGTCTAACTCGGGGGTGTGTCTTACCCCCCTCTGTGGGTTTTGCTTCCCCTTCCTCTGGCAAATAAGGAGTTCGGGGGTTCAAGACTAACGCCTTGTAAGAAGAATGTGAATCCGCTATACTCCTACCGTCACCCTCATCTCTTCTAGACAACTCTGAAAAAGGCGAAACTGAACGTTTTTCTATACAACTCGGTCCGGCCGCTTCTTCCTTAGGTTTTAAGTCGTACGCATTCTCTTCTTTTCTCATAGGTTCATCTTTTTTAAACTTGCTCTGGCGTTCTATTATCTCAGCCGTAGTTAAGTCTGAGGATTGAACATCTGTTTCAAGAGGCGCCGCTGTAAGCCAGGGTCGAGATGCATTTGTGGTGCACCAACGTTCTTCATTTTCACTGACGTCACCCAGAAGACCCAACTTTTCTAAGTTCTGGAGCAATAGGTTTTCGCTGGAACTTGCGGCTCGCATTTCTGTTTTTGAATCTTCAGCTAGCAATAACTCCGCTAACGGTGGAGCGAGGCCCAATCCGATATTCCTTTCGTGGTAGACTTCCGATATAGTCGGGGTTAATTCGCCGCTCATATGTCTAACTTGGGCCATGGAGTCGCGGCTTGTGCCCATTTTGGGTCGAGGTGCCCGTTTGGAGGTGGAAGGTTGGGGTTCTTTATCTTCTTCGGTGCGCCTCGGTTGGGCTGAGGCGAGTTCGTAGAAGGCGTCGAGGTATCGCTGGTGGGGGTCAGGTCGCCGACGTAGTACCGTGTCGTGTCCTGAGGATTCCCAATCTGAGTCGTCTGACGGGGGTCGTCTGGTGTAAAGGGTGCGAATTTTGGTTTGATGTGCGAGGGCGAGTGATACGTCTCGTTGGGGGGCAGTAGTGGGGGGCGAAGGGGTAAATGCTGCGTCGCTTTCACCCCTGTAGCGAGGAGGGGCAGCTGCGGGTGGAGGGGCATTACGACCATCTGGTTCTCCACGGCCCACTTCGCCTGTGTTTCGCACGTACATTGTGAACGCCCCGCCGCAAGAGCCAAGAGGTAGCGGTGGCGGAGGAACCGTTGTTACATTTTCTTCTGTAAGATAAAATATGTTTTTTGTAATGAGTTGAGATGAACTAACACATCGTTAGTAGTTTGATATAATAATAATGTAATCGTTTTGTATTTATACATATTTATAATTAAGTATAAATATATAATGAAAACACATTTGTGTGTATTTTTTCTTGGCCCCTTGGATAATATTTACTTAGAATTTATAGTATAATATGAGAACTGAAAACGTGACAAAATATTTGTTATAGTGTCGACCTCAAATCCCACAATGGTCCCCTTTCACACAGACTACAATATTCTTTAATGAAACTAGAAAATAACTTACTTCTGTGTGTGGCGGGAGGAGTTTCTCCGTCTGAATGAGGTTCCAAATCTCCATCATCGATAGATGCAAGTGATTCCACGCTCGAACTTGATTCTAAGCTCAAACTTCTAGGCGCTTCTTGCGTATCTATTTAAAAATATTAATTATTAGACAAAAAAAACATAACATGTTGTATAAATAAAACAAAAAGGTTATAGTAGTAACAATTTAAAAAAAAAGTTATTTTTAGCTCATTAACGGTTTTTACATAAAAATCTTTGTGGTTTAACTAAAGATTCGCTCGAATCCGAAAACGACGCACTCGCAAAGAAAAATCTCTCTCATTAGAGTAGGAAACTCGTTCACGTTATTTACACGTTAATTACAATACGTAGTAATAATAGTTCAAAATTAGAAATAACGTACCAAATAGAGCAAGCAAGGCCTGGAGTACGAATTGTATATGTCTCCTATTCGTAGCTTTACCGCGTAACATTACTTCGTCTTGACCAACTTCAGCCAAATCGAATCCAAGGGACGCCAACAGTTCATGACATCCGTTCACACGCCATAATCTAAAATGAGTGTAAGTGGAAATATTAGATGGTGAAATTCTTATTATCGAGTTATGATTATAAAATTCGATTCTTGTGTATGAGTAAATATATTTTAATCAAAATCAGATCGTTCGTATTTTTCATGCCAATTTCGTTTCACGAAACAATATTTTTTATATAATCTTATTCGGTAATATTCTAATTATGAAATGAAATACAGACTTTATTGGCATATTTTATATACATACTTCTTTAAGAAAATTAAATTAAAGCATTATTCTCCTAACAAAACAATGCTTTAAAACAATTTTTTAATTATTAAAGTACAATGTGTCCCGACCAAGGAGGTTTCAATTCAATTTAAGTACATACACATATTCTGTGGTGATCGCGCGCAACGCGCTGGTTCCGAAACAATAGACCAATATCAGACTTTTTCCATTTTGGCGCTACTTCGTACATTCGAATTTGAGTAATATTTTGTTGGATAAAATTTTAGTAGCAAAAATGTCAAGCAACACCGACGATACCGATGAAAATTTAACTCGAAGAATAGTCTTTTGCCAAAAAATCAAGAAAAGCGTACGACGAATGTTACCAAGACTTTATGACTTGGAAACCTATAGCCATCAGATTAAATAAAGTAGTGTATGCAACTGCATATAATTAGGTATTAAAACATTCGTATAATCTTATTTTTAAACTCGCCTGCGGCAAACTACACTTGTTACACATGTTTTTATACCCTCTATTATATAACAGTTGCATAAACTACTATTAATTTGACATTTAACTAAATAAAATAATAATAAGTTTAATTATTATTTTTATGGTCACCATATTAAAATATTTAAAAATTAGCAGTGAGATTGTAAGTGCCCCTGTATAAACTAAAAACTTTGAAATAATATCTTTAGAATTAAGTTACAATGACTTTCTATACCTGACATTAACAGCAACTTCTATTGTATCAGTTTCCGAGTTTTTAACTGTGAATTGTGATATAACTGATCGGATAACTCCGATTATATCATCTGCCACATCGCCATTTGATATTAACTTTGACAATGCTTGTAGAGTTGTTGATGACAGTCCTGGAGAAAAAATTTAATTAAGCGACAAAACTAATTAGGTCGGCGACTATAAATTTTCTTTTTTTATAATACAGATTGTATCTCCTCCAGTGGTGCTACACCCCTAGGACTGAGATTTCTGTAGCTGTTTGTTTTTTTTTAAATAGGCAAGTAGATGATCAGCTTTCTATGAACTGATTTTTAAGGTCTATGCCGATTTCCGTTCACGACCCTTCCCTGCAGCGTTTAAGCGAGTGAAACACATAGAAATACATCTAAATTTATTGACAGCCCTGATTGTTCGAATACACGACCTAAGCGTTGATGGTCACATGGACAACACTGCTCTGCCCCATTCACACATTAGTACATAGTACCTATATATATCACGTTTATTATTTTATAAAAAAACCAATAGGAGTTTTCAATAATTATCACTCACCTAGAAGTGCTTGTAAGCTAGCCGAGCATTGTGTGAGCCTCTCTTCTGGGTCGCTTTGAGGGAAGAACACACTCGATGGTATGCCATTTGCTGCTGGCTCGAATCTATATATAAATTTGTTATTTAAAGTCTAACACTAAATGTATGCTTGAAAACACGTGAACTATATGAAATTACATGAATATGGACCCACCAAAAATCAGTGTTGATGAAATCAGTGGTGACAGCAACTTAAAGCTGAGTTGGGCCCATTTTTAATTAAAGTGATTGTATATCTTTTTTTTATAAATAAATCAAATAAATGTTTTTCTTTCTCCAAATTACTTATATTAATATATAATTGAGTTAATATAAAAATAATTATAAAAACTCAATTTAGGCTTTATTTATATTATTATTTGTACGCCAAGGTCCTGTTTTTGTACGCAATTACAATTTTAACTGCTGTTATCAACGTTCGTTGAAAGAACTATAAAATATTGTAGACTAAAACTTTGTTTCTAAGTTAGAACTAAGTCGAGACCACTTTAATAATTTATAGAATAGCGCTGCTTGACCTCAATAAACGCATAAGGGAGGTCGCAATTATACTACAGTGAGAGCAACGTACAAACACAAAGATCAGGTGAATTACGGTTAATTATTATTTCAACCGCATTTGCGAATTCAACTCCGACCATTCACCACAAGTAGCGCTCGATCACGAATACGACGAACGTATGTATAAAACAGTACAGGTAAATAAACTTACCTAAATCCAACGCTCATGAGCAGCTCCCGCCACCCGGTAGCGGTGCCAGCTTTATTCTCAATACTCTTCTGTGTGGTGTACATCGCATTCTTCTGACCTCGTACAATGCGTTGAAGGGACTTTTCAACTAAATGCAAACATACACGCAACGCATCTCTGAAAGACAAATAAAAGAATTTAGATAAAATATTAATAGGTCAGAGATTATGAATTTTCTTAAGCGTTGCAGTTTATTTTGAAGAGTCATACAGGATGTGGCGTAATGAATGGATAGTATGGTACCTGCCGCAAGAGTACGGCGGTTCAGCACAATATGTTTCATGGTTAGTAAAAGTCCCTCGGGTTTTGCTTGGGGTTGGTCATGGTGGCCAATTTGAACACCTTTTGTAATATTCAATTTAATAATACAATATTTGAAAATCGTTATTTCTCTTTCTTTTTCGTTCACTAATAAATTCCACAGTTTTACCATCAATATTTTAAGTTCAGTTCAAAAAAAAGCTGTACACTCAGCCACATCCTGTAACACATTTATCGGATAAATTGTGTAAAACTTGTTTTCATAGAAGCGAGTTTCATACACCAGTTAATCTGTATCTTTGCTTTATGTAAAAGGTTTGACTAGACGTTACTTAAAATTCAAATATTTCAATAGAATAGTATTGAAAAACAGGGTTAGTAAAAATATATATTTTATAGTTAATGACTAAAAAGTATTATACCTTTAAAAACCAGTGTGCTATAATAAAATAAATAAAAATCTTTACCTGCACCTCTCCGGCGCAGCCATCAATTCACATAAAGCTTGTCCCATCAAAGCGACCTTGTTGCTGAGCCGAATATTAGCACCGAGTAGAGCACAACCGGACCAATACGCCGGGTGGGCGAAATGCTTTGTATGTCGGACTGTTTGCATCGCGTCACCCAATGCTCTGTGAAATATATTTCAATTTAGATGACGACGTCTCAATACGAATTCTTATACTAGATATATTACTGACCTAAATACTACTATTAATATGTATTTGGATTGTGATCCAACAAGTTAAAATTTTTGTGCATTGTAAAATAGACCTTAATAATCGACGATAAAGATGCGATTTATTAGAAAATGAAATAATAAATATACATTCTAATAGAGCTCACGGCGAATGGTCTACAATGAGAATTACAAAAAAAAATTCTTATGGTAATAAGATACTTATTATTGAACTTATATGATATAATAAATCTATATAATACATAATAATAATGTTAATAAATAGAAAATTAAAACAATTTTCAAAAGTTAGGTCCCTTAGGCAGTTTAATGCTGGCAGCATTTCCTCGCTGAATTGTGATACTTATTCGTTGTGCGAGAAAAGCATCAGCTCTTTAGGTTAATAATATTATAAATACTGTATATTTTTTAAATAATAATTATAAATAACCACTATTCATAACTTAGTAAAATTCAAGGTAGGATTCAGGGTCAAGTCTTAGCGCGAACTTTCCCGTATGTTAAATTCCAATACGTCTTTGACATATATATAAGTCCCGTCTTTGAATATCACAAACAAAAAAGGCAGTTGTACAGAGAGCAACTAACTTGGCAACTCGACTGCCCTGAAGCAAAGCAGAGTAAAGGGCCCTGTATAGAATCTTTGTTGCTGTATCTTGAGGTGCGGGCCATAACGTGACCAGTATAGCTTGAGCTCCCGCTGCGAGCAGTGCCCTGCAAAGTCGGGACACTCCATCACCAGCCACCGATACTGCTTCAGGCTCTTCAGAGTCTTCAAGGACTGAGGTTGATGGGGCGCAGGATATTACCACCTAAAGAAATTTGGTTTAGTTTTTGAGTTAAAAATTGTTATAATGGTAAGAATTATTATCATGGTTAGCATTATAACTTATTTTTTTTAACTAGCTAACCGCCCTGGCTTCGCTTGGATTCCAAATTATATATTCATATATATTATATAAATTATGTTATTTTATCTTAAAGAAGAACATAATTAAATTGGAAAAGTAACTTTTATATAGAACATATATCTCAAATTTTAACTCACCAATCTGGCAGTAATTTTCAAATTCATAATTTCTGCTGCCGTCAAAATGAACTCCGATGCTGGTGGCAATTCTTCGTTTGTTTGTGGTAATTCTGCATCTATGAGGACATAATTATATTTTATACGATATATTAAATGCAACAAAATTTCTTTTGTACTAGCAAACTGTCTTTTTTGTAGGCTAAGGGTGTTTTTTTATGTTTTATTAGATGATTAAAGTACATCGCTGCCCTTATATTTCATACAAATAAGAAGACGAGACAGTTAGATTTATTAGAATAATTCATCAATTATTATTAAACTAGCTTCTCTTCGCCTTTATATGTAGTATTTTTATGTAACTGGTTATTTCGTTCAATGTTTCAATTTATTTTCTCCATTAAATCCTTACTGAGAGTTTTAGGAATAAAAAAAAACTATTCGAAATGGTCGTCGTCTACAACTTTTGCGATTCATTTTTATTTATATTAAATTGATTATAAGTTGCGTTAATTAGGATACATTTATTTTATGGAAAAAATATCGAAATCAGTAAATAATGAAATAAATATTGAATTTAACTTACTCTCTTCTTCGTTTTCTGTTGACGTATCAGCAGCGTTGCTTGAGTTTAACAAACGTTTAGCTTGCGAATCCACCTAAAAATACAAAGTAATTATGTATATACGGCTTTATTTAATATGTGTAACTTAATGATTGAGATGATATTCAACTTTTAAAATATACACCAAAGCTTTACATAGCGATAACGACAAAATATTTGTTTTTTTACATAATGTAGACAAAGATAAAAATTTTTTTTTTTGGGGTTTTTGGCCCCCCCCCCCCCCCCGTCTTAAAAAAAACAAAATAGACAAAGATAAAAATACATGTAATAATAAATGTTAAAGAATTACCACTTCTCCGGGGCTTAGGACGATTCCCGGCGTTTTCCAGCAAACGTGTGTTGCAAAGTGAATGCATTCCGCCTGTGTTAGTTGACTCAGCACGGCTTCCTTTGATGCCTGTAAAAAATATATTTTAAAATAATTCGGAACATAAAATTTCTTAAACAATGGTATTAAAAAACTTCTTAAACATATAGAATTGTCTTTGATTAACATAACTTTTATTCATTTAATAAAACACTATTTTGACCGGATTGAAGTTATGTATTATTATAAATTTACAACTATTTAACATAATTTTAAATTTATCTCTGCAGCTGTGATACTTTTTGACATACATTTTTTCAGTATGACCACGCACGCTGTAAAGCACGCGAAACGTCGGATAAATTTAAAATTATGTTAAATATTTAAATTTATAATAATACATACTTCATCCGGTCAAAATAGTGTTTTATTCTTAAACATACATAAATCTATACTAACATTATAAAAAAGGTGAAGTTGGTGAGGTTGTAGGGACAGTTTTGAAAAATCTTTTACCAATAGAAAACCACGTTGTTTGTGAGTGGTTGAGATTATATATTACCCCAAAATTAGAGCTATTATGTAACGATTTGAAATAGAAAAACGTCCAAAGAAAACGTTTCTTGCGATCGCTACCTTAACGACGTGATATCATTGAGCTCCAGAAAAAGTGTTGTAGACCTTGAGACACACAAATACATGTACAGAAGATTTATATATATACCAGCTGTTTATTTGCTGTATAGATAAATAACCTATACACCGACTGCAGCGCAATCTGCCGGGTTGATTTGTGAATCTAAACCATCTAGGGCGCCACCCAAACGCAAACAAAAAAATTCATTCAAATCGGTCTAGCCGTTTAAGAGGAGTTCAGTGTCATACACACGTACAGTAGAATTATATATATGTATATATAAAGATATTTAGCTAAAAATATACAGATGTGTTATCGACGTGTCGTTTTAGACACAGAACCAACTGGTCTATTAAGTAAATATGATCATAGTTTTTTCTTTATTAATTATATATATATATATATATATATATATATATATACAATCGCAAATATTCAAACTCAAACCCAAAATATATTATATAGGTAAACAAGTACACTTATGAACGTCAAAAAGAAGTTAAATTAATTGTAAATTTACATTTACTACCAGTTCGCTAGTCAGGCCATAGAGCGGGTAAGAAGAACTGGCAAGAAACTTTCCGCCACTCTTTATAATCACTAAGCTTTGAGTCATACAAATTGTTTGAACTGGAGCAAATCAATCCCAAGGAATAGGATCATTTAAGTATTCGTCAAATTTATAAACAGCTTTATTGATTAATTTACGTTTAACGAGGGCTTTGAATTTATTTAGTGATAATTCTCTAATTTCCCTTGGGAGTTTGTTGTAAAAACTAATACAATTTCCATATAAGGAGTGGTTTATCTTATGGTGGTTTATATTCTCACCTGATAATCAGTGAGCGGTGTAACCCTCAACATATCAGCAACGAGCTCGGCTTCTTTTAATAGCGCGGGATGAGATGCCCAACGAGATCCGCCCACTCGAGGTCCCCCTACTACCAGGCATCGCATACCAGACTCGTTATTGCTACCACCTAAAAGAGATATAATAATTATTAATTAAACCTCATCCATTTATTGAAACATTCATCCATAATTACAAATTACACACACTTTAAATTTTATTCAAAAGTAATTATATTTTTTTATAAGAAGAGGTCCTAGTTAAAAATGATAGTCATTCAAAATGATAATTCAAAATGACTTGTAGTTGCTGGGTTGAATTTTTTATTGATCATATGATAAAGAAATATATATTCGCGGTTTAGGGTAAACTTTTTGAACAAATAACATTGATATGATTAAACAGCTCGAATATATAAGTCTTTCCTACCACTTTTATTTTGTTCCCTTTGGAGTAGAGGAGTAGAGGCTCTTGGGCCGTGGGGTTCCAGTGCAAAGACGCTAAATAAAGATTTAAGTTAGCGCCTGGTAGATAGTACCGGTGACCCCAGAGCCGGTGCTTTCCTCGCTCAACGAATAAGTATCGCAATACAGCAAGGAAATGCTACAGCGTTACACTGACAAAGGGACTAAACTTTTGAAACTTGTTTTAATTTTCTGTTTATTAATTTAATAATTAAAAATAATTAAATTATTAATAATTAAAAATCAATAAACATTATAATTTTAATTAAAAATTAATATTACTATGTTAGTTAAGAAAATTGTAAATACTGTATATCTATGTGTTGGAAATAAATATTTGATAATCATACTCCATAAAACTTTTGCTTAGTATGCATTTTATTTGTATGTTAAAAATAAAGTTGTGAACAATAGAGACAATGTTTTTCTGTAACAATAATAATAACGTTGTCCAAATGATCACTTACCATGTTCAGGGTGAGGCTTGTTTCTCGAATGTCTCTGATGTTTGAGTGGACGCAAAGCGGGCGTTGCAAGTAGGGCGTATCTTTCGCATAGTGGCTCAGAATCTGCGCCGGCGCATAACGCACCCCAAGGACATGCGTATAAAGCCCCTTCGACGGCCACGATTAGCTCACGGCGACCGCCGCAGCCGCGACGACCGTGGGACGCTATAATGGACATGGTAATAAGTTATTTTTTAATTATTATTATTACTATGTTGATTAAGAAGAATACTGTATATTTGTGTATTGGAAATAAATACTTTTGAATAGGAATATATTTTCGATTAAGTTTTAAACATTTTGTTATAAGGATCTTGAAAAGTCGTTATGGAATATTTTTTTGTGATTGTGACATTACTATAATAGCTAGACTTGTGTTGTCGGATACTTTTTGTAGATAATGATGTGTTCTGCAAAGTTGTAGTACATTATTTTGTTCTATCGTCAATAGTTTTCGCGCACGCGATGCCGCGTTATTTATTTAGGTCAATTTTTTAATCCTCGGGTTACATTAATAGAGTTTTAGTTAGGATCCCTATTTTTGTGGAAAATATAGCCTATGTCACCCAGGGATAGTGTAGTTTCCCAATGGTAAAAAAATTGTTGATTCGATCCAGTAAATTCGGAGCGTATTCAATGCAAACAAACAATCAAATCTTTCTTCTATATAATTAATAGATCTAGCTTTCATAGTCACTAGCATTTTCTCTAAAAGGAAGAAAGATAATTTTTTATTTATAATAATATATAACTGTCACTTGTTTATGTACGTAGTTTTTGTGAGAAAATGAATAAAGATTATTATTATTATTATAGTCATCCAACATTGCTTACACACATGAAAAAATTATTCTGTAAAGAAATAAATGTCTTTTGGGTGTTAAGATTTGTTTAATACTTTTATATGAAGTTATTTGATCAATTTTTATCTAATTTATAATTAATAAATATAACCATTGCAGTCTGAAATAAAAAATAATTAATGATAAAAAAATACCGTGGTTATTATTACAGGAAGCAGGCAGCAGATCTTCGAAAGGCGCTAGAAGCATCTGGTACAACGCACTCAAGCACGGAGGACCCTGCCAAGAGGGCTGCTTCTTTCGTGGACCGTGAACACTAGATCTATAGAAAATTAAATGTGTATTGTTAGATACCATAAACATGGAGTATTTCTTCCATTAAGTAATTATTCTCGTTTTTTAATTCTCAATTTTCAACCGGTTATGTGATGTCATTAAATTTTTTTAGTTAGTTTCCACTAAGAAATATTCTTTTTATGAAATATAAATATACAAAATCATGGAACATTTTCTACCTATATATTTTTAATATATTAATAATTCAATCTTTAAATTGATTAATATTTTTTATAGGACAACATAGATCTCACCTGGTAGATCCTTGAAGGCTTGCAACAGATCCTGCCACTGATCCGCCAACGGATCCCACACTGAATAAGGAACTCAAAGAGTAGTTCGATGAGTTGAGTAGATGATTACGATTGACCTGAAGTTATTTTATTATATCACACACAGTTACTTATAGAAACGATTAATTAATTGAATTATGCAAATTAATGAGCTGATACGAAAAGATAGAGTACAAGATGTGTTTAAATACAAGAGTGAGGAACCAAGTATAAAATGTAAAAATACGGTATTTGATAAGGATGTGATGTATTCCGATAGTGTTAAAAATATGTTTCTATAAATAATATTCATTAATTTATACTACAATAACATTATACAACTACTATTAAAATTGAATTAGATTACAATTAAAACAGTAGCCTAGTCCAGATATATAATTGATAAGTTATTTTTTTTTAAATATTCAGATGGCGAAAACTACGTTGCAAAGGATCGAGACCTTAGAGACTTAACTTACTTTAAATTTTGAGTTTATTCTCATAGTTAAAAAATTGTCTTACAATTCTAGCGAGTCCTGTGTTGGGTCTATCGTCAGGCCACTCATCGTCTCTCCGTTCGGCCGCAGTCTTCAACCAAGCGGACCATTCGCAGATACAACGCTCTAACTTGCCACTATCTGTAGAATAAATTGTATATGAGATGGGGGAGATAATGTCTGTTTTCTTTGAGTTGGTACAGTAAGGTATATTGTTTCGCCAGAAATTGATTCTAAGACCACAGACTGATCGAGTATGCACCATATGCTGCATCACGTTTATTTGGTCGACAAAGTAAAATTAATTATTTGGTTAAGAGTCCGTAGTAAAATTTTCACAGTTTGACTTTGACACTTTTCACAAATATGAGGGTACTCACTTGTATTGGCCTGTAGGTCATCCGGACTGATATCAGGAAGACTGTTGTCACCATCTTCTGCTTGCTCTACTAGTGACACTTGGTGGAACCTAAGTATGCCTGTGAAGTAACAGTAATGAGGTTATTTTAGTATGAAATTGCAATGAAATTTTCTTTAAGATGTAATATAAATAAGGTTTATTAGGGAACAGATATAGATAAAAATTATTATCACGTGACAGGTTTTGGGTTTTTTATAGGAGGTTGATCTTACATTTTTTTTAATTAGTTTTTTATAGCCCTTACCTTTGTGTGGTTGTAGAAGCCACGAATAAAGTCGCCCGGCAGCCAGACTGTAGTACAAAATGGGCGCCTTTTGTTTGTTTACAACTTCCAGAATGTGTTCCACTGAGGATGGATTCCACGGCTCAGGGTGTTCTTTGGCGGAATCCTCTGATGCGTTTCTGTAACGATGACAAATTAAAGTAAAATAATTGCTTTCAAAATGGTTGTTATATTTTTCTTTTGAAAATCAGACAAAAATCTAAAATTACGATTTCACTGGAAATAGAAATTAAAAATTTCGGCTGTCTGCTAATCATCTATCTTTATCACTATTCTTTCTTGACAACTTTTTGTATTTTGTATTGTAGCTTACCATTAGATAAGATAAGATTACTTTTCATAGTGGGCCGGCCCTTCTTTGACCACTTTCATAAAATCTAAATTTTAAATTCATACAAAACTTTATACATTCACTAAAAATCTTAAACAACATCTTTTGAACCTGTCCTATGATGAAACGGAATATATTCTTGTTGTTGAACAATAGTTTAATTATAAAATGTAAGTGTTATGTAAAAATTATTATGTTAAATGGAATAGTCTCTTCCTGCCCACGACACAGGGAATTCAAACGTGGGGGCTAGAGCACTTCCCTTGTAATTAAACATTCTTTTTTATTATGTATAATAAAGTGTTTTTTTCTTTCTTTTGTATATTGATATTCTGTGATTTGTGTATTAATAAATGCATAAATTTAAATGACTGAACCGACCTGAAACGTATGAATACTGAACTGTTCTGGTTCTTTTAAACAGATTTCCATATAAGAAAATTTTCGCGGGAGATTCGATATTGAGGGAGATGATTCCTGCGTAACTATGAAAAGACTACAACGTTTTCTGGGTTTAAATGATTTAATATAATAAAATAAAGTGTTGATATTTACCTTTGAGAATGATGTAATTCGGTGTTAGTTTGATGCGTTGTGGAATGCTTTTCCAAGGCGTCCAACGACCGACATCTTCCGCGCTCAGCTACTACCAAGGCTTCTGGGTGACGGCCCAGTTCTAAAAATAATAAATTTTATAGAAAAGCTATTTTTTTCTCATAAAAACAATTGCCACATTTTATTTCAAGCAGTAAAATTATAGTTTTAATAAAGTGCGTGTGTTTAGATTTTTTTTTTGTAATTTTAAGAATAATAAAATATCTATTTACATTTCATATATTAATCTTACAACGTAAGACTGTTAAGATATTACTCACCAACTAGCACCCTCTGCAAAGCGTGCTGAGTAGAAGTATATAAGGCGATAACTTTTTGGTCTCTGTGCCTTTCATTTCCAGACTCCAATACAGTTAGAGCTGCGTGTAGTTGTTCCTTTGCCTCTTCTAGTTCGCCAGAGGCCCATAGAGCGAAACCGAGTCGATGACGCACTCTAGCCTATTAAATTAAAACCGAATTTTACTTTATTACAATAACAAGAGCATTGACAAACTATAATTTATAAATTTTCTATAGTCTGTAGGTAAGTATTTTATAATAGAGATACAATGATAAATTTTTACCTTTTATACATTTAGGCTGCCAGGGACCAAACTTTTAAAATTTGTTTTAATTTTCCTTTATAAATTTTTAATTATTTTAATTATTACTATGTAGGTTAAAAATTAGGACTATTTAGTCGGAAAAATATAATATATTATATTTTTAAGACTTAGTATAAACTAATAACTTAGTTAATTGTCTTACGGAGTTTTATATAGTTGTATTAATAGCTATTTTTTTAATTACCCGTTACGAAAAGCGTGGAAATGGAAAATCGTAGTTCAAAATATCTAAACGAGAACAAACACGAAAGGTAACTTGTTTTACTTTATGTAGAAATTAATATTATAAAAACTTCAACTGATAAAATTATTTGAAAAACCGTCGAGTAATAAAGATCTAAGAAGTAAAGATCCATCTAAGACCTAAGTCCTTTAATACAAAGTACATATAAATTATTGACCATTGAAACATATAAAATTTTTACCCTCATGCGCCTAAAGAAGTTTAACTTCAAAAAGCTTACCTCTTCGTCAGCATCAGCCAACCCTTCAGTAGCAGCGAGTGCTTGTCTCAGATAAGACACGGCACTGCCACAAGCCCCCATTGCTAAGTGAGCTCTGCCCAAATCGGCTAATGAATGAGCTCGTCCACGTGTGTCACCTATATATATTTACGATTAGGTTATTTTTATTTTTATTTTTTTAAAAAACATGCGTGTACTTTACACGCGTTAGAAGTTATACTTCTTTGGCGTAACAAGTTAAAAATCTTTTCAAAAATTTGATCTTTCGCCTTATTCTACGTTTGTAGAAAAAACGACACTAACAATAGAAAAAATTTACTCTCATCATTTTTCCCTAACGCGCCAAAAGAAGTATAACTTCAAAAATAATAAATAACTTCATTATATAATTTTTTGTACTTTTTATTATTTCTTAAAAATAGTTGGATACCTGGAAAATGATACTCTAAAAAAAAAAAAGATAAAAATATTCTCTAGAATTTTGACACTTGCACTTGAAACGCCTGTATTCAATGAAAACTTAAATTATATAAAGTTGCATTTTTAATGGGGGTGTTAAAAAGTTATATACCAGAAGCAGTAGCATGTCTTAGACGTGATTCGTGCCAGCGTGCAGCTTCAGCGTGCGCGCCCGTTGCTGCGTGCGCAGCGCCAAGACCTCCACATGCGCGAGCCTGTACGTCAGAAAGGAAAATAATATCTCAATGAAAATCCTTAATTCATATTGATATTGGAAAAATAAATTTTATTCAGCATTAATTGTATATTGGGTTGAACGCGGTAATCTTCGAAAGTATTGATTTAAGTTGAAAATTTTATATACAATATTACTCTATGATTGCAATAACGCAGGTAAAATGGCTGGGCTTGTTTTTATATTAATCACGTGTAAGTAACAACTATAATGACGTTATTAAAGTTATCCGTGCTTACTATTAAGTGATTGAATGTAGTGCTTTCATTTGTTTTAACGTGGTATGATTTTGTTAAAATGATTGATGTTGACGGAGATAATTATATAGTTCTATTAGAACAATTTATTTTACGTAAAACACTTCATAAAATAACCTACTAACATAAATGAACATTATACTATATTTCTGTATAAAAATCTAGTGCCTTTACTTACTTGTAAGTGAGTTAGTCCCAACCGATGCGCGAGTTCAAGTTCAGCGCGATGATGTCTTATGGCCGTGGAGTGTTCCCCGAGCGCTTGATGAGCCACACCAAGTGAGTGGCACGCTTCGGCTTCCATTATTTGGTTATTTAATTCCCTGCGCATTATAATTAGTTGTTGAAGAATTTGTTGTAATATTTGAAGTAGTATATGTATACAGAGAAGTGTTTGATACACCACGTAATCTCATAATGAGTTTAAAAATCAGTTGTTTTTAAATTTATTAACAACCAGCAAAAAAATATTCCTATGACATTCAGCACAAAAAAAACTGAATAGGCCATAGAAGCTATCACTAATTTCAACTAATTTCAACCGTGCGAGAAGTGATTCTATTTTTACATTTTGGATATTGGGTTTTGCTTGTTATAATATCTCTAAACTGATAATGCATGTAATATAGTGATAAATGAAATTTATTAAAGGAATTGATTTAGGTGATTCTGTATTAAATTTATGGATACCATATATATTCTAAATTGATGAAATGACTACAAAAAATATGAGCAAACGACCTTTTATTTTCATTCTATTAAATTATTATTTTCATTATATACAACTTACTTGGCGATATTCTTCTGATGCTCCAAACAAGAGACAGCCTGCTCTAAGTTATTGAGTGAAATGTGTAATGCGCCAAGTTCGCCATACGCCTGTGCCTTTGCTTCAGGTACACCGAGTTCGTGTGATACAACTAGGCGTTTCTCGAGGCATACGAGGGCTTGCTGCAGGTTTCCTACCGACCTAAACAAACAACTTTTGAGTTCTTTCTACTTCTTAAGAAAATAAAGAGTAATAACAATGCAGAAGCATAATAAAGTATGAGAGTTGTATTGCAGAAGTGTAGAACAGTTAAGCCCTTTAAAATATATACTTCTCATACCTAGTGTTAAATGATAATAATAATAGACATTCTTATTTTAAGTACCTATGGTAGAGCATAGACCGTGTACTATAGCTATAAGGTATGGTATAGAACTAAATTCTTTTTTACTACATCTTAATTATCGGGGTTTTTGAAACTGGAGTTTTCATAGAACATAATATTATAAGTACTTATATAAAACTATTGCCATGCATAATATTTCTAGGAAACATTTTTTAGTTCAATAAAAGAGCGTACTAACTATATAGTAAAAATAGAGGTTTAACGTAGAGGGGTGAAAATTAGGAGTTGTATGTATTTTTGTATGCTGTATCATAAAAAAATAAAAACAAAAAATTTTGTCTAAAAAATAAAAATAAAATGTTACGGGTGGACAACCCTTATCACTTAGGGGTATGAAAAATAGATAGTAGCCGATTCTCAGACCTACTGAATATGCATATAAAATTTGGTAAAAATCGGTCAAGCCGTTTCGGAGGAGTATGGGAACTAACATTGTGACACGAGAATTTTATATATTAGATTACTCTGAGTATACTTACTTATGACTCAATCCTAGGCCTCGGTAGGCTCGTTCCTGTTCCCGCGCATTGTTCAATTTAAGAGCAGCCGCCAGATGTCGCTCGTGGTACTTGACAGCTTCATCGGGGTCTCCCAATGCGTCGTAGCAATCGCCGAGCGAGCCAAGCGCACGCGCCTTATCTAGCTGACACGTTGGCGTATTAACGCGTTCAAGGATTGCTAGTTGCTGGAAAATTTGTTATATATTTATTATTTATATGTCAGTGTAAGCGTTTATTAAAAATAATTTAATTGTTACGGCTTTATTTAGGGTCGTATCTTCAGATTGCATTTGTTTTATATATCAATATTAGGGTAAATAGAATAATAACAAACATAGTCAATTTTTGGGTCTAAGACACGTTTCCACACAATATTTTTCTTCTGTACGAGGAACGACTTGCGCATGCATAAAGAACAAGAAGGAGCCGGGACTAGAAGAACTGATATCAATGTTGAGAATTAGACATAGACATATCATTTATTACAAACAAAAACACACAAAATAACAATAAAAAAAGAAAAAAAAAAAAATTTACACGCTTAACTTCTAGTTAAGTTTCTTCGCCTTCGATATTGTATACTCCACTTTTAATAACGGAGACTATACTTTAAGTAACGTGTTGCTATAGTCTACAAATAGAGTTATAATTAAGAGGAATACTTAAATTTTAAACAACAATCTTTACCTGTTCTAGATATCCGATAGCGTCTTCATAATGTCCCATATTTAGTTTTGCGATCCCCAAGTTGCCGTACGCTTGCGCCTCTAACGCGCAATCTTGTAGTTCTTGCGCTCTTTCCAGTTGCTCCTTTTAAATAAATAGTTTTTTATTTATTTACATACAACATTTTAATTAGTTAATGAGTAAAATACTTATTCTATACTAGAAGGAATACGAAACGATAAGGAGTCTATAAGTCGCGATTTTGATGACATCTTAGACTGTGTAATAATATAAAAACTGAAAAAAATGCGATATTCTGGCAAAAAAATCAATTATTATTGTTACCGAATTATAAAATAGTATCGGGATCTTTCTCTCTCTTTCTAATTTCTATTTTTTACTCTTTATCGAACTCAATTCCTTTGTATTTAACTTTTTATCGAAGTTAATTCCAAGTCAATATACCGTACAAAACTTGTAGTTAGGGTATATATTATTACTTACTCTGTAGCACCTGGCTGCGTGTGAGTAGTGTCCGAGTGCCATGTGAACGGCCCCTAAATGTGAGTGGGCTCGGGCTTCTCCCGCCGCGTCACCCGCCTCTTGCCGTAACGTTAATTCCTGTAAAACACAATTACCCCTTATAATTTATTTATCAATGCAACAATGATATAATAACAACTTCAGATTTGGGAAAAACATTCTTTAACTAGTCATAATCTTCTTTGCATTTGTTTAATTCATTTTTAATGTCGTCAAAGTTTTGGGAAGTACATACTTGTGTGTGGTGACCCAATGCAGCATCCAACCTTCTCTGCAATCGTCTCGCAAGACCCAAAGCGCCACACGCTGCTGCTTCAAGAGAGCGATCGCGAGCCTAAAATTATTTACAACTTTACATTAGTATATTATAATATTAAATGTCGATTACTAATATATGTATATATTAGTACAATACAATGTAAGGCAATAAGCCTTATACTGACAATTCCCTTTAAAGTCAGAAAATGCGCATGCGCATGCCTTTCAGCGTCGCTATGTAGGTTAACACTGTATTATGTGAATTAATTTTATAAATTAAAAAAAAATTTTTATTAAAATTTTACATATATAAGATATCACCGACCTGTCTCGCAAACCCAAGTTGTCGTTGATACATTTTAACTGCCTCTTCAACGTCACCCATTTTAATGAGGACATCTCCAATGTTGCCCAAAGCTCTGAACTTTCCTTGCAAATGTTGAGTCATATGCGCAATCGCTAGGAAGTATTTTTGACACTCCAAGGCTGTTTCTAGGTTCCCTAATGCCAAGTGCGCCAACCCTAGGTTGCAGTATGCTCTACCCATGTTCATTTTGTCTTGTAAATCTTTGGCGAGTGACAGATCTTGGTCGTAATATCTGTAAATTGTAAATAATATTAATACAACATAATGGTGATGTCTAAATGGTGTTTTAGGTGGACTTTTGGATAAATCCGTTGTTTGTAATATTAAGTACTTTATTCCTGGAACGCAGAGTGAAGTGTGACTCTGTAGGTTCAAACACCAGCAGTGCACTAATAGACTTTCTGTCTACGTGCGCAATTTAATACTCGTTCATACGGTGAAGGAAAACATCGTGAAGAAACTGACATGCCTTAGATCAAAAAGTCGATAATCTACTCGTTCTTGCCTATTAGGAAAAAACATGATCACAAAACAGATACAGAAACCTGCATCCCAGACCCAAAAAGTTTGTAAAACCACTGGTTTTTTATATATTCCTGTGAAGTATTTGTTTTCTACCAATTTAAATTATTCTGTCACTTTTAAGAATAATTTTTTTTTTTACTTTTACGTACGGTTATAAAAAATAAATCCTAGTTTTGAAATACAACTTTTGTGCTTTTAATTATTTTTGTATAAGAATACGGCTCACCTTACAGCTTCCCTATAGTTTCCCAAGCAGTAATGAGCGTAGCCCAAAAAGTGGCATGCCTTAGCCTCTGCTGTGACGTCACCAAGCTCCTGTGATAACATCAGATGCTGCTCATAATACGGAACTGCTTGAGCAAACTCCCCTCTTGACGAAAGGCAGTTACCAAGGTTTAGGAGCGCACACGCTTCGCCCGCTGCGTCTTTAAGTTCGCGAGCTATGCCTGTAGAACGCAATATTTTCAGTACTGATTCGTCAATCAAAGTTACTGGAACTTCTTCACTAAATCTATCATTAATAATTAACAAACAAACTATACAATTTTTTTTAATATTAGAGTTATTAGAATGTGTACTTCTCCCGCAAGTTGGTTTTAAAAATAAGCTACTTGACAAGATTTTAAAAATCATTTAGATTATTTATTAGTATCTATAGAGCATGGCCCTATGTGGATTCGCAAAGCTAGAAACAGAGAAGAGTGGAAGCTGTTCGAGGAGGCCTATGTCTAAGGACAAGCTGTATAACAGAAATTAACTGGCTTGCCGATTAATTATTAGTGTTTATTTTTTGTGTTAATTTATTAGTACTTCACATTTTTATGTACTAGTATAAGTAATTACAGCAATAAAGGCTTTTATTTCTTATTATTATTGTTTTAGAGCATACACAAATTGTTCTATTTAATTCAGTAATGTCAATGTCTGAAAAGTTAAATATTTCAGTTATACAGACTTAACAACACTGCCAAATAGCCTATTTCACTAGTGTATCAACTAGATATGGAATATCTACTGATGCTGAAACTGGAATAAATAAATCCGAAGTATACTCATTATTATAAGTTAAGAATTAAGCAAACTTCTTTAGTATCAGTTTCTAATTTTTATAACTTATCTTTTTGGGATACTTGTTGTACTACTAAATATAAGTGTTTCATTGTCCGAAATAAACATTTAATTAGATTAAAAATAATTGTAGTAAACTACGGCATTACCAATTGCTCAAAGATCTAGATTCGATTTAACGGGAAAAGAGCACACGAGCTTACTAACAAGGAGAGAACCAAATGTGTCAGCAAGGTTGCCGTTTGACTTACCTAAATGTGCTCTATAATGGAACAAGGCCATATCATGAGCACCCAACGCCTGGTAAGCCACAGCCAAATTCCCATGAGTAGAGGCTTCAGAACTTCTATCGTGGACCTCTTTGGAAATAGTCAGTTCTTGTTTGTGGTACTTGATGGCTTGTTCATAGAAGCCGGCAGCTGAGTATGCATTGCCAATGTTCCCGTAGGCACGGCCCATACCAGCTTTATCCTTCAAAAAAATTATATTAATTATCTAATATGCTCAAATTATATCACAACTTTTACATATCTTAATTATTATTATATTATAAAACCAGCCTTTATTACTTTTATATTAAATAAAAATAAAAGAAGCGTTTCATAATTTAAACATATAGTACGTTTATAAGTTCTAAAGTTATTCTATACCAATATTTTTATATATATGTAGTATATTTAAGTAATAGATACATTAGAAAATATACCTGTAATTGCCTGGCAATAGATAAATGTGCTTGATGCAATTTTAACGCAGCGTCATGTTCTCCCAATAATTGGTACACGATTCCTAAGTTTGAACAAGCGCGACCTTCACCAACCTGAAAAATCACAACAAACCTATTATAAAATGAGAAATATTGGCCTGGTGACTTCAGGTCAGGCGTGCGAATCCCGGCTTTTTCTTTCTATGTGTGAATTTTACACAAATAGTACGGAACATAGAAAATAATACGCAATATTATTATTTTTTTTAATTTTTTTTAATAATTTAATTATATTATTATATCGTACAAAAAGCTGATAATCAATTAATGTCTTTACACTTTACATGTGAATTAAATAACTTAAAAAATATCTATCCAACCTGTTAATATTATCGAAATGATGAAGTAATCTTAATACTGTAAAATTTAATTAAAATTACCTTATCTCTCGCTGCAAGTGCAACATCCAATTGCCTCTCATGCCATTTTTTTGCTTGAGCATAGTCGCCTGCGCATCTTAAATAAACAAAAAATATCGTCAGTTAAAGTACAAATAATTGTTTTTTCATTTGTTAGTGGATTAAGAATTTTGATTAGAATTGAAACACAAAACTTTATATTCTTTTTTCTATTCAATAAATTCTAATTTTTTCTATTAAATAATTCTAATTTTTGGTTTCAACTGTAATAATAAATAAATGGTCATCTTCAGTTATACTCGTAAAATACCTGGCAGCATGTCCAAGCCCTGCATAAGCTCTCGCTTCGATAGCTCTGTCGCCAAGGTTTTGCGCGATTCTCAATACATTTTCATGATATGCGATAGCTTGTGTGAAGTTCCTTCTGCAGTGGTATGAAGAACCGAGGTTTGAATAGGCTCTAGCTTCTTCGACCTGAAGAAAGAAATTAATTTCGATTATTACAAATGTTGAAAGGAATTTCATTTCTAGGCTTCAAATTTGTTTTATTACTAAAATTTAACAATTATTTTAGTTTTATTTATAAAAATCGTGAAAAGGCTTTTAATGTTTCTTAAGATCTGTATGATTATGGCTTCATATTTGATAGAATTTGGGATTATGATACGCATTTTCATGTGCCACAAGTGTATTTTATTTAAATATTTATTTCATTAAACACTGTAATGCAATGATTTGATTTGAGTATTAATTGATTGATAATGAATACCAGGTGGTATTGACGTACAATAATTTATTGTTTGTTAAATGTTTGATTAAAATTAAGCAATTCAGCATATAGAAAAAATGAAAAATTCAAACTATATAAGATTTCAAAGACAATGTAATTTTCCATTCAGTATAATGTATACCTGATCACCAAGTCGCCTAGCAAGCCTCAAATGTTGCGTATGGCAATCCACGGCTGAATCAAACTCTCCCATGGCCAAATAGACAGCGCCAACATTTCCGATCTCTCTCGCCTCTTGTAATCTATCGCCCATTTGTTTAACTAGTTGCACGCATTGTTTGTGGCTGGCCAACGCGTTTGGATAGTCACCGATAGCCGTGTATACGTGGCCTAGAGAGGTCAGGGCGGCTGCGGCGGCTTGCGTATCCTGGAATGTCACATAATGCATAGATAAGAATGTTTTGTATGTGTTCTGAACTTTATCTGTTATAAGTATTTAAATGGCACGATTTTCGTTAAAAAATAATTATTGGCTCTAGTAGAATGCTAATAAAGTATATTTCTTTAATAATTAGGATTAACTGCTTTAACATATAATTTACGATAGCCGAATAAGCAATGTGAGAACTAAGATAATTAATATAGATTTCAAGCTTTTGTATATTTCAATTTCAACGAAACCCTATAGAATTCAAATTATATGCAAAAAAGTGTGTTCTGTTATAATAAATAGTTCAATATTCGATGTTTCCAAAAATCACTTAAAATTCAATCCCCTGTTGACTGAACGCAAACAAAGGGATTATGAACAAATAAAAGACGATTAGAATGCGGCGCATCCTTTCCACTGAGGAAATGGATGACAAAAGAAAAAAATATCTGACGACGGACCGCCGATAGGGTCTTTGTCTTCGTGAAATGAGTTAGTGATGTGAGATTTGTATCGATGTGTTTTTGTTTTAATAAATTTATTCAAACGAACGGAGCTCATTTCAAGGTTAGCATACGCATTGCATTGATTCACTCAAATGGGTACAATATTTTACAGCTTAAAGCTTAAATTCTTATGGCAGTGACATGTACAGTATGTAAAGCTGATATCAGCGATATTGTATGTGTTAAATAAAGATGTATGTTTATTGTCGATAACAAATGATGAAACAATCAAACCAAAAATTGCATTTACAATTATAGAACTTCAGTGAAGAGTTGTGTGTTGTCGAAATAGTAATTAAAATTTACAGTATAATTAATGCTCACCGTTGAAATATTTTTCATAAAATGTATAATAACGCACACAACGCGCAATGTGTAGAGTGTGTAAACCCTGTGATTTACGATCTAAATAAGAATAAACACAGCAACTTCGTTGCCAGTAAAAACTTTATTTTTATCTTTAATTGCCAACGATGGAAATAACTCGATAAGACGGTATCGACATTAAAAGGCCGCACAGCACTAGCCCAGTCGGGTCGCAGTAATCTAGCTAATTAAGTATGTGCAACATGATACGATAAACTGATGATTTACATATTGACTCGATCTCGGTTGGACGTTTTATAGTAACTATGCTTTGGACCTAGGCTTTGTCTTAGACCTAGCCTCACTCCACGGTTAGTACAACGTTTCTCTAATTAACGAAAAGTATCGTATGGACCAGAAATTGAAAAAAATTTGAAATTTAATCCATATTTATTTAAAAACATCCTTAAATTTATGTGATGCTGCAACACAAATTTTTCACAATTTCTTCGTCCACCGAACATCGACAATAATTACAATAATAATTAATAGATATTTTATATTTAACCTGATTTTAGTGAATGCTAAGCCACTGTTATTTTAATCGAATGAACTAAACGTTTTTTACTATAAGAGTTTTCTTCAACTACATGATTTTTGTACTGGTCGCTCTGGTTGCATTCCTCGCACATAAAGCTGTGTGGCTATAATAAATAGTGGATACTTGAATGAAGTTTGCGTTTATCAACATTTATTATTCTGTGCACCTTGTTACTGAACGTTATTTGTGGACAATGCAATACATGATTTCTGTTCGAGGTTTTTAGTGCAATGCATTGGTAGAATTTCCTCTAATGAAATAAAGTTTCGAATTTTTAAAGCGTGTGAGCAGATCTTTTTATTAATTTTAATAAGCACGAATTATACGAAAATCAATATGGTCCTATCAAAAGTATTTTAATTAGATTAAAAAGATTAGGTCTTAAAGGTATCCATAACCGATGAGCATTTGGAAATTGGATAAGTGAGAGAGGTATGTAAGGACTGTAGCAAGGGAGATACGTGGTTTCTGATATGCTTCATATACTTTTTATCGGTATTTTGTTATATGATTAAATTTTTAAGTTATTTTAAATCCACGGGTGGTTTATAAAACGTGTGTTTTGTGTATACTCACGCATAACTCCTCCAACTGTGAACCGATCTCGATGATTGAGATTTGGGATATCAAAAAATACAGACTTTCATTAAATTTATCAACTCTTATTAATTTAGCCTTACGATTGTATCTTGCCTTTAAGTATGTATAATGTATATAGTTACGCAAGTCACTTAAATTTAAAATCTATATCTAATCTAATTAAAAGCTAAGCCAAGGTTTGCGATAAAGCTAAACGTCTGTCTTACAATAATTGCGAAATGTTCTCTGAATGCGGTGAGTACGAAACTAATTATCGAGACTAGTCGAACATCGCAAATTCTCTACTAAACGTAATCCGATTGATGTTTGACGGGCAATTCGAAGATAGTACTAATGACTGGGTTGCCATAGCTACCAACGCTTGTTTAAGAAAGATGTTTAATTGTTTACTGGAAGTTTCGGTTCAATATTATTTAAATACTTTAAAGCTAATTACAACGTATTACAGAGAATAATGCTAACATCTGTGCTTTTGTTAGTCAATTGTTTTTTTATCTCTTATAAACTGAACCTTAAATCCTAAAGATGTATTTAATATAAGTTATACATCTTATAAGCTGGTATAGTGGTAGTGAAGAAGTAACACGTCATATTTGATGATTTTTAAAAATAAATATTTTTTTCTTGAAAATCATATCGCCTTGGAAATCTTGGAAAAGGATAATATTTTAAAAATAAGGCAGTTGATCACTGAATATAATAAACAACAATAACATACCTAACACAGCATTACATCCTCGTAAAAAAGGCTCCGATCGCTTTCATTAAAAACAAATTGTTAGTTGTCATATAAAATTCTCATAACGCGTGCATTTCTTAACGCATAAAACAATACGATATCAAATTATAACCGGCATAAAGGTGAATAAATCTGTAAATGGAGCCCTTTTATATAGTTTTTCAAAGTCAGGCTCGATTATAAAAATATCGTGTTACTGACAAATCCTCACCTCGGCTACCATTTCTCGGTTACTTTGAGTTTTTGTCGGTTGCCGTTCGCTTGGAACGCGTAAAATATTTTTACGAGTATTTGTTCCAAAGATTGTTCCATATGTGGGACTGTTCACATTGTACGCGGTAATAAAACTTGAGCTATTTATTTTACTTCACATAACTCGTTTGTTTTATGTGTCTTTAGCGATTTCTATCGTATATGGATTAGTTATTCGCGCTTTTATTCGTAGTAATTTATAGCTATGCATACGCGAAACACCAATTTAGATAAAAACTGTTATAGATAAAAATTGCTAAAAGTATTTTAAGAAATTAAAAATTATTGTTGCCAAGTTGGTAATTTGAATCACACGAGCATTAATGATACTTACTTGCATTGAGCGGTTACGAGATTTAAAATAACGTTTAATAATAAGTTTTAGTAACTTTACACTGTTAATAGTTAATTATTTACTAATAACATTGTTTTCTACTGCTTTGTTATATTCCTATCTAATAGCTATTTTTGTATTAACATTGTATATTCGCGGACGCTTGACGGATGACTTCGCTATAAAAAGTGTTCTGCGATATTTTGGGCTACTCGATTGTGAGGAAGTTGAGGAAGCTTCTTAAGTTCTAATGTCATTTTCACGAGTGTATATCCTTTTATAAGATATTTTCATAAGTATTTGATTAAGTTCATTTGAACATGTGTAATCTTTGAGAACATAAATAAAATATTTTCGTATAGCATTTGTTATTTCTTGTAAAACTTTTTAGTTTGACATAGATTAACAATGATTTCAAACGTATGGTATGAGTGATTGTTACCTCATTTCCATGTGAATAATCTTACTGAGGTAATTGATTATATAATGTTATAATAAAGATTACATCATCAAGAAATTCACACTTAAAACTGTTGCTATAAGAAAGATGAGTATTAAAATTAAAGTTCAAACGATTTTAATAGAATATACCTTAACTATGTTAGATGTACTAGGATAATCTTCATACAACGTTCAACGTACCACGCGTTTTCGCGCGTCAACGCGGCGCTCAGAGAAAAAGTCTCTAGACGCAGGTGACGGGGGGAAGGGGGGGTGGGATATAAATGTAAGGTCCGTTTGCTGTATAAGATGACGCGGCTTTATGCGAGATGTAATTTTGTTAATTTTCGTTTTTTGCAGGAAGCAATTTTAAAATTATAATTTGTTTTATTTATTAAATTTTGTTTTTTTATGTAAAACTTAATTAATACCAATGACATACTTCCTTTTTTATACATCTTCCTTCAATAACCACATAATTGCTAATGGTATAATACATAAAGCTACGAAGAAGATTAATAACTTATATACCTAACTCTAAATACATAAAGCTTCAAAATACTTGTTCAACGAAATGTCTCATACCAAATGTGTTTAATAAAATTCTCTAATATATTCAAGCATTTACAGAGACATAAAATCTAAACTTTGATAACAACACATTAAGTTTAAAATATTGTCGGTTTTATTACTTTACCTACATGGTAAATGGTAATGAGTAGTTTATCTACATTCTTTTGAAAATAACGTGAAACGTAGATTCCTAAGTCCCAGAGGAAGTCTGGA
This sequence comes from Pieris macdunnoughi, assembly GCA_905332375.1. NCBI lineage: Eukaryota > Metazoa > Arthropoda > Insecta > Lepidoptera > Pieridae > Pieris > Pieris macdunnoughi. The sequence goes on along the minus strand of CAJOBZ010000050.1, from coordinate 673,344 downwards.
TTAGATCGAACTAACAATTTCACAAACTACTGTCGAATGTATCTAGTATAAAATATAACAATTATAATAATTACCAAATCACTCTTTTAAGGCTATTAAAAGAGTGATTTGGTACCGTGTTACGTGCGGACTTAGAACAATGTTGGCCTAGTAGCTATAACGTGCGACTTTCTTCCCTGAGGTCGTAGGTTTGATCGCCGGCTGTGCATCAATGGATTTTATGTCTATGTGCGCATTTAAGACCTACTTGTACGGTGAAGGATAGTGAGGAAACCGGCATGCCTTAGACCCAAAAAAGTCAAGGGCGGGTCAGGCACAGAAGGCTGATTACATGTACTTGTCTATCCGAAAAAAAAAAAAAAAAAAAAAAAAAAAAAAAAAAAAAGGAGAAGTACCGACGTTTTATTGAGAAAAAAAGATACAGAAATTTTGCTTAAGGCCCAGACCAAAAAGGTTGTAGTGGTACTAGTTTTTTTACTTTAAAAAATTGTATAGAATATAAATACTCTTATAGTTATATTTCTTATACACATTATTAAGTTTTTGATAGACTTATTTAAATGTTTTTATTTGTTAACAGAGTAAATTATAAGTATTATATATTAAATGAAAAGAAAAGAGCCAGGCATTAATAGTTGTCCTATTTATAGAAGTTAACCGCTAATGCAAAAAAATAACACACAATTCTATACTCATTTCGAAAATTCATTTTCAGCATTCCTGTATTGTCTTTATTTTAGTTATGCACGTTTTCAAAATACATTCAAGTATTTGCAAATTTAATCACAAAGGTAATTCAATTTAAAATCAAAGATTATCTTGTTTAATCATTCCGTAAGACTGAATACAAAGTACAAGATTACTTCGCGAGTAAAACCACATTTTATAATTGGACGAAAGTTAAAAAACAACCACAAGGCAGGGTCATGGTCGGAGATTGAATTCCTATGCTAAATTAAATAAGCTCGCTAAGTTGCTTACAAACTCTCAGAGACAAGCTTTGCATGAACAATAATGCACCAGCTTTAAGGCTTAAGTCATTTTAGTTAATTATTATTATACATTTCAATCTGTTCATTGCCTACTTGGATATATCGTTCACAATTCAAAGAAACAATTTTGATCTTGTTACTATTTTTAAAATATTCTACACGAAGAATTTGAAATGTATCTTTAGTTTTTTTTCATATTAGTCTTGTAATCAAAACCTTTATGTTTTTAGATTGTACATATGTACTATTTTAGGTAAGAACATAATAGCGAACAAATACAATGAAAGGTATCAAGTACCTTGTTACGTCATGGTTTAGTTTTAGTTCAAAACATTTTCTTGTTATTAACACATAATCTATTATCATACCTTGCATTTCATAGCTAACACTAGCTGATATCTGTGTGCGGTGAGTGCATCTTTGTATGATCCTTGGCTAAAGTATGCAGCTCCGAGATTTCCGTGCGCCCTGCATTCACCGGCCGTGTCTCCTAAGGACTTCGCGACCGCGAGATCCTGTTGCATATAGTTGATAGCCGCGTCCAGTTGGCTAAGTGCCCAGTGAGCTGATGATAATGCGCTGAATACTGAACCCCTGCAAACAAATTGCCTATTAAGACGCACACTCTGACGTATTGAATTATTTGTTATCGTGAATAAATAATTATATTTATAAATCTGCAACTAAGTTATAAAATTTAATATTTGATTAATTCACGCCTGATTTAAGGAAGAATAAGGTACCTAGTGTAAATTAGGGGTTTGGTAAGTCTGCACTCTTGTTGGATCACTCCGAGTACAGCTATAATTCATTCCTAGAGGAATTTAGATAGGTTCCAATATTGGTTGATAAATTTGTAAGCTGTTGTGGATTTAGCTAGTAACAAAGACACATAGATAAACCGATTTAACCTTTTCTTACATGTGTATAAATATTTCAAAATCTACCGTTTATGTAACCACTTATAATAGATAGGTCGATAACCTAAAGGGTAAAAATAAGGTTTTTTATAATAAGGCAGCGCAAGTGATACCAACATAAAGATGCTCCAGCGACAGCAGATCAAGATCCTAAGAGCAATTGGAACAGACCACATGCATGAGTTCACGAACACTTTAAAATGAGAACTATCAAAGAGGATATCCGGAGACTGGCAGCTTTATACAACATTTATACATCGTCATACAGTACTTTTTTTAATACTTAAACTAATTGCCCAATGTAGACAATCCTGTAAGGAAGTCATTATTGTGTGTGTTCGTTGGTGTACTTGCTAATAAAACCCATTTCCAGAATTGATGTAACGCCAAGTAACTAGAGGATTAATGGAATTCGCTTGCTCGTGTCAGCTTGATGAGATTATGTGAGATATACGATAGCTATTTAAATATAGGTGTAGTTAGATAGGGTTACCACTGGTAAAAAATACAACATTTCAAGATTAACCTTAGAACAAAAGCATTCAACGCGTGACTTGACGCTAAGTTAATCATTGAAGATCGATTGACTATTTTAAATGTTTATGCTTCTGTAGAAAGTAAGCAAATAATATTTATATAATTGTACTAACTTTGTAACGCTGTGGATACGTTTGGGAAGGCATTATGTTGGTAAAGTAATTTTGTGTCGTAGATGTATATGTATATAAATACTAATTAAATTATTGTTTAAAACTTTATAAGTGGTACTATACATATACTTTGTATATTCGTTTGGTAGCCCTAATACTTTAGTATGTTGCACTAATGCGTTATTAAAATGTTAAGTGTTACAAGATGTAACTTTTATTATTGGTATGCACGAAGTAATTTTGTTTATCGCGAAAAGATACATAAACACTGCTGATTTATGAATGTAGTATAGAGTAAGTAGCACCAATAAAACATGGATTTTGATAAGCACAAATATACTGGACTCATTTTATCAAATTAATGTATTAAAATTTCATATTAGTAAAGAGCAAGGCTGCATGAATTTCTCGGTTAATCTAATTTAAGGCTGTCGTAATGTATGACTCGGTTTCACAGTTTTTTGTAATTTACGAGTGCCTGTAGAGAATCATGGCAAGCTTACAATAAGTTTAGTTTCGAACATGGCGGTCAAAATGTAAAATCTATAAGTGGCTCATCTAGACCTTTAGCTATTCGTTAAAAGAAACCATCGTATGAGTGAACCTTAGACCCCAACATGGCCTTATGCTTTTGCCTTTAACCCCAACTCTACGGTTTGTGAAGGCATCGAAAGCTGATTTCTTGACAGCCGGTCCATCAAGGACATTTACACTATGTGCAAATAACAAAAATTCTTACACTTGGCTCGTACGGTAAAAGTAATACATCGTTAGCAAACCGAATCTTATGCATTTAACTCAAAAAAACTTCTAATTTTGTTTAAGTCTTACAGAAAGCTGCACCCCTTTTTTGACGGACTTGCCTTTTCGAGAAAAAAATCCTCAAATTTTGACCTTGATAAATAACTTTTGTAGCACACATAAGATCGATGGGGATTTTCAAAACTTTTTTTATTTCTTAATTTTACCCGTTTTACTTGACCGACTACTTTTCGAAAAGACTTAACGTTGAAATTGTCAAAGTAGTTTTCGAAAGAAACGCTGCTGCATGCTATAAAAATCCTTTATTTTCATTCTGTATTAATCCATTTTAGGCTATCATCACTCACAAATCATATCGATAAGGATCAAAATTAATTACTTGTATATTTATACAGCTAAAAATGTTTGGGAACAATAAAGATATGCACTGAGAGGTTACACGAAATTGATCGAAACCAAAACTTTATCAGATTTATTAAATCTTGTTATCATGAAAATTAAGTTTAGTCATACCACTTGATAAATTCGAACTGCATTTAGGACACAAAAATTTATTAATGATTTTTAGAATTTCTGACAAAACTTGTTTAAAATAGTTTTTTGTTATTCAAAGTATTGTGTATTCTAAACTGACAAAGTCTTCTTCAGTTGTTAAACTGTAAACAATATTTAAACTATTTAAGATTTTACTTAGGAAATAAAACTTCAAGAATATTTGTGTGTATACGCTGTATTGCATTAAAATTAATAAAGAATTGTTACTCAAAAGAATCCATAGTAATATTATTTTACGAATTCGATCCATCACATAACACGATAAGATCGTGAGGTGTGGTTTTCCGCGCGCGGTCAAGTTTGAAGTCATCAGTCGCAGACAGCTCAGTAAAGCTCTAAATTACTTTGATAACCGAAAGCATTGCGGTTTTTATACCAAGCTTTCCATGATTCTACTCTTTTTGATCTTGCAAACCTTAAACCAATGAGTATATCTTACGCCCCGTTTCTCGGAGGAGTGTCTGTTGGACTGACATTACTGTAAAATTAAATGTCAAATCAATTCCAATTGTTAAGGCGTTGATACTAGAAAAAGAGAAAACTAACGATTGCTGATATTACGTCTTTAAGATTACAAAAATACAAATCATTATTACGATAAAAAACAATAATAATATAAATAGTTTATAAACGTGATTAACATAAAATTATGACAGTAACTGAAGAAGATAGTTAATTTAAAAATTTCTTAAATTAATTAATCGCGACAAGTTGATAGGTAAAGTTGAGTAATGTTTTTCGCCTATAATGTGTTTATTTAACGAGATTTTAAGCAGGGAGTATTTAATTTTAATATTAAAATAAATAGAAAATCATAATTTAAAATAAGTTAAATCCAGATTCAGAAACGGTCAAAGCTTTTCTTCTGTAAGACTTCAAAAACTATAATTGTGGATAATTTATTATTATTTGTGAAGAAAAGTTTTACAGTATATAAAATTAAACTAATAAATTATAATTGTATTAAATATCGAAGTATGCACGTTTTATACGTTCATATTACGCTTTTAATTAAATATTAAGGCTGTTTTTATCACCAATAAACTAAGATAACCGACGTTAATTACCTCCATAACATGTACGTAAAATAAAGCTATATTTATCACCCAATATCACCCTTGAGACAGACATGGTATCCTTTTTAAGGTAGACTTCAATCGGACAAGCCAGCATATAAAAGCGATGCGGCGAATTGCATTATAAATCAAAATGTCGAAATTCCGCCAAAGATAATTATCCGCTAAGTACGTATAAATTATTTCACTGTCAAGGTGTAACGGCATTGATTAATAATGAGGTGATATTTTTGAATGCAAAGATAGGATGAGCGCCTTCCACCGGACGTGTTAATGTGTAAATTTCTTGCAACAATTTAAGTATGTATATAAAACCCGACAATTGCCTAGGTGCTGTTCCTAGCCTTTTTTAATAAGTACCAATATCAACTTAAAATTATTCTACTATTTAAGTGAGGCAGTACAGTTGCGGATAATATAAACTTGTACTGCTAAGATAATTATATTTAACTACGAACCTTGGGCTTGGGTACTTATCCTTATTTAACACTATCAAACCACAAAAAAATAAAGTCAAGTAAAATCATTCTTGGATCAAAGAAAAAATCCAAAATACTTTTGAATCACCCCGATGATTCGGAGGAGCTGCAATAGACACGTAAGGTACTCTTTAATTGCACAAATTTATTCATACAAATAATTTTAAGAGAAAACCGAATTCTTGTCAATCATGGTTTAATAATAAATCTTGCCGTAATTTGTCTTCCCTGGGGTGTGAAAGGTAGAGTAAGGTGTGAAGTACTAAGATTAATCTGAAACAGGATATCTCACCGAGACCGGCTAAATTATAAATCAAACGGTTTTGCATAGCAGTCAAGTGAGGTACAAAACGGGATTAGGAAGTGATCGATAGTTGGTTGGCTTTTGGGTTAATTGTTTTAAGTGAAAAGCTTAGCTGTAGAACATTAATCGAACTTGACGGATTCGTGTAATCTGCAAGGTCCACAAAAAATATGCGCCTAAGAATTATGTATCTAAAGACAAAATGTTGTCTTTTCATTTTCAAAATTTTTATACAGAAATAGTTTTATAGATAAAACCAAATCAATCTCAGCTGTTTAAAAATACGTTTATATATCTTCAAAATTTGTTTAAACAATAGTTATATTAATTTTTTAACTATATTAATAATTACAGTTAAAAAAAAGTAATGTAATTAACAGTTATGTTATTCAAATAACTGCTAACGATGATCTTTACCATTGCTTTTAAAAAGCTGGTATTATCAACGTTTTTGTATTTAATTGAAAGTATCATTGCTATAAACAAATTCTATTTTTGTTCAATTCTTAATCTTGACGGCGTGTGTTCGGAAACGTACGAACTTTTTATGTGCGCAACTTACACTTGCTTCTACTGTAACGTGTGAGGGAAACGGCAAGTCTTCAAAAGTCGACAGCATGTGTCAGACATATAAGGATAATCACATACTTTTAATGAAACATACACAGAATAATGTATGTCCCATGAGAAGGTGTAGGATAACACAAATCCTTTTGTTCCTACCTGAGTTTGAGTGAACACGACCCAATTCTTAAGGCCGCTTCCAAAACCGTCACCGCCGCTTGATACTGCCCTGCTGCAAGTAGCTCTTGCCCAACAACCTATAAAAACACAATAAATGTTTAACAATTTATTGACAGACCCACCCAAAACGATACTATGTATATTTGAATTTGAAAACAGAACTCGTTCTCAAATCAATAATTACCCATTAAGCGCATAATAAAAGTTTTGTTATCAACAATATTGCATATAACAAACTTAATTTATTATCCCACCTCGGTGTACATAAAACCTTGTAGGTAATATGTTCATAATATCGCTTTGATCTTTGCGGCATTGCCATTAGACTCGATAATAATAAGGTAACGTACATAAATGCGAATTTGAGTATCACTGTCGAAAGCAAAAAAGCGAGACGAATTTTTAAAGCCCCATTATCTTTTGTCGATCCAATCGTCGCGTTTCGGAAGCTGACATTTCTTGGTCTCCCTCAGAATATTTAGTGAACACCCACGCAGTATTATTTTATACACACGATTATTGCAATTCTAATTTCATGCGATTGCTGCGTAATTGGATGTAAGTATTATGTCCGATAGAGGTAATTATAATAAATCATTTGAGATTATTTTCCTTTTGTTTATCGCTGTGTCTTTTCGATTTAATTTTTTATCTCTAACAGCTGATCGTGGCGACTACCATCTAAATCGACAATGAAACTGGAAATTATTGATGAATAATCAAGGAGTTTCTGTGTGTGCTATAAGCGGTGAATTCGGAGGTAATAAGACAAATTAACAGATTATATTTAAAAAAATTAATGTTATTGACCTACAACTTATTAATAAAAAAAATATAGAAATAGATGGGAGAACTGTTATACAAAACAATGGTGTAACTTAGGAGCTGGACTTACGTACACCGTCATTTGTTTAATACATTTCGCAAATTGAATTATAAAGTCACCGCAACCTTAGTGTCAGGGTCGAATATGTTTTACGAATGAGATCGGAATGTCTTATAAAAACGTCGATACTTATATAGCACGACAAAAAATTAATTTTGTATTTGATTCGCCAATCTTAACGCTCAACAAGTAGTTTAGTTTTTTGTTGCAAAAGGCTAATTTTCTTCTTAAGAAACAAACTGGTATTAGCAAAATCAATATTGACAACCCTAATTTTAGGAAGTATCGTAAATAATACTTTGATATATAAAATAAATTCACATTTGATCCATTACCTATTTTTATAGTAATTAAAAGGATTTTATCCGCCTCCAGTCATCCCTATTTTAGATTGTATTTATTCAGGATGCATATTGTAGACTATGAATACAAATAGTATACGCCATTTTGACCATTCACGTCCCCACAGATCAACTGTCGAGGAGATTGTATGTAAATGCGTGGGATTCGCGTATTTATGGTGCTTTGATCACTCAGGGCCCATTGTCCGATCGTTAAATGCACCGAAAAATGTTTAGTCCGACAGGAGGTCTGGAATGTATGTAAATGAGTAAGACTCGGGAGCAGAATATTTTACCGATTCGGTCAAGAGAATTTACTGGAGGAGTGGAGGTTTCAGAACGTGTATATGTTGGGTGAATAGCTCGAACTGCCTAATATAGGGTTTGTTAAGGTTTTCTATTTAATTAAGTGCTCGAGAACTAGGCGCGTGTGTAGTATTTATTTTACCAAATTATTGTTATATAGTATTGTATTTAACACCAATGTTATCTTTATAAGTCTAAATTTTTAACCAGTTGGAGTAATATTGGAATACAGGGTTTCTGAATATGTAGATACATATGTTTAGATAATCATAATTAAATATTTATTAGGTGCCATGTGTGTATCGTGATTTTAAGATAATTTTTTTTTGATGATGTTAAGTGATACCATCACCCTTTCATTGCCAGAAAGCGTTGCGTTGCCAGCCTTTTAAGAATTGGTACGGAAATACTTCAGTGGGCAGCTGGTTCCACGTAGTGGTGGTGTAAAAACTGCCTTAAAAACGTTCAGCTGTAAACGACGTATGTCGAGGTGATAAGGCTGGTATTTCGTATTCTGCCTTGACGTCCGATCATGAAACTCAGCTGCAGCTCAGCCGCAGGATGAAACTCATCTGAACAACTCCTCCAAACACGCTAAATGGTAAATGCGGTAGATGCTGAGAGACCCAACATCTGTACGCAACGCCATGTGATCAAGCGGAAAGTGACTGGTCGCCGCCGATACGTAAAAGGTAAAGTATATACAGCTTAAACTCTTTAAAACGACATTCGTTACAACGAAGAACTCTCTATAACGGAAAAAAATAGTTAAATTAATTTGGTTTAAACCAATACCCATACATAAATTCTGCCCTCCCTATAACGAATAAAAATGCTCGTGCCCTTGAAATTCGTTATAAAGAGTTTACATTGAAGTAAAAAAATATTTATTACATATCTTCAAACCGTATATTGTTTATTAAAACTTACTGTATACAGCTAGATATTCTAGAAAAAGCACTACAGGTCGCAGTAAGTCGCCTATACGATCTAGATTATAACATTAGAATTAAGCACTAAAAACTCGAGACGCTGTATAAATCTACCTATCATTAAGCATAGTCCGTTTCTCGACCTAATCTCTTTGCTTGGTCATTTCCGATACATGGCTGCATAAAGCTACTTAGATAAAGGTTAACTGTGTTTCTTAATAGAAATTAACATGGATGATATTTGCAGAATTACAGATATTGCGTAATTTATGCTTGGATTGCGTACTATAAGCATAGTCAATAGTTAACCAAAGACACAAATTCCTAGCATTTTTGAATGTATTAACTAACTTATAAATAGTAAAGAAGTAACATTGAAAATTTTGTATTAGAAAATTAGACATGCATGTCATCTATGGTTCAAATCAATTTTAATTTCGCCCGAAATCGAACACAGAGTGACTGGGTATAAAAACACTGGCCGTTGCTAAATTACCGAAGCGGAGTAATGAAAAGATTAACAATCGGTAAAAAAGCATTAAAATTTCAGTTTAAAGAGCATCAAATATTGGCGTAGAACAAAAAGGGATATTTGTAATTTAATTTATTTATTTTTAAAGAATATATATCTTTTAATATGTGCAAAAAGCCAACATTTGCTGATAGTACATACAAGACTTGTTAGGTTAGGTTACTCCATTCGAATATTATTTTCCAATATGAACTTTAAATTATATTTACTTTTAAAGATGAAAATATATCCAAAGAAGTTTATTATCACTTATAAAGAGCTTTAAAATTATCGGGAAAGCCAGAAATTTTGAAGCTCGTGTGGTATTCGGGGGATTATTTTTCCGTCCCAAATGTCGGCCAATAGAATTGCACCATGAGACGAAATGTACAGTTAACAAATAAGAATTTCATATTTATAATATCAATTTCAATTTTTATTGTACCTTCCTTATAGTCTTCTCCATCCATTTTCTTCATATTGTAAGCGTAATCTTTCATAATGTTTGCCAATTGCGCTTCACTCGTTTCAGCACTCAATGTGTATTCCCTCTCAGTACAAAAAGTAGTAAATTGGTTCCAAACTGTTTTTTTTGACTTCTCCGTATTAATGGGAACATTTCCTTTGACTTTTTTATCGATGGTGGACAGAGAACAAACTCCAAATCGACTCATTTTCATGCAAAATCTCCAATTTTCACAATTGAATTCAACCTGTCAGTTTGACGTGTGGTTAATTTGACTGGATCATGTTTTGTTTTTTATATATAGCAACTACCAGAGAAAATTTTCAAAAAATTATCAGTATAATACCATGTAGGTTGTACCACGTGACGTCGAATGGTGCAATTCTATTGGTCGATATTTGGGTCGGAAAAATAATCATTAAAAACATACATGTAACATGAAAAAAGTAAAATTTATCACGCCGCTGTCGTAAGCTATGACTAATAGTATATATAGGTAGGCGTTTTCGAAACGGGTCCTATTGTTTCCCGTATCTCAGGATGGCTAGCTGTTGTAAAGACTAGCTATAGATCAATCAACACTGAAGCCATTTCCATATAAATACCCGACCCGACCCGAAATATGGAAATAATAATTATAATAATAATCTTTATTCATTTTTCTATATAAATAATTACAGATTACATTACTATTATCCTAAATAAATAATTGTCTTTCTTCTATTAAGGGAAAATGCTAGTTTGTCTGATGCCTGCTAAAGGTAAGAGTGTTGTACCTGTGTACAACACTGTCCACATGAGGTCATCAGGCCTCCACCACTTCGGATCGACAGAAGGTCTTAAAAAGTACAGAAAAATTTAGTAAGAATAAACAAAAACAGCATGTATGTACAGCTATTACACAAAGTACCATTCTCATTATAAAATCATCTAAATTATTTGGACAGAATCATGTGAACCGGCGGCTCTTAAGACATTAAGTGCAGCTGTTTATATTGTCCGTTCGTAAACAATGGCTTGATCATCCGGGGCGTATTTGGGGTATCAGATGTCATGCTGAGACAGTTAACCTTAAATAAACTTAAATACGATGCGTTGACGGCGTAGGGTGGGTATCCATTAGGATATTTTGGTCCTTCAGTATTTTGTGTAACATGTGTGTGAGAAGGTATTTGTTTATTATATTATTATGGGAAGTTTAAATTTCAATATATATAAATTACGTGTCACGTTGTTTGTCCGCTATGGACTCCTAAACTACCGAACCGATACCAATCAAATTTGCACACCGTGTGTAGTTTGATCTAACTTAAAAGATAGGATAGCTTACATCTCAATTTATACCCGCAATATTATTTTATTGCAAAATATTTGTTTATTATTTGATAGTCACAATTCTAACAGAGGGCGCTGTGTTGAAAGTACCAACGTTTCACATAAGCTACAATTTAATGGCATAACCACCAATAAAGCATGGTGGTCCCCATGACTGGTGTTCTCCTACCGTGTCCCTTGAATAGTTTACTATGTAATATAAAAAAAACCTTAGCCACAGCAACGCTTGGCCGGTCTGCTAGTTAAATATATATTTATTTATTTTCATACACTATTAAAATGTATTTAATGAGAGAAAATGCTTCGTTAACATTACACTGGTCCTAGGTTCGAACTTCGCGAGGATAAATATAACACAATTAACAATACAGTCAAAACCGTTTATGACGACAACGTTTAGAACAACATACCGGTTATATTGACCAAAATTAAAGGTCTCAGCTGAATTCTATTTATTTATTTTTGTATTAGGTTCATAATAACAACGTCATCGGCTGTTACGACTATGAGTAGTCCTTTCGATGTCGTTATAACAGATTTTGACTGTATTTGTATTGAAATCCGTTATTATAGTATTTATTAAATTACCATTAGAGTGAACCTAAACCTATAAAAAACATTATTTGGCTACACTACGTACATGTCTCATTATTTTATACAACTTTAACGCATACTCATGACCCATTTTAAATAACGATGGCGTTTCGGTAACTTTGAATAAGTTGGACAAGACCGATAATGGATAATATATCTTGTTATCGAATTTCTTAAATTGTTCAGGCTTTTTCCTTTTTGAATCATTCATTTGCTGCTTTACATACGACAAAGTTGAAGTTAAATTTTAACGAATGTCCTGTATTTAGGTTTATTAAGGAGCTTTTTATATTACGTGATGAACTTAATTATTTTCACAGTGAGCAGTAAATTTAAATAGAATTTATTTAAAACCTTTAATAAGGAATGTTTATATAATACTTATTATCTGTTTGAATACATTTCACGCACCGTGACTTACAAAATATTCAAATAATTGGACATAACTTACAGAACATACGAATAATAATAAATTCAAGTTACATTTTTAGAGAATCCTAATCAACATTTATTTATTTAATTTTTCAGGATGCAAACTGAACCTTAGACTTAATTGCCTTTGACCAGTCTTTGATTCTTAAAATGTAATTTAATTTGCTGACTCATTAACACTATGCATTCGTTTTTTTTAATTTTGTATTGTCTATTTAGGAATTTTTTTACTCATCTAGTTTATTAAATAGTCCAAAAGGCGACTGGTCCAAGTTTCATAGCTTCTCACTGCCGGAAGGTTAGTTCGTTGATTAGTGTTCGTAGCGGCGACTTTGAACGATACTCAAATGTTAATGGCTTACCGAGCAGCTGTCGATATAATGAATCCAATTCACTTTAGTCCTTAACTGAACTTGGCCAGGGCTTCACCATGACCACCCAAGGCATTGAGTAGCCATCCACTCTAAAATCTTTATAACTTTACACTGCAATTCGTACATTGATGTTTTAAATGCAGGCTATATTAAACTAAATATACAAATAAAGTTAAAGCGCTTGAGCAAATATTAAATTCTATTGATTAGGAATTCATAATATTAGGAGCTAGAGGGGGCTGATAAATATTGTTTAGTAAAAGAATTTCGTTTTAAAAAAAATGATAAAATCTCTTTAAATGAAAAACTAATTACACTCTGCCACAGGGGCCAAACTTTAATTTTGAATGATTTTTATACATGAGTACATTTAAAGAAAACATCGTCAGAGCCATGTACTTTGAGCAAAAGATGGCTGACCGATTAAAGTTAATAACCATTATTATTATCACAAATTTTGGTTTTAATGATCACGTAATTAGACAACTGTCTATAAGATCAAAACAATTACTTTGCCACAGTCAAATCTTAGATTTTCAATAATATTTTTAAGCACGCTGTCACCATTTAGTGAAAACACACGGTAGTTGGTTTAACACTGATTTATTTTCAAATACCCTTTCCATAAGAAAAATTAACAATAATATACAGACGTGTAAAACATATAGGATTTAGCAGTCACGACTCATAGGTCCACATTCTAAGTCGTATCTCAAGACACTATCTCGTCTTGAGCGCTGTCAAATACGTCAAATTTCATACAGAAAAGTGGTTTGACAGCTCTAGATTTAAAGTTGATAGACGCTGGACAATAAGGGCCTAAATATTACTCTAAGACCAAAACAACAAAGAGTATGTTCTGAAACTTTCTTTGCGAATATCGGCTATTGTTAAAGATTGATTACTTAATCATATTATTAGTTAAGATATTGTTTGTGATTTAGTACCGTACCTTGTCTGTAGTACGCTTTAGGCCAGTTAGGGCATAGTTCTCTTGCGCGTGTTGCATCTTGCAGAGCTGCTGCGAATTGCCCTTGCTTCAGTCGAGCTGCTGATCTAAGAAACAAGTTTCATTTATTGAAGTTTTCTGATTCAAAATGAAATATAATTAAATAGGAATATCTGTTAAGCGTTATTATCTTATTAAACGTTATTTCTTATTACCAGCATTACCATTTAAAATGAATTTATAATAATTTACTTATTTATAAGTCAAAAGTTTACCACAATGAAATTATTTATATAATTTAGACGTTAATATTTCTTAAACAAATAACTTGTAAACATACCTATTACTATAAAGTATATGATTGGCAGGGTCCAAAGTCAAGGCATCAGTGTATAGAGCCACAGCTGTAGAGAAATCTCCCGCTTGGCAAGCCGCATTCGATGCCCTGACCTTTTCCACGAAGAGAGCCCTGGATGCAGCACCGAGCGACGCTGAGCCACTGGGCTCGACCTGAAACAATTGGTTTGTTTTTGTTTTGTATGTTTTCATAGTATCGCGCTTAAATACTGCGCTTATTGGTTCGTCTAGTCCGGTAGTCCCGACTAATGAGCTTGCAGCGTCTGCTTTAGGCCCACAAAATATAAGGGTTTATACCCAAATCGCCGTGTTGGTCTAGTGGCTTCAGCGTGCGACTCTCATCCGTGAAGTCGTGGGTTCGATCCCCGGCTGTGCACCAATGAACTGTCTTTCTATGTGCGCATTTAACATTAGCTCGAACGGTGAAGGAAAACATCGTGAGGAAACCGACAAGTCTTAGACCCAAATAGTCGACGGCGTGTGTCAGGCACTGGGGGCTGATCAGCTTGCTTATTAGATTTAAAAATGATCATGAAACAGATTCAGAAATCTGAGGCCCAGACCAAAAGAGGTTGTAGCGCCACTGATTTATTTTTATACCCAAATCGCCACTAGCGAAGAGCTCTGAGAATCGGCGTTCATCGAGATGGAAGCAACAAAAGGTCGTCCAACTGTCTACTAAGGAAAGACGTAGCAAAGTGTTTCTCTTGTGCTTTTTTAATCCGTTGCCAAAGCTTAATGTTATCTTAAATTACTATAGTAAATTCAAATGAATAGAAATGCAGTAATACCCGTTTACTTTCAACTATAAATATTTTCACGTAGCTTTGCCATTATGCTTGTTCACATAAAACATATTTATAAACGATAAATAATAAATGTAACGTTACTTTCGACGATTCCGACGCAAACTGGATTCCAATAAATCAACCAGACTATTAAAGTCCCTTCCAATTAAAGAGAGAGATATGAATAAGATGCATTGAATTTGGAGTCGATTTACAACACAACTCGTCAATTTTTATACGGCAAATTTAGGGATGACACAGATATTTAATAGGCAGTAAAGTATTATAATATATCACTGTAGCAATACATGGGGTATTTCTAATAATCTTCTTATATTTTATGTTTCCAAATTTAACGTCGATATCAATGATTATGGAGTTTTTCAAAAACTAAACATACTGTCGTATATACTTTATATGAAAAGATATTTTAGATCTTCAACGACGTGACAGGAAATTAAAATAGTTTTATGCGTAAACTATCACGTATAGTTGATAGACTTATAGTAACTGCACACAACACCCTTCCGAGAAAGTTTCCGTATCGCATAACAAACACAATAAGGTGATTTGTGTCTACGATAAGTGTGAAAGGGCTTCACGGGGTCTTTATTAATAAGGCTATAAAAACACTGTCAACTCGCTACCGAATTCCAATCCTTCCAGCCGTCAAAGATTAAAGCGATTCTAATTTGTACTCACATTCTTTATTTTTCTCCAAATAGAAACTCCACTTGAAGAACACACTTTGTACTTGTACTAGTGTAAGGGTTTTTCAATCATTCGAACGAATATTTTATACATAATACATGTAACAATAATTTTGCATAAGCTAGGTAATAGTCCTACTTTCGATTCATGACGAAAGGATAATTAAGTTCTCTTTACTCGATACCCTATGAAACATTGTGATGATGATGATGATATTATTTTATCCCTAATGGAAGGCAAAGGACTTTATTCCATACAGCCAGGTCTTGTTCTTGGTAATAATTGGAGAATTTTTCTTTTGATTTTAAAAGTTAGTTAGTTTTGATTAGTACTGACATGAAACATTGTGAGGTAAAACAATATAATTGTGTGATTCCCGCGTAAATCGTTTTTGACTCAATTGAGATTGACAGTTGACACATGTTCAAGCGATAAAATCCAAAATACATATTTAGCTGTGATGCTTCTACTAGCTTTAAAACATTAAATCCTTGACTTTTTATCTGAGACAAGTGTTGTCACGCACATGAAGGTACAAAGGGATCTATTGTTGTATTTTTGTTAACGAAACCCTTCTACATTAGACTCGGCCGTGCCACCTGTGCTATCTACTCGAGCGCATCGGAAGCGATGCTTTTTTCTCACGAACCGCATTCTCTAGCTTTTGAGTGAAAAGTAAGTTTATTGTTTTGTTCATTTACATGTTTTAAAAACAAACCAAACCAGAATTATAGTGATGTACTTGATCTTATAAGTATCTCTGAGATAATATTACAATAAATATGAGCGTCGAGTTTGGTAAGGAAATAAAAAAATATAAGTAATGGCTAATTTGAGTTTTTTTTTAAATTTTGGACGGAAAAGACATTTATAAAGGGTATGATAATTTGATACAGGTAGATGTTGATGTTAGGTATAATATCAATAATTTGTGGGTATCCTACTACGTATATGTACGCGATAAAAACATACTCAACATAATTAAAATCATATTTTTCCAAATCAAACTTGGTACCTACATAATAAATATACCTACTTACAAGTTTAATGACGTTTATCGGTAGGGATTCCTCTGCATGTAATGACGTCGCTTGATTCGGCCATCTTGAAAAATGAGCGTTGTAATCGAGCCTTATTCATTTTATTAAAATTTCGTTTAAGAAGACGCCTGATAACCGAGAACGACGTATTGGGTAATTATTTTTTCTCAACGATCTTCCATTCATCTGAATTTTGGACTCAGCCCGCCCTGAGATGCTTATTAAATATTAAATTGAGAAAAGTTGGTATGTTGCTAATTGGATTGTAGGCAACTTATCGGAAATCAGTAATTAATACTTTTAAGTATTGTTTTCAGTTAATTGTTTTTGTTCTTTAATTTTATTATTTATTAAAAAAATAAACGGAATTCATCAAATGATTTGTTTGTATTTTTTTTTTTGAATTAATTAAAGAATTTGTAATGCTTAAAATATTTTAATTTTTTGTGTATTACAATTAGCTAGCTATAATAAGCTTTAAGTATATAAAATACAAAAATAATAGTGTTTTATTTAAGTCGTTTCATGCAATTATTATTTAAATCAGACTTTCATAAAACAGGTATGTATGCTTATCTTATGTTTATACTGCTCTTATAAAGTGATAAGTAAGTATAAAAACTTTTTTTAGTGGACCCTTGGAAACAAAAATAAAGACAAAAGCAATCACGTCCAAATCCGGGCAGGTAGACTAGGGCCGTGACTTTAAATAGAGAAAAAACACAGTCGTCGGCCACCTTTGTCTACGTTTTTTCGTCTATTTTCTTATTGTATGCCTTGGGATAATTACGATTCTTACCTGTCGAGAATAAAACAATTAACTGTGAGCTCCGAGACAAATCACACGCATTTTTTCCTCGCTAGGTTGAAATAAGAATTTAAGATAGAAATATGTTACGTAGTTAAAAAGTACTTAAATAACAATTCCTAATTAACCGTAAGAGTTCGTGAAAGATAGAAGAGACAAGAAATACTTGTAAACAAAACAAATAAAATTTTACGAGCGTTAATATGTAAAATGAAAGTGTTTGTGTAAGAAAGTACAGGAACTTTGTTTCCTTAATTATTAATGTATTATTACAGGTTTGGATTTAAGTTATACTGAAATGTTTATAAATATCAATGTAGAAAGGATTGAACGACTCGTTTCTTATTATAGCTTCTCTACTAGGTACTTAAGAGAGGCGTATTATTTTTTTTTGTCTGAATGTGTAGTTTACGAGCTTTAATTATTTAGCTATTTATTTGAAGTAGGAATTAAGCATATAATTTCAAGGAACGTATTGAAAAGCCAATTCACAAAAACAAAAATTCCAAAATTGCTAGTAAATATGTCGTTTGTTTCACATTTTTATCAACTTCCGCATATGCATTCGCCTGGAGCTTTAACTCTCATCACGATTGTAATACTCATTCTCGTACGTTAGCCGACCAAGTTAAGAATCTTTTACGTTCGCTTACTTCCTTTTAGTTTGACGGTATTTCACAATTCACTGGCTATTGTAACCAAGTTGCAGCACGAATGTTGTGAATTCCAGACATTCTCTGACAATTACCGATTCGTGAGTGACCCCTCACCCCTCGAACCAGTTTAATTTAAAGGAATAACGCGACATATATCATGTTTTTTTCTGAGTAATGTAAGTAATGTATGCTTAGGAAAATATATAGTTTTATTGTTAGATCAAAAATTGACTTACCACAACAATTATTCATGAAATAACGGATTAAAATAATCATAAGACTGTTTTAACGTTTAACTTTAGTGGCATATTGTGACTCGCGTGAATAAATTAAAGGCATAGTTGTGTATATTACTATCTATCTATGTACGTATTATATAACTATCTATTTTAAAGAAATAAACCTACTGACCTTAATTAAATAGTAGAAACGCAAACAAATACAATTTAATTTAGGGAATTAAGTTCCATTAAATATGTTTTAGTGTTATTTTTCAATTGTTTCTTCTTTTAGATAAATTACGTTCGCTTTTGTCTGTAAGATACAGAATGGAACACCGTCAGTCAGTTATTTACATTATTTTCCACTTTGATATCCAGAAGGAATTACTTTCATAGTTTTTGTTCCGGCACGCGTACAGCGCGAGTGGAATGCGCTCGTGACGATCTGTTTCGCGCGCAATCATCCTCCGCCATGATGTTTTTGCTGTCAAAATGACATCCCTAAGGCGTAATAACTAATAGTCTTTGGTCATTGAACTATTCTAAAAAAAATGTAAAATTACTAAATTTAATTTTATTATTGTGCTATATCATTTAAAAGTTTCGACTGCGTTAGAAATATTTAATTCATAGCAAAAATCCGAAGGAAGAAGTTTAGAATTTAACATGTTTCTTTTTAGTATTAGGTAGTAAATTTTTCATATTTTATTTAGCACTTAACATGAATACTACATATAGTTCTATTTCAAATATGCAGACTTTTAAAATAAATTGATAATAATGAGGCTGCATGAACCTTGCATTAAGAAAATATGGAATGCGACGCAGAATTGTAAATTACAGTAACAAATCGATTGAATCGTGTATCTAGATAATATATCACCAACAGGTGGTATAACAATCGTTTAACAATATTATGGAAAATGGAAAACTTATCCTACCCTGAAAACTAACAGTAGTAGTTAGTCTATTCCATAAAGGCTGTTAAATTATAAAACTCGAACTCGTGAGTGTATTATTTCAATATGTCAAGCTAGCTAGCTACAAAATATGATTGTAGCCAAAAAGGGCAGGAGGCTCATCTGATGTTAAGTGATACCGCCACCCATAGACACTCACACTGCCAGAAGACACGCAAGGGCGATACCGGCCTTTTAAAAATTGGTACGCTCTTGAAGGACCTTAAGTCGAATTGGTTCGGAAATACTTCAGTGGGCAGCTGGTTCCACATAGTGGTGGTGGCAAAAATTGCCTTAAGAAACGTTCAGTTGTCGGACGGACGTCGAGGTGATACGGATGGTATGTTGTATTCTGCCTTGACGAAATGAAACTCAGCTGCAGGTATTAGTCCGAACAACTCCTCTGACTTTGTCATTCTTTAATCTTTTAACCTCCCCAATCTGTAATATATAAAAAAAATATTTTTCTCGAAACAGTAGAATAGAATCAAATGTATGTACAAATCATGTCCTTTTATCGTAGATTAATTTTTACAAGTAGTGAGTAATAGAAGTCTATTAAATCTTACAACTTCTATAAGACCAAACTAGAAACTTAATTATCAACATTACACTTATGACATCCTGCGCATGTAACTTGGCCTTTAATTTTCTCTGTATCGGAGATCTAGTCGCTTCACGTGGAAGGAGGCGGGCAGAACCTTAATTACTTATTACACGCGAAAGAATGTGGTACAGCGCTACGCTAGGCTTCTGGGGTAACATGAAGACCGAATTAAATACATCTTGTTCCATTTCGTTTATATTTCAAGCCATAAGCCACCTTATTATTCCCTAGATAAGGCACAATCCAGAAAAAGAGATACAGCGCGCAGTCGTTTTAATTTTTTGATTGCAACATGTAATTTGCAATACGCTTATACCAATTGCTTGAAATTACTCAGGTGCAATTTATAAAGTGCCGTGTAAAAATTCCTTTGTTGTTAAAGGATTTTTAAATTAAAAGTTGGGTTATTTTTTTAAATCTCAAAATAATCTATACATGTTACGCTTACAAATAGTAAAATTGTTACTAAACCAAAAAGTGTAATAAAATAAGGGGTTTGCAAGAAAATGATATCACTGACGTAATCACCGCCTTTATAACACGTGATAAAAACTTTTTCGTTTAAGAAAAAAATACAAAATACTCTACTAAGACCATCGGTCTGTTGTTTAAATACGAAAGTGTAACACGCAACAATAAATAAATAAGACAAGAGACTTTCGCGTTTATTGTAGCAAAATGATTTTCCGTAAGTAGATTTGTCGTGCCTATTGCTATACTTTGTCTACTCACATATTGTGGATAATTGAGATTCATTACAAACTGGATTTGATCAAATATGGGTGTTGGTCGTGAATTGGACCGGGATCTTTGTCGGCACGTACGCTTAGCAACCGCACTTACCACAAAAGTATCGAAGGCGGTCAATGTTTAGTGCAGCCGCAACATTAAAATACGTGATACGGCTCACTTCCTCAATGAAAAAGTTACTTTTCTATCTACTTCTAGAAGGTACACCTAAAACTCAAACATTTTACGATCCATTACAACAAGCTGTAATATCCTAGATTAAAGTGCCGGAAGTAACATGGCTACGCGATTCTTCATAAATAAAAATTCTGAATTCGAATCATTGTCTATGCGCCATGGTTTATGATATCTGTGGTTTTTTAAGTAGTTTTGTTCCCGCCTAATTTAAACCGCGAATCTTATGTACGCCCGTACGATGTTACCTGTCACATCAATATGTTTTGCAATAACCCTTTTCAAAAGATATTGATATAACTGAAACGTGTGGAAATCTTATATAAACCTAAGTATTTAACACCGCTACTCGCACGGACCAATTTACAATGATTTCCACTATCCAGTTCCTTTATTAGATCTCTTACATGACAGCTAACATATTTCTTAGCGTTTTCTAAGGCAGCAACCCGACAGATACTATTAACATTGCAACATATTTGCTGTTGGATTTAATAACATAAATTCTTTATATTTAATTCTGTACGTTTTTAGTTTTAAACGATATTAAAAAATATAAGCATGCTATAACGGATAAAAAAAGAAAATCAGTGGCATTACAACCTTTTAAGGTTTGGGCCTCAGATTTCCTTATCAGTTTCATGATTGTTTGTTTTGTCTACTGTACGGCAAGTAGATGATCCGATGTGCCCGGATACACGCCGTCGATTTTTGAGTCTAAAACATGCCGGTTTTCTTACGATGTTTTCCTTCACCGAGCGAGTGTAAAATGCGCACATAAAAAGAAGTCGGATTTTATGGAGGATTTTATAAGATTAAGAAGTGTCCTATTTTAAAATTAAACTGTTAGGATCCGTATTGCATTTTTGTATAAAATAATGTGGTATACACTTACTATTATTCTATTTATTCTCGTAATAAAGACAAAATTAGCGCACCAACCAGAAGGCTGCATAAAACGAGTAATTCTTTCCAAGGCAATTGTATACGTTTTTTCAACAAAATCCCTAGTGAGACAAGTGTTGTCAATAAATAAATTGAAATCGTACATTAAAGTAAAACTGCTTGCTAAGGCCTATTATAATATAATTGAATATTTAAACGATCCTAGTGCTTGGATTGAATTGCTCCAGTATAAATAGGTAACGCGACTGAATCTCTCGGCTGCATTTCCAGATTCTGTGTACTTTTCATTTTTAATTACATATATTATGTATACGAGCTATAAGTTGTTTATGAATGTCCGGTATGTAGACAAGAGTCAGCTTAATTTTTTGCCTTCATACGTTTGTATTCTTTGAAAAACGAACTTTAAGTAATATATCCTGAAGTAGCCTTGGAACTGGTTTACCAACTGCTAATTTTTATCCAGACGTCTCGCCAACTCTGAAATACGATGCATTGTTGGTATGAGTAACAATCATTCCAACTCCACTTCAGTTGCACCATTACAATTCCAAGTGTATATTATTATATTATACATTGTTTTTCCAATTTTATATGCGTTTTAGAGCTAGGTCTTTCAGAGTAATTTACGCAAAGAATGAAAAGGAATAGTCAACTCAGATTTACTGTTAAAAAATATAAATATATACAATTTATTAGCGCGGTATGTTTTGTCCTATGGTTTGCGTATCCTCTTATTAAGGTACAATATGAATAACATACCTATCTATAATGAGATATTTTAGTCGTTTTGTTACCTTTGACATTTAAGAACATATGCGAGTGATGTTTTATGATTGATGTTAAGTACTGTCAATGAGAAAAACGTGAAAAACAAATGACGGATAATAAGGTTAGTCCGATTTTATATTATAACAGGATTTTTTGTTGAAGATTCCTTAAAAAATATAAATATTTTCTCATGTTTTCTCTCTTGTTTCTAGAAACAAAAGAACAATATGTAAACAATAGTCGAATATTGCATCTACATCCACAATTTACATGTGTTACCTACGCCTACTCTCAGTAGGGTTGTCAACTACATTGTGTCAGTTAAAAAAAACTAATAAGCATGACTTATAAAAGAAGTCCACAATCGCATTTTAATTTCTAAAGCCTTAGCAATCAAATAATTAAATAACCATTTTGCGTAGAGAGATGGATAAATTATGACAGACCCGAGAATAAATAAATATTAAAAAAAAAATATTCCTACATAATTTACTTTGTCTTGGTATTTTTAACAAGCTTCGCCAACCCTACAATTCCACCCATCTACACTTCAACATAATTTGAATTACATGACTCGTGCTATTCACCGTGTCATTGTAATGATTGGCAACGATTTAGAACCTTATTCTCTTGTAATAAGGGTGATACATGTATATGCAGATCATCTTGATTTCTCGCCGCAGTACATTGTTGACGAGCGTGGGTTATTCGTTTCATAGATATTCATAATAGATTTTTGAGACGGCTTTAGATACCTTACATTGTTTTGTTTTGATACTGCAACCGAGAAATGTATTGTGTTATTTCTTATTAAACTGTTATAAGGATATAGAAATAAAAATTTTATACCCATTAACATATCTTTCAAGAAAAGAGCGTTACAATTATTAAAAGGCCGGCAACGCACTTGCGAGCCTTCTGGCAATGTGAGTGTTCATGGGCGGCGGTATTATAACTTAGCATCAGGTGAGCCGCCTGCCCCGTTTGTTATATATATAAAAAAGTTCATTTTTTGTGAGAGGGTCTAGAGGTCCAGTTTTCTATACATTAAACAAAATCGTTTTAGCACCGTAGATCAGCCTGCCAGTTAGTAAATTTAGTTGTAAAAGGACTCCGTGTGTTGCCAGTGTAGCGTAAATATTCTAATAAACTGCACTAATATGCATATAGATATACACGAATAAGACCATATATTAATTTTAAACTTGACTTCGAACCTAACATACATGCGCGGAAAAAAAAATTGTAAAGCGAAATAAATAGCTAACTTATCAATACTTATTATGAATAGTATTTTTTATACTTAAATACCTTTACAAAATTTTACAGTTTAGTACTAAAACTTATAATATATGAATAATGTATCACCATTTTGCAACAAACCGATACGCCGCTAAAGGATATTGTTAGAAAGTATTTCTCTAACTAATGGTGTTGACTAGTTTGTATTAGCTCCAGCCCATGTTCTATGCCACAGTAGACTTCCGAAGACATTCTTAGTAAAACTACTTTAGGGCTATTATATACTCTGCACAGATTATAAATTCTAGTCTTGATAAATGGTTTGAAAACTTCGTGTTATAAAATACAAATGTTATTATCTACGAATGTATTTTAATATATATATTACCGAATTACTATTTTTAATCAAATATTTTACTGTAGATATTGAAATAGCACATCTGACCTCGCTAAGTCTTTATTTTGGCGCCATTTTTGCCTTGTATTGCAGAGATACCACCATCAAATAATACGTGCTGAACTTATATGCTTATTACGACGTTATAAGAGAGTTTCTGATACTAATTTTTTTATAAACAAGTCACAAGAAATATAAATTATTGTATGCAAAAAAGTATACCACGTAGTTCGTAAAAACATTCAATATTTGAATTGCAAACGCTGAAGGTATTTCATTCAAACAAACATCTAACAGAGAGCAGTGGTGTAGTCACGAGTATTGTTTATTAATGATTATAAAATGGTACTTTACATCTACCCTTATACCTACCCTTAACATTGAATATATCCTTTCCTGCATATTCTACAGTCATTTTGAGAATTTTCAACAGACTAAATAAGGCATCTTGTGTTAATGTGGACTTCTAAGTCATTCCTGGTATTGTACAAATTTCTATCCGAACTCTTCGCATTATTATTTGGAATAACAATTACCACAAAGTTAAAAAAGAATATGACAAACATTTCCTGATATAAACTTTCTACGTGATGTTGAAACTCACGATAAAGTTGAATAGAACACGCAATATAAAAAAATACTTGCTAACGTATACGTGTCATACAATGTATTAATAAAAGAATGAATAATCTGAAAGTAGAAACTTCTTGGTATAAATAAATTTATGATTATGAAAATAATTACAAACCTCAGAAAAGTCGCGTTGCGACATCATCAGCTACATTATCTTGATTCCTGAAAATAAAAAACTAACGTCAGTATAAATTGTATCAACAAATTCAGATTCGTTAAAAATAATAAAACTTGGTATTAGGTAAAGAGCAAATGCTTCTTGAGCATAACATAATTTCTAAATATTTCATAAAACATGTTTTTTGTATGTGGGTTCAATGGTATTCAAAACAATCAAGAAATAATGGCCTATTCGACCACAAAGAGAGAATGAGTATGGATAGATTAACAAGGTGGTGAAAGTGGGGTTGGTAGTATGTTCTGGAAAAAGAACAAAAGCTCTCATAGCCGACGAGCATAAGGGAGAGATATATAGAGTGAGTCTCCTATCTGTTTCGGATATAGTATTATATATATGTATTGAATATAGTAGAATTACAAAATCGGTAACGTTCCAAAAACTCAAAATTTATTTCTAATATATATAATTGAATTGCGTGCCGCACCTGACACAGGCCAGGTCAGACGTTTGTCTGACCCGACACATGCCGACACAAGTATTTTGCAAAACATGCAATCCCTGGTATTACAAAATTCGTGTGCTTTACGACGGTATTAACTATAATGAAACATAAATATTTACGACTGGTTTTCAACATGTTTTCGTTATTTCAGAAATCAATACAAGTTAAGGTTCCTTTAAATATTATTAAATTTTTGTAATGCGCGTTAAAATTACGCAAATTATAACACTTAATAAAGTGTTTACGAAATATCTTGAATTTTGTGACAAGATCTCATATGAAGGAATTGTTAATAATAAATATAAATTATGTTCCAGTAGAGTAACTCTTAGTAAGAGACTAAATTGTTACGGATGAATCAACAACGAAAATGTTTTATTTTTAAGTAATTACTTAAAAAGGAAATTCAAAGCAATATCAATGAAAATTGATTTCGCTTTCTACAAGTTGTTACATCTATAATAGTTGAAGCATAACTCGATATAACACGCTAGTGTATAAAGAAAGTGTACGTTATATGTATATATTTCTCATCAATAACTTTTGGAAAGGAGAATTATTATTAATACTAGCAGACTTGGCCAAGCTTTGATGTGGCTAAAGTTTTTGTTATATTACATAGTAGTAAACTATTCAAGGGAAACGGTAGGAGAACACCAGTCATGGGGACCCATGGGGACCATGCTTTTTTTGGTGGTTATGCCATTAAATTGTAGCTTATGTGAAACGTTGGTACTTTCAACACAGCGCCATCTGTTAGAATTGTGACTATCAAATAATAAACAAATATTTTGCAATAAAATAATATTGCGGGTATAAATTGAGATGAAAGCTATCCTATCTTTTAAGTTAGATCAAACTACATACAGTGTGCAAATTTGATTGATATCGGTTCGGTAGTTTAGGAGTCCGTAGCGGACAAACAACGTGACACGTAATTTATATATATAATATTAAGATAAATGAAAAAAAAATTGTGAATAAAAAGTACAAGTAAATAGAGTAAGATATAGGTAAAAGTTTAGGAAAGCAACGGAGAGAAATGGTGGCATTCGGAAGAAACCTTTGTCAAGCGAGATCGTGAGTTTGATAAGAACTGTGTACAGTAAAACTTGTTTTTATTGCAATAAAATAATATTTATGTACGACAAAATATAAATATTGTCCTATCGTACATACCTGGACCACATCCAGGAGGTACTAGAGAAGGGACAAGTTAAAAGTACCCTTAACCGCCGAGAATTCATGGTGAATATCATGAAAGTGGATGAAGCGAGAAAGGTATGTCGGTAAGTGGAGATTCGTTGTCTTGTTCTTCGGGGAAATGGCGTTATAATATAAATACAAAAATAAAATAACATTTAAAAAAGCATCATGAAAAACACTGCTTTTTTTGGAGATACAAAAAGTTTTCCCACAAACGTACATTAAAATGATTGACGAAAACGTAAATGGAAGTTGAAAAGTAGGCTCTTGAATTATGCGTTCCAAAACTGTTTCTCTATCAGGTGCAAGTTTGTTATAGCTATTTAATGTTTCCTGATTTCTCGATCATATCTGGCTTCCGTTGGCTCGTCAAACTTGGCAATTCATTTAAATTAGCGGCAAGACCGAAACAGATTATAAATCTACGGCTAATCAGAAACTACACCATTAGTATGTTTCTCATATAAAATCAATGAGCATCGAAATTACCCAATTTGTTGAAGATAAAAACTGCTTTTAATATTCTTAAAACCACTCTTAAGCATGTTAAAATTCCCTTATACTTTTGAATTAATTATTATCTCGTTTGCCCCTTATTTAATGAAAATAAAATTGTAATGTAACAGAATTTATTGTACTTACAGTATCGATGAAAACTCATTAAGACAATTTTAGGTTTTTTAATGCAACACTGCTTTATTCAATAACTTTGAAATGAAATAAAATGTGAATTTTCCTTGCTTACAAAAGGCATTAACTGCAAACAATTTCTTTCACGAAATAGAAACATAGCATGCATATTCAAAACAAGGTTTATATAATCGTGAAATATCAATACATTTAAGTCATGTCTACTAATAACTATGTCAAGCTTACATATTTATTAAGTATTGATGGATGTAAAGAATTCTATTAAGCTAATAGAAAAAGTATCGGGGATCCGGTTTATGTGAGAAAGTATGCAGAAGATAAATCATCCTGGCTCCGCGGAACTTGATTACGAAGTATCACTATATTTTCCGATATATGAAGGGAATTGCGCTCTTCGATATGTTGATTGTATGTGGAAATCGTAATATACAAGCAAGTTATGACCAGTAGCATTCAAAATCTAATTTGCTTTCGCCTATAGATCTCGTATTTGTTGTGTATGAGATGGTTGAAATAGTGAATACTTGTAAAAGATTTTAATATTCTCTCTGTTGCTTGTGGGGTCTTTTGCTAGATTTCATAATACATAGTATTAAATACATTTAAAAATCAAATTGGCCAAAAAAAACCTCTGAAAGACTAGAGTTGAATTTAACAAATCCGACTTCTTAATTCTTATAAACGTTTATCTGTTCCCACGCGTTATTATTTATTTATGCTTGAATGAACATATTTACTATACGTAGGTACATAATAAAGTAACTGTTGTCTGCAGGTACTTAAACTACTTAATTTATATACTTCGTATAATGCAACGAAGTTCTGATGTTATTCCCATATAAATAATAGTAACCATGGTCACAAAAACGGCACTAACATTAGATCTCGTTTTATAATACAGCTGCAAAGTTTGGAAGTTAATCTCTTATGTTATGCTCTTATATCTGTTGTAATCTTGTAAAATAATTTCAGCAATCGTTAATTATAATGAAGCCTTATTTATTCTGCACATATCATAAAGTCATATAAACGCACTGAAGCAAAATAATCTTCTGCCTGGGTTTATGAGCTTGACAATT
The DNA here is from genome assembly GCA_905332375.1 of Pieris macdunnoughi. NCBI lineage: Eukaryota > Metazoa > Arthropoda > Insecta > Lepidoptera > Pieridae > Pieris > Pieris macdunnoughi. The sequence continues at coordinate 645,157 of CAJOBZ010000050.1, read as the reverse complement.
TTCTAACCAATTAAGCAAACATACGAGTACTTAATAGCAGTTATTATGATGCTATAAAATAATTTAAAATGATTTTATAACCTACAACATGACTTTGTAAGAACTTCACAGAAATTGAACGGGTTTGTAGAACACAGAGGAAGATTCCTTATGAAATTTCTTTTAAATACTGTATTATTGTACGCTAATATTATTGTGTACTTAAAAGTGTTACAATTTTAAATCCAATTGGAGTAAAGAAAGTCGAATTCCTCCCCTTCGGGTATAATAAGTAAACACTATTTTTCATTATCTCCTTAAGAAATAGCAACCAACGGTGGTACTCTCTAACTTCACAGACGGGTCCAAGTCAGTTGTCTTTATTATTCGAGGAGCTTAAACATCAAACATCAAGCTTTAACCGTAGTTACATATTCAAGAAATCAATTATTCCTTGTTCAAAATATATTGCTCATTGTTAGCGTGCGCGAACTAAGAAGCTCACTGAATCCTTAACTAGTTAGCCACTAATTTTAAAATATGAAACAATACATTATTGGCTCTTGTATTCAAAATTTAATGACTTCCCTTAACGAAGAACAAGTAAATAGCATTTTACAAGACAATTTTTTTTTATGCCAGCATGTACTAGTTTAATAATCATAATTTGAAATTAAATTTGCTTTTTGTAAAGTACGAGAAACGTAACAGTTCTAAATAAAACATTAAGTAAGAGTTAACACATTTATTTAAATAAGAACTATTTTGTCTTTATATTTCAATAATATCTGGTGGATTATGTAGGTATTTCTTTTTTACACGTTTTTAATGAGGAAAAACTTAAATAGTAATTTTACCGAAAATTAGATGTCATACGGAAAACAAAACACATAAATGATCTCTTGATACAAAGCGATATGTATGTAGTAAAATATTCTTAATTCACAGTTTTTTAATATTAGATTTTTGGGATACTAAAGACGATTTTGAGGAAAAATTCGTTTATTAGCCTGAGGCGATTCTCTCAACCAGTAGCCAGATGGCCGAAGATTTGAAAGTCTAAGTACGATGCCATCATTAGGTGCACGTGAGCTGGCGTGATCACAACAATCTTTTTCTTCTTTTATTATATAAAGACGTCGTACGCTACTTTTTCTAGAAACATCAAAACTATAGTAATTTACCAAATCTAATTAACTTAATTCAATGAATTTTTAAAACATATTAGGCCTTTACCTATGTGACTTTATGTTTTGGAAAGAAATCTAATGCATGACTGAACTTATATGTAACTTATAGTTTGACGTTTCAAATATACTTATTTCAATCAAGCGTCTTTACTATTGATACAATGATCACAAAGAATACACAGATTTACTTAATCCATAACGAATTCCTTCGTTCCATAATTATTATGTTTGATTACCAGCTTCAAAACAAAATAGATGTCGGCGTCTTCTCATCATACATATTGTATCTGTGGAATTCTGTGGAACTAATAGATATGGAATTAATGAAAGTCTTGTTGTAAAGCCGATTATTTACGCACGATACAGATAATCAATGAATATCTATAAGGGTATTGCTAATTAATTTATCTTTCCATGATTGATTAGTCTTTATACAGTAGTATCCAGACATTATGACATGACGTTAAAATGTTTTACTAGGATTTCTTCTACGCTGAGTATCAATGCATTTCGAGATTCTCACAGAGACAAAAATAATTGTTTCGGAGTTTACAGGCCATACCTAGGCTATGCTGAATAAATATCAGAGAAATAATCGTAGACAAGTATCTTTATTTGCTTTTGAAGAGTAAACTTCATTACTATGAAATTGAATGATTTTGATCAATAAATGAAATTCTTTTTATCAAACGTTACAAGTAGGGTGTACAATTTTCTTTCTTCGTGCACTAAATTGCCTTAGTATCACGTAGATATATTAAATTTAAAGCAGCAGAAAAGACTCGTTCAACTAATTACCTGACTTCATGAAAATTAAAAATTTTACCGAGAAATAATTCAGACAAGGTGTTATTACGTATTAAAGGAAACGTAAAATAAAATATCGTGTTAAAGCCGACTCGTGCGCAAGTTGCCCGCGGCGCACCACTTGCTATGATGACGGCTAATAAAATCACATTGCTACCTGTTACCGTATTGAAATTAAAATTGTAATGGGCTATTCCAATTTACACTTTAATAAAAATTCTTATATTAGAATAATGTATTGAAATGTAGCTCTTATTTATTAGTAAGTCTTCGTATATGAAGCGAATGTCAAATATTATTGTACATACTCTACGTTCAACTTGTTAAGCACATTTTTTAACTGTGTTTTAATATATATATAGAGGGCTGGATTACGAATCGTCAATCTGGGTTTGTCAGTTACAAAATGAGGATCATGGCATTTCCATTCTTGTCGGAAACCAACAACAGAGCCAAATTTATGAACTAAATCAAAATCCAACATCCAAAGGCTAATCTTTGCTAACATCTTTATACCACGACAGGTATGTTATTTAGTTTTTAGTTTACACAATCATAAGTGTAATATTTAGCCTAAAAATTCAGATGAAATCAACCGTAAGAAGACCTACTGCTCTAGCATTTGTGAAAACCTCAAGTGGATGAATATATAATCAAGTAAGAGATTTTTTAATTTGTGACTCTTCCGCAATAATATAATTTTTCCAAATTTATATAACTTATTGGTAAAATTTAGGAAATAAAACTGCTAAATTCGCTAAGATTTTCTCATCCTACGTAACTCGTTGATGTCTTTTTTATGGACGAAGAAATGACTTCTCGGTTTGCGAAGAGGTTATTGCTTCCTTTGGTTTAGGAATACAGTCGTTATTTGGAATACAATCTGGTGCTTTTATGGTTCACCTTTATGTTATATAATGCTGAATAGAATAGGCAGCAATTTATATAAAAACTATATGACGTCTGAACAATATAAGATATAAAACAAAAAAAAAATATCACATAAGTTCAATCGTTAGGGTTTAGTATCTTTTTAACCCTTTCTCAATACAATTCTAAAGCATCCACAGGCAACACAAGTATTCCTGTATATACTCACGGGCACGCAACGACCTAGCGCAAAGGTCCCATAGCCACATTCCACTAAGTCTGGTTATCAACACGAGGTTTAACTCATAAATCTTTATGAATGGTATTTGACGCTTTCAAGAGTTTAATGAACTGCAACTGTCAAAGCTTTAAACCGAACAACTTTCTAGACATAGTATCTAAGTTTAGACGATTGCAATAACTTCATTATATCACAAACAAGTTATGTTAACGGATCTATATAAGTTTATCTACTGTTAAGTCTAACGTTGTAATGAAGTGTATTAAAATACTCACCATCACAACCTTCGATTTAGACCAATTATAAACCCATTTCTTGGTTTGGAACTTGATTGTTACACTCGACACAGGTAGAAAAAATACAAATTGTAGTCAGAAATGTATAGACACTGTTGAAAGTTATAAACACTTTTATCACTGTTTGATGTTACTGTTGCACTAATTATAAAACGGAACTTAAGAAAAGATTATTAATAAAAATATTAATTTTTGTTAAAAATACGATTAAGTAGAAATGCGCGAGGGCAGCCTATGAGGACAGCCTCAACCGAACTGACGTTTGTGAATTGTGATTTGTCAGTTGTCTAGCGTCTGCCGTTAGCTGACATACGGTGTTGCCAGATTCAATATAAACACCCACCCTCGGGTATTTTAAATAAATTGGTATAGATTAGAAATCAACACTTTTCAAATACTTTGAGTATTGTTTTTGAAGTTATACTTCTTTAGGCGCGTTATGAAAAATTTATGAGAGTGAAATTTTACAATGCGCGCGCACCGTGACACAAAATTAACAACAGAATGAAGTTGCCCACGGAAGATGCTACGGCATTGGACATAATTTAAAAACAACATTCTAATAATAATAGAATTTATGTTACACTTAATGTAAGAGAATAATAATAAATTTTTATTTATTTAATTTTTCAAATGTAAACTGAACTTTATTGACTATAATGACTCCTTTTCCAGTCTTTGATTATTTAATTGTAATTAATTATTTGCATGCAATCAAAAACTATTTTTAATAATGCCAAAGAAGTATAACTTCTTACGCGCGTACATAAGTACACGCACCCTTTTTTATCGTTCGTATATAACTCTGCAAGTATAATTTAATATAATTTTTTAATCAAATTACTGGAATATCTAGGATAAGTTAATGTATAGTCTTATAAATCTTTTAATTTTCAAAAATAATAAGAAAATTCTTTACAAGGGCTATTCAAATATAATTGAAAAGTTCAGAAAACTCAATACAGCAAAAAGATTTAATTAAAATACTATCGGTAATGGTTGTTTGCTTCGAATTTATATATATTACGTATTAATTATATTACAATCAAATTCTAGTAAAATATTTAAAATTAAAGTAGTATTCACTACGCTATATCTTCATTATTATCACTTCCTGTCATGCAGCATCATTTACGTAAACTCTTCCAATCAAACTTAGGTTTGTGTTATAAGGGTAGGAATTCACTTTTGGGTAAATCTTGGGCCCGATGGCCAAAGAATAAAGTCACGTTTACATCAGTTACTTTATTAAATAATTTCATTTTACAACCAATATTGAACGCAGCAACATTTCATTACTTTCTCGTACAATACCCATATATAATGAAGACAATGATTACAGACACATATCTAAGGTTTACATGAAGATTTAGAAGACTTACATTTATGAATACAGATCGCTAATAAAATTAAATAAAATAAACCAGTCAATAAGGAATTCGATATATTAGGTACCTAAAAGATATGTTCGATCGTCTATTATAAAGCAACAACTCACAATGTAACAAAAATCATACAATAACAGTCTGATCACACGAATATTACAAATTAAATAATAAAAAATGTATACGCAATCTAATTATTTACACGTTAGCTAACTAAATAACAATCAATCTAATGTTACAATATATAATCCCGTCTCTATTTCATCTAAATACTGATTGGCTGAACCCAGCGCAACATCTACACATAAACAATTATTTCCTATTAAATCAGCTAAATAAATAACGTCGAAGCCTTGAAATTGTAGTGAAAATCAGCAAGCCAAGTTTTTATATGGAATGCATTTAATAAATTCAGCATTGCTAATTACTTGGCGATTATCATGGTTAGATATATTTTTTATAAAAATCTAAAAATCGTTAAAAACTCGTAAATGTGTATAGCCTCAAAATGTTATACTAGTGTAGGTATATGATTGAGCAGAATTCTACTTCGTGATTATCAAGCTTGCTTGTTTTAATGGAGTTATTGTTTATAATACTTTGTTCATAAATTAATACAATTAATAGATTATATTAAATTTAGAGTTAGAAGCACAACGTGCTAAGTTCCACACGTCTATATTTCTCTCGCCCTTACATAATCAATAAGTCCCAAAAAATCCACATCTTCCCATCGTGTGACGCGTCAAATAAATGTCAAGTGTCAAGTTGACAGTTCGTCATTCAAGTCATTTAAATTAAAACTGATAAATGTCTTACCACTTTAATTGTCTTATAACATGCAAACGAGCGTAAAGTTTCAAAATTAAGTATTCATAAAGCTGAATATGTTTTAGGCCGTTTACTCTATGACTTGGTGGGCAGAGTTAGTCCTTTGCCGCGAGCAGAAGACCGTGCAAAGTATGGGCAGCGCACCGGCGAGCAGGCCGGCCGCGGAAGGCGGCTGTTATGCATACGAGTCCTTTGTTGGACTTAGGGGCTTCGAGCCAGAGCTAATGCTGGAACGACTGGCGCGGCCTTCCGAGCTTGTTGACCTGAAAATAAATTATAATTATTTTGAATTTAAAGTTATAAAAAAGTCGCGATATAAAATAGAAAAGTAGAGTTTTACAGTTATTTTGCAGTTACGAGGCAGTTACAAAAACGGTGAATCTCGCAAACGGTTGTAACTGTATGTGTAACTGCATAAATACTGTGTATTTATAGAACGTAAAATAATTGCCTCATGTTTCGATTAGATATAAATTATAAGACTTAAAATGAAAAGGAGTACAGAAATTTGAATTTCGTTACTTGTGCGACTCGTGGTGCAAAGAAGAGCGGGATGGCGCAGCGGGACTCAGTTTGTGGTTCGCGAGAAAAGTCCCAATTGACTCGTCTGAGCTGTAGCTGTCGTTTTCACTGTAAAATTAAAAATATTATTATGAAAAATATATTGTAAGCAAATTATAAGAAAATTACAAGCCATTAAAATTTAGGATCTTGGATAATTATTGAAAGATGGCAGGATTCTAAAGTGGATCTCATGGTCTATTAATTGTAAGGGCATTATTATTTGAAATAATAATAAATAAAATTAAAAGCTGGAAGAAAATGTTGTTTATTGAAAAATTTACTTTAATTATATATTGTTTCAATGTCCTGACCGTTCTATTTAATTACAATTTTTTAAATATTTACGGTTTTATATACGAGATATCTTTAACTTATGAGCCCAGCTCCATTCAAACATACCTATCAGTATCTCTTGAATCTCCAGGACTTGACAGATCCCCAGCTATAGCTTCCTGTAGTGCTGTAGCACGTCGTGCTGCAAGTCTTGCTTCATCTCTAGCAGCGGCTGCTTCCGCTGCTGCGGTTTGAGCCGCGGATTCCGCTGCTAACTTCGAACGTGTCGTTTCTGCTAGTTTTGCATTTAGTGAGGTGTTCTCTTCTTTTAGTTCACTGGATAGGATTTAATACAAATAAAATTATTTCAGGTTTCAACAGAATAAACGCAGTTATTTTGAATATATGAAAATATTGGTTGAATTCATTTAATTTACAATATTTTAATTATCAAATTTTTACATAAGTCGTAAATATCTATATAAAAATGAATTGCTGTTCGTTAGTCTCGCTAAAACTCGAGAACGGCTAGACCGATTTGGCTAGTTATGATCTTAAAATATTTGTGGAAGATCAAGGAAGGTTTAACCGGTGGGAAACGTACATAAAAATTAAAGAAAAATACTAAAAACGACAATTGGATTTTCCAATAAAAACTGTTCTTAGTTGGGAAATTGGTCGTCTTTTAAGAAATAAAAAATTGTGACTTGGTTGTCATTTATTTGTAGATTCTTTCAGAAATATGTGTTTCATAGTATTAATATGTAGTCTGCTGTATGAGGTCCGATCTTTTTGGTCTATTGGTTTTGACACAAATATATGTTGGTGAAACAAAGTTCACTGGGTCATCTAGTTATATAATAAATTCATTCTAATATATGATCACAAAGAACTTATTTTGGAACCGGATATTTTTGTTAAACAATTATACATTAATTCATAAGCAGAGTTATAACAGACCCAAAAAAAATTTTTGTGCACGGTAAAGAAAGTTTTTTTAGTTAAAAAGTCTTTATAGTAAGAAACCAAAACAGACTTGACTATTAAACACAAAGTTAACGGTCTAACAAATTCTACGCACAAAAACTATAATTAAGAATTGCGGTCGGAAACACTTATAAACGATTGCAGCTTTAGCTATCTCGCTACAGTAGGTATAAACTCACCGAATTTGTCTTGTCCATTTCCGTAGCTCTTCCGCTGCTTGCTGGTCTTTGGCTCTGGCAGTTGCCAGTTCTGCTGCAAGTTGCTCATGCGCATCCTTCAATCGTGCCACCTGACTCTCGAGCCGACCACGAGATGTCGCCTCTAACTCAAGACTCGATTCCAGTTCCTACAAATATATACATTTTTTGAGAAACAAAATTTCCAGTTATAATATTATAATGAAATATACAGCTTAATCGGAAACTGATTAAGCTAGACAATCTGCCATGATCTGTAATATATATTATTTATCGTCCTTCATTAACGGATGAGGTTTTATATTTTTAAAAACCATTCTTTGACGATTTTCCATAGCTTTTTTATCTGGTCACATTGTCTCCTATTTATCTGTAGACTATAATGTGCATACCTATTATCGTCAAATAATCCAACATTATGATTATTAAAATATATAGAAAATAAAATATATAATTATTACAGATTTTACCACACATATATTTTACCTTATTCCTAAGCTCCAATCGCCTTTCAGTCTCATGTTGTCCATGCGAGTGTCCCGCTTCGGCCGCAGCGAGACGGGCAGCCAACTCATTTGATCTCTCTTTCGCCACTCGCGCATCTTCACTCGCTGCTTCGGCTTTGGCTTCTGCCTCGCGAACTTCCGCTTGAGCGGCACAGAGGGCGCTGGTACTAGCACGGAATTTCTTTAATAGCTGGAAAGAAAATATACTCTTTAATTAGCAGCTGACTCTGGGTCGTGATTACAACGATAAAGAACGCATACCATAGTGGACCAAATCCAAATAACCTCACTAGTATCAAACGAAGGTATTTTATAAGGAATATTTGCGTAATTAAAATTTTATATTTATTTCAGATTTTAAAAGTATTATCTCACCTCAGCAGCTTCCTCCTCAGCGTCATCGAGTTGCGCACGCGCAGCCGCCGCGTCCCTGCTTGCTGTTAATGCTCGTTCTGCGGCTTCATTTCTTGCGCGGTTGGCTTCTTCCAAAGCGGCTGTTGCTTCTGATGCCTCCGCTTCAGCCGTCGAACGTGCTTTGTTCGCGGCACGAACTGCTAGTTCCAGGTCTTCCACCTATAATTCATTTATTGAGAGTTCATTATGACGTTTAATAATTGTTTCGTTTTAGCACAAGTTTTATACTATTATAATACTAGCTGGCTTGGCGAACATCGTACCGCCTAACAGTCGATTCTTTATTTTTTTTAAATACTTATTCTGCTATACGGGACACCGGTCTAGCTAGTAAGATAAAAGAAAGAAAGTTAATAAGACAAAAAAAACATTATGTCAAAAAATAAATATTTACCTTCCCGGAACCTCCCGTTACCTCCACTAACATTTGAACTTTATGATATGGTATTAAAGTTCAAATTGATTTTTAAGTATTGTTACGAATATTTTGTATGGGAATATAGAAAATTGTTGTTTTTAGACTTTTTCACTCAATTTTTCTCTCCGTAAGAACCATACTCGTACTTCAAGGAATATTATTTAAAAAAATCAGACAAATCGGTCAAGCAGTTTTCATGTTATGTCGTGACAACGGAAAACGGATTTCATTTTTATATATATAGATTTAGCATAAACTTTTGATTAATTAAAACATGATTAAATCAACAATTTTACATTAAAAAGATTAACAATAATAAACATAAGTCGAGAACATTTCATCAATAAATAAACATTGTCTCTTTAATTTTTAAATACGTTTGATTTTATATATGTATCTGCCAGAGATTATGTAATAAGAGAGAACGATGTCATTTTTTTATTAGAATGGCAACACTACTGGCACAATATATATGTATATAGATACTTAAGATGATGCTATTTTTTTTGGTTGAAAAGAAATTCTGACCTGATTCTTAAGTTGTCTAATCTGTGCCTTTCCTCCGCCTTCTTTTTCTTTCTGTTCCAACATTGTTTGAGCGTCCCGCAGTAAGGCTCTGTATCGCTTAAGGTCTCTGAAATATTTAAATTTAGAATAAAAAGTGTGATACGTCAAAAAAGTTTCCTAAAATGACCTCTAAATACTGTTATAACTGCAAGTAAGCGAAAATATTATTATTATTAAACATAATGTGTGTCTCAAATTAAGATTAAGTCAATTAAGACAAACTTTGTATATGAATAAGACCGCTATCATCCGAACGGCTAAATTAATTTAACTATTTCCATAAATCAAAAATACATATATCATAGTTATTAATAACAATTTTATTTCCGTTAAAACATAAGTAACGTAAAAAAAATGGTTGTTGTAAAGTCGGTTTACGGACGAAAGTTTAACGTGACAACGTCATAACAAAAATGATGCGTAATGAGCGTAACGGGACAATGAGTCATGCTTTTCCGTGCGTGCAGCCGGCGTTCATCGATTTATTAGACGTGGTGGTGGTTATTTTGGTGGCGTCGGGACGTGACGACCCCATCGCCCACTGGTGAAATAACCTGTGACAGAGGTTATTTCATCAGCGCAATCAGTCAACCCCTTCCTAGTGGGAGTGCCATGCTGTTGCCTTCGGGCTTCAGCCAAATGGGCAGGCACGACCGGGGCAGTACCACTGTCTCTCAGAAAACCGGCGTGAAGTGATGCAATAAGTTCACCTTATTGTACTCGCGTTTCGTGCGGTGAGAGAGACTCCCGGAGCCCACCCCCCTCCCCATGAAATATGAAGGTGCAGAAAAAGAGAATCTACCCCAGGGGGTACCACACGCGCTCGCGGTGGAGAATCCCCCTCTGGGCGTCCAACACCGGGACATTCAGCACCCGGTGGTGGACGCACAGGCTGCCCTTCGTATTCTGGGGGGGGCAATTCTGCGCTCAACATCAAAAACAGTTATCGTTCTCGGGGCAAACGGAGCAACTCAACAAAGGCACCCCCGTCCACGCTCGCTGTGGACTTCACAAATGTTAGGGGGCTCAATTCTAATATCAACGCAGTCCACTACCATTTAGAGACTGCGAAGCCGGCCTTGCTCTTTCTTACCGAGACTCAGATTTCCTCCCCGGCTGATACTTCCTACCTCTCCTACCCGGGGTACAAATTGGAACATTCATTTGTGCCGCGGGCGGGAGTTTGCGTGTACGTCAGAGAGGATATCTGTTCTCCGCGTAGACTGCGATGACCATCCGCGATTCTATACATGCCTGTATAGGTCCCATAGCGGAAATACCGAAACTGACCGACTCATTGAGCACATCCAAATGGCTACAGATTCCCTGCTCGAAAGGGTTCCTACCGCTGAAATCGTGATACTTGGCGATTTTAACGCCCACCATGCCGATTGGCTCGGCTCAGAAACCACCGATCATGCGGGAAGATCCTTTCACGACATTGCTTTGGCTTATGACTTGACGCAAATGGTCCCTGCGATTACGCGAATACCAGATGTGGATGGTCATAAACCCTCTTTGTTGGACCTTCTGCTGACTTCACATCCGGAGAACTACCAAGTCTCTGTTGAACCGCCATTGGGTTCATCAGATCATTGTGTGGTCCGGAGCATTGTGCCGTTCACGCGCCTTCTTCGGCCTAGCTTCACGGGCTGTCGCCGCGTGTGGCACTATAAGTCAGCAGATTGGGATGGGATGCGGTCTTTTTTGCGTCCTACCCTTGGGGGCCCATTTGCTTTTCGTCGAGTACTCCAGATGCCGTCGCTGACTCTGTCGCCGAGGTGGTCCTGCAGGGTATGGAACTCTTTATTCCATTCTCTGCGGTGCCGGTCGGTGGCAAGTCCCAGCCTTGGTTTAGGCGTTCCTGCAAAGCGGCTTTGCGCCGTAAGCGTGAATGCTTTAAAGCCTGGGCAGAAGCGGTGACATCCTGTGATGTGACTATCGGCGAACGTAAAAAAGCATACAATTCAGCCTCCAGGTCCTTCAAGCGAGAAATCGGTAAAGCAAAGTCAGAGCGCATTGCCAGATTTGGTGAGAAATTGGCCCACCTCCCTTCGGGAACTCGAGCCTTCTGGTCTCTTGCCAAAGCTGTCCAAGGGAATTTCTGTCAGCCCTCAATTCCACCACTGCATAGGGAGGATGACTCACTTGCCCATACCGCGAAAGAGAAGGCCGATCTTCTAGGCTGTCTCTTTGCGTCGAACTCCACTTTGGATGATCAAGGGAAGGAACCACCGACATTATTGCGGTGTGATACTACGATGCCCGAAGTTATATTCCGGCAACGTGCTATCCGTAAAGCTTTGTCTTCCTTGGACATCCATAAGTCGAGCGGGCCTGATGGCATCCCTCCAATTGTGCTGCGTACTTGTGCTCCTGAGTTGGCTCCGGTCCTAACGCGCCTTTTCCGGTACCTTTACACGCTCGGCACTGTTCCGAAGTGCTGGAAGATCGCTTCGATACATCCGATCCCTAAAAAAGGCGATCGCTCTGATCCGTCCAACTATCGCCCAATAGCTATAACCTCCTTGTTCTCCAAAATAATGGAAACCATTATTAACAGCCAGCTCTTGAGGTATCTAGAGGGCCACCAGCTGATTAGCGATTCTCAGTACGGCTTCCGTCGTGGTCGCTCGGCTGGTGACCTCCTTGTATACCTTACACATAGGTGGGCAGAGGCAATTGAGTCCAAGGGGGAGGCGCTGGCGGTAAGTTTGGACATAGCGAAAGCCTTCGATCGGGTGTGGCACAGAGCACTGCTCTCGAAGCTTCCAGCCTATGGGCTCCCTGAGAAATTATGCAACTGGATTTCCAGCTTTCTCGCTGATCGGAGCATCAAAGTCGTCATCGACGGAGCATGCTCCGACCTGAAACCTGTGAATGCTGGTGTCCCACAAGGCTGTGTCCTATCCCCGACCCTGTTTATTCTGCATATCAATGATATGTTGCAGCTTAGCAACATTCATTGCTATGCGGACGACAGCACTGGGGATACTTTTTACACTGGCCGGGCAGGTATTTCTCGGGCTGTTGTCGATGAGTACCGGAACAAACTTGTGTCTGAAGTCGAAACTCTTCTACGTGGAGTCTCGGACTGGGGTAGACTAAATCTAGTCCAATTTAACCCCAAGAAGACACAAGTATGCGCGTTTTCCGCTAAAAAAACTCCCTTTGTCGCTACTCCCCTCTTTGAAGACACTCTCCTTAAAGCCTCAGCTAGCATCGGAATACTGGGCGTTGACATATCGAATAACGTTCAGTTTCGCGGTCATCTGGAAGGAAAGGCTAAATTAGCCTCCAAAAAGCTTGGTGTGCTCAGCAAGGCGAGACGGTACTTCACTCCGGGCCACCGCTTGCAACTTTATAAAGCGCAAATTCGGCCCCATATGGAGTACTGCTCTCACCTCTGGGCGGGAGCTCCCCAGTACCAGCTCCTTCCACTTGACCGTATTCAACGAAGAGCGGTTCGAATCGTCGACGACCAGTCACTTTCCGTGCGGCTTGATCCCTTGGCGTTGCGTAGAGATGTGGGATCTCTCTGCATCTTCTACCGCATTTACCATGGAGAGTGTTCAGAGGAGTTGTTCGGTCTAATACCTGCAGCTGAGTTTCATCATCGGACGTCAAGGCAAAATACAAAATACCATCCGTATCACCTCGACGTCCGTCGTTCCACAACAGAGCGTTTTCTAAGGCAGTTTTTGCCGCGCACCACCACTATGTGGAACCAGCTGCCCACAGAAGTATTTCCGAACCAATTCGACTTAGGGTCCTTCAAGAAAAGAGCGTACCAATTCCTGAAAGGCCGGCAACGCACTTGCGAGCCTTCTGGCATTGTGAGTGTCCATGGGCGGCGGTATCACTTAACATCAGGTGAGCCTCCTGCCCGTTTGCCTCCTATTACATAGAAAAAAAAAAAAAAAAAACGTCACGCCAAAAATATAAAGAAATTAACTTTACAATACTACATATAGATAAATAAAATTTTCACATACAACTAAAACTCGGCCTGATTATGTTTGATCTTTCGATTTTTTATAGAAGGGTCAAACAGACGAGAGCCTCCCCAAATGTTAAGAGATAACGCCCATGGTCACTGATGGGAATATTACCTCTTAAGGCGATGTATGAGTTGAATTTGTTCTTGTGCTTCAGCCCTTGCTGTCTCTTCGAGTGAAGCCAATCGTCGCTCCAGCTCGTGACGCTCGCGTAAGAGAAGGCTGCGTTCTGAATGCTCGCTTTCAAGTTGACTCTCCAGTACTGGAATTTTTTTAATTATTTATATTGCACAATATAAAACGATTTGCTATTTAAAAACAAAATAAAAAATAATGCATATTAGCGCGGCTAAGCATCCCTATAATTATATCAATTATAGTCAAGTAATATTTTTTCTATAAAATACATATAAGGAAATGTAACTTATTTTCATTTTTCATTTTTCAAGCCGATATTTAGGTATGTTCTTCATATAGGAGTAGCCCAGAAGTATATTCATCTTGTTTTTTGTTTTAACATAATAAGTCGACCTAAGTAATTTTTGATAAAAAAAAATAAAAAAAAAATGTTTTTACTTTTCAGTTTCTTGGCAGCATTAGCCCTGGTCTCCTCCATTTCGTCATCTCTAGCGGCTGCTTCCAGTCGGGCCTCTTTGCGTTGCTGCTCCAACAGCATCTCTACGCGAAGCTTGGAACTTTCTAACAACTGAAAATTTAAACAGCCATTGAGTTTCTACATACAAAACCTTCTTTCTCTTAAAATGTAGTCAAGAAGAAAGAGTGGTATATCTTTTCTCAGGTCTAAATTTTTTATACAATTTTATATTTGGTATTAACACATTTTATGAACTAAATAAAAACTTTTGTCACGCAAGCAATTACATAGCCACTTATATCATTCAATCCACTTTCTAATAAACACCAGAAGCTACTTTTCACTCAGTGAAAGCCCAAAATTTGTAGGGTTCGGAATAAATTCTAACAATTTAAGGTGTTTGATAAACGACAAATTAATACAAAAATAGGCGTCGGCGATTGTGATACTTGATCTTCTCATTTCACATTTTAGTTCTTACATCCTCTTTAATTTAATTTACATAACTTTAATCTTTTCCTTACCTGTATCTGTCCAGCTAATTCATCTAACTCCTCTTCCTGATCTCTTACACGTCGTTCCAGTTCAGACTTGGCCCGTCGTAACGCAGTCAACTCGTCACCACCGCCTCCACGTTCTTCTAATTCCCTCGTTGCAGTAGCAAGACGCTCTTCTTTCAACTCGATTTCCAGCCGAGCTTCCTGTATAGAAAAGTTTAGCTCTAGAGTGTATATAAAGTGTCTTAAAGAAAACACGAAATTTATACAACTGCTTCCTGCTCTGAACCGATATTACAAATCTAATTCTGTGATTACAACATTTAGTTAATAAAAGCAAAAAAAAATTGTTTAATTTAAATACTACACAAAATTTTCTATTTAGATATTTTGCCAATTTTTTTTACGAACAAGTGAAATTGTACTCACAGAGAGGCTTTGTTCCAGCGCGTATTTTTCAGCATGTGCCTGATCCCTTTCCCTTGACAACCTGTCTTTTGCCGACCTCTCTCGCTTCAGCTCCTCTTGCGCACTCTGAAGCTCTGTGTCGAACTTACGCTGGCGTTTCTCTAGAAGGTTATTACGGCATGTCTGTAAAGAACATATTCATAAGTTTAGCATGTAACATTTGAAACCACCATCTTGAATCCTATTTTTGTAATAAAATAAATAAAAATGGCCTGGATTTAGGTCTAAGTTTATTTCAAGTTGATAATGCTTTTCTAGGATCTTTGGTCGATCACCCACACTAGAACTCATAAATACAATACTCCATAACTCTCACTTGCAAAATTTTTAGACATGTTTCCCGTAGATCCCATAGATCCCGAGCAGACGCCAGTAACCTTTTGATACAATGTTCATGATTGATTACTTCACGATTGAAACATTAACTAACACACACATTCCAAATTCAAATCTCATAATATCTAGAGATAACAACACTTTACTATAGCTTTGTTTACAGGAGAACCAGCGTAAAAAGATGTTTTAGGCCTTCAATGCATAAAGGGTTATTTGATACATAGCCCTTCTTTTTATAAATCGTGTTACAGATAAATACAAATCCCCAGATCTGTTTGAAAGCTGATAAACAATCTTAAATTACCTGTTCATCTAACAATGATCGTAGGTCAGCCATGTCGTTCGTAAGTTTCTGCAACTTGCGTTTCCATTGCGCCGCAACCGCCCGCTGTTCCTCCACCTCTTCGTAAGCATCTTGAACCTTAAACAACAAAAACATCGTAAATATAACTATCACGGATTGTCTTGTAGAGTTTTAACGAAGAAAAAAACTGTTTACCGGACATAAACGGGGTTTATTTTGAACGTCTATGAATTTAAAATAAATAATTGTATATACTTAAAAGCGTTATAATATTGTTTACTACCAAGATAGTACACAGGAACAGAGTGTCTTCCTATTAATAGAGACTGTAAGTAGTGTTATTGGACACTTTCTTATTTTAAATATTCTTTTTAGTAAATTAAATTAGTTTTAAATTACTTGTTAGTCATAAGTTAGGCTAGATCGTAATGGTAAATTGTGTCTTTATGTAGAGAAAATTTAAAAAAGTTACCAAAATTTGACTATACCATACTGTAAGGATTACATCTATATATATAAATGTTATGTTGGTTTGTGTACGCTTCAAAAACTCAAAAAGTTCTGCACCGAAAATTTTAGCATAATATGTATTCCGCATCAACGATTGTATTTTTTCATTATTTTTTTCCAAAGTATTGCAAAATTAAACTTATATGAAATGTTTTCTTTGTTTTGTTTCGCACTCAAGCATTAACCGCTACAGCGAAAAGTGAAACTAGTAGTATATTATATGTAAAGTGATATCGATGAAGACTTTTGAGTATTGGCAATGAATTAGAAAATCCTTGAAAAAAATGAAAGACGTAAGTTTTACCAGTGTAGAATACACAAAACTGACCATTACAAGGTCATTTTCATTCTCAGAAGTTTTTTCACTTGTGTTCGTAGTGTTCACACGTAAATAACGAACCGGCGGATACGAACAACAATAACAGAGTATATTCTAACATTGCTCAATCTTGAAATAAATAACTCAATAGTTAATTTACTAAACTCGTAGCAATCAAGCGTCGATGCGATTTGGAATTACGCCAAAATGTCAAGTAATCAATTTGTTAAGATAAAACAATGTGACTTGGAATAAAAAGAGCACTGACCTCCTCATTTTCACCGTTCATCACTGATTTTAAAGTGTGTATCGCACTATAGTACTATGATAAGTGAGATATATCATAAAAATGCCATCTACGCCGATCAAGGATGTTCAGATAACTAGGCTTATCGAGATAAACTAATTCATATCTTGACCTTATTTTAGTTTTTGAAGGAAATCGTACACAAACAAACCGAGTGATAATAAAATTAATAAATTTTATTTAGTTTCAGGAGTTATATCGTAATAAATCAATAAAATCTAATGTTTCTCAAAATACTGTTTATACATAAACGACATTAATTTAGGGACACATATATATTTGTTTATTATATATAAATATGAATTGGCACATAAAAGTGGATAAAAAATGTATTTTAAATGGAGGATATTACCAACAGGCGGATGCCGTTAAATTCTTACGCGGATTATGACATTATTAACTTAATAAGGATTAGAAATACTAGTATTACTACTTACAAATACTACACGGTTAGCATTACTGACATACTTGCATTTTACTTATAATAGATAGAAAACATACCTAATTTAATGTAATCAATTAGTTTTTTTGCCAGTATTAATAAATGTTATCAAAGATTAGCCTGATAAAAACACATCAAAATAATACATTGAATTTAAAAATATTATAGTACCCCATAAAGACTCGTGATGATAAACAAAAGCCTATACTGCGGAATTGTAAAGTGCGTTAAACAGTAATTTAGTAAATAAATATGTTGTATCTTCTAAATGTTTGTACTTGGTTCACAGACAATCGTATCAAAACACGCGTATTTATGGTATGGGAAATCAATCAATATCATAAAGCGACCTGTCGTCTTAGTTGGTAATATATATCTGTATAAATTCTGACTCGAACTTTGACTCACCTTCTTTTCTAGCTGTTTCTTAACAGTGACAAGTTGTTCCAGGTCGTCTTCATGTTGCCTTCGAAGCTGAGCTCTGACAAGCTGTAGCTCGCGATGGGCGCGTTCGAATCGTTTCTTGTATTTCTCAGTATTAGCCCCGTCGGCCTCCGAACCTTCAGAGTCTGATGGTTCAGCACCGCCATTTTCAGATGATCTCCAGTGGAGGAGCTCAAGCTCGAGACGTTCTGAAGCCTACAAGTATGGAGAGATTAGTTACCTTGTGCTAGAAATCTGAATGAGATATTCTATCGTACAACAATGGGGAAACGTTTGTCCATACCTTTGAGGTTGTGAGTTTAACGCATTTGAAACCACCTTGCCTATGAACTATGTAATCTAAGGCCAAGACTGGCTGTTTTGTAAAAAAATATTCGCCGATAATCAAACCAATAGCACCTGGGATAAATGCCGTGTGAATTAACGGTCTAATCGACTAAGGTTGATAAATTTGTACTTCTAGTTTAAGATATAGCGAGAACTCTGAATAATGTTCTGCCCGGTTAATTTATTTTCAATGATCAAGACAACGATCAAGGCCTGAGTATTCAATATTTATTTGATAGCACGCTTATGAATATGGGGGAAGAAACCTTATTATCATACACATAGGGTTATTAACTAGTACAAAAAAAATAATACCTGTTGTAACCGCTGGTTGTTCGCAAGTAGCTCTCTATTGTCTCTTTCTATGCGCAGGCGCTCTGCTGCCTCAGCATCGGCGCGCTCCGTAGCAAGAGCAGCCGCTGATCTCTCCTCAGCCAACTCGCTGCCCACTTCGGATAGCTAAAAATTGTTTACATATTTTATAAAAGAAGTGCAAATACACTAAACTTGTATATTAATGGTTACGCCAAACACATTTTTTATGTTTCTAAAAGTGCTTTTAATATTAAATTTCAATGAAGTAAGTTTGAAGTGTACAGTTTATTTCTTTGAAATTTAAATGACACAGAGTTTCTCAGTATTAATGTAACTTGGTGTATTACCAAGTTGATGAAAATCTTAAAAGTTCATTTATATTTTAGTACAATTTTTTGACTCTGAGTTTTAGGATATATCATAATATTTACAATACTATAGAGTCGAGAATTCATTACAGTAAACAAAAAACTCTAAAGCAAATAACTTAAAAACGGTGTTGGCAAAACAAGAATCGCCGGATGCAAGAAATATTATCTGCAAATAGCAATTAATGTGTCGCAAAATTAGCTTCACTGTAAAGGTTAAGTTTAACAGGTTTTTTAAATTATTTTCACGTCCTTGAAGAAACCAGTCGTATATCAGTCAACGACATTGAACAATTATGCAATTTAAATTAACGTTTTGGCACTAACGCAAATCGCAAGGGAAAATTACTATTGCAAAGCATTTACATTGTACTAACTACTAGTAGTGTTTATAAAAATTTCGTCAGATTTCGACGAACGAAGAAGACCACTTCTAAATTTGATTATATAATTAGTTATAATATGATAGTTAATACTTAAAATTAACATCGGTTATGGTCTAGTCCAGTGTTTTCCAACCATGCATATTGCATACCTTAGTTTTAAATTTTTAATAAAACACACATATAATGCTTAATATTAAAAAACTTAATTGTTCACTTAAGAAACTTAAATCAAAGGTTTTAGAAAGAAATTGTTAACGATACACTAAGTAAATTTACAAAATCTAACTTTTTTTTGAATAACTGAAATTCCTAAGAATTTTAATTTTTCGTATAGCCCCTTCAGAAATTTCCCTCTTATGAGGCGTGGGACCCACGTTTCGAAACACTAGTACACTAGACGTACCAAATCTACCTATATAGTGGTAGAACCAGAATATTCAAGATCTTGAATTGGACAGCTGCAATTACCAGCTTGTATATTATTACCATTTATAACACGGTATAAGACCGACTCTGAGTACACGTATTAAGAAGTCCAAAATTCAGTTCTTCGTAAGCAAGAAACATCGATTTTATAGAAATGGATTAACTTTACTAGGATATTGTATTTCTGTTTTTAGTAGATAGTTTTGGATTTAATTAGCCCCAATATAACAGTCTGTAAGATAAAATTATACTGTATTGGGTGTTCGTTGTAACTTCGCTTCTTAGATGCTAGATTTTCATATGAGAACTTGTCATTAGAGTGCTTTTCATACACGATAATGACACACAGCGAACTCATGTAACACGATGTAAAGATTATGGTATAAGACGTCACGTAATATAATATATTGAAATGACATGGCATGTGAGGAAATTCTGGCTCACGATCGCTTATAATTTATTTATTCAAGTATTAATTGAGTAGTTTTGTATTATTTACGCAAAATAATTATTAAAAACTTGAAAATAACGCATGAAAATTTATACCTAAAAGTCATAAAACAAAGTTTTTCATGCCAATTATAAAACTATAACGGGTTATACATATTATAAAACGAAATAGTGCCACGTCTGTATGGGTGTATGAATACGATAAACGCGTACCTTGCATGGTGTCTGTTTTGTCGGTGTATAATCTATTATGATTTTATATAAATTTACTGAAATATATAGCGAATATTGGGGAAGAGCTCCAGAGAATGTTCTACACGAAGACACGAGCTGCGGGAGCCAGTATAATATATGACCTCCAAAAGCCTCCGCCAAAAGGTTTTCTTAAATAATTAATAATAGTTTAATATATGGCGTACTTCAACAACATTTCAACCAGATATGTGCCGTTAAGTAATTATTATGAATGAAGCTCTAACGAGCTAGTAATCATTCAAATGAAGATAGAATTGGATCGTCGACGCACGAGTGGGAGGTCCAGTAACAATGATTTGATGAATTTGCATTAACTGCATAGCGTTGCTTGCCAAATGCTATTCGGTATTTCCTTTCGGTTCAAATTAAATCACTACACTGGACAATATGAAAATGTTAGACCGAATAGTTTTACATTACAGTACAATACATCGATATGTTATTGTTTAGTTTTATAAACCAGACATTAAAAATGCCCATGGATAAATAGTCTCCGTATGCTTTCACTCGTTTAAAATCTAAATCTTTCAATTAACCTCTATTTATATGGTAAGTAGTGGAAATAATGCAAAATAAACACCTAAATTTGCCAAATATCCAAAACATAGGGAATATATCACAACCCGCCGCTCAACATTGAAAAAAGTTTGGCAAGCGTCGCTCTATGCGGTAACAACGGAGGGCCTTTCCAAGCGCCACGACGTAAAATTATACTAAAATACTCAACGTTAATTTATTATCGTATGTATTCTTATCGCATTCCTCTGTAAATATCACAAAATTTTTATTTCTGTGATTCACTAACCTCGTCCATTTCGGAGACAGTTGTTCTATCTTCTGAAACTCCTCTTGATGACATGCTGCTAGCTCTACTTCCTGTACGGCTGTACAATGTGAAGCCTTTAATCATTATATTTGTCGCTGATTTTGATCTACCAACTTTTCGTTTTATTCCATCATAATACATATCCAAGTCCGGTTCGTCTTTATGGCCCAAACGTCGCCACTCATCCTTTATGTGATCAGTGCGTTTCAAGAAGTTATCTATTTTATTCGATAAGTAATTTGAAGATGTACCTTCTTCTAAATAAGCTGGTTGCGGCTTGAACCTTTGCCGAACCGGTTGCTTTTTACAACCCAAAACAAAAGATAAGTTAGCATCAAAAACAACGGGTGCTTGTTCTTTGGACCTCAACTCTTTTAAATCGACGCTGTCAGATCTATCACAGCTTTGAGGATATATTCTCCGCGGTGTCGGGCTTCTAAGAGATGAGTTCATGCTAGAAGATCTCGAGAGAGGTACAAAAGTACCATTGCTGCTACACGTAGAGTACTGGCTGGCAGAACTTTTGATGCTACTGTAGCTGGCTGGACTAGGAGAGCGCGATATTATCATGCTACTAGAACTATGTCGTTTTGCTAGTTCAGCTATTGATCCTGACTCCACGGATACCGATACATTTCTTTTGCATGGGCTGGGAGATTTAATGCGTAAACTCTCTGGAGTCTGAGGTATCACACGAACTTCTTTTAAAGGCTTAGTTACAAAAAGCTTTTTACCAGAAATGAGGGGCGTGGGCATTTTTGGTGAGATCTTCTCTTCAAAATGAATAGGCAATGTTTTTGCCTTTTTTATTGGTAAAATGGGTCTGCTCAGTGGTGGTTTAGGTGGTTTTTTCTGGGTGGTATCCAAAATGGGCGGCGAAAGAGGGCCATTTGAATTCGGCGAGAGATGGCCGTTAGTTGGGTTAGTCGTTCCATTAGTTCCGTTATGATTTCCATTGATGCCTTGGGGGATCTTGACACTGATTTGTTTGTCCCTTGCAGGGACGCTTAGATGAGGCATGTTCTCTCAAACGACGCGTTTACGTTTGCTAGATAGGCGGAAGTATTTCCCACGGTAAGAGTCCAGTGCCATTTCACAGTGCAGTATTATTTGTCACTAGTGATCGGGATGTGTCGAGACATTGGTTGGAAATAGAACCGGCGTGTGAGGGATCCGCGATCGCACTGCGCTTGCTAACTCGGTCGCTGGGCAGTCGCCCGCGCAACTATTTTGGTTTACGTAGATGTCGAAGTGCACGCACGACCGACGTCCATTGGACCTTTATTCGCCATCAAACAAACAACAGTCACTCACATTTCACATACCAAAGTTTGCGCAGTTAGATTAATAGAGGATAGTTCAGAAAAATTGTTGACTAGCTTTTTAGCTATAAATTTCACTGTAACAGCTACATCTGTCCTATATCAGTAGGTACACCAACACCTCGACATTTAACAATTTGGTGAGAATAATATTCTTGTATTGCCAATATGGAGACTGAACGAATACTACACATGTTGAAAACCAATAATGAGACAAAAGACTTACCCTTGAAACGACTTTATATAAACAAAAACTAGACTCATAAACATCGCAGTTTGGAAAATTTTAAGAATTTGAATTGACAGTTAATGAATGCCAATCTACGTAAAATAAATAAAACGCTAAAGCGAGTTTCTTAATAGGTTGTCATGCTTAAATTACTCATATTGTCCTAAATTCATAACTGTATTCTACATGATCGGAAGTTTGTTTTCCGACAAAAAACTTATACAAGAAATCATGACTTTTCTAAACATTTTTGATGAGATGTACAGAGTATAGACTAAATACTATACGTATAGACTAAAGACTATACGTATAGACTATAGACTACGGAGTCGAAATGTACTTATGCGTCCTGCTTACGTTTTCAGTGACCTTCAGTATTCGTTTCCGGTTCTAACTGAATTGAGATATATTTTGATTTATATTCGCATTTGATCGCTTAAATGTTCGTTTATCAAATTCGCTAATGCTAAATAAAAGTTGTCTATATCTATGCACTGCAATTTTTATAGGTGCTTGCATTTATCTGAGCCTGCTTTTCCTCAAATGTTTATGCTGCTCCCCATCAACGTCTAACGTTCATAAATAGGTAATAGTTTATTTGTAAATATAACGATATTTATACGCCTACCATCATACATTCTAAGGCGTGTTAAAAAGTTAACTCCATAAAAAGTCAGTCTAATTTTATCTTTTACAATAAATAAATTAATTAAGTTGTGTCCTCGCTTTGATGAACAGATAAGGTGCAATTTGATTGATTCATTAGGAAGTCGCGAATCGCAAGAATCTTAGTTAGAATAAGAAATAAACAAAGTCGTCTGCCAATACGTCAGCTTTGCGTTGTACCGATACCCTACATCCGTCACTATTATGTAACTGATGCGTAACTATTTTCTTTTAACAGTTATATTTTTAGAACTATCGCACGATTTATACATGTGTCTATGGAAATTTCATAAGACTGTCCTTCATAATGGACAACAATTGAACGGACAACCACATATATTGTTCCGCGCCTTGTTATTTGTTTAAATAAAATAAAAAATTAAATCTTAAAATAACATAATAAATTGCAAGGGTAGGTACCATAAACGTATTTTTAAGCCCACCTGGGATATGATTGCTTGGCTCCATAAATTTAAGATAGATGTATATGGAATATTATGTATAAAAACGTTTATTTTTTTCTCTGTTTGTTGTAATGATTTTCGTTTGGTTTTTTGTATTAATAGATTTTTTTAACACAGTGTATCCCGTCAGGAAACCAAAGTTAAATCCCTTAGTGATTTCTGCTTTAATGAGGCACTTTCTTACAAAGCTGATAAAATTAGACGCAGTAATGTGGTCTCAAAACAGAAACATATACAAAATATTTCTCTCGTATTTTCTTGGATCGTAAAAAAATACACAAATAATACGACTTGAAAACAGCAAAATATCACTTCTTTTAACAAAGAAAAGTCAACAAAACCTTAAAGTTACAACCATAACACTTGCATTAATACTTCAGGATCACACGATAATATAAATCCAATGACGCAAAAGCATTCAATAATAAATCTTACCAAAGTTTCTGGCATACAAAATATTATTTGAATATATATTTGCAACAAAAACTTCGCTTGAGAACACGTCAAAGGCTCTGTTCACAAACTGAGATACAATGAAACATCCTGACTATAGTTAGAACCAGTTAGGTACTAAGGAGTGACCATGACTGCAAAGACAGAGAAAATTAACACTTATTACTTGATAACTATCACTAAGTACGTAAAAATTGGATAGCAGAGGGTCAAACGCAATTCGGTTAATACAATCATTTGCTGATAGTGGCGAATGATATTTGTAACTGTTTTATATATACAAAAAGAGTTTGAACGCTTAAAAACACCATAGATAATGCTGTATTATTTAGTATGTGGCAGTACAAACTATTATTGGAATTATTAACTATAAATAAAAATACAAAAACCGAAAACCACAGTTGCCAATCGAGCAATCCCTCAAAGATCCTATGGAAGCTTATAATAATAATCATCTTTAATATGGATTTCCATTTATCTGAATTTATTTCTATGACAGTAACATTTGTGTCGTAGCAAAAAAACATTGACGTTATATATAGAAATCTGGATAAACAAACAAATGAAGGTCGTTTAATAATAACGCATTAATTTAAATGTATGTATGCGTAATAAAAAGTTCTCATCAAAAATGTTTATATATAAATTACTTATTCGTAATGAAATTTCAATATCTAAAAGGTTATAAGAAAATATTATTCATAAAAAAATTGTTAAGGAATGCATCCTTGAACCATATATAATATTTTCAATGCAACCTAATTATGTCAGAGGCGTGGGAAGAAACAAATTTTTATAATGTACATGACATACAATGTAAAATAGCATGCGACCTAATTTTTTTTACTGCAATTATTGAGGACATCCGAGTTTTGGCGAATTTTGGTTTCAGTTTAGAAATACTAGTAATCTAAATATCAAGTTAAAAATTACCCCCGTTTATATAAAACCTATTCATTCAAACAAATTCAAATTAGTATTGTCTTTTATTGACATAACCTTTACACATTTGTCATTTAAAGAAAAAACTTTTTAACCGGATTAAAGTTATGTATTATTATAAATTTACAATTATTTAACATAATTTTAAATTTAACCGACTTTTCGGGTGCTTTACAGCGTGCGTGGTCACGGTGACTGAACACAAAAGGTGTTGGATGTCAAAAAGTATCACAGCTGTAGAAAAAGTTGCATTATCTGTATTTATTTCCCCGTAGTTGGTATCGACTAAAGGATGGAGGGTTTTGGCAAAAATGGCTCACGGTGTCCTCTATTTTCGCGGATTGTTTATCTTGAGATTTTATTTTGGATATTATTGGATCCCAGGTGTTTGACAATTTTAGGCATTTTCAAATTAGTTTTAAAAATGTATTCTTGGTGAGTAAATATGTAATAGCTGACTTGTAATTTTATTTGGTTCCCGAAAATAGCTTCTATGTATGTATCAAAGCTAGCAGATAACAAATCTAACTACAACATCAACAAATTTTCGAGTGCACACGATATTTCTGGATATATTAATCATCGAAATTGGGACATTCACGCTTCTGCGACGCGAGTGAATTGACCGAGACGTTTAACATTGGATTTAAGACAATATGCATAACTAAAATATTAAATTAACTAATCTTCTGAATCTGTAAAAATATAACTTTTTAATGTAAATAAATCATAAGCCTAGTTTTCACGATGTACATTGATCAGTATAGATACTCGCTAATTACAAGCAAAAAGTATTTGAATTATTTTATGTTTGTCCTTAAGAAAAATGAGCCAATACGTCGTAATGACAGAAAAATTCATTCAACATTTTTAGCGTAACAATTGTCATCTATTTTAAAACTTTTGTTTGCCAAACATCTACGAATGTGTTATTGAGTTTGTTATTTTGAATAAGGCTAAATCAATTTTGATCTATATTAACTGAGATGGAAATCATAACCTTATCTTATTTGCTAATATTGTCACGCAGTATAATTTATTAATAAAATTTAGACAATGATATTTTAAACCCGTCATTGTTTTAATTTTATCACTTACAAAATCTGTAATTAAGATATCACTAGCTCGTACAGTGAAGGAAAACCAATCAACGTGAAAAACCAGCATGTCTTTCCCTCGGATTCAAATTTAAGACATAATGGACTAATAATGGATAATGCCACTTTAATGAATTCCGTCTATAAAACTGAATAAGTCAATACAAGTCTTTACCGCAATATTATTAAGTGTGCGCAATGCACGCGTAAGTGGTAAATCTCTGAGCAAAATAGAGAACATCGGAAGTCATACATAGCACTACGTGTCGATTTTGAATCTTACCATTAGACCCAACAACGACAATAAGCACAGCAGGTTGATTACATGCCTATACAGAAAAGTGCTGACGAATAAAATACAGAAATCCAAGACCAAAGACCATTCTTGTTTTATACCCACAGAAAATTACTCACATGCATATATGCAGTATCTTTACACTGTTATATATATTACACAATGTATAAATACAAATTCTTCAGAAAAACAGTGAGCGTAATTCTCTGCTGGAGTACTAAACATTGTAACGAGAAATCCTTGGTTAAAGGCGAGCTAGAATATCTTATTGATGTACAGTCACAGTAAAATGATAAAACTTGAAACGTTTTTTACTATTTTGCGAGGACTAATAAGTGTTTATCCTTAACTCGTGGAATAGAGGTTGTTCAGAATAACGCAGAAGAATAGATTGATGCTTTGATTTAGTAAATTTTACACGCGAATGTAATCACGAGCCAGTTAGATATATGTATATACAATTATATGAGATTCATTTTAAGTGTTCAATACAAATATTATTGCAACAATTGTCATTATTAAAAAAACATATTTATTGCTATTCGTTTAATTTAATGTTGTAAAATAGCCTTAACCGTACCAAATAGAAAAAACATAAATCTGTACATGTGTTCAATCCCCGGTAAAACAGATGGCGCTGATCATCGTTTACCTCGTCTTTCACAACAACTGCATCAGCGCCATCACTAATTAATAGCTCTTCTGTGAGATTGACAAAGTTTTGAAAGCTAACTTAATTTGCATCTAAAATAACAAATTAAAGTACCGTTTATTAAGTTAGTAGTAAAGGCGACCCGATGGAATAACATATTACTTTGGAAGAATTTCTGAAGGTGACGTAAAAAGTTATTCTGTTTAATAATACTTATTCTGAAACCGTGTGAAGATAAAAAAGGCCTTTTGTTCTCGACTGTCTGTCATAAATTACGTTCCTCATCACTGAACATCATTGACGATAATCAAAAGCCATTGTTTGCATTCGTAATCAATACGCATTGGGAGAGATTTATTGTTTTTGTGAAGGTTATACTTTAAAATGCTGAAATATTTAGATTACTTAATATTTCAGCATTTTAGTAATTATATTATCCATAAGGATTTGGCCTATTTAAAGGTTTTGGTGTATGTCTCACAGTTCTGGGTAGCCCCACTAGATGGCAGTATTGACAATATTACTATTGTAAAACTTGGAACTCGGGTTCCAAATTTAAATACATATTAGAGCAGTCTAATGAGCATTTAAATATTATAGAAAGAGAAACGTGGACACAGTGATGTATTTTGTTTTTAATATTTTAAGATTGTTAGACCTTTCTTAACGATCATTATAGGGAAGCTTTGACAAAGCGCTAACATACGAATTGACTGTAACATTGATGTACTTCTTATTTATTTATGTTGAAAAAAGTAAAAAACTATTAAAGTATGGAAATATTTATATTTAAGATATTTGTATTTTTCAATAAAATATCATATGAATAAATGTAGATCCTTAGCTAGTGGGTTGTTTTCAATGCTATAAATACTCAGACTAATCAAGCGCAAGATTGGAAAAATTAAACGATTTCTCAGGCACAATTGACGGCAAAAACTAGTCTTAATCGAAACTTGTTTCGAGATCAAAAAACTTGTAGATTGGTCGGCATTTGCTTGTTTATTAATGAAACCTGTGAGTGTCATTGACATTAGCCGAGGTGCATCGGGACACAAATGTAAGCGACAGTTTTGACAAATTATACAATCAACAAAACCATCCTAGTAGACCTGGAAACTGCAGACTTTACAAACTCTCTTCGATCGGTAGCTCATGTTTGAGCGTTATAGTCAGCAAGAAAACATCTGGAGCGGAATAACCTTTGCAGCATCACCATAATTAAAAATAGGTTAAATATTAAGTAGATCTTGGATAAAAGATATCGTCTAGTACCTTTGCTAGAATCTTACGCAATTTCTTTAATATAGATAAAACGCTGATAGATCAATTCCTTAAAGTCGCAGAATTAAGCCATTTCACAGAAATAGGAACTATTGGAAAATAATCCAATGACAGAAGTCATAAGTTAAATAATTCCGTTCATATTCAGTTTTCTATAGAAGCTGTGCGCACTTATATTCCCAGACTTTTTATCCAATTCAATTGGTTCACTGAGGAAATTATAACTTCGTCTGTCGCTCTTTTGTCATGTGAGATATATCTTCTTTACTTATTGCGTGAATCGAAGACTTATTTTAGACGTTACGTTAGAGTAATTTAAGTTAATAAGTTAATAAATAATTATATAATTTAAGTTAATAAGTAATTTAAGTTGAGTTAATATCACCTCTATTTATAGAAAAATACATTTAATAATTTAAAGCGTCATTAAAAAGTTATATTTAAACGTGTAAGCATTTAAAATGTCTTGGTAATTTAAAGTAATTAACTTTACCATAATTAGGTTCTAGCTGCTTGCTTAAGTCATAATTTGTCTCGATTTAGTTACTTCACGTATTAAATTAGAGCGTGATCCACGGAAACATTCTAATAATTTATTTATTACTTACTTTGTTTTCAACTCGTTCGGACTCGTTCTTGTAGTGAGACTTCTCGTTTTCCACCCTTTCCAACTTCGCTTTAAGTGTCTCCAATTCTTCCTGCAAAACGTACAAACAGATATTAAAAATCATGTAAGGTGTAAAAACAAAACGATAAATCCATTGAAATTGATAGAATATAAGTTTCATAACAAGTTTCTACGGAAGTTGATGCATCCCACCAACTGGATTTACAGTGAGAAATTGCATGAGGGAATAATGTCTGTTAAGGTGTACACCATAAAGGTTAGATTTGTGTGATGAAGACACGGAGAAAGGCGTCAAATTGATGTGTTCAGGAAAAGTATTTTATGCGCGCATTCATGTGGTAGATTACCGAGACAGGAAATATGCAACATTGTTAAGAAGATTTAATTGATAACTGTCGTATGGAATGAAATTCCTATACTTAGCTTTCTAATCAAATGTTTAATACTAATATTTATCCATTTTACTAGTTAGCACTTGATTACGTCCAAATTATTTCTACTAAAATATAGAAGAAAGATTATTTTTGTAAGTTACACCAATCACAAACAACTTCGTAAAACTTGCAACGAAACCTATACCGAATACCTATATATCTTACTAGCAGGTGCCCGCGACTTCGTCTGCGCAGGATTAAAATAATATTTGTCGAAATGATGTAGTATGAATGATTATATCTACTTCAAATACCAGAAGCGATAAAAGTATCTATTATTTTCATTTAGGAATCAATTTATTACTACCAAATGTGCATTTAAAAAGGTATGATCAATTTTTATTGTAGTTATGGTTCACTAATTTTTCTATAATATGGCTTACTCATAAGATATAGACTACTAGATAACCGTGGCGGGCTTTGTAGGACTATTAAAGATAAACATTTCCATCATGCATTAATATGTGTAACTCTAGTGGTTTTGGCAGCGCACAGCCAGAATAGCTCGCAGATGGTCGATTTTTTACTTACTTGATATTTTGGACAATTCACACAATATCTTTCTAAATTGTAGCCTAGGTGTTATTCTGATGTATAAGCTATATTATTGTAAAGTTTCATTAAAATACATTCAGTAGTTTTTACGTGGAAGAGTAACAAACATTCTTCCATACTTTCAAACTTTTGCGTTTATAATATTTGTAGGATAAATGCAAAGTATTACTAGCTTTTTAGATGTATTATTCCCGTTTATAAGTAAGTTCCTTGCCACAAAGCATTGGATAATACGATATTAACCACAAAGTGTGGGAGGGACATAAATAAGGCACAGTTAGTTTACTTGATATAGTGGACGGGCGTCCATAACTCTGATTTTCACTTCCCGGAAACGAAATCTCACTCCATCTAGCATTAATCAATTATTGCCATATTTGCTTTGAAGTACACTCAGGTCGCTCTAAATCTTAGTTTTATAAATGTGAAACCGAGTAGCATACATACGTCTCAAAGAGATTAAAGTATTAAGATAATGATTCGTTGAACATAGAGAGAAATAAGCGCGGAAGTATATAAGATTCAACGGCATGGAAATGGGATTTTTTTCAGTGACAGCTGTGTTTAAAATATGATTGATATCTGGGATTATTTATGTATTTTCAAGATGCTGCATTATAATTAGCTAATATGTCTACTATGGCCGCATAATGCCGTATAAGGCTTAGTTAATTGAATGGGCTTAGCAGATAATTTTTATTCACGCATAAACGGCAAAATTGAATAGATTTATTAAAACATTCATCCAGGTAGTATTTCATTCATTAAGCAGTTATATGGAATTTTTGTGTCCCAAAATGATTTTATTATTACATATGATATATATTCATATATATAGATACTAGCTGACCCGGCAAACGTCGTTTTGCCATGTATATTATTTCTAGGAAACATTTTTTTAGTTCAATAAATATAACTATCTACTATAAAAATAGGGGTTGATAGTAGAGGGGTGACATAAGGGGTTGTATGTATTTTTATATCATAAAACAATAGAAACAAAAAGTTTTGGCTAAAAAATAGAAATGAAAATTTAGGGGTGGGACCACCCTTAACGTTTAGGGGGATGAAAAGTAGATGTTAACTGATTTTCAGACTTACTGAATATGCTTAAAAAAATTCATAAGAATCGGTCGAGCCGTTTCGGAGGAGTATGGGAACGAACATTGTGACACGAGAATTTTATATATTAGACTAGCTGATCCGGCAAACGTCGTTTTGCCATGTATATCAATTATAATAAAAATAGGGGTTGATCGTAGAGGGATGAAAATTAGGGGTTGTATGTATTTTTTAATGTCGTATCATAAAAAAATTGAAATTAAAAATTTTGTCTAAAAAATAAAAAATAAATTTTAGGGGTTGTACTACCCCTAACATTTAGGGGGATGAAAATAGATGTTGGCCGATTCTCATAGATACCGGATAAGCACAATAAATTTCATGAGAATCGGTCAAGCTGTTTCGGAGGAGTATGGCAACGAAAACTGTGACACGAGAATTTTATATATTAGATTAGATTTAGTCAGTCACGGAATATAACATACATGGCAGTCTATTTGTAAAATATAAAAAATATACAATAAAATGGGAAGATGCTACTATGAATTATGAGTAAATTCAACGTTGCGTCACAATTAAAATTTACAGTTAGTATATCTACTTAGATTTGATATACATAAAATAGCATTGTGTTCAATCAACCTGTTGCGGTCTATTTAACTGATCGTTTCACTCATTTACATTATAACTGATGAACACAATGTTTAACATGTCATCTAGAGACGCTCCTAATATGGGCATGACTTTATAACATAGATTTGTATTTACATAGAATTTAATTTTTTGTATCCAAAATACGCTAAAAAGTATTTAATAACAATGTTTCAAGACCAAAAATGCAGCATATTTTGGACGTCGATGCAAAAATATAATGATATATCCTGACATCTCGATCATCCATATCGGTTCACGGACAACGGACCTATGTTTGAGCATCCAAATAATCAACATCACGAATTTATAAATTCTTCGGTTTTTTGAAACTTAGCAAGACTGACTCAATAGGGGAAATTTTGAAGTTTACTTTACAAAAGACCCCTCTTAACTTACGTAAAGGGAACTATACTAAAAGTTTGTCTATTCTTGCTCTATAATGAAGTACCCAAAAAAGCATATTTAACATAATAATTTATCTCAATATTTGCTTTTTTAAAACTTACTAAAGTAATATATTCCTAGGCAAAGCATTCATTTAAATTTAAGGATTATTAATAGTAATATTTTATTTTGTTCAATGCATGCACATATTATGTAAATTAATCATATGATATACTTGTTTAATATATTATTCATTTTGGAAATAAAGAGGCTATAATAATAATAATATTCCTGGGCAAAGCATACAGTTTTTAATGTAACGGAAACTTAACTTATTTCTAGTCCGTGCGCCAATATAAACAAATAGAAAAGCGTAGAACTATGCCAGACAGAAAAAAAAACCTTGTGGTACGACTCGTCCATACTAATAACGATGTCATCTGTAAATAAATCCATGCAGTACTACACGTTAGAAAAAATACGTCTACCAACCTTCATAGATTGATGTAGTACGGGTCCATATTTGTCAAACAATAAGTTTTTTAAACCCTATTCCGAGAAACGCGTACTTGTTAGTTTATTTACATACTCGTGGGAACACATCCCGTTATTAATGCATTCTAGTTTGTAGTCTCTGGTACAGTTTTATAGATCGTCTTGTTTTTGCCTTGATAAACAATGCAAAGCGTGGTGTTTATAACCTGTACAGAGAATATTCTCTATAGACAGTAGACACAATTAGCTTTGGTTTTACAAATAAATTAATATGTGTCAACAGTTGAAAATTAAAGTAATTTAATTAGATTTGTCTTCATAAGTAATATTAATAAGTGTAAAATATATTTTAAACATTATTATAATTCGACTTTTCTTAACCATGTCGACTTCGTAAAATTTTTTTGCTGACAAGAGGTTTCATAGCAAGGAGAAAATAAATTAGCAAAGGGCTTAAATAAGCGATATTTATTTATTTATTTACTTACAGCCCTTGCATGGCTAAACTCAGACTAAAAACAACATAAAACCACAATAAATAAAATAAATAAAAAGTATTAATTTACAATAAATTTTATCGCCTTAATGCGATAAAAAACTAAGCGCTACGTCAATCTACAAAAACCTCTTGACGTCCTATAGGCATGCTTAACTTTTTGTCAGTACTAATCTCCCATGTAAGGCAATTTAATCGAAATACCGTTGAATATATGAAAGTACTAATAACATTCCATACGATTTTGCGATTAGCTTGCGAAGTGCATCTTAGATAATCATCAAGGGAGCTCGCTGCTATGCGGAAGTCATTTGTTTACGTACAGGTTTAACAAGGAAGACGTAGTAAAAAAGGAATGTATGATAGATTACCGTTTTATGAGACCCAAGTGTAATTGCAAAAAGTTACTTTAAGATTCTTAGACGATATTCAATTTACAGGTGTAATTAAAATGCTTTTTATTGACGATTGTGATTACTGTATTTCCTGTAAGTCTGTATT
Source organism: Pieris macdunnoughi (assembly GCA_905332375.1). Lineage (NCBI taxonomy): Eukaryota > Metazoa > Arthropoda > Insecta > Lepidoptera > Pieridae > Pieris > Pieris macdunnoughi. The sequence continues at coordinate 611,446 of CAJOBZ010000050.1, read as the reverse complement.
TTTCGATATGCATAACGCAAGATTTGATTTCTTTCGAATTGTAGAGGCACCTATTTGATTACATAAAGAGATACGGAAATGTTTCTCTCATACTCGAGAAATAATTATCTTAAACATTTGTAATTAATTCTTCATTATTATTAAAAATACAGAAGAAACAAGAAGAAGAACTCGTCTGTTATGTTAGAGTCCATTTAATGAGTATATCCTAAAATCAATATAAAAAACTCACATTCACAAATTACGGATAGATTTTACTATAAAAATTGTTTAAAATCGGAGTTATGATGTTCAGGTTAATAATGTATTTTGGATTTAAACAGAATGTTAAGTTTTCCCATAAATAACAGAGTGAAGCAAAATTACCCGATATATTTTAAATATACTAATTATATGCAAAATCACAAGCATTACAATATCATATCATCAGTATATTAATACTAATTTAACAACCAACTTTCTATCATGCAAAGCTGTTATCGCTTTGTACTATCAGTTAATAAAATCTTAGTTTGGTTGACTGATGTGTAATTATAAACGGGTGCCGGAAGTGAACAAAAAAAAGGTATATTATTTAAAGATAGGTTTGTATATTATCTTAAGGAAAGTTTTATATAAGTATTGATTTCGTCAGCGACTAAGGGCCAGTTTTTTGATCCGTAGTAAAAAATGGTTTTACCATTTGTTACATTAACTATAGTTAAATGAATAACCATTGGTAAAATCGTAAATGCTTTTCAATGCCTTTTTTAACTATAGTTAAACTTAACAATTTGTCAATTTGTTGCCAGTGCAATGAGCAATGACATCCCAAAAAGTGGTTCTTTTTTGTGGGGAACATTTATTTTGTATGACAACACTAGACATATTGAGTGAATGAAATCATTTTTGCCATCTTCATTCGTTATTTGCGCTTTGAAGAGTTTGAAGTGACAAATTAATCTAAATAACACGATATAAATAAAGTTGTTTTTCTGTGATTTAATAGGTTTACACTTTTTACGATACTTAAATATATAAATAACGATGTTCGCAAACAGCCAACGGTCAAATAAGTAAGTACAAACATATTTTCGTGTTATTTATTCCGGTTTATCTGTGTTTCGTAATAGAAAGTAATACATTTATGTTTTGTTAAAGGGACCATACTGCTAACTTCGCCAAAAAGAAACTGCCAAACTGGTGATGCTTCTCAAGGATTACAAGTCGTAACCTGCAAACAATGATCACTGCAGCAATCTACAAAACGATGCAGCTGAAAATCTCTGTGACGTTTTCAACTCAGATGGGTCTAGACACCGAAGTGTTAAATTTAATATACATTTAATGAAGGTGTAGGCACATTTTTATATTTATTCTTGTATAGCTGTGTCCTACAACAAAAGGAAAAAATCTTTTAACCCTTTGGAAACAAGGAAGCGGATTATGATCCACACGGATAAAAAGAATTGAGTTTTTGAAACAAAGACAAAAAAGAGGATGATTTGTTCAATTATGCTAAGGAAGAGCATCAAAAAATTTGCTGAAATGAGAGGCCCACCAAAAATTCATACTGCATATAGAGGAGGTGCACCAAAAAGTGATGAGAGATGGAAGAAAGGCACAATAAATATATGTAGCAGCAAAAAGAGTTGCATCAAATTGAGGAGAAATGCAAGAAGAAACAATTAGAAAATATTTAATTGCTACTTTAGGGTTTCATGTAAATTTTGTAATGTTTTTTAATAAAAGGTTTGTATTTAAGTATAATTAAACAGTTTATTAATCAGGTCAAATGTTTTATTTATAAATTCTTGTAATAAAGTAGGTAGATGCTAACTCACAAATGTAATAAAAGCCCTAAAGAATATCATAGGTCCCTAACTAATGTGTAGCTGTAGTTTTTAGTATAAGTACATACTTGTATGTACTTATAATAATTATAAGTTAATATTATTAGTAATATATAAATAATATTAACTCTAATGTCATTATGTATTCTATTGCCTATAATATTAACTTATAATAATTATAAAGTTAATATTATAGAAAGACATAAACTACATAATGAATTAGTGATATACTTAATTATATACTGCTGCGGTTTGTAGCTAGTAATGAAGCAAAATAGGTTTGTATGAGCTGCTGTCTATATATACTCTTGTTCTTGTATTTTATTTAATTATAATAATTATAAGTTAATATTATAGGCAATAAAACACATAATGAATTAGTAATATACTTAATTATATACTGCTGCGGTACTGTAGTTAGTAATGAAGCAAAAATAGGTTGGTATGAGCTGCTGTCTATATATACTCTTGTTCATTGGAGTTTAAGATCATTCCCAATTTCAGTAACAATCAGAGCACTGTTCCCTTCGATAGGGGGTAACAGTGACAAAAATCTACATCATCCAGGTTTCTAATGGCGGATGAATTGCCTAAATATTTTTGGTCACTCATTAACACATTCTCATATAATATATCGTCTTCTTCATCGTCTCATTAATTAAAGTATCTCAATATGTTTAAATTCATATTAGATAGTAATAAACGTATTTATCATAGTTTGATTTCTGTGACAAACAGCTGTTACTATATAAATTACCAGGGCCATCTTTTTAACCCTCCGATATGAGTAGTTAACTTTTTTGACTAATGGTTGAGATATTTTACCATTGGATGCTCTTACCACGGATCAAAAACGCATTTTGCTGATATTTAACTAATAGTAAGATTTTTTACCAAAGTTGAGTTAACTACGGATCAAAAAACCGGCCCTAAGGAATCATTTCACAATTGTATTTTATATTTTTTAAACAGCTTTTAGTAACCTTAGAATACTCATATAATCAGTTTCTATTCCTAGCAAATTTATTTATCATAAAACATGATGTTTAATTAAATTATATTGTTCTATTTTCAAATTCAATTAATAGGTGATTTAAATTCATGATTATAATTGTACGAGAAATAATCGTATTAAAATACGTAAATATATCATATAAATATTTGTAACCTTTTTGTTTTTATCAGATCAAGACTTAAGCGTTACATTTAATTATTTTATTTAAAATAATTTTATTATAAAAGTAAAATGCTATGCTTATTTTTACGACACATTAAGTTGAGGTAATAGACAACGCGGGTGGTACCAAACACGTTTTTTAGTATTATGGTTGAAATTACAAACTTGGTAAAAAAATTATATACACATGTTATGTGCTATATTTAGATGACGAAGAAAAATTATTCAATAAGTTTCCATAACAAGAGCGACGCTGTCTTAACTATCGATATTGGTTTTAAAAGAGTCTTAGTAGTAAAGTCACAAAAATTTAGTTCTACGGCTGTTTAACTGATTCTCTTCCCTTTAATGGAAAATCGATTTATAGCATAAATATCCAAGTAATCCTTGCTAATGCCAAGTAAAGTATCTGACACTCAAATAACTAATTTTCCCGAGAAATCTAAGAGTAAGATTCAAAAACGAGGCTTAGCGCTGAGTCTTACTTCAAATATATTGGATTTGGCCCTGCGTTCGCCAGTATCATTTCTGAATCCGAGGGTTAGAGCGGTTATAACGGCTACGGTCAAATCTAAGATTGTTCAAACAAGTACTTCATATGTCGGTTCCATTCTACGGGTTCTCTGTCAGACTCATGGTAGAGCCACAGTACCAGAAAGATAAATGAAAAGTATTACTAGCTTTTTACATGTATTATTCCCGTTTATAAGTTCCTTGCCACAAAGCATTGGATAATACGATATTAACCACAAAGTGTGGGAGGGACAGAAGCATTTTGTCGAAACGAAATTTAAATATTTATAGATTTAAACACAATCAACCAGCATTTATAAAACTGTACAGGAACTGCGGTGAGAACATAACTTATCCATACAGCGATTTAAGACTGCATTATCTCAATAAATAAACAATATTGATGACCACATTGAATCGTAAAAGTTGATAATTTGCATCCCTGCAAATGCAGTTTCATTCACCTATGATAAAAGGGTCGATAAACTAACGATTTACTGTTTACTATATAAAGAAATAAAACATTAATTGATATAAAACAGAAATTAAAAAAAATATTAAAATATATATCAAAAAATATTATAGAAAAAACATAACATTTGATAAATTAAACAAAATGAATCACATTAAACAATTTCCCATAAACTAGTATTTCTATTTCAATTTATGGTTTCAGAGTCCCACGTAGGTACAACGACTTAACACGGTTCTAAGGAATTAAGTTATTAAACCTACGCAATTCATTTAGTCTTGTTGCTGAGGTCACTGACTCTCTAAGAGGGAAGCTCACTTAAGAGGTTACGATCATTTGATAACCTATGAAGTTACGCTTTTTATATTGCAACATCGTCCCTAATTGTTATCAAATTAAGAAACTTAACGGTTTCATTAAATCTGACTTATGGTAGCTATGCAGAGATAAATGTCATTAATATGTTTTGTTGCTATTAGAAAATTTTGACGATTACTAAGTAGACCTCATTGGCGAATGTTTCTTTGTGTGTGCGTAAAAGGTCTTCGTACCTACTCTACTCAAAGCCTAAATAAGAGAGATATAACCAACACTTAAAATACACTGAAAAGTACAAATATTGTATTGGTCATTCGTTTACTAATACTAGGAGTAAGACTTTGTATGTATCTGCAAAATCAATGTTTTTTTTTATATAAACGGGCAGGAGGCTTATCTGGTGTTTAGTGGTACCGCCGTCCATAGACACTTACATTAGCAGAGGGTTGGTAACTGCCTTGCCGGGCTTTTAAGAATCGGTACGTTCTTTTCTTTAAGGACCTTAAGTCGAATTGGTTCAGAAATACATCGGTGAGCATCTACATACGTGGCAAAAACTGCTCTAAAAAACGCTCAGTTGTGAAACGATGGACGTCGAGGTGATACGGGTGGTATTTCGTATTTTGCCATGACGCACGATGATGAAACTCAGCTGCAGGTATTAATCCGAACAACTCCTTAGAACACTATCTATGGTACAGTAGAAGATGCAGAGATAACCCACATCTCTATGCAACGCCATGAGATTAATGTGACTACGAATATCAGCTACATTTTAACTTAATATTTTGTCATAATCACTTAAAGTCATAAACCTTTCTTTAAGTTCTTGCACGACACTACGTATGCAATTTCACTTTCAACAATGAATACGAAATGTAATTGTAAAAATATGCAATTATTCAGGAAAACAGTAAGCTACGTATTTCATGATTCTCACTTTTAAATAATTGTATCCGTCATTAATTTATCGTAAATCAAAGTTGAAGTTGAAGAACGAGGATTCTGTCAAAATCATTTATTTTATTAGGAACACTAATAAGTTAATTACAAAATATTTACGCCGATTTGATAATTTTCTCTTAAATAACCCAGTTATTTAAAATCCGTTATACCGAACGGATCTATAGGCCTTGTTTTTTACTAATTTAATTTTTTTCTCCGAAAATTAGAATTGTTTTACAATACAATGTTAAAATGGGTTTAAATCTAATTAATGATAAGCAACTTGGGATGAGTGTATTTTAGGGCAATTAATAATGTTAAGTTATCCTATACAGTTCTCAAATATATTACCAATATTTAATACCAAAATTATGATAATTATACCAAAATTATATTAATTATCTTAGAGATGCCCACTAAATTACAATATAGCCGACGAGTTACCATCTCGCAAGCAACCGGTTGCTTATTTCGTAATAACGGTCATAACAAGCTTACCTGTGCCTGCTTGAGCTGATGTTCGGTGCGATGCACGGCGAGCAGCGGCGTAACGCGAACGAGCAGCCTCCACCATGGCCAATCGCGAACCGCAAGAAATGCGCGAACATTACGTTGGACGCATCTGGAGATTATCATTATCTTATCTATTTATATGCATAGATAAAATATTAATTCAAAACACATATAAGAATAAACATGTGCTCTGTGTAAGTATTAGAATGTGTTAGTACTTTCTGTATTGTAATAACACTTCTCATTAGACTGGGGAATGATTGCACTTCTGTCGTGCATAATGACTAAGTAGATTTAAACTTTGAAACATTACAACCAACAAAAATATCCTTTTGTTTTTAGCATACAATGTAACAACTCTTAGTTTTAAATGTTACTTGGTATAATGAATTACAAGTCACAAACATATATATTGAAGATTAGCTAAAGACTTAAAACAAAAAGATGTATACATAGGAGCTTATCTACTATCTTATGGTTTAAAATTACCTAGCGGCTGTATGCTGTGTACGGAGTTTTTGTGCCCGTCTGCGCGCGAGCACGCCCCGAGAGCGAGCTTGGAGCCGCTCGAGGACACGCGCGAATGCAGCGTCCCGTCGAGCGTCAAGTTCTCCGACGACGCCGCCGCGGAACATAATCTATAACAACATAACGTATTTATTAAATTAAGCTTATAAACATAAGCTTAAATAGAATAAAACTCAAATAAAGAGTAAAAGTTGTGTTTTAAATATTCATTCGATTTACTTACAATAGTAATCAAATAAGAACAGAAACACATTAAAATACAATATTTTCTTATGTTAAAACCTGTTCAAACTACATATCATTTCGGAAGTACTAAAAATGTTACAACAGAGGAACGAACGAATTCTAGTTTCATTATAGTTTTTTTGTATAAGTAACAAATTATTTTTTAAATGTGCAATTTGTTTCAATACAAACATGACGGGTGATGCAATATTTCATAAAGATACCTATTAAGATTTTAAAAAGTTACGTAAATATTATAATCGTTTCCATACTTTTACCGTTTAAAATAAACGCGATATAGTGACGTGAAATACTTTTTTTGGCGTATTACGTTCACTTTCACCTGTTGTTATAATTTTGAACTCTGACGGAGCAAAAGGTAATTATGAATATTTTACGGTATTACCATTATTATGTTTGTCTAGATAGCTCTTAACATAATATAATATAAAGACATACATTTAGGCCACGTTCACACGGCGACCATTCGATTCGATTTTTTCACGTATACGGTTTTACCGTATACGATGCAATCGTTCACACGGCAACCATTCGATTCGATTTTTTTTTCGATCAAGGAAATAAAATCCTCGATCAATATTGGAATTCTGTCCTCCATATTGACAACCGACTGATGCAACGCACAAGAGTGCGTACGATTCTCGAATGGGCGAGTCGTGTGAACGAGACAACATGAACATAAGCGCCACTGCGTGTCGTATTCGATAAAATCGTTTAGAGACGCAGCGTTTCCAGTGACAACTTCGCACGGTATACGGTAAAATATATTTCTCGAACACGGGATTTCCCCTATGAACGCCGTGTAAACAATTTTTAAGTTTTCATATATATTCTGTTGTCACTACTCTATTCGATAAAATCTCGTATACGGTATACGGGAAAATAATCGCCGTGTGAACGTGGCCTTAGGGAACTCCACTGAAATACTCTGATTAATTCGTCAAGTACTATAATAATAGTTGAAGGATGTAATAGAGTGGTATCCGAGAAACGGGAAAAGAAAACGAGGAGGTCAAGTTAAAAGATGGGAGGACGATCTGCCAAAAGGATGGAGAAGGTCTGCCAAGGATAGAGAGTGGAAACCTATGTCGACAGACAACCTGACCAAAGTAATAAATAATTATTATTTCGCTATGTAAATTAGATCTAAGAATGCTACTGTTAAATAAGAATAGCATGTAAGTTAAAATGGTCAGTGAATAAAGGGCTTTTATTATTATTATATATAATAATAGTTGTAAGTCAAAAACCGACAGAATTTTATCTTTTTTTTTTTTTTTAAAGACAATTCACACCAATTGACCTAGTCCCATGCTAAGCTGGTGAAGCTTGTGTTATGGGTACTAGGCAACGGATATACATACATATTATAGATAGATAGACATATAAATACTTATTTAAACACCCAAGACCTAAGCACAACACCAAATGCTCATCACATCGATGTATGTCTCAGCCGGGGATCGAACCCGGGACCCATGGATTCGCAGTCAGGGGTACTAACCACTAGACCAATGAGTCGTCAAATATTAAATACAGGTAATATTTCATTATTAAATTCCCATCCAAAAATATATTAAATAAGACATAAATTAAGCCGCTTAAGCAACTGGTATCTTCTTTGCATATTCACCGTTCTAAAGCGTCATGAGAAACTCTGTGGAATATTAATTACTCACTCTTCAGTCTTAACATAAAGCGAAAGTTGACGTTAAGAGCATTCCTAGCCCTTGACAAATCGGTCATTTCCTCAACTAGAAGCAATATAGAAGTAACATTGGAGTACACCGAGGTGACCTACATCAGTAACATTTGACAAACTCTATTGTCCACTCGTTTAACTCGTCCTAGTTGTGATGCTAATAAGCCTCGCGATCGGAAATTGTGATTTATAGTGTATCGCAAACATTCATATTTATTTACAAAATAATGAACGCTTCAAGCGGGAGTCTAGTCGTTATACCAAAGTGTTAGGGCAAACAAATGGAAGGTTATGCCTAAACAGAACTAATGAGAACTCCACGGTGGTTTTGGAAAACTATCTTCATTTTGTTTATTTAGAAAACCTTACAGCTAATTAAAAGGTTTACAAAACAATAATATATACAGAGAGAATGCGCGTATGATTTCTGAATCTGTTTCATGATCATTTTTAAATCTAATAGGCAAGAAGGTGATAAGCCTCCAGAGCCTGACACACGCCGTCGACTTTTTGGGTCTAAGATATGTCGGTTTCCTCACGATGTTTTCCTTCACCGTTCGAGCAAATGTTAAATGCGCACATAGAGATAAAGTCCATTGTTGCACAGCCGGGGATCGAACCTACGACCTCAGGTATGAGAGTCGCACGCTGAAACCACTAGGCCAACACTTCTCAAGTAAGTGACCTTATTAGTTTTGTTTCATTTTCAGTGGATAAAAAAGGAAGACGCTCAATCACTTATCGCTTGGTTAGCAAAGAACTTATAATTAGGAACTATCTAAGTAATGTATTGTTTAATAAATAGACAATATTTTAAAGTTTACAAACGTCCGTCAAACTATATTCACTAAAAGAATAATGAACGACTATTTTTAAAGACTTATTACAATATGAATGTGTGAATACTGTTTGATATTAAGTTTCTTGTAACGGCACCTGCTACTTGAAGCCTATCAAGATGGTTGGGTTTATATTCCTGTTATAGCTAATACTGTACCTATTGAATAATAAGTAATTATTGAAATGAATTGGAAAAATCGAGCATGTTAAAAAATAAATACAAAAATTGACTTAATTAAAATAACATAAATTTGTATCCTATAAAATAACAGTATTAAATATCTATGATATATAATCAGAAGTTATAGTCGAGATTATAAACACATTACTATATAAGTAGTCATTAAAATGATAAGCTGTTTGAGGTTAAAAAACGTGCCTGACAATAATATTTTTCACATGCTTGGAATATTGGGTTTTTAGTATTTAATTTCCATATTAAGACATTATTACTGTTACTGCGATTTAGCGCCATTACAAACTGCAGGCTTTTCTTTATTTTCCAGTATTCTAGATGAATTAAGAACTGATTCTCTGAACGTGGTCCTTGGTGTAAGGCGTAAGCAATATCCGAGCGCAGTTTATTTTCCAAGAGACACCAAAACTTTAGTGTTACACTTATTAATAACGTTATCTTACTTCTTTCCTTGTTTTGGTAATAGTTGCGTGCTTACAAACATTTAAAAAAACATTAGCCAGTTCTTCTCGTCCGTTCTACGCCTTTGATTCAAGAACTGGCAGTAAATGTTTAGAAGCATCAATTTCATAAACCAACGTTCATAAGTCTACATTGTTAGCTTCATGATACTAGATTCTTTAATTCCCGAACGAATAAAAGTCGGGGTGTACAAAATAATAATGTAGCCTATTTTCAACGCCCCGGCCCCAGTGTAATTTTCATCGTCAATATATGCTTGATGACCGATTGAACTTTATCAAGGTTGGCGCCAATCATGCAATAAATTGTATTTAAAGTTATATACCTACTGGGTTATTGATAAGTCAAACGTGACTTTCACGACATTCTCTATGATTATCAGTTATATGTGAAAACTATTTTAAAGTTACAGTACGCTGTGTTAGTACACTTATTAGGTCACAATTGTAGTCTATTAAACGTAACGATTGCTTATTTGTTACCTAATACTGCGTTCAACCAGTTTTCGTTTTATTTTAATTTAACTATAATAAATAAAAATGCACTACTTTAAATTAAAACACTCTCCCGATTGCTTATTGTTTTGGAGAGCGAATTATTAAGTTATTATAAAGAAGTATTAAGTAAGCAGTACATAAATGCATTTAAATATTAATCCGAATAGTGAAAAGCAAAAACGTAATATGTTTTAATTTTAGGTCAACTTGTGTAGTACTTGTGTGTGTAGCTTAATCGCTTTCTATATAAACACCATTATTTACCATCTTAACGGCAAAGCGAGCTGTGCGATCATCATAGCAATATTGCACGCTCCACATAGTTATAACGTAGTTTTCAAAAAAAAAGTACTAGGCTGTGTCTATCACGCGTGAAAATGCTCAATTCTACCGACCAACTTTCTTCTGGATTTTAGCCTTAGATCACAGGCACAGGCAGAAGATGAACCGTCCATCCTATACTTGCCTTGTTTAATTATAATATTACAATTTAAATCTTCTTACTTATGATGCTTTGTTATGGACAGACTACGCTGTTAAGATAGTTAAAGGAACCCGTAGACGGGTAACGGGTTATCATTTATTGTTAAGTTTAGATATTCCAAGATGATTTTCATGTCTAATATATAACTTTTTTATTAATGTTTGAATTTACTTTCGATTAATAGCGTGCAATATAAGGCCTAATACAGAATAAAACCATTTGTAAATAAAGTCACTCGCCGGCCGCCGCGCTTCAATTAACAAGTGGTTTTATTCAATAAATACGCATTAACAATTAGTAATAACAAAGTTCTGATTTAGACGAAGGACAGAAATATCTATTATAAGAACCTTTATATAAGGAAAATATGATGATAATTTCAGCTTTCATATCCATCATTATTCTGCTATGATTTTTGTATTTGACGTAGAATCGAAGCAAGTACTACCACAATTTTTAGCAATTTAAATGCCTGATATCACAGGAAAACAATTATACATAATCGAAGTTAATGTTTATCTTCGTATCTGATTCCGTGAAACAATGGCCGACATTCATTCGATATTTGAATGGAACTAAAAAACTGTAGAAACGACGAAAACAACATTTCAGCTGTCTGAAGGTTTAAAAAACATGGCAATTGTTTTAATTTCTGCAAACCATTGTTATCAGCAGGAAAATTGAAAAATTAATTAAACATGTAAAAGTAATTTCCTCTAGATACAAGGATTATGTGACCTTTAAACTAAGATGACGTAATTACCTATAAATTTAAACTAAAATTTATACTTTCACGTGTCATGATATATTCTATTTAGGTTAGTTAGTTAGTTTAATATAAAGAATTTAATTTTTAAACACTTGGGACTTCTAGTGGTATATTTATAGTACCTACACACACATAATAGTTACTACATGATAACATTTTTTTTTAAAATAAATATAATTAGATTTAGGACTATGCATGTTAATAAGTAAGTGGGTACAATAAACGCAAAAGAGGAAGACAATTTAGAAGGTGGATTGACCAGATTAAGGAAACAGCAGGTGGTACATTGCAGGGAGTGGCACAGAGGAGACGGAGAACGGGATATGAAGGAGGCCTTTGCCAAAAAAGGACACACAGATATCTAAAAATAATGAGATGATAGAAATATTAATGTATTTAAATGTAAAGTATCTGAAACAAAAGGCTTTTATTATAATTATGTCAAATCCATGCATCCATATCGACATGCGGGTCTTACAATTGGCGCTAAATCTTGACATTAAATCTTACTCCCAGACCCTAAAGCAAAAGATCTTTTAACTTTTAAGATCTAATAACTCTTTGTAATTCTTTACTTTGTTTCATTTAAATAAAAATAATATCTATGATCAGAAAAGAAAGTAAATCGAGTAAGATAACAATTAAATTGCCGAACCTTTCATCGCTTTAAACATAGTGTTTAAGTTTCTGGGAAGTATTTTATTGCACATCATTAAAATTCTAAACAGTAAATGAAATCAAATGCCTTAACGGACCATGTTTATTATTCAGCGTCAACACAACATATTTGCACGACAACACCGATGGAATAAAGGCAAAATTTTCGATTTTACACGAACATCGATCTTTGAACCCAGTTTTTTGGGTTCATAAGTAATTCTAAGACAAAGGCATGAGACAAAAACACATCCGCGTTAATTATAATATTGTTGAAATTTTCTGTTTCTCACGTTATCTCATTAACGTACATTAAATTCTTCGAAATTCGAGTTTATTTTAGATGATTCACATGATGATACATAGTATAAGGAATAATAAGAGTAATATAGGCAAGCTTTTAACTATTTATTTTATAGAAAGACTACACTGGATGAAAATGTCTAGACAAATTTTTATAGTGTAGATTGTTTCTATAATAATAATTCCCACTTGTACCTCCTTTCAGAAGAACGCGTTTTGGCCAAAATTCCTATTAAGCTTTATTAATGAGCTAGGTCTTGCTTGATATCGGTTCCTCCCCTCACAAATTGAATTAAATTGTCAAATCAGTGTTTTATAAAGATAAAAATCACAAAGAGATTAGTTTTATATATTATAGGCAAACGGCTGTGAGTGCTTTTCACATGAAATATTGTATTTTCCCGTTTAAGTAAAATATTATCTAACTTAAAAAGTAGGAAAATAATAAAAATAAGATATGTAACACAAGAAATGCACAATTATTTAACGAGCTAATCAATGATTCGCATGCGTGCGTGATTTAATAGGTATAATCTGTGTCATAGATTTCAGTTAAACAATCTTCTACTAGTCATGTCCAGTAGACGTCACTACATATAAAATTATCGGGAACAAATTGTAGGTCAGCTGCTGTCATTATCAACCACCTGCAGAGACGTGATTACTGACTCAATTTAGGGTTGCTGCTGTCACCATATCATCTCTCTTTTCATTCATCTGACCACAACTTCCTATTCATAGCTTTGAATCGTGGATCATATTACATTAAATATACTGTGCCAAAATGAAATTATATAAAAAAGTTTTGTATGACATACGTTATTGCACGAGAGCTTATATTAACACTACAAAAATATAATTTGCAACATAAAAACTGAATGTCAAGAACATTTCGCATTTGTTATGACATACAGGTGTCAACCCTACTCTCGCGTTTGCTCGTAAATTACTCAAACAATTTGTCTGAGAGCTCGCAAATTGTAGCTGTTTCTAATAAATGCCTATTAGAGTTAGAAAATACGCCCGTTGATGTATTGTGAATAACAATTTCACATACCATATTGAGAATTGTAAAGTGAATATTTGTTTTAAAAAAATTGCTTTTTGACTTTGCTCATAAATAATTACAAGATACATTTGTCAAAGCGTGCGGTTAATCGATGAATAAAATCTAATAATAATATTTTTTTAGGCAACATTACATACAAGATAAAGCCCCCATGTGTGATGCTGGTATTACGAAAAGAGAAACGTAATACTGTGATAAGGATGGAACATATATAAAATGCTAATCTGCCTAAATTATTAGGATGAAACATGAATGTTTTATGATGATAATATTATATTTAGATATTGTTGTGGTACTAAATCATATATTGGCTCTAGAACGTTGATCACGATTCTTCTATTTCATTATTATTCGTATTTAAATAAATAAAAGAATTATTTAAACATCTCAGTATAATCAAGAATGTGATACCATTAAGAAAACATCCGTCTGGAGAGGATATTAGGGAAAGCTCGACGTGCTGTGCATACGACGATATTCCTACGTGACCGAGCGAATACTTTCTTGATACGGTTTGTTACGGGAATCGCAATTAACCATTAAATAACAGAGGGAAAGCATTTACGTAATTTTATTGATGATACGTTTCATAGTTGCTATTGTATTGAATGCGGAAACGGAAATCGATTTGAGATAGACGATATTTGTTCCTGATCAAGTTTATAAAAATAGCCCAAGTTCTTTATCAATAGTAAGGTTTTTTAAAATCATATTTAATTGAATACTTGTTCCGTTCGCAAGTAAGAACTATTAAAAACGTATCCTTAGTATACTAACAAACCATCTACGTTAAATAAATTAAAAATATTATACTTTTGTATACCTACTTAATTCGTAAACTAATTTTTTAATATGTATATTGCATACAGCAACATATGTCTTAAATGTATTATTTTGTGTTTTTTCGGACATAGTATGGGTTGTAGAGAACATATTCTATAAACTCGTTCAGGTAATTCGTCTATTAATTTAAATAAAGTAATTGCTTTTCTTTCGTCATATGACCGCACTTGCACTCGAATTTGTTATTAACGGGGTTTCTTGTTTCTTCCAAAAATTAAGAAAAATGTATCGTTACAAGATGTAAATCGTCTTAATTCTTTTGTTTTAATGCAATACGACAGTCCGTATAAAACGTGAAAGTAAAAGCAACGATAAAATTGAATTATAAAGCATAATCCAAATTAAATGGAGTGCATTTTTTAATTTCATTTACGTCGAGATAATCTGTTTTATAATTCTATATGTGGCTAAAATTTCTACACGTAAAAGGAAAGATGCTCCATGTAATATATGTATAACGTTTGCCAATTGAATTACAATGAAAGAAAGCGACATTCAGTTTGTTAGCATTTGGTCGCTGAGGGGTTTGGTCTTAATATAATATTCTGTTTTCGCAATAGAAATCATCAAATCCCATTGCACAAGTGTCGGAGAAACGCAAACATATCACTTATTACCGAAAATCGTCACTTGGAATACGCAGTAAAGTATCAGTGAAAGTCAAACTGATTTGTTCTAAACAAAGACATTTTTCTGGTCGTAACTTGTAATACCATTTTAATCAAGAACGAAAGTTGATTTGACGACTGTTTTTATGAGGTGCAGTTATGTAGGCTTTACCGTAAACAACTTTGGGTTGGTGTCATGTGTATATGTTACGTAAGGACGGATTACGTAGCATTCTTCGGACTTGTGAGGAACTCAAAAGCGCACTTTAATTACATAACTGAAGACTGGGTAATCAAACATTTAAGCACAAAGAATGCCGATAGGAGGTTGCATAAGGCTTTAAGGGCTACACCGATCGTATCGATTATTGACGGACTCAAAATTGAGATGCAAATTTATGTATTTTGATTAGCAAATTCGTGTTCTCGACTGTTATCTAAGAACATGTAATATTAAAAACCATGAGGAAATGTGTGTTACTGAGCTTTAGAAATAACATAATGTATTTATGTCACAGTATTTTAATGTTAAACACTCTTGTAATGTGAAAGGACTTATGACTGTTTGGTATCCAACTTGACTGATTCATATCACGTCGCTGTATTGTCTACTTTTGAATGGAGAATGTTAATTGGGTATATACATACTGTAGTAAATGTTTAATCGCGTAAGTTGCAGTACTTTTATCTTCTTCTCATTAAGAACAAGGTATGTGGAACTATGTATGGAGCTAGAGTGTAATACTGAATGGGAATACGAATATAGGTGTAACAGATTTTCGTCGTTGGAAAGGAAATGTTGTTTTTCTACCATAGCTCTGATATTAACAAGTTATGTTAACCATCATAAATATCGGCTTCTTGTTAATCTTTGACAGCGCTTTGCGTTAGAGATTCACCTGTAATTTGTTGTTATTGATATGGTAATGGCGTACCTGTTCTTCCACTTTCGGAGCGTCAGCGCCAGCACAGGTACCGCTAACGACCTCGATGGAGCGCCCGCCACGCCTCATAGGTCGCACAGGACAAACATTTGAGTCCTCAGCTAAATCAGTCCTAAACTGCTTAGGCTGGTTAAACATTTTACAATCCACCACATCCACGTTCCCTACGGGGCTCAAATCCCTGATGGTATCGTACACAACGTCGCTGTCGTGTACTGCATCATTAGAAACGTGTCCTGAGTCGTCACTACAATCTGAATGCGTATCTGAAATTTTTTCCTCTGTTTGCTTGTTCAGCGGGAGTTTCTCTATCTGAGAACATATTTTACTGTCATTTTTCGATTCGACACATCTTATTTGACGGCCAACGAGTGTGCTCAAATAGTTGTGGAAAGTAGTGTTTGCGACACATAAAACCTTATGTTCCGGGGGAATCACTTTGCAATTAATAAATTGTGCTGATTCGTTTTTCGGTTCCGGGGCAGATTTAAATTCAATTTTTTTTACAATATTCTTTACTGGAGATAAATCAATATCAGTCTCATAGTTATTTTCATTGCTTTTATTCTCACTTGTCGCTATCACAAGGTCTCTTTTGTTGTTATTTTTCTTCTGTTGCAGTTTGGCACGTATTGCGTTGATTTCTTCTGAATAATCTTTAAGTGATAGTTTCGGTGAAGGCGTCTTTTTTGATTCATTTGTATCTTTCTTGGTTTTATCAGTTGACCGCTTCACGTCAGCTTTAAGATTCAGTTGAGACTTTTGTTTTGTTTGTTTGATTATATCTGTTTTATCTGCGCTTTTCCGTGAGATGTTTAACTTCTTTTTCTGAGCACACTCTCTGGCCTGGTCTAAGTTGCTTAGATCAACTGGAGTGGGAGAAAACAGCGCCCTTGTACTACTAAATTTGTTTTGTGACATTTGACTCCTTATCACCGGGATCTTGCTTGGAGAGCCCGCGATAGAAGTAGACGATTTTGTCCTTTCCAGAGGCGGCGACACCGCTGATTCAGTTCCAATTTCCCACACACTCTTTGCCTTTTGCATTCTAGTTCTTGAATTGCTCTCAAACGCTGACTTTGTGGTCTCTGGACAAAGTTTAGTTCGAGTTTTTTTAACTTCGATGCCTTTTTTATCATTCTTTTTTGGACTAAGTTTTGTTTTGTTAACGACCGGAACCGGCGTGGACGGTGGATTTGATAGGGTCTTTTTCAAAATTCTTGTTTTAACATCGAGTTTCTTTAAATCTTCGGTGTTAATACAATTAGGCCGTGATGGAGACTTAGAAGAAATTTTGTAAGTCGCATATTTGTCAGAGTTTATTTTATCATTTGGTGCCAATGACAAAGGCTTTAATGGGCTCGTTAGCTCTTTCCCTTTCATGTCGTCAAGATTCCACAAGCTAGTAGTTTTATCAATTGAATTATTTCGTGATAAATTCCGGGTTCTTCTTTCGTTTTCAGGATCAGAATTCGTTTTTTTTAGAATACACCGAGATTCTATGATACTACAAGTTTTTGACTTTTGTAGTTTTGGTACAACAAAATTTGAATTAAAACTTAAATTGATTTCTGGCGAAAAAGAAGAATTTGTAGAAAACTCAGATAATATTTTATCGAATGATTCTAATGCTTTATTAAGTTTAGACTCAGAGTTCGGATCGTTATCAAGGTTGGCGTCACGTTCCGTATGCTTATTAAAAATAGTTATATTTTCATAAATAGAAGAGTATCCCTTAGATTTCTCTAATAATTTAAAACTTTGTGGTCGCAAACTGTCAGATGACTGTAATTGAACATTCTCATACGCGTGGTTTTGTGAATCAATTTCCGTCTTAGAACACACAGCTTCACTAATATTGTTTTTAGACGATAGTTTTTTTGCTTGAATGTTATCACTAGAAACTTTCACAGGCTCACTTATTCTCTTTTCTAAGCAGGCAGCAATCGCGGTCACTTTGCCGCCTTTAACTTCGGGTGAGATTTCGGGCGCAACTGAAAATGTCCTGTAGAATTTTTGTGGGGCCGAATTATTAGCGGGGGGTGGCGGCGTTCGCTTCTCGGTCGGCTTCTGCCCACCGAATATATTAAACACTTTCACTGCGGGCATATCGCGGGCCCGGCACGCGGGCTGTCGCGGAGCGTGGATGCGCGCGCGCGTGTCAACGTACGGCGTGCATGTGCGCCGACGCAGTACAACTCACCGCCGTCTCGTATCAGACGCTATAAGAAAGTCAATGTCATACCGAACAAGTGTTAACTGTTTATATTTGTCAATAACTTAATTATAACATAATCGTGGCTGACCAAATACAATAAATATATCTAAAGAAAATACTCGTTAGGAAAGATGATATCTGTTTATGTAATGTCATGTAATTACTAACGGCGTAATCGATAAAACGAGGATTCTAGGTTTATATAATTAAAGTCGTAACCTATATCTGCCAATTGTAACATTAAAAAGAATAGGGTTACATAAACAAAGTTTTGTCTAAGAAAAATAGTTTACTGCCAAACCATTAAATACAAACAGTTTTAACTTACTGACCGGGTTATCCTGAGACAAATGACGGACACAGCATTAATACACCAGAATCAAATTACATAAAGATAAAATACTGATAAATTTCGGCTCAACACTGTACTATTGTACCTAACCGCTATAGCATTTTCAAAGCATAAAATAATAAAGTCGACAGAGGACAAATTATGTACGATTTTAATTTAATTTTTTTACAAATAATAGTGTATAAACACAACGCGATGCGCGTACAAACTGGACTACAAATTAAGATAACAGGATATTACATTAATTAAGGAGTAAGCAATCATATTTAATTAGATTAAAAATTAAATATTTAACTGGCTTAGTAACCATCAATACATTGCCGCAGAATATTTTAACAACACAATTTAGGAATATTTTATTAGTATGTTTAGTTCGCCTGTTCCTATATAAACCATATGAATGCCGAGTTTAATTTTTCTGTAATAAATACATTTTGTTTTTATATGAATGGAGCAACTAGGTAACTCTGTAGTATGGCAAAGATGGGACCAGAGGACAAGGGCGCCCTAAAAGACGATGGCTAGATGGTCTGACCTTGGGCCGACGATAGAACTCATTGGAGAGAGCTGGGTGAGGCATATGCCAAAGGCACTCCGATTTGCGAAATATTTTATAACAACGAGATAGGTTAAAATTCTAATTCGGATAAGGTATTGTTATTTTGTGTGTGATAATGTTGCCTTGCGACTCAATTAAAGGACTGACAAGACTGACAATTAAAGGAAGCTACATTAGAATCCTTTATTATAGCTCGGAAATAAGTTTTTTTAATCTTTTTTATTTTGTGTGTGATTGTTACCAGGCATGTAGGCATAAGCCTTGCGAGTTGACAGTTTTTATAACGTCAGATTTGGAGTTTCCTTAGACATATTAGATCCTTCGATAAAATACAATATTTTGTATGTTAAGGAATTTCCTTTTCTTTTTAATTTGAGACGCGACTTACAATTAAAGGAAGCTGCATTAGCATACTTTATAATATAGGTTGTCTTGTAATAACTAAATTAACCTCCTGACGAATCATATATGTGAATGACGAGTGCGCAACTAATTCAATTGAAGAAGTCAAGGGTGATTACTACTAATGAACTAAAATGGCATGTCGTTCGCACCGAGAATTTTGTAATTCTTTTTGGTGTTACCATGTTTCTATACGTACGTGCACGAAGATCATATTGCATTAAGAAATTTAGTATTTAAATGAGCTATTGCGTATTGATTATGAGTGAAAACATGTATTGCATGCGAACCCATTTTCTATTCGTATATGTTGTGGAAAACAGAGAATTATTTATATTGTCCATATGGGGTCGTTAATTAATTGCATTGCAAATCATAATAATAACATAATACGCCTGCTATTTATTAAATAAATAATGTATGTAAATAACTCGACAAAAAGTTACTTGAAAAGACTTACATTAAGGTTTATCAAGAGTTAATTAACTAATTTTTTATTACATATATCTACTAGCTAATTCCCCGAAAATGTTGTCGTCGGAGGAATTAAATTACTTATGTAGGTATACGTACAACTTAAGTAAATGGTATTGGTGACCCGGATGGTTAAGCAATTTCCAGAAAGTTGCCTCTTAACCTATTGTTTAAGTAAGTAAGTTCGTCTCTGTTACTTTTATTCCCATAGCTTGTTCAGTGTTATACATGTCGTATCCATACATTGGACAGTCGGTAAGAACATGTAACACCGACTCTTTAGCTGTGTCGCTACAAGGACAGGCAGCAATTTGTCTAACCCTGAACCTGTATAGATACGACAAGAATCCATCGTGACCTGTTAACATCTGGGTAATCAATCCCGTTGGTTTTATTTGTTTAACTATCGAAAAGGCCGAAACAACTTTTGGAAAGAATAACTGCAGCTGTTTCTAATTGAATCCATGTATTATATTTCAAACAAATTATCAGACAAAACCACGGTTAGCAGGTTCATCGTTTTATGTGAAGAGAACTTAAAGATATTTATGCTTTTTTATTGTACTTAAAACATGGAATGTCGAATGACGAACCAAATCTGTGAGCACGACACTGCGTATCTAATATCAGTGACTTAACTTTTTGTGGTATAAAAAAATGTCAGCGAGGCTCGTCAAGCTCGATAATATAAATATAAAAGCACCTGTTCGTAGAAAGGTGTATAAAAAGGTATAGGGAGTCTTCAAACCACCTAATTAAATTAAAAGGACTTCCTGTTGTAATCTATTAAGCCTCGGTAAAATATGTCAATTCGTTAAATATTTAAGCAAAAAGTCAGGCTTAACAAGTACCTTTTTCAGTGTGCCATTAGCAGCGAGCTGTCTTTCGTATGTTTCGATACCTTGCTTTACTACAATCCTACTATCTTATTCACAGAAGAATGGCTGTAAACAGCAAACATTTATGCTACAGGCTAAAGAGAAACGGCCTAGAAGACATCGAGGACAAGAATAACAGTCTTAAGAATGTCTTTTCAATCACTGTTCGTTTAATGGCTAATAATTACGTATTGGAATGCCATACGCACTTTCATTCTTACAAGCAACAATTCAATTATTTCGCGCCTTTCTCAGCCGCCACCTCTCAAATTACATGTCTTTGTGAGATCCTATTATCTCACCACTGAGTTCAACTCTAATTTATGTAACACCGATATTAAGGTAAGGTTTTTATACGTTATATATTATATTAAGATTCATTAAGTTTATATTAATACGACACGCAAATTGTGCGACTATATAATTTTATAATTTAATTCTAGAATTTAAATCTAATTAATATAGAGTAAGAGTGAGGTTTTGAGCTTCAGAGTTATGCGGCTGAGAACCCCAGTAGAATAGCCCCGGACCCTATATACGGCCATGTATGAACCCTATATACGAACTACCTGAGGTGATTTTAGTGGGTATTAAAAAAAGGATTTAAATCTAACTATTCATATTAGATTTAGAACCGTATTATATATATAAAATATATATTTTTCCAAAAGAACTTAATAACAAATACAATATATCCACTCAACTCAGACAAAACGATGCGCCGATAATTTTTCTAATGATGTACCAAATACTTATAAATCTGTAGTGAATATAATTTTAAGTTGGAGTTCACATAATAAGGGGGGGGGGGGGGAGGGGGGGTTATTAAATTCTATCAGTTCCGCGCCCAAGTTTCTTATTGATCTCCGAAGACAAAGCTTTCTCACGATTTTCACTCAACGAAAGTGATAGGAGGCTGCGTCTGTCAGGTGTCACTTTAGTTTTTTGGATAGTTGTAATAAAAACTGCCTTATCGAATTGAAATATCTTTGAAAACATTCCCAGTTATCTTTTTAAAATATATCATTGAATTTCATGCAGTTCTTTTAGTGTAACAGACACATACACAGCTATTCTCAAAAGATGAACATAGAACAAATCAATATAGAACAAAGCTAGGAAATAATTATATTCACTTGTTGTTCAGACTCTATACATCACTAGTACATTTCCAGAACTTTGCTACATATGGTTTGAAAATAAAAAAGGTTACCCATCATCCATATATGAAGAGGGAAATTTATCTAATCCATATTGTTCATACATAATTTATGTCACTGAATATCAAACTTGCAACTGCGTGAAATTGAAAGCGGTATCATAAAACAATAATATTTATGTTCTTGCAATCAGAAGAACGGTCATTGTTAAATTCCTTAATTTCATAAACACAGCAAATCTATACATATTCAAACAACGAATACAAATATTTGTAGGCGCAAATGCAATATGCGTCGCACGCACAGCCTCTTTGATAAACTGAATAGTCAAACAGGCAAAGTCCATAAGATAACATTTGAAAGGAAATCATTTGCTATTTCGATATCGTAATGAGATATTTAGTAAATATTTATGAAAATTGAACAAATTTTATGAACTGCATTTTTGTAAACGTTAAATTTAGTTGGAATATTTGTTTTGAGCTAATCACAATCCAGAGCAAAAGAACTTTGAATATTTTTCGATATAAGAAGCGAACGAAGCAGTGTTTAAAGGCTATTGTATTATCACAAGAGTATTTGCTACATTTAACTTTTACGCGCCTGTCAAAAAATAATAGCATATTCGTTTAAATATATTTTTAGCAATTGAAACAAAAATTATCTCATAACAATTCAATCAATTTATTTAAGCTCTTCAGAATGCTTTTCATCGTGCACCATATGCTATGTTATGATCGTGGTATGAACTATCATTTTCTAAATATCTCTAATTAGAAGCATGAGGCAGAGATGACAGAAAAGATATTACAAAACTTCCACGCATTTTATTTTATTCAGGAATTCTACAAATAATGCGAATTGGAAATATGTATATTAGAATTGAACGAACGATAAATAAACGATACGGGACTTCGAAAACAAAAAGCTTCTTTGCAATGAATATTAAACAGACAATGAGTAATGAGTCTTTGGTTTAAGTTCAATGACAGCTCCTGCCTTGTTAGCATTCCATGTGGTTTGTCATCTGGCAAAATTAGACTTGCATACTAAGTACATTTAACAACAATTAAGCATGTTTAATGCACTGCATTCTTTACGAGCTTCATGCTCGTCTTTACAATATTATGTAAATACCTGTCTTTAGATGTTTTGTTACTACGTGAAAATGTAAAATGCTGCTTTTCAAAACATACAAACGGCAATAAGATATATATTATATATACTATGAGTTTAAGAATCTAATAGCATTGTACTAAGAGAGCATAAATATACCATACAAAAAATACGAGTCAATGTTCATCCGTGTAACATTGCTATAAAAAAGTCGCAGGCACAAAAAACCGTACTATTCTTACGAAAAGGTAATAATTAATTATTAGTCATTGCACGATTTTAACTGTAACTCGAAATTTCCCTCGAATGACTTCATAAACTGGGATGTGTTACACACATGATTAGGATATGGTATCTACTGTACTCTATACACGGTTACTTGTTCCGTCATATATGATTTATGGGACGCATTACTAAGGGAAAATAGCTATAAATCATCGAAGGAATGTCGATAATTTCATCGCAAGAAATATAAGGGGTTATAAAAAAGCTAAGTACTGAAAGCGTTACGCATTATAAAGTTTTTTGACTTTATTGGGTCTTGTAGATTCAGAATACGTCGTATATTACGATAATTTTGTTTGCAAGCTTATAAACGTTTCTAGTGAAATTAACATAATGAAAGTTAGCAGGGCATAATGTATGGGAGTGGTCCAGGCCAGGGAAATAACATCCCGATTATTCATGGACTTTCACACGGCATAATCCTAGCGGAAGATACTGCAATTGGTTCTAGGGTTGTCGCCTATGAAACGACAATTTAAAATTAATTATATCAATAATTGAATAATTTTCTTATCAAAACACAAAATAATGACCTAACTCTTTTAAAAAATAGTTGGATTGATATTGTTTAAAGGCATTCTGTGGCGAGCTTTTTGTACCAGAAACAATTTATAGAGAATCTCAGATCTCTAGGCTACGTGTGTTAAAAAAAAGAGTAGCGAAAAGTTTATTGCCAGTTCTTCTCGTCGGTTCTACGCCCTTGATTTGAAAACTGGCGGTTGATGTAAAATTAGAAGCATTTAATATGTATTTCTTTATTGAAGTTCATAAGTGTACATTGTGTTACCTAAATGTATAAATGATTTTGAATTTGAAATATCTACTGCTGCTACTAATAAATATATTCAGTATTTAGAATTTCAGTTATTCTATAACCATTGGATACATTTAAACAGCCCTACGTATAGTGTAAGGTTGTATTCATGCTGCAAGTTGTTGCTGACATGCACGCAATTACATAGTATGAATTACAGTAAATAGTAACGTTAGGTAATGCATGTATTAATTAAACATGTCTATCGGTTCATTACGACTGAACAATTTACATTTATATGTATGTTGATTTGTAATAACATAATTTATAATGAACTTGTATCGTGTATTTGACGTCGCGATAGTCGTACTCTTTTCCTTTAAAAAAACGAATTATACGAAGGTACCTCTATTCAAAATTAGGTATAAAACTCTTCGGAAAATACTTTCTAATATAAAGGTGGTAAAAATGGGAATCATTAGTTACTTTCAGAGGCTGAGGTATGGGGATACTCTATATTAGTTAAAACAACAAAAAACTAAATATTCGTTCCTCAGGAACATAAATTAATAAAGTGTAGTTTAGCTGTCTCTTTGAGGAGGAGATGCGCTCAGCTATTGCTCCATCATCACCAAATGGGAATAATGAGGCACTTTTAGGGCTTTATGCATACGATTAGAGAATCAGTTAGGCATAATAAGAATTAGAAAAACTTAATTGTCTACTGTCTAAGAAACAACAGAAAATCATAAAAGCAGCAATTAACACGAGCGCGTCTACGACATCTTTTATTAATTGATATCACCTCATCATACTAGTCGTTCAACGAAACTACTGAGATTCTTTCCGTTTATACCATAACCTACTTATGAAACCGCTTAAACCTACACAGAAACGATAGCGAACTTTAAGAAAGTTTTTTTAGTATCCCTCAACGAATGTGCAATGGGTATAAATGTAAGATACTTCAACTATATAGAAGGTAACTCGGTAAAGTGAACATTGTGGAATTATAAACTACGCCGAGAGCGGGACCACCTGCATCGCAACTAGTTTTCAGTACAGTTATTATCACGTCTTTAGATATATCGTCTCTATTTTGATATTATTATAACAATTTTCTAATCTATAATATAAAAATGAATCGCAAAATGTGTTGTAAACGCATAACTCAACAACGCCTGGACCTATTCCTTGAAGTACGAGGATGGTTCTTACGTTGAGAAAAAGTCTAAAAACGACACTTTTCTATATTCCCATACAAAATATTCGTAATAATACTTAAAAGTCAATTAGAACTTTAGTACCATACCATATCATAAAGTTCAAGTGTTAGTGGAGGGGTTCCGGGAAGGTAAATTTTTATTTTTTGACATAATGTATTTGTTGTCTTATCAACTTTCTTTCTTTTATCTTACTAGCTAGACCGGTGTCCCGAAGAGCAGAATAAGTATTTAAAAAAAATAAAGAATCGACTGTTAGGCGGTACGATGTTCGCCAGGCCAGCTAGTAAGTAATATAAAAAGTTGAAAGTTTAAAGATTAATTTTTCACATTACGTATGCCTATTTTTAGATGAAGTTTATTTTACAAGTTTAGTTTACAAAAGCTTATAGCTCGTTTTTTAAATTTAATAGATATTATAACAATGGTAATATACCGATTTGGTGTACCAAAGATGTCATATAGACTTATCTAATGTCTGTGAATTAGTTTCAAATTGTGCAAATGGAACTTACTACTACTTCTAATTTGATAATAATAAAAAGTACATAAATTATTCTAAATAAAATATTTATATTTGCATCGAGCTTCAGTATTACATTTAGAAAAGATAATACATCCACCCTCTTCGGCAACTAGAAACGGACTGAGACTATTTACAAATACTCGCCTCTTACTACGGCTATGAATGGTGGTGATAACGGTGCGCAACAGCTCCTATAGAGTGTTCTATTTGGTAGCAGATTTGAAATAACCGACTAAATTTAGGATGTATGCAGACCTGATTGGCGGCTAAACATATTTTTTATACAATTAATATGTAAAACGTCCAACGTATCATGTTTTTAAAATAATTTTAATATTTTAGGTTACGTACACAGTCATGTTGATACAGATGTTTCCACGTTGCTGCGTCTCCTTCCAAACAGGACCCAAAGGAGGAACAGGGCAGCTGCGAGATAGTGTGCCCATTCTGGTATGGACAGTTCGACTGCCGCAGTTGTGCATCTGTTTAAATGGTTTTATTGGAGTACGCCCTACAATCAACGTTATATGTGGCAATTTCTTAATACGGTTCTCATGACAGCCCGAATCGGATGATTTGAGATAAATCAATTTAGTTCCGCAGATCAAAGTTTTGAATGTATGAAATTTAACTTTTTTGTTTTTTATATAATATCGTAAGACGATTTGGTCGGTAGGCAATAAAGATTTTTCATAGCTCAGATCATAATCAGGTCGCGTCAACTCCACTTAGTTTGTTTAAACAACGAAACGGATTTTAATGCGATTTTCATCAATACAAAAAGTAATTTAAGAGTTTTTATAACGAAATAGTTTCACATTGTCTGTAAGCTGTTCACTGTTCTCGGGAACAAGTCGAGCGGGTAATAACTGTTAAATAAAAAAATGCGTAAATATATTTACTGAGTTATATAAAAAAGAGCATACACCGTCTATTTGAGCTAGTCGGATTACAGGCAATGTGATGCGACGAAGCAGCCTGTATAAGCTTAATCACTGGAGGGGCGTAGTAACTATTACCAGTGGAGACGGGAAGCTATTCAGTTACATAACAAACTCTTCCGGTAATATTCCGAATGCAACTGCGTTGTAATATTCGTGCAAATTATAAATAGCGGACATTATCGTTAGTAAAAAGTATCCGTAAAATGTATGCTTTTACGATATTCATTATCATATTTAATAGGCTATTAGTGCTTACTATTTTAATTGGATTCTCTATTTAGTCTCTAATTACCAAACTTTTTGGTTATCTGTTAAAACAAAATAAAACTCTAATTTAACCCATGACATAGTGGGACGCGCATAACTATGAATAATTTCTTTGTCTCCTGAAGTAGTTTACGGTAATTTAGTCTGTCAACGTGTTGATATAATGTTTTAAATAAAAAAATATTGATTTATAACTAACAGATCAATAGATTTTATTTGTTAATGATATCTTTTAGTGGCAGCAATACAAGTACTGAAATGGTCAACAAAATATCAAATTTTAACTAGTTCGAGAACGATAAAATTTCGTATAAATTATTGATTCTTTGAATAAAACAAGTTGTATAAAATTACAAAGATCTTAACAAAAGTTTTCTTTAGCACTTTCTTTTTTTGTTAAAGTGTTAGGATAGGCAAGTTCGGCGCTGACCTAATACTATATAATATTAAAATATGCCCGTTTACACAAAATATATTTGATATGTATTTGTATCATACTAACACGACTTTTAACATGAACCTTAAATAAGGTCATATAAAAAGCAAAGCAAACGTTACAAGGAGTTCATTTTATACTCAAGTTTGCATAGAAAGCGTGGTTTTTCTAATTCAATATTAGTTGATTTGAGTGTTTACAGTTTACACAAATGGAATGCGCTTGACATTACATCGTTATATTTACTTTTTTTATATCACCCATGAGACAGGCCCAAATATGCCATTTAAAATCCATAAGTTTATGTAAATAGTGTTATTTGTACCGTAATCTTGACTGTTAAAAAATCGGAAGTAGAATTCTTTAATGCTTGTTTAGAAGAAAAAAATTGTCTAGAAATTTATATTCTATACGAGGCACATTAGCAAACAACAAATTTAGTTTGGAGTTAATGATTCACTTGAAATAATAACAAATAAAAAAGGTGATGAAAACTTGGCGCGAACAAATAATGATATCGTTATGAAATAGAATGTAAAATAATATATTCCTGTAAATGAATTGGCAAACCTTACCATGATAGGAAAATTGATGTAAATTATATAAAAAAATAGTTGCAAACTGTTGCAAAAATAATTTTGTAAAATTAACATTGTATGAAAGAGGCGATAGATCAACTAAGTCGTGCAACATATTGACAACATAGCTGACCTGGCGAACTTCGTACTGTCTAACAGTCAATGAATATCGTGTTACAGTTGCTGAACTTATGATTTTATGAAATACGATGACAAATACTCCACCACTTTTTAAACAAGTTAACAAATTAAATAAACGTCTGAAGGCACGCATATTTGACAACCAATATTAATCCTTTTTCGTGATTTACATGGACATTTTGTATAGGATTTTTTTTCTAAATATTCCAATGTTTTGACGGAGACAAATATACCATTACAAAAATGAATATCGGTCTAGCCGTTTTTGAGCTATAAGTGTTCGAACAAACCCGATTTTATTTTAAATGTTATTGAAAATTGACAATCAAAATAATTTCTTTGGCAAAAATTCAATTAAATGAAATTTAATTGTCTAACGAAGTCTCTATAATCGTATAAATTAATATGCATGAAGTGAATTCTGGCAATTTCTTTTAATGAATGTTTGCATTCACTAAAAAAGATGTAAACGGCCAAAAAATAAGAAGTAGTCGGTAATAAAGACAAGAAAGACATTGAGGAAAGCATGCCCAAAAGGATTCAAGCTGTCATTTTTGCAAGAGGCGGTCACACTTGTTATTAGGTTTTAACAATTGTACTCGTAACTTTGTTTAATTACAAAAAGTAAACAATATTTTTAACTTTTAAAGAAGGTTATCAGTTTGAGATCCTCAATTCCTTTTTTTTAGACTTTCAAGTGCGTTGCTAAATTTCGTTTATATGTTTGATTAGAAATCTCTCGGAAACTAAGGCATGTTGAAATGATCCAGGATTTAAATCCAGTTATTACCCAGTTATTTCAATTACGGGAACAGTCCAAATTTCTTCATGATAGGTTTAGTAGTTAGATATGGGTATCCATTTCATGGGTATCCATTACAAGAATTTAATTATTATTGTTACTAAGGTACTTTGTTTCAAGTATTTTATGACAGATTGATTATGTGCCGCGTTAGTCAATATTTCTTTGCAAAAAGGTTTAAAATCAATCATAGTTTAATATACGGAAGTATTGGAAGGAAGTCATTAGTAGGTACACTTACGCAACCTTGAACTCGCACTATTTATTTTATCATAAGATTACTTCTAATTATTTTTTTTCCTTACTTCCTCATTATTTTCCTGCATTATTTATTTAAACTTAAACCAACAAGGATATTTAAAGATTAATTCAATCAATTAAATGTTGTAAGTAGCATTCTGTGACTTCGCCTGCGTTTCCTACGCACAAATGCACAATACTAATCAATCAATAACTCTGCTTACTGCTAAAGGGTTTGCTAAAAGGTCTTTTCGTTATTTCAGTTTTTGCTGTTTTTTTAGGTACAATATATTATATGTATTAAAAAGTAATTACAATAAATTTATTTTTTAATAAAATACAAGTTATGCCCACAGTAGGTTAAAAAGTTGAAGTTAATCGTTTTTTCGAAAGTAATGTAGAAATAAGGTGGGATAATGTTACATCATTAATATTAAGCAAATATTGCATCAGATGTGAATCGAACTTAAGACGTTGAATAGGTCAAGTATCGTGTGCCAATGGCTTCCCTATTACAGAATATCGCTGACTTTCGCAGATGCTATCATCAAACAATTTCTAAGTTCATTTGTCTCTATGAAACTCGAGAATGTCAGATCCGATTTGGTTAATTTTTATCTTGAAATATTTGTGGAATTTCAGGGAAGGTTTAAACGGTTAGAAACATGTATAATATATTAGGTATATATAATAAAAACACTAATATTAATATAATGCTTTGCTGTCAAATATATTGTAGAGAGAAGATTGATTTGTAAATGTCGTTGGGGCTTTTATTGACTGTTACTGTATAAGTATTTCTTTAATATGTAATTAAAGTCCCAAACCGATTTTAATGTTCTTGTTATGTTTTATTTAAGACCTGTGTACAGGACTACGTCTGTCGGTTCTTAGTTAGTGTTCTAATATAATTTATGTGTATGTATGAATGTGGACAGCATATGTTAATGTATTTTTAAGCATGCATAACATATACATAAATAAACTCTAAGTAAACTATGAAAACCACTTGTTGCAGCTATCTCTTTTCTGATTTTGGCATAAATATGAAAAGTAGTATATTTTTACTATTTAAGCAAGAAATAAACAACTTTTTTCGATCAATTGATAATATCTAAAATTATATATACAGCCTATTTTATTACAAGCCTAAAAAAATAAAACGTTTCTCTATTCAAAATCATTTATCTTCCACTCGTCATAATAGTTCCGTTGATATTGCTACCAAGCTGCTAATATATTCATAGATTCCATAAGGTTTTTTCATACCCATAACCATTTGTTATGGCGATTTATCAATAAAAGACTGTCTCATTAATCACGAGAAAAGCATGCAAGAATATTTAATAGACACTTTAACACCTATTCTAAAATATGCATGCTGATGGAACACATTAAATGTGGGAAATATTATCAAATCTTAATCAATGTGTACATAAATAAAAATGAATCGCAAAATATGTTGTTAAGCTCAAAAAATGAAGACGGCTGGACCAATTCGAGATTTTTTTATTCATTCCCAGGACTCTGAGGATTTTTATGGAGAAAAAATATAAAAAATACATTGAAAAATGTTGTTTTATTTAGTATTTAGATGTTTATTCGGAAAAAGCAAACAGTCTCTATGGGGTAGCATATCATAATGTTAGTTACTAAAAACGTAGGGTAAGTAAGAAAACAATATTAAGGCGAAACGAGAGGGGGAACAATAAAAATTAAATATAATCTATATAGTCATAGGTACCATATAAGTCAGTTTATGGAAGAAATATACAATACCCACTGCAAGACTTTTTTTTAAATATTATCTCTTTTGTGTTGTTATAGTATTGTCACATAAAAACTTGTATTTTTATATACCAATGTATTGGTAGTTGGCAGTTATGAATTAAAAGAAAGGCTAAAAATTTTAAAGTGTTGCTACTACACTGATCATTTCTGAGATTATAGTTTTAGTACTTCTTCGTAAAGGACAGACAAACTGAGGACCTAACGCCTTAAATATACGGTAGCGATAGCAGCGGAAGCAACAATTTAAAAATCAGAGGATATTTTCAGTATATTAGTTAACTAGGTCCATATTGACTTGACCAACCAGTAAATAACCTAGAAATAAATGGAATACCTACACGAGCAGGCAATATTTACACGACAAATACTTGTTTTAATATTTACAAATATCTTGGGCACTGGTTTTAGAAATCGGCATCATGCTACTTATTTGTATACCAATTACATTTTGTTTGATTACATTGAAGCCAAGAAAGTTCGTAGATATAGAGGAGAGAGAGACGTTCTCATGTATGTCTTTTTTTTAGATTCAGTTTCCGTTATAATATAGGCCACCGACATTTCAATGGATCTAGACATTAAACCAATTTATAAAATGAGCTTTTATTCATATAATTATTTTGATTCATAGATAATGCATTGAATGTTCTATCCTTTCGCTACGTACTAAGTAGCAATCAAAATCGCGTAATTTTATAATTCACTAGCTGACCCGGCAAACGTTGTTTTGCCATGTATATTATTTGTAGGAAACTTTTTTTTTAGTTTAATGATAATAACTATCTACTATTCTAAAAAATACAATGCTACATAACAAAAAAATAGAAAATAAAAATTTTATACAAAAAATAAAAACATTTTTTGGGGTGGACACCCCTTATCACTTAGGGGTTTGAAAGAGAGATAATAGCCGACTTACTGAATATGCATAAAAATTCATAACAATCGGAATCGGTCGAGCCTGAAATGGGAACGAACATTGTGACACGAGAATTTTGATATATTAGATTACATATAAGAAAGTGCTTTAAAAAAATAAATGCAGACATATTACAACCAGTTAAGAATTAAAGAAATTTCAACATTTACATGTTCCATAAAAATTCGCTAACGGTTAATCGCTGATATAAGATAATGAACACGTTAAAAGTTCTCTAAAGGAATCCTATTAAATGTAGAAAGTGGAATAATAGACTAAAATAAAAATCTAATGTGGCCTTAAGCGACCTACTTGTGATCACGTATGACATCCAAGCCGGCCACTGCCGAAACGACAGAACCGTTTTTGTACTTGATGTAGAGAATTATGGAGCTATTTGAACCAAAGAATACTTCGTTGAATTAGCAGTTGTTTAAAACTGATCTAAGACTGTTGAAGACGCACAATTAATATGCATGTCTTATATATACAACTGAATGGATTCAAAAAGTTCTGAAATATTTTGTGACTTCTTATAATGTAAATTAAATTTAAAAAAAATCAATGGCACTACAACCTTTTTAGGTCTGGGCCTCAGATTTTTATATCTTTTTCAAGTTCGTTAATCTAATAGGCAAGTAGGTGATCAGCCTTTTGTGCCTGACGCACGCCCTCAACTTTTTGGGTCTAAGGCAAGCCGGTATCCTCACGATGTTTCCTTCACCGTTCGAGCGAATGTTAAATGCGCACATACAAAGAAAGTCCATTGGTGCACAGCCGGGAATCGAACCTACGACCTCAGGGATGGGTGTCGCACGCTGAAGCGACTAGGCCAACACTGCTCTAAATCGACATTAATAAGAAATAAAAGTAAGGCC
Organism: Pieris macdunnoughi; assembly: GCA_905332375.1. NCBI lineage: Eukaryota > Metazoa > Arthropoda > Insecta > Lepidoptera > Pieridae > Pieris > Pieris macdunnoughi. The sequence goes on along the minus strand of CAJOBZ010000050.1, from coordinate 578,585 downwards.
ATTAAACAAAAAACAAAAGCTTTTAAGAAAGCTTTACAGTATAGCTGGCCACTAAAATGTTATTAAAAACTCACACGCAACTACTATATAGTATTCACTCCGTTAATCTGACATTACACGTCACAAATGACAGATGAAAGTGAAGACCGATTCTTTATGTTTATTTGAAACTATCTTACTATTAGCCAGCCCCTACTTCGTTTCGTCTTTATATGATATTTTTACTTAATCAACCATTATGGTTGCTACATACAAACATTTTGCTATGCTACCCCATTACATTATCTTTATTTTTTTTATATTTTCCAAATTCTTCTCTCCATAAAAACCTCCTAGGAGTTTAAGAAAAAAATGTAAAAAAAAAATATTCGAATTGGTCCAGCCACCTTCGAGTTTTGAGCTTCGCAACACTTTGCTATTCATTTTTATTTAAAAAGAAACGACCCGTAGGTGATAATTTTTTATCAATTTCGCACTTAAATCAGTACAATAAAATTAAATGTGCAATAAAAACTGAAGCTCGCAATAAACTGAGAATGGGAGGTTTATATTACTTAAAATTATACTGTATATGCACGATTGAATAATGGCATTGCACTTACAATATTAAAATGACTGAGTCGGACTTTTATATGTATTGACAGCCTCATAATTCAATGTGTCGACGGAAAAATATTGCAATAATAATTAAGTTTTATTCAAAGAATTCCTCATCAAAGAAAATTTTGGTCTTAATTAAAACAACTTTCGCATAACAAAAGAAAGTGGATTAAGGACCTACCCACGTATTGGTTGAATATTATTGTTCGTATACATCCAAATACATACAGTAATAACTGTATTGTTAAAATTAGGAGGTAGGAAAATTGTCATTCAATAAAATGCTTTCACGGTTTTGCACGAAATTTAACTATAAAATATTTCGCTACACAAAGTGCAAAAAAAGTTTATCGCGATTTCTTTCGTCTTTTATGTGTGAAATGGTGCTAATTCTGAACACGAAATTAAATTAAACTATTTATTAAATTAATTATAACATTAGTTGAATCCACCCATTATCTTATATTGGACGATGCTTATAATTACTATTTTGCCTCTTGAGACTGCTTAATTCGATATTCTAGTCTGCGTTGTATATTAGAGTAATTCGGACAATAAAAAGTATAGACAACAAAAACAAATGAAAAAATGCTAATTTCTGCTCAGAGTGCACTATCTGTATAATATGCAGTAATTATTTCTAAGCCTTTTTTTCACCCTAAAAAAAAACCCAATATTTACAACAAAATATAAAATTGAATTAAGATTTTTATCGGGTCTTTAGTTTAGGGTTGGAACCCATTTTGGCCTCCTCCAGGTTATGCCTTTGCCATTGACTTGAGTCTTAACTGTAACTCCCATAAGGGCCTTATCATACTAGCGTTCGCAAAACACAAAATAAATTTACGGTTCTTAAAATATGTTACTACATTCTTTTTTTTACATATGTACAGTTGTTGAAAGCAGATTAATTTCTCCTTTAATTAATTAACTGGGACGGAAAATTGCGATAACTCGTGACCCGAAAACATTCTATAAGCCGGCTTAATGCTTATGTTCAATAATAAAATCCGAATGAGAATCCTTTGTAAGCAAATCTAGTTTCTAATTACAAATTACGATTTTTAGTATAATTAATAGTGTTATTCGACTCTCTAATTAGTGTGTCTTTATTCAATGTTCATGAACTAATCGATAAAAAAAAAGTTGTACCAACCTAATTACATATTAGTATGATACAAAAAAGACGAACCGTCTGTCAAGCGAAACATTTAAGAGGATCTGTTACTAAAATATCCATTATGCGTTTAAAATATGCAGAGAAAGTTAAATTAAGATCTATTACTTGTTTGTAATATCAATCAACAAGTCATAAAACTAAGTTCCTTATCGAAGTTTAGTACGAATATGTTGCTTATTTTACTATTTTACTACAATCAAAGCACAACAATGTAAAACAAAAGACAATCAGCGGTTACTCGCGTAAAACCGAACGACGAACGTGTCGCGTGTCTGTGATTGGACTAGATACGCTTGACCAATCAGAATCAAGCGAAATGCACAATCGTTTTAGCTCTTAACCAGCTTTCGACACGTACGAATTTAAATTTCGAAGCAAAATCACGAGTCACACCTTGTGTTAGAAATCATGAGTATGTTTTTTCTGAGACCACTATCCGCCATTCAATGCATACAAAGCAAATGACAGCCTACATCTTATTTCTTTACAACCTTTGTTTTTTTTAACCCACTTAAGTTGAAACAATATGGGAACATAAATTTAGTTCTCCTAATAATAGAGATGTCTTTCGTGATTGATAGGAAAAAGACATGAAATGAAAGATATTCTTTAGAAACTGTCTATCTTGAATCTGGTATATGACATCTAAGACCCGGATATTAGAATAATCGATTAGGTACGTAATCCGCAATCCTCTTAACATTTGAATGTTATTAATAAAAGTATAAATAATTTTAACTTCAAAATTATAAGGATTATAGGAACGACTTTGTATTATAAAAAAAACGTGTGTGTACTTATGTACACCCGCTAGAAGTTATTCTTCTTTGGCGTAACAAGATAAAAGTCTTTTCAAAATTTTTATCTTTCTCCTTATTCTACGTTTGTAGAAAAAGCGACACTAAAAATTGAAAAAATTTACTCTCATAATTTTTCCTTAACGCGCCAAAAGAAGCTTAACTTTAAAAAAACTAAAATGTTGACTATAGCTAACTTCAGGGTGTCGGTTTTTTGTGACGGTGTGCGCGCGCATCGTAAAATTTTCCCTAACGCGCCAAAAGAAGTATAACTTCAATAATTCAAATCCAATCAAAATATAATTAATGTAGGTAACTCGATTTAGACTTATTAAAGTCAGTAAAAAAATAGTGCTTCTAAATTTCCATTTACTCCCTCATATTAAGCTGGCTGCAATTTTTTAGTAAGAGTATTTTAGTACGAAACATTTTACAATCATCTTTTCTAGGCGGTACAGCGCTTGAATTTATATTGAAACACTGCGAATTTAAAAAGAAATATGTGACTGACTAGTTCTGTAAAACACTCTTTTAAAACTATTAAGTATATATTTTGTAAGTAAACTAGTGCAATGAGATGTATAATTATCATAATTTAATAAAGATTAATAAAAATAATATTATAATATTTAATTAGAAAATATTTATAGTTGTTGTTGAGCGGCAAAAATAGTTGACTCTTTTGGTGTGACGCATTTTCTAATACGTGTCTAACGAATATTTTATTTCATACCAATTTTGCATAATAATATACGACGTAGCAGTGTGAAGACAAGCAAAAAATTATATCTAAGCTGACAAGTGTCAAAAACTAGATTCGCACAACATCATTGATTTAAAACAAGTTTTACAAAAATAAAAATCCACTTTCAAAGGGTAAATATTGTGCTACTAAGACTAGTTTCATAGATTCTAATAAATTTTAAATAAATTTAATTCAAAAAATTTATTTTAGATAGAAAAGTTTTCGAACTATCAATACAATAGCATCGGCAAATGTATTCACCAAACACTGTCGCAGTAGCCTAGTATATAAGCGGCGATTTGTCGAGTTAGTCGGCTCAAAGTCATAAGAAAAAATCAGTGAAGCAGACGGAGATATGTGTATCCTAATTAAGGCCTACGATATATATTGACAAATGAAGGGTTGATAAACATATATAAAACTATTAAGTAAAGCAAATATATATAAAATAATAAATAATAATGCCTGAACTCAGAAAGAAACACAATATTTTATATAAATTTCTTGATTTATGATCATTATTTTCTGATAAACAACGATAAAGAAGTACTGTGTTAATTAAAGACTGAGATTATAACTGTATTTTAATAAATAATAATAATAATTCTTTAATATGAATCTAATTAAAGTTTAATTTAATTAAAATTGAATGTATGTACTAGTAACTATAAATAAAGACTTTATTTAATAAAACACTATTTTGACCGGATTGAAGTTATGTATTATTATAAATTTATAACTATTTAACATAATTTTAATTTATCCGATTTAACATCTTTTGTCTTCAGTCACCGTGACCACGCACGCTGTAAAGCACGCGAAACGTCGGATAAATTTAAAATTATGTTAAATAGTTATAAATTTATAATAATACATACCTTCAATCCGGTCAAAATAGTGTTTTATTAAATAAAGTCTTTATTTATAGTTACTAGTACATACATTAAATTTTAATTAAATTAAACTTTAATTAGATTCTTATTAAAGAATTATTATTATTATTTATTAAAATACAGTTATAATCTCAGTCTTTAATTAACACAGTACTTCTTTATCATTGTTTATCAGAAAATAATGATCATAAATTAAGAAATTTATATAAAATATTGTGTTTCTTTCTGAGTTCAGGCATTATTATTTATTATTTTATATATATTTGCTTTTACTTAATAGTTTTATATATGTTTATCAACCCTTCATTTGTCAATATATATCGTAGGCCTTAATTAGGATACACATATCTCCGTCTGCTTCACTGATTTTTTCTTATGACTTTGAGCCGACTAACTCGACAAATCGCCGCTTATATACTAGGCTACTGCGACAATGTTTGGTGAATACATTTGCCGATGCTATTGTATTGATAGTTCGAAAACTTTTCTATCTAAAATAAATTTTTTGAATTAAATTTATTTAAAATTTATTAGAATCTATGAAACTAGTCTTAGTAGCACAATATTTACCCTTTGAAAGTGGATTTTTATTTTTGTAAAACTTGTTTTAAATTAAATCAATGATGTTGTGCGAATCTAGTTTTTGACACTTGTCAGCTTAGATATAATTTTTTGCTTGTCTTCACACTGCTACGTCGTATATTATTATGCAAAATTGGTATGAAATAAAATATTCGTTAGACACGTATTAGAAAATGCGTCACACCAAAAGAGTCAACTATTTTTGCCGCTCAACAACAACTATAAATATTTTCTAATTAAATATTATAATATTATTTTTATTAATCTTTATTAAATTATGATAATTATACATCTCATTGCACTAGTTTACTTACAAAATATATACTTAATAGTTTTAAAAGAGTGTTTTACAGAACTAGTCAGTCACATATTTCTTTTTAAATTCGCAGTGTTTCAATATAAATTCAAGCGCTGTACCGCCTAGAAAAGATGATTGTAAAATGTTTCGTACTAAAATACTCTTACTAAAAAATTGCAGCCAGCTTAATATGAGGGAGTAAATGGAAATTTAGAAGCACTATTTTTTTACTCCGATTTAACATCTTTTGTCTTCAGTCACCGTGACCACGCACGCTGTAAAGCACGCGAAACGTCGGATAAATTTAAAATTATGTTAAATAGTTATAAATTTATAATAATACATACCTTCAATTCGGTCAAAATAGTGTTTTATTAAATGAATAAAAGTTATGTTAATCAAAGACAAGACTTTATTATTATTATAGTTATAATTAATACATCCGCTGTCACATTATAATTTATGTAGGTACTCGCCACAATCGAAACATTTTTCAATAATAAATATTTTAATGTTCAAAAGGTAAAATTGATAAAATATCAAGTTTCAAAACAAGAATAATTTCTGCCATATATACTGCTCAAAACAATTAGCGGAACAAGATTTCTCTCCTTTCTATTGCTTAAACTAAAATTAGATTTAAATAAACTTGTACGCTATTTTTTACCTTGTTAATTTGTTAATTATTACAATTAATAAAAAAATTCAATTTGTGTTTTTTTATTAAAAATAAATTAAAATGTGCATTGTAGACGAAAAACTAATTGGTGATAAAAAAGGTCCATCAAAGAAATATTCTTATATCGTTTGAATATTCGTCTTTAGTGACTTTCAGTAACGTGTGTGGCCTCCATGAGCCCTAATCACGGCTTGACAACGACGCGGCATGCTTCGTATGATCCTCCGAATATCTTCTTGTGGAATTCGCTCCCATTCTTCAATCAACGCTTCAGTGAGCTGCTGCAGTGTTTGAGGTGCAATCGGACGCTTCCGGATGCGCCTGTCAAGCAAGTCCCAAATGTGTTCAATTGGATTTAGGTCAGGGCTCATGGAAGGCCACTCCATTACACGGATTTCCTGCTGTCGTAAGTAATCTGACGTGATGGCTGCAGTATGCGGCCTGGCATTATCTTGCATTAAAAGAAAATCTGGGCCCATACCATATGCTGCGGGCCAAACATGATCTTCGAGCACATTTTCAATGTAAGTTTGAGCACACAAGCGCCCGGGAACAACGACGAGATCTGTGCGCTCGTCCAAACTAACTCCGCCCCAAACCATCACAGAGCCACATCCAAATTTGTCATATTCCTGGACTGCTGCTGCACTGTATCGCTCGCCTGGGCGTCTGTAAACACGGAGACGACCATCGCAACGTGTTAGACGGAATCGTGATTCGTCAGTAAAAAGCGCTGGCCTCCAATGTCGAAGTTGCCAATTAGCGTGATTTTGCGCGAACTGTCGGCGAGCTTGTCTATGTTGAATTATTAGACGCACAGCCCGAACTGGTCGGCGTGATCTCAAATTGGCTTCCAACAACCTATTTCTTACCGTCTGGTCGGAAATTTCTACACCAGTAGCCGTCCTTAGTGTATTTTGTAGATCTCTTGCAGTTGTGGTGCGGTTACGTAAAGCACAGTTGACGATGTAGCGATCTTGCAAACGTGTAGTTTTTCTCTTTCGACCTTGACCACGCCTTCGTGAGTATTCTCCCGTCTCACGGTATCGCTTCCAAAGTCTGTAGATAACAGAAGGGGCTACTCCTAGATAATTTCCTACATAACGCATAGTTCGACCCTCTTCAAGCAAAGCGATAGCTCGGGAGACATGCATTTCAGTCAGATCTGGCATTATGACCTAAACTCACTCGCTTCAATGAATAACAATACTCAAAAGGCTCACTTCAATTTCTATTAATACTCAAAAGATTGAAAAAAACTACTTAAAATGTGTTTTCTGTGATTAGAAAGTAATGAAAATTCAAAGACGTCACTTTGTTTTTCGTCTACAATGCACATTTTAATTTTTTTTAATAAAAAAAATACAAATTGAATTTTTTATTAATTGTAGTAATTAACAAATTAACAAGGTAAAAAATAGCGTACAAGTCAATTTAAATCTAATTTTAGTTTAAGCAATAGAAAGGAGAAAAATCTTGTTCCGCTAATTGTTTTGAGCAGTATATATCATTTTAACAAAAAGGAAGTACATTTTTTTCCTTTTTCCCACTGATTGTTAAAGTCATAGTACATATACTATATCGATAAAACACGAGGAGATTAAACTCATATTAATTTGTATGTGATTAATTACCATTATCAAGGTACCGAATGAAAGACGTAACACTTAAAAAGTTATAAACAAAAGATTTAAAGCGCTTTTATATAAAATAATTTAAAAATACAAACTAAAACATTAAGTTTATTTGCTGTTAATCAAACAAGTACACTTTAAGCACTCGTGAAATCCTAGGGTATATTTAATATAATTAAAAATATCTACAAAATATTTATAGATATGTAAATGCAAGTTATGTAAGTATACTATGTAAATTCATCTATCCAAATTCAAGTAAGAATTATTATTAAGCTAATTGTTTTACACTCTCCAAAGTAATTATTTCCGAAGCGTATCGAAATAATTGCTTAATTTGGTGAACAAAGTATGCACATGAATTAACAAAACTTTCAATTAGTACTGAATACTTATAACTACGAAAAGCTAGATTTTATCAGTTAAAATTAATGAAAGTACATATTTCACAGCCTTATCGCGGCTAAGAAAGATTCACAAGTCCTCGGAATTGTAGGTTAATCCGGAGTAAATGCAGTAAGTAGCTTACCGTATGATTTCATAGTAAATCTCATAAAAACACTGTTAATATTAACATATGAACTTTTCAAATTGCCAAAACAGAACCTTTTCTTTCATTTTGCTTGCTACAAAGTTTAAGTATTCGTATACCATAGATGTTTACTTAAAGTAGTCGTGTACCCCAGAGACGTAGTAGTAGTAGAGCCCGTCCAATGAATAATAGTCAAGGCTGGTCATCGTAAGTTATGCAAGGCTAATACCTTCCCCGAGGGCCCATCTTAAGGGCGTATAGAGGGTTTAGGTGTTTTTAATGGGTAGGTTCTCGCTACCCCTCTGAATAGCAGAGGGCTCTGAGTGTAGACCCAGCCCCACAGTCCCCGCATCAAGCTGGACAATAATGGCGCGGGCCTGCGTAATCGCATAAAAAAAGAGGTGTGTCAGTCACGCGAAACGTGATATCCTTATAAAATTTATATAATTTAGGAAAACTAACCACTTCATAGTAAATGGGCTCATTACTTACGGAGCAGAGGAAACTTACGTATAAGTACTTGAGTAAAGTAATGTAGCTTTTTAAACAATTTTTCACTGTCATCGGACTGTACGCGTTACTGTAAATCTGATTAGAATCTTGAAATGTTATCTTAAGCTTCGCCATTTAATCTTCTACAGCCTACCTATATATTAATTAATCGTAAACTGATTTATTATATGATATTTAATCCCAATTAATTTCTATGATAGACTTTCAGTTGAAGAAAATAGTTAAACCCGATATTTATGTTTTCGGATTATTTTTACTAGCTGTGTTTCTATTTTCATATAAATAAATTAAATTTTGTGTATGATAGATTCCATCCAAAATAAGTAGCAAGTTAAGATGATTAATGCATCAATTTATTCACGAATCGCTTATTGATCTATCGTAATAGCTCATTCGCTAAACTGTGCTTTTAGCTTCCGCTCAGTAAAAGCTCGCGGCATTAAATTCATCTATTGAGAGCACTATCGATACGTCAATTATGCAGCAAAAACAATATCAGTGAATCAGTGAAGCACTTAAGATAGCGCCAAGACGTTTGTATATAATAATTTCACCAACATGAGTAGTCTTGGTAAGAGATATCATCAGTAAAGTTGAAATGACATGAATCGTGGATCAAGATGTTCTAATATGCGTGTCAATCTTCGTGGCAGGTTAGACAGTAAATGCAGTTCCTTAAAATATTATTATTTGTACTTTACATCTTTACGCAAGTTACGCACGACAATAATAAACAATTTAAATGAATTATTTTGGACGTACAAACTTTCTTTTTGCGCAACGTTTTTATACATTTAAATGTTCACAAAAAGGCGAATAATATTTTTATAAATGTCTTAAGGATCAGACGTAGTCGTTTAAAGCGCGAATAGTAAGTTAAGGTTTTAACATGCGTAGGAGTCTTACAAAAATATACACTTTTTATAAGGTATTTCTGCTTGTTACATTTATACGATATTTACTGTACCAGTTTCGAGCAAACTTAGAAGCTTTCATACGATTTCTTCCAACAAAAAGTAACTGTCACATTCTAACATGTATTATGGTGTAATTTTTTATGGAAGCAATTAAATTTTTCGCACTTTTTACAATTTTACATTTTAATGGAAATAAAATAACGAGAATTTTGCTTTTCTACATAACATTGTATTTGCAAAATGTTTGATTAAAGGAAACCTGTGTATCTATGTTTGTAGTTTATATTAGTCATATTTTGTCGAAATATAATGTTTCTGATATTAGTTAGTAAAATAATAAATAGATAATATTTCTATTTCCACACTTTTGATTACTGCGCCTTAATTGCTTATATTTGACGAAATTGACTTCCTTCAAGTATGTTTACGTGTGTCATAGTTTGACTTTATGCATTAGGTTTCCGTACCAAGGAACCCGAAACAAATCTTAGTATTCCCAGAATAGAACTGCCCAGGATTGGTTCAATGTCCACCATGACCACTAAGCGATTAAACATTGATGGAATATGCATAACCCAACAAAATTATTACTTATTTGCAAAATGGTCGTTACTTTGGAGTTCCATACCTCAGTAGCAAATATAATGAAAGCAAAACATTAAAATGACCAATAATCTCTCTTAATGATTATGTTAATAATGTTTACTTACATTCTTAAGCTTTTAATTAAAAAATTGCATGTTCGGCTATAATTCGAACATTTACCGCATATGAACCTGGCTGTAAATTGATTTTCCACGTTAATTACAATTATGAAGAAAAGAAAGGCTACAAAATGTTCTTAATGTCTCCGTTAATGATCCGTTAATACAAAAGCCAAAAGCGTCAGTTACACGGCTAACAGTTCATAGCGCTTTCAATGAGAAATTTACACTTATAAAGGTTTCTTTTCATTAGACATTTGTAATAAACAAGATTTGCATTTTTATGTAAAAATTATGGCCTAAACGGCATTGTTTAGTACATTATACACGATTTGGTAAGAACCGATACAGATTAAAACTACCTAAATTCTCACTATTGAAATAAAGAATTTAGATTTATAAATTCGGAGGCGAAGACTCTCTTTTGGATTGTGCCAGCCAGTAATTAAGAAAAATAAATATAATTTATAAACGTAGTTTAATTAGTCTGCCAAATAGCATTAATATAATTAGGAGATTGTTAAGTTAATTTAAAAAAAAACTACAATATGTTTTACTGTAGTTTTATTTAAAATCGTAATCATACAAAATTTCTAGTCTTAAATTTTTATCCATGATAGGTAATAACAATAAAATTAAACTACATATAATATAAAGGTATTAACTTATTTCTTTTTATATGCGTAAAAAGATTTCCGATAAATAAAAATTCAATCGAATGTAAATGATTCGATGATTCGAATAATATAGACTTCACACGACCTTAAGGTGTAGACCTCTGTAGAAGAGGAAGCGAGAGCGAGTTACAAAATAGACACGTCGATAATTTAAATGAAAAAAAAAATATTTATTTAAATTTAAAGAATGATAGACAAAAAATAAGTAAATTGAATCAAAGATGCAATTACCCAAACGATATTTTTTTGGTAAAGCAACCTATGGCTTGGGCTTCTGCAAATACAGCCGATATTGGTACCACCCAAGGTGGTTTTAGTGAGTTTTATATCAATATCTGTTAATCTAGCAGAGACACCGAGCCCAGCTACAGCAGCACCGCGGACATACATGGCTGATGAACTTCAACGTCAGATGTAAAAAAGCATTTTCTTTTATATTTTTTCGCCCGCTAAATATAATATTTTCTGTATGATTTCAAAAGACGTGACTAATAAAATTTAACAACATGTTGAGGTAAGCTTCAGTTGCATTAAATTTTTTACACTTGATGTTTACATGCAAATATAAAAGATACAAAACGACTTTAAGGAAAATTCAATAAAACAAAGTAATAACAACTGACAGATCATTACAGAACAAAAACCAAATTTTTAACACAATATTATAATTTATGCATACATTAAAGTTCGTTAAACCACCGCGATCGGGGCGAACGCTACAACTGAGGCCTCGACCTTATCGAGACCTTTCAATATTCCACAGAATTTGTACAAGGTCTACAAGTATACTTTTGGCTAAAGATCAGGTTTTTATAATACAACCTTTTCATAAATTACGTCAATTGTCCTTGCCCCGATTAATATATTACAAAACATCCTGCAATTTTTAAGATTTCGAGATAAATTTTAAAAGGAATTTAAGTGAATTGTAACGTTTATTTTGTAACATTAAATTTGTATATTGAAGGTTTTTCTCATGCAATTAATTTACACGCGTGGTGCTTGAAATTTAAATGTATTTATAAAGCGTAACACAAAAATTTAAATTTACCATGAATTATACTAATTCGGTTGATCCCTATTACTTGCCGCAGCATATAACATTAGGATGTCATCTAAGGCTGGTTCCCCAAAGCAGAACATAATGAACAAATTATCTACCTTCTAAATGATTGAATGCAAAAGCAGTTTATTCGTGACTTGTTTATTCAACTCTTTGAATCCAATTCTCATAACAATGCACTTACGAGTGCGGAACAAAATTGACCCCGTTTCGTGTTTAATTGTAAATATAAAAAAAATTGCCACATATACTGTTAAACTTAATTATAAATTATAAACGTACTTAAAAGTAAACAAAAAAGACTTAGGTATCACCAATGTCGTATATGTTTTTTTATATTTAAGAAAACTCAATAAAAATAAATATATTGAATATTATTGATGCGAATAGTATTCAATAATATTCATCAACATTCGTATAAAAAACACTAAAATTATTTACACATCATTCTATAAAATGACCAATGAAATAGGAAGTAATCGCCGTAATTACAGATTGGAAAATCCGTTGCAATTTTGTGGCTTAAAATAATATTTTTTTTAACTAAAGTAAATAGAATCAATTTACTTTAATTTTATTAATATTAAAAAATATATTTACTTTCTCGTATAGCACTCGTTGGCGAGCGCTCGCCCACTTTGCCGGGACACATGGAGGGCGAACCGTACTCCGATAAATGCAAGAATCACAAACATAGTCGTTATCACTTCACTTATCACTTGATTATAACTCGGAATACACTGAAATATACCCCGATACTGTCATTGAAAAATATAGTTTTTGTTACTTGTATTTTAAAAGCGTTATTTTTTGGGTATTTTGAATATTGTAGCCCATTTAATAAATCAGCTTATTGAAAATACTGATGTTTGATAACGCTGCAATATTAACTTTAAAAAATCAATTTTCATGATCTATTTGAGTTTGGCATCCGCAGTGGACGGTTAGGGGTTGAGTAAGTACCGCGGAAGTGCACGTAGAGAGCGAAAGTTGCGCGCGAGTCGCACGCTTCACGGTACAAGACTGACTCGCATTCGCCCCAAACCACCCGCTTGCGCTCGTTACCCAACAACAATCAATTTGCATGTTACGGGTCAATACGACCTAGAACTCTTTCAATATCAGCTTCAGAAGTATTCAACGACTAGTTATGTTGATAACTGTGTAAACATTTTTGACATTGTCATCGACATTGACTGTTATTTGTTGGAAATAATATTTATCATTGAACAATGAATAATTTCAACATATTCAATTAAATTAATGATTCTAAATCGATGAAATTTAATAAAGAATAAACTATAAAGAATCGCAACCATTTTTTAAATACGAGGTTGAAGTTATGAGGTTGCAATAAAGTTATATGAATCCTTTTTCCAACATCGTATAGCATATAAAATTTCACTTTCAAAACCACAGGCCATAATAATGGTAAATGTAGGGCAGGATTCAACTTTCAGTTTTGATACAGTAATATGCAGGGAACATTAATCGATACTACCTCTCACTTTGATACATTTAGCGGAAAATAATTGGCAATATGCCTCACGCATGTCAAGTAAAAGTGCTCCATAACCCGTACCGGAGTGGTAACTTTTCGAAGATATTTTTAAGCAATTAAATATTACAAACTTTATTTTTATGTAAGGTTGCGATCTAACTGGTCTTATAAAGAGGATTATTTTCCATCTCAATTTTGATTCAATAAAATATTAATAGTACTTCAAACGTAGGTTTGCTTTTAGAATACAAACAGGAAATTGGGCGTGTAGAGTTAAGGTAATAATAATATATGCACTCAGTCTAAACTTTACGAGGAATCATCGAAATGTCAGTTGTTTAGGCCATAAAAGTAACTGCATTACATGTTTCGAAGCATTTAACTACGTCGCTTATAGGCAGTCAGCCTTTAAATTCAATTTGGAACATGATAATAACTTGCAGTCACGATTAACATTGATAAGACAAAGAGGTTAGAATAGCGTGTAAAACCTTAACATAGTATTTATTAATGAGATACTATGTTCGTTATGCAATGGGTTTAAATGTTAATTACCTTTAATTGTATTAAATTTTTAAACTTGACCAAAATTGCCTTATTTAAATAACTTTTTACCCCACCAATAAGTTAAAATAAAACATTTTTATTAAAGTGCGTAATATACACATTAGCTATAAATCAAATTGTATATCAATAAATAATAGAACAGTGTCTCCCTCATCCCTAAGGTCACGCGTTCGAATCACGGCTCAATGGAATTTTCATTCAATGTGGGCTTTTAATTACTTGCACCTACAGTGAAGGAAAATATCGTACGGAAACCGGCATGTCTTAAAACTTAAAAATCTATGAAATGTATCATTTAGGGATGTAGCGCCACTAGAATGTAATAATTTATGATTATTATCAGAAACATCACTTGATAGTTGATATTAAAAGCAACGCTGTAAACGGCGGCGAAATCTATATCTATATATCTATCTATATAAAAATGAATTGCTGTTCGTTAGTCTCGCTAAAACTAGAGAACGGCTGGACCGATTTGGCTAGTTATGATCTTAAAATATTTGTGGAAGATCAGGGAAGGTTTTAATGGTGGTAAACGTAAATAACAATTTAAAAAAAAATACTAAAAACGACAATTGAATTTTCCAATAAAAACTGTTCTTAGTTGGTTAATTTGATGTTTTTAGTCACTTGGTTGTCATTTATTTGTAGATGCTTTCAGAAATATATTTCATAGTATTAGTATGTAGTACCTAAAGCTGCATACAGCTGCATACAGCAGCGGACTCATAAGTCCGATCGCTTTGGTCGATTTTAAAAGTTTTGACACAAATATATGTTGGTGAAACAAACTTCACGGGGTCATCTAGTAATACGGACTTAATAATCGAAATAACCAATTGTACTACTAACGAATCGGAAAATGGATTATGTGTTATATAAGTCAACTTAAACCGTACTACTTCATGGTATTATTTACCTGCGGCACTGAGTTATGAAATAGTCTACGTTATATAACTCTGGCTCCTACCGAGCAGAACTATTACTTCCAACATCTGTGACCCAGTGGATGAGTTATTTCTTATAAATTTGATGTGAATATTATTGGTGTATTTATGACACGGCTGTATATTTTATAAAGCAAATATAAATTTGCATTAGAGGAAGTATGGTGACTTCAAAAGATCGCGACCATGGCCACCCACGATCTTTCAACTTGATTTGACATTCATATTACTGTTTAATTAATTAGTTAATGAGGACGTTAATTAATAAACCCGTTTTTATTATTTGTGATATTTTAAATTTTTATTTTTACCTTAGAAATATATTTATATACTGAACGTTCTCTTCGTTGGGAATGTATGTACCTAAATCATCTCATTATTTTTTACATGCTTAAAATCATATAAATTAATTTAATAATGTTATGTAAACACATTTAAAACTTGGAATCTATTGTCTTTCAAATGAGAAGAGGTCATAAACTGTAGAATTAAATGCCAACGACGTCATATACTATATTTATGGTTTGAATTTAAATATTTAATTCGTGAAGAATAAATTTAAATAAATCAATAAGGTGACATGTTTTTCTAACATCGTGTAGTAGATTTAATTAACCAGTTTTCGATTGGAGCCTTCGTATCCCATAAAATGTAAATTCATCAAAAATCAAGGACCTAAAATGATTATTTTCTATAATATACTAGCAGACCGGCCAAGCGTTGCTGTGGCTAAGGTTTTAGTTATATTACATAGTAGTAACCTATTCAAGGGAAACGGTAGGAGAACACCAGTCATGGGGATCACCATGCTTTTTTGGTGGTAATGCCATTAAATTGTAGCTCATTTAAAACGTTGGTACTTTCAACACAGCGGCATCTGTTAGAATTGTGACTATCAAATAATAAACAAATATTTTGCAATAAAATAATATTGCGGGGTATAAATTGAGATGTACGCTATCCTATCTTTTAAGTTAGATCAAACTGCACACGGTGTGCAAATTTAATTTAAAATCGGTTAAGTAGTTTAGGAGTCCATCGCGGACAAACAACGTGACACGTAATTTATATATATTAAGATATATATATATAAGTATGAAGGTTGTAGTTATAATATACATTTTTATTCAACTTCTATTACCACAAAAAATCATAAACTATAGAAGGTATTTGTATTATAAGAATCACGGCCAAATCAAAAAAAACATTATTATGCTCATAACATTCACAGACTTAAATAAAATTTAAATAAATTCAGAAATTTCCAAGCAAAACCAACCAATACTTCACCTACCACAAAACATTTGGGAAGCAATTGAATATAAGAAGTCCATTGCGTATGTGTAACAGTCCTGAATAAAGAGCATTGGATAAAAAAGTTGTAACGCAGAACCAATTAGGACCAGTGTACTATACACTTGACAGTTCAAAGGGACCAATTGTGTTGTATATTCGCAAATAAAATTTATGTCTTAGGTTATAGCCCTATCATTATCTCGTTTAACATGCAATGCTCACGCTTTCCACACTCTAGTGTGAAAGCTTTCGTTGCTGGTTATAGCTTTTTTATCTCATTGCATTGTCGAGGAGACAAAGAGTATGTCAGCGAAGTACCAGTGTGGTGTATATGGCTTGTTAATGAAAAAGAAATGTCAACTCTCCCATACTTTACAATAGAAATTGTTAAATGATAATTGGTCAATAAGATGTTAAAAAATTAAATATTTTTCTAGCCTTTCAATTAACCTTAATAAAACATTACAAACGTTTAAGAGGAATTAAAAGAAATTGTCAATAATGTCTAGTCTTTTATAGGCAGCTAATAAAGTACGCGGTATAACAGTTTGTTTGTGATGGAATAGAGTACATCAAACAAGTTAATTAGAAATAACAATTAGACACTTCCTTTCTACAAAATTATCGTGAGTTGAAAAGGCCTAACACTTGTTTTAGCATAGTTAACATGATTATCACAATATTATCAACTTGTTTGCTTATTATCATATCATAAACGAATTTCGCGACTTCTACCAAGCGGAAATCAAGTTTCAAATAACGGAATGTCGAAATTTGAATAAAATAAATATTTAAACCAATTAAATTCAGTAAAAACAAAAATGAAATGGTTTTAGCGCACATTTTATTAGTGAGAAGACATAATTAACAAAAAAATTAACAATTTACTCTTACAACGTATAGTATTTAATAGGTAGAGATTATTTTAAGCAAATTACTAGGACGCGGTGATTTTGACGAATTTAATCATCTTTTAATTATTAGCCCTTAGGCAACGAAGTTGTATGTACCTCTTTGTATTTATTTTACTTTAAAATAAATATAGTTTAAAAAAAACTATAAAACACGCTTTTAAAGCACATCAAACTAAAAAGTGAAAAATAATTCCTAATTTAGGCTGAAAATGGTAATGAACAAAAAATACTGGTATTATTGTGAAAAAAGCGTGGGGCGCTCTGTGCCATATTTTTCGTCTATCACTTTTTAGTTTGATTTGTGCTTTAAAAGCGTGTTTTATAGTTTTTTTAAACTATATTTATTTATTTTCCACTTTTTAGTCCTAGCAGC
This sequence comes from Pieris macdunnoughi, assembly GCA_905332375.1. Taxonomy (NCBI): domain Eukaryota; kingdom Metazoa; phylum Arthropoda; class Insecta; order Lepidoptera; family Pieridae; genus Pieris; species Pieris macdunnoughi. The sequence goes on along the minus strand of CAJOBZ010000050.1, from coordinate 561,173 downwards.
AATACGTGTTGTCTCAATTTAATCGTATTGCTTTGTGGACTTAAAAAAATTTTCATTGTTTTTTCGAGATAAACCTATGAAATTATTATATTGTCGCGGATTCTTTATAAGTGTACAAAGTTTGAATTAAATCTGTCCGTTTAAAGTGGGCCAAAATCGAGTCCGAAGGAGTCGGTTACATACATACATACATACAGGTGAAGCTAATATAAAGCGTGTAAATACAATAAAATTTCAAGGCTTTTGAAAAGTTTCAGATCGATTCCTTATAGTTAAGTACGTCATCCGATTCCAGACCAGAAACAATTGGGCCTTAAATTAAACAAAGCAGCTACTTAGTCAGCATAAAATTAACATTCGACAAGTTCGATCAAAATACAATGTTTATGTAGCGCGAACACGTCAAATTATAAATCTGTAAATTAAAAAACAAACAACTAATTGGTCACAAGAAGGTTAAATGATAAAATCTAAAATAGTTAAATTAAAATGAATTACGAAGTGTTATATTTATCAACAATATAGGGCGTGATACCTTCACTCAATCTTTAGAAATCTCCGAACAACGATAACGTATTTAGCTAAGTAACTTTTAAAGAGCTTTTTCAATTACTCCGTCTTTTTATTTCTATTTACATTTCATTATGGAAATTGCTTTTCTGATTAAGTGTAAACTTCTTTTCTTAAGATTTTAATCTTCGTTTCAATCGATGTTTAGAACTATCGTAATCTGTGGGCGTTTGAGTAGAATAAGATTCAGTGTCGTTTTTAGGGAGAGATTCACTTGTTTTCGTACGTAATAGTGATCAAATATAAAAGATAAGGCTCAACAATTGGCGAAACATTTTATCAGTATGTAGTTCTTTTTGTGACAAAAATATTAGATAATAATCTTTATATATATATTTGTAGCATTTTCACCTGACTAAACGTATGCTAGCCTAAACTTCCTTATAACTTCTGAAATATCTATTAGAATTCGACAAATGTGACAATATGAATCCATCCATTGATCAACGATATTTGGTATTAATGTATTTTCGTATATCGTATTGAAAACGCTACGAGAAACGCGTTTAACGGCACTATAAATCAACTTTGTTTCATTCATCGTTACCAATTAAAACAGGAGACACTTAACCAGTTTTCCACTCAAGGGCAACATTAGTTAAGACAGGATTCTAACATTTAACGCTAGTTTCTAATATACAACATCTGTTTTCTCCGATAAAACATCGCAGTCAACTTTTACGGTATTAAAAGTGTGCGGCCCTTTTCACCTCACAACGGGGCGTCTATCTCAAGATAGACATATTTCTCGCTTATGATTAATTACCCGCTACAATGTATATTGATTTTTTAATAGCTGTGGTGATAGGCATTTTTTCAGAATCTTGTTTTGTTTGGTGTAAAGACTCCTTTGTATAATCTTATGTAAAATATCATTGATATAGCTTGATAATGGGAAACACTAATAAATCACCATCTTTACTTTTTAATATTATAATCATCTTATATCCATCAACAATAAACTACGATAAATTTTCCATTTCCAGTAAATTCCACGGCAAGAAATATAAATCATACTCTATGTAAAATTACCATATTCATTAATACTGTAGTAATAAAACGAAACTATGAGTAATAATATGAAAAATCGGATAATGATATTCAGCCGTAATGATTGTTTGTAATAGAATGCGTTATAAATTCTATTGATATGGTAATGTCAGAGAGTTTTGAATAATGTAGATAGAACAAAACTTAAAGTGTTAGTGTTAGTACTGATTTTGATAGCGCGACACTAGCAAAATCAGTACTAAATAAAAAGTAACAGAAATCGTTATGAGCAAACCAAGTATTGATTTTACCTAACATAAGCATTACGTAGTTAGCCTTATTACATTATTTGTAGTCCATAACAGAGTGAGTTATAAACAAATGTAACGTAAGAAAATGATAAAAAACGGGCCGTTTTACGTTTATACTGACAATATTTATTACATTTAAATTAAAGTAAGTTTTGTTAATTAAGCATTGACCATCACTTTCGAGAAAAATAATATCTTATCTCTTTTAAGAGTAAAAAAATTAAAAAAAAAAAAAATAGCACAAAAAGATTAAAAAAAAAAACTACACAGAATATCATAACATATCGACGTAATATAAAAAAATGTGTGACCAGGGCAAGTGTCATTTGGACAAGCCTTGAATATGATTTTACGTTTGTTTAAATTGTAATAAAGTCTATTGAGTACGAACACACCGCTGCCTAGTAATGAATATACATTATTGAAATTTAGATATAAACTCTAAGGATCATATACGCGCAATAAGTAGAATGTCCTAGTGCATAGTGATTTTGTTCTACAGCTTGATAGCCACACGTTTATAAACGAAAAAGACATAATATTGACGAGTCTCTAAGGAGAAAATTACCTATCAAACTTTCATAATTGTGTTTGACGTTAATTTCTTACGGTGCTGTTATGATGAAGACGCCGTACTTATCCGCCGCACCATCAAACTGTTTAATTATATTGGTCTTGTACCATAGGCTCGAATAGTGAATCACTTTGATATATTAAGATAAAACATTAATTAAAAGATATGATTGCTTTCATTTTTTTTTGTTTGTCGAACAATGAAGGCATGTATTTAAGTATTATTTTACGCCATTAATGTTTTCTGACAATATTCTGGTTACGATAAAGCAGTCGATGTCTTCGGGACCAAACAGGGTTCCGTAAATTAATAAGAATTTTGTGAGAGGCATAATAATTTATTAAAATATATACGTTTAATCAATCGAAGATAATAATGAATGTTTTGTGCTTCTAGGATTTATTGAATTTATCTTATTAGTTTGAATGTTTATTTAATTTCTTTATCTTATAAAACAATATGTTGTGTGCATAATAAATAATGTTTTGAGTAAATCAAAGTACGCAAAACTAGGTCGTGTAACACTTACATGTCATATTGTAATGAATAAAGGCCGAGAAAGCCAGTTCGCTATTCCGAAGTGATGCAAGTTAGTTACGTGACATTATATAACTTCAGTCGAGATAAACCAAAGTATTACAAATTAATAGGACAAATCTATTTACAAACATTTTGATTGACATATTTATTCGAAAGAAGCGAATTAACACAATTTTTATTAAACTTTTTGGCCCTAGATATATATATTTTTTTTATATATCATTGTTAATATAATTTTTTTTAAATAAACTAGGTAATCGAAATAAAGATTAAAATTATTAAAAAAAATTGGGGACTGAATATTTAAGTGATAATAAATTCACGATACACGCCCTTTATCTCTATCATAAATATAGCGGTATCAATGAACACGGAACTTCGAGTGTGATTTAACATAAGTTCAATAAAGAAACCGCTTGCGAAACGTGCTTATAACATCTTATTATCTATATATATTACTAGCTGCCCCCGCGAACTTCGTTTCAACTTAATGCCTAGCCTAACTTTTTAGTACATACCAACATGGAACATTTTGCTATGCTACCCCAGAGACTGTTCGGTTTTCCGGAATTAAAACATTTTAGGTTTTTCTGTGATTTTTCTCTATATAAACAGCAGATTTCAAGTTATAAGTTCTTAACTAACAAATAAAAAAATAGGGGTTGATCGTTGAGGGTAGATGTAAAGTAAGGGTTGTATGTATTTTAGACAAAAAAAATTGTCTAAAAATTAAAACAATTTTTTTTTGGAGTGGACACCCCCCCTTATCACTTAAGGGTTTGAAAGATAGATAGTAGCCGATTCTCAGACTCACTGAATATGCATAAAAATTCATAAAATCGGTCGAGCCGTTTCGGAGGAATATGGGAACGAACATTGTGACACGAGAATTTTATATGTATAGAGATTATCTATGGAGACTATAGCCAAGATAAACTTTAGAGGTGCCAGATATAATACAAAGCAGTCCATTAACATAGCTTTTATGAAGAAAGGTCACAATTTCATCCCACGGCCACTCATTGCGTTACCGCGTCGGTTTTCGTAATACGAGAATAGGATGATTCCACACTTACATAAGAGACTTTCAGATACGCGTTGAGTTAGATACAATAAAACAATAACCTAAGTTAAGCAACATATTCTGTGGCCAGTACTTAGATGGGTGTCTATTTGGTTAGGGTTTTTATAATATATAGGATGATTCTACGATTACATAAGAGACTTTCAGAAACGCGTTCCGTTAGATACGATAAAACGAAAGTCAATGGTAAGCTACATGTGCTGTGGCTAGTACTTAGATGAGTACACTTTTGGAGACGGTATTTGTAATATTTAGGAATTGGACGATTTCACACTTATATAACAGAGACTTTCAGATATCCGTTAAGCCAGATAGATAAGCTAAGCTGCATCTATTGTAGATGGTATTTAGATGGGTATCCAATAATAATTTAACTTTTAACTTAACGTTTATTCTAAGTTTAACTTTTACACGATAATTTAAGATACAACAGTACCTCCTGTGGATTTAAATCGCAATGGTATTGGCAAATATATATTAAAGACAATATATTTGACAGCTCCCAATTAAGTTTGATTGACGTATTAGAAATATAAGAGTACCTGATAGTTCTATTGTCTAGTCATCAATAGTCGAGGATCTAGGAAATCTGAGTGTCATGTCTATTTTTATTGTACCCGACCATCGTTTTTTATATTTAAGCAAAAAGAAACATACATTTTACTGGCTTACTTACTGACTTATTAAATAAATTTCTTAGTTGCTATCTACTTGATTGGTAACTTACATATTATGTAGAGAGCAAGACTGTCGTGTCGATTTCCCTAAAATAGTAATAGTTTATAAAGATGATATAGAATACTCAGCGGACACGCCTTTTAAGATATTTCAAGTCGACACTTCGAGCTAAGTTTGTTAAAAACATTGAATTCGATATACAGGAATCATATTTAATCATTCCAATGACTTAATACCGCCGCTTTGAATGAGAAGATATACTAATGTGCCCTGAACAAACCGGACTTATAATGATCAATTCGAGTGCTCAATCAATCCTATTTCACACTCTAATAACAACCTTTTATTATTTAAATTGGCAATCTTATACTGATAAGCACGTACGTGTTATTTAGTATGGAGATAGAATTGTAACTAGACAGGTTACGATTGTTCAAGTATAACTCAAAGATAAATATTTTTTTTATAATGGCTGTACTCAATTGGCCTGTAATCTCAAATTGTAATGCGTATAGTGAAATGTATTTTTCAGCTTTCAATTGAATCTATGGTACTATATATACTATAAACTAAAGTGCCTTAAGTATCCGTAAAAGTGTTCCTATAGGCTATAAGACGAAAGAAGCACAGACTACGATACAAGATCACGATCTTGTATACGATGTGCGCTGTGACTCCCGCCAAAAAGGTATTAAAATCGGAAGATCTTGCCCTGAGTACTGCTAAGTGTATTTCTTAGTAATAAGACAAAGAATGCTAAAGTCAAATTCCGCTTACAACTGTATTTTAGATAATGCGGTTACATAAAACTACTTTCACTTAACTTTGTTTACGTACTTCCTCTGTAATTGCTTTGTTTGCATAAAAACACCGTGAGAAATTTCAAATATGAAAACATTTAAATTACTGTTATCTCAATAAAATATTTTATTCAGTTTGGTAGTTTGGGATATATAATAAAAAATACTGTTGTTTTTTTATAATCCACAATATCATCATATAAATAAAATTAACATAAGAAAATAGTTTGTTTATAAAATAGATCACGTAATTTTTTTTGTATTATTAAATTTGTATGCATAATTTACATAAGATAGTACTTCTTCTATATAGTACACAGTATTTTTTTATGTTTAGGAGTGTCTATTCTGCACTTTCCTAGTCTGTGGGCTTGACATTTGAGTGAGATATTGGATAATGCTGTCGCTGAATGTCCCAGCTGCAATCTGTGCTTGAGCTTTCTCATGCCAGTCTCGAGCTCCAGGTCGAATCTGGCTCTAGCCAAAGTTTTAGTTTTAGTCTAGAACATTCAACTAATAAAAACCGATTGGTCGCTTCTTTCGTCACAGTCGCACGCGGGGCTTGTCTATAATTTAAATATTATTATACCGTAAAAGTGACTTATCGCAGCCAAATCAGATATTTGGGTAACTGACACAAATAATTAGGGGGTTGTTAGAACTTATTGATGCTTTAAAGATCTCTGTAAATTTGCTAATAAAGTGACATATTTAACTAGGTGCGGCATACAGAAATTACCATTATTTTCAAATCTTCATTATGAAATTCCTTCTTCGTGTATAATGTTAATTCGGTCTTATTCTATAATCAAAGTAAAAAAGTGTCTGTCATCAACTTTAATAAACAAAGCCAGTTCAGACATTGACAATGCGGTTCAAACGTGAGAGCGACGAAATACACACATAACTATATAATCATGGTAATTTTCCACACTTGGCCCTAGAAAACTTTATTATATACCATTATCCAAGAGAATAAAATTCCAGAAATTTAATTTTAATAGATAAATTGCTTTTTAATGTTGTTCCAAACAAGTGTAATTACATGTTATGCTCTGTTTCCGCACGATTGTCGACAATTTTGCAACATTCTAATAGTTATCTTGTTAAAGCAAAAAGATAATGACAGCTTCAAAGAAAGTAAATGTATAGGTTACACAGTCGAAAACAAGGTACCCTGGACAAGCTGGCAAGGCCGTGTCAATGCCAGGCCGTTGGTGTGAGCAAGGCAACAATCTCAAAGTTCTACTATAATATTTATATATATTTTATCATCGCCGTAGAAAAGCCGTTTCCGATATACGTACATATAGATTTGGAGGTGAGCAACTAAATTTTTCGGACACCATTAGAGGCCTTATTTAGTAAAGATTTAAAAAAACTTTACTAATGCATAAGTATAAAAACATATACTTAAGGTACAAAATAAGAACGATTAGTTGCAATAAGGTTGTGTTAATGTGAGTGTTAAGCTTTATGAATGAAGATTGATGATTTTTAGCTCCATGTTATAACTTTTATTACACTTAAAGGTAGTTCGTGAATGGCTAATCAAGTCGTAGTTTAGATAGATTAGGTACGTTCGGGCTGTGCGATACAGAACGGACTTCCATGCATAAGTGATGCGTGGGAAAAGTAAAATAAGGAACGAATTAGGCACGTCCTAGGTTTTAGTATGAATCAGTATCTTTCGGAACTAGACTTGGAAGTTATTCGTAGCGATATCAAGAAGTGTACCAGGTAGCATATGGTTAAATCAAGACGGTAGAGGGCTTGCTAGCGCAATAAGAAAACTGCGCATCAAGCAAATCGATTCAACTTAGTCAATTATTTATTATGTAAATCTATTAAATCCGATTAAATTATGTGATATTAATTAATTAAGTTTGTAACAGCACACACGCAATGTACTTAAGAAATTATAATTCATAATTTATCTTAAAGATAAAACCCAGTAACATTCACTATTCAAAGGGATTAAAATTTAGCGAACATATAAATCAACTAAATACAGAAGTAACATACTTTTAATAAGATGTAATTGAAAGTAACTAATGGTTTTAATTAATTAGAATTAGTTTTACTAATACAAATCTTGCCAGTAATCATTTGAAATACGTCTCTCAAAGCACCGTAATGAAGGAATTAACGTTGTTTGGATACCGTATTTTAAAAAAAAACTATCCAATAACTTTGAAAAAATCTAATGAAATTAAGATAAATTTGTGTAGATATTTTATAGAAATTTTCCTAGAGATCTTTTCACATATATTCCACTTGCACGGTGGAACTTTAACAAATTTGCTAAATAACCAGTTGGTACTGCCTAATTGAAGCACTGTCGATTTTCAATTTACTCGAAGATGATTTATTTTATAGACTTTCTTCTCAAAGTCTGTATTTGACCTAAGACTTCTGTGTAACCTTAAAGGTATGCCCTGTCTAAAAATGAACTTACCTGAGTAAGACCGAGGCGGTAACTGGTAACATCCAAATCGAGGGTTAGCAGCATGTCATCTACGATCTGTCTTTCAGAGAGGTTGGTTGCCTCCGTGTTCTCTCCCTCGGTAGTCGCTAGCAGACGGTATCTATATACAAGAATAATTGTCTATATGAAAAAATTAAACCTCTAAAGATATAAAATTCTTAATGATAGACATACCCTTATAGGCATTGAATTATTTAATTTTTACGTGACACTTTGGGAATAAGAACAGAAGAAGAAGAACATTGCCGTAAATTACTCGAAACGCGTTTTGTAAATATCAAATTCAAAAATCATTTATTCACGTAGGTAACACAATGTACACTTGTGATTCGTCATTAAAGAAATAAATATTAATGCTTCTAATTTTACATTTACTGCCAGTTCTCAAATCAAGGGCGTAATCTCGTATCGATCGAGATTATAAATAAAATATAATAAAATGTATCATAAATATGACGTTAAGTAATCGTAAATATCCCATAACATACACCTAGGTCACGCTTTGTTTTTTTTGCTTTTTTTAGCACTGATGATAGATTACTAAAAAATGTAAATAAAAGATGCAACGGCGCTTTTTAATTCAACAAATGTGTATTAAAGAAAAAATTAGATAGAAAAAAGTATTTAGTCATTACCGTCTGGCAAATTCTGTGAGTGGCATATGCTCCGGGAATCCTTGTTTATACAACCTCGCAGCTTCAAGTAGCTGGAAGCCGCGGAACTGAAATAGCGAAAAGTTATCCTACATTAAATTTAGATGCATTTGATACCGATTCTTTTTAACTATTAAAAACTGTACGTGAATTGTATATAAATGTTTAATAAATAAAATATTATTTCATTTATTTAAATAGAATACATCAAATGTGATTTCCGCCTATTGAAAATTACACAATGTAAGTAAAACCGGTCAAAAACGCTAGTTGCCATCGTTAGGGCTGGGTTGTTCATTTTTAGTTTGAAGTTTAAAAAAAAAAGCCGCCAGTATCAGATAAACATGGTTTTACTATATGAGGTATATATATATTGCATAACTACGTAATTATTGAATACAATAATTGATAAATAATCATCAGGATTAGGGTCAAGCAAAAGTCTTGTCTGATGATGCGTGCTAACATTCACACTTCCCGAAGACTCTCAAGTGGGTTGTTGGCCTATTAAGAATATTTTTTGAGCAACCTTTAATCTTGATGTTTCGATTGCACCTGGTTCCGCGTGTTGTTGGTTCACTCAGTCACGTCTCGACGCCGGTAAAGAAAGTTCTAGGTTTAATCACTTCTGGGGAAGATTCAGTAATACTGAACTTACCTGCGACCTGAGTAGAGGTACATTAACGTCATCGGCGGCCTCTCGGGGCTGGTTCGTAAGAAGACAGCATACAAATTGTACGCCGCCCGCTCCGCATCGTCGTAGCGTATCCACTATGCCGTCCGCTACGAATTTAGTCTGCAAAGCGTACGATCTACGCTTCATACCCGCTGCACCTGATGTACAACATATAATAATTAAGAAAAATTAAACCGACAAATACCTTGTAGCATTGTTTAACTGGTATCAATCTCATACACGTCTCCCCTTCCCCATTTAGAAATATGTGCATACCCATACGACAAAAACAGTTCCTTAAGTTAAAATCTAATAAGTATATAAAATTCTCGTGTCACAATGTTCGTTCCCAAACTCCGAATCGGCTCGACCGATTCTTATGAAATTTTTTATGCATATTCAGTGAGTTTTAGAATCAGGCAACATCTATTTTTCATCCCCCTATATGTGAAGTATACCCCTAAATTTAAATTTTTAATTTTTAGACAAAAGTTTTTGTGTTTATATTTTATGATACAACAAACAAAAATACATATAACCCTTAATTGTCACCCCTCTACGACCAACCCCTATTTTTTATTATAGTAGATAGTTATTTTTATTGAACTAAATAAATGTTTCCTAGAAATAACATACATGGCAAAACGACGTTTGCCGGGTCAGCTAGTATATTATATAATAGTCAAATAATAATTATCAGACTCACCTCAACATTACTTAATTTCCGAGAAATTTGTGGAGAAACATACTACAGTAATATAATATATATCTATAGGAAATTTCACCAATGATACGATATCGAATAAACACCACGCAGCTCGGAGCGAAACGAAAGTTATATTTATTTATAATTAAAAATATAAGTATTTTAACAATTTATTTATATAAACTAATTAGGTTAACCACTTTAAAGAAAAACAACGGGATTTTACTTTTATTTTAATGACACTATTTTCTTACCAGTTGTAAGCGTTCGTCGAATGGAAGACGCCCGTCGTAACGTAGACGCGTCGCCGACGGCCGCTGACCACGTGCTTGTGCCACAGGCACCGCGCGACCACGTCCATACGCGCACTATCTCCTCACTAAAGAAAATGTAAGAACAATTACAATAAAAGTAAAAAATAGCACGATTTCAAAAAAACTCGAATCTGCAAATCGTGAACATGAAAATTTACCTTAATATGTAAACAAGTCTTATTTATATTTTCGCAGATGAACCAATAAATAATGAACAAGAAAATAAACGTATGCCAGATGCTATAAAATTTGAGAACTAAAATAAAAAAAATTACTTACGCGGAACTAACATCAGCACTGTTTGCAGTAAAAAATCTACAACTTTTGCAACTATACGCAAAAACTATAAGCAATTATTTGGTAAGACCAGTGATTTTTTTTAAATTTAAAAGTTCGCTTTGTAAATCTGTAGACGTTTACATAAAATACAATAAAGTTCTAATACTTTAAATATCTAATACAGTAAAATTGGTATAAACTTACTTTTGACTTTCTTGTAACAACGCATGCGCCTTCTTAGTAACGGGATTCTCGCGGCTTGCCTTTACCCAACCAGTAACGTCATATAATACAGGATTCGTTCCCTGAAGAAAAATATTATCTCAGTACCAAGAATGTCTTTCGACATGTCGACGCCCAGTATTACTAGCTACTAGTTTGTTTGTCGTTCTCCTAATTTATATTTTTTTTTCTGCCATGTTTTGTCTTGTTTTGCTTTGTATTATATTTTTTATCAGTGAAACTTTTTGTGATATGTCCAGTGTGTTTATTTTATGTTTTACTTTTCTTTTATCTTTACTGTATAGACTGTTTCCTTAATAAATAAATTATCTGTGTTTTGGTATGATGTAATAAAAAAAAGGGTGCGTGTACTTATGTACGCGCGTAAGAAGTTATACTTCTTTGGCATTATTAAAAATAATTTTTGATTGCATGCAAATAATTAATTACAATTAAATAATCAAAGACTGGAAAAGGAGTCATTATAGTCAATAAAGTTCAGTTTACATTGGAAAAATTAAATAAATAAATATTTATTATTATTTTCTTACATTAAGTGTAACATAATCTAATTTTGTGTCACGGTGCGCGCTTCGTAAAATTTCACTCTCATCAATTTTTCATAACGCGCCTAAAGAAGTATAACTTCAAAAATACCTGCAAATGTTGTAAGCTGAACTGTCGAACAAGCGGTGCCTTTTTGATAAGATATTGCGTATGATTCGGAGGCCCATAGTGCGTCATCACACGTTCTAGGAATGTATCATCTGACGAATTCGGGTACATCGACTCTTCGTCCAAAAGCCTTTAAAATTAATGAATATTAAATTCTCTATAAATTAATTTTTAAAATTGTTATAAATTAAATTAATTGAATGTGTAGTTAGATACAAGTGGCAAGTTGTATGAATTTGTTTTTTGTATTTGAGACGTGAGAAGTAAAGACAAATTTGCTTGAAAAAAAATGCTTATAGACTTTTTTACTTTTAAATCTGTTAGTAGCAGATTTATGACTGACAATTTGCATTTTTTTTTAAATTAAATAACGAAAGAAAACTTACCATAACAGACCACGACGATCGCAATCCCGCAAATCTGCTTGCGAGCTGCGCACGATGCTGTTTTGCGGTGATTTATCAAGTAAGTCTACCATCGGAGCTGGGCTGACGGTTTCTGAGAGCCAATCTAAAACAATTGATTTAATTAATAAAACACGGTGAGTTAGTTTTAGTTGAATTGTGATACTGGTATTTGACTATATAATATAATTAATAAAACTGGTGTTATTTTATTATCATTGGGCGTTGAAGAAACGATGGTTTTTGGTAAACGAAGAGGTAGGCACATAAAATAAAAGTATCGCGTGTATAACCGCTTAAGTAGTTTTATATATGATATATAACATAGTCCTTTATATTTAAAGATCCTTAAATATAAATAGCCTTTATTACTGTAAGTTTTAAAGTTAGTATATATAAATTAAAATTATAAAATATCCCTAATTACAGTGTGCCTTTCGGCAAAGGCCTCCTCCAATTCTTTCCACTGTGTTCTGTCCAAGGCGACTCTCCTCCAGTTTGGGCCTGCTGTCAGTTTTAGCTCGTCCTCCCATCGTCTGTATTGCCGTCCTCTACTTCTCTTGCCGTTACGTGGATACCAGTGTGTGACGATGTTGCTCCATTTGTTCTTTGAAGAAGAAGAAGAACGCATCAAGTGTCCTGTCCACCTCCATTTTTGTTGGTCTATTCTGATCAGTATGTCGGTTAGTTTTGTCCTACGCCGTATGTCGGTGTTTCGAATTTTATCTTTCCTCTTGATGCCGAGCATACTTCTTTCAACTGCATGCTGGAATGTTGACAGTTTTTTCCTGTGTAACTGTGTAAGGGACCAAGTCTCACATCCGTATGTAACACAGGGCAGTATACAGGTATTAAATACTTTTTTCTTTAGACCTATATTCATAGCCTTGCTCTTCATTATTTCTTTCATTGCCCAGTATTTTCTCCAGCCATTAGCAATTCTTTTGTGTATTTCTTTAGACATTTGGTCTTCGTGAGAGATTATTTGCCCTAAGTAAACATATTCTTCTACATACTCTAATATCTTTCCATTCACTTTGATTTCTGTCTTGATAGAGTTTGTCATCACCTTAGTTTTTTCTGTATTCATGGTTAGTCCAGCTTTGATACTTTCATTTGTAAGCATTTCAATCATAACCTGCAGTTTTTTTGGGTTTTCTTCAAAAAGAATCAGATCATCCGCAAAGCGAAGGTGGCTAAGTAATCTTCCATTAATATTTATACCGACTTGATCCCAGCTGATATTTCGGAAAATGCCTTCCAAAGCAACTAGGAATATTTTCGGGGAGATAGGATCACAAAGGAAGGTGAGTCCTTTATATTTAAAGATCCTTAAATATAAATCGAAATTATCATATAAGCAAAAATACCCTCTTCAGTGCCGTCATCAAGTGTGATGCCTTCCTGAGCATATCGTTCTCGAGGCGCCACTAGCATGGCTTCATGGAACACAGCTTGAAGACGTTCCTGTAAAAATATATAAAGTCAAATTCGTTTATTCATTTGGAATCATTTTCTATTGCTAAAAGACTTTTCAAAATCGGTCCAGTAGAGATCACCTCCTACAAACTTAACTTACAAATTATAAATAATATATAATTTATAATTTTTAAGTTTTAACTAAAATATATTTTTAATTCGAACCAGTAGTTCCTAAGATTAGCGTTCAAACTCTTCAGCATTATGATGCTATAATATTATGATATTAGTTTCGATAACCTTTTTATTTATAAATAAAATAAATCAGTGGCGCTAAAACCTCTTTAGGTCTTGGCCTCAGATTTCTGAATTTGTTTCATGATCAATTTTAAATCTCGACTTTTTGGGTCTAAGAATATGGTGAAGATGTCGGTTTCCTCACGATGTTTTCCTTCACCGTTCGAGCAAATGTTAAATGCGCACATAGAAAGGAAGTCCATTGGTGCACAGCCGGGGTCGAACCTACCACCTCAGGTATGAGAGTCGCACGCTGAAGCCACTAGGCCAACACTGCTCTAAACTTTATTTAAAAAGAATTTTATACTAATGGTGGAAATATAAATAAGACAATGTTTCTGTCCACCAGGTCGTCGTCCAAATTTACAACTAACTGTATGATTTTATTATTATTAAACGTAACAGAATTATGTGATACAGAACAGGAAACCGATATGGTCTAAGATCCCGCTATACAACGACCTTCACCGAGATGCTTATTTAATGAAACTTATTTTATATATAATTTAATATGTCAATAAATATAATCCATATGGGTTGCCTAGCAAATTTCAGTCCAGAGTATGTTTAATTAATTTAAAAAAAAATATTTTTTTAAACATTTCACCGGTATGATTATTAGATAAATTCTATACCAATCGAACGTATGAAGCCCATAGAATATGCAAACGTTAGGTTGTTTTTAATCAATTAATTATTTATGTGTAAATTTTTTATGTGACACTAAAGTATATATACATCTTTAGTATAAAAGAAGGTTATAGTGATACATATATAATACTACCCTGATTAAAAATATTGATTGAAAAAAGTTCAAAAAATTTACTACATGCAAATTATAAAAAAAATTTTTTTTTTAATATTAATTAAACATACTCTGCACTGAAATTTGCTAGGCAACCCATATGGATTATATTTATTGACATATTAAATTAAATATAAAATAAGTTTCATTAAATAAGCATCTCGGTGAAGGTCGTTGTATAGCGGGATCTTATACTAATACCAAAACTTATTATTAACGACAATTGTTCTTCAATTACAGTCTGTATAAGCTTAGTTTTATAATTAAATTTATATTAATTATTTGTATGTTTTTTTGTTAACTTATTGATAGTAACCTGTAAATAGTTAGATAGTAGTTTGGACAGTGGTGCTCCGCTCTGTTGTCCGGCGCATAGAGGATTATCAGCACCAGGTGTGTCCACTAATAGTATGGACGCTGACGTACGACAAGATGTGGATATACTCCTGAAAGGGTAAATAAGGGCTCAATATGGCAGAGTTATCTCTTACGCATATTATTACACAAACACCAGTCAAGATAAAAACCAAACACTTTTCTATAAAACGTGCAGAGTTTATAGTGGCCCGGCGGTTACGAGAACTGTTATAATTCTTGTTTGCAACCTCATTTTATTTACTCCAAAAAATACGTTAATTTTTGTCATACTAAGCATAATGACGTAAGAGTTTTAAACTACAAGCTGAAATCGCACCACAGTTCTCTTTACATACTTTCTGCACATACTTTTATCTATTTATGATTGCAAGGTTTGATTCAATGCTCTATATACTCTTCTTTTCCTTTGATTTCCTAAATATTTTGTTAAAAAAACTGGAAAAAATGTTCATATTAGTTTATGAACGTAATACAACCTAAAGACACTTTTACTTAAGGAATAGGAGATAACAATAAATATATTATCGTCTGTTAAATATTTTTAATTAGTGAGATAGTGTTAATACTGAGCGCACTTTTCGCTCGTTTCTCCAAGTATTAGTATTAAAACATTAGGATTTTTGGATCACTAAAACGATTATGATTTTTTGTTTTGTTGACTATTCACTATTTAAATTTACATTTAATTAACAATTTGCCTAGAATTAAATTAATTATTATTTTTAATAAGGCTTTTATATAGAACAGGAGGCAAAAGGCTGGAAACTTATCTGATGTTAAGTGATACCACTGTCTATGGACACACTGAATGCCAGAGAGCTCGTTGCCGGCCTTTTTATAATTGGTACGCTCTCTTAAAGGACCCTAAATCGAATTGGTTTGGAAATACTTCGGTGGGCAGCTGATTCCACATAGTGGTGGTGCGTGGCTAAAGATTGTAATGCCCAAGGTCCAATAAAAAAGTAGTATAAATCTTTTGACGTGTACTCGCCTGTTTATCAAAGCCGCGACAATGTTGAATGTTTCGTTATAAAGTCCAGTGACGAAAGCTTCTAATGAATCTGACCCTGGTAAATCTCTTTCGTTGGAGGGTGATGGGGTTCTGAAAATAAACAAAAAAATGACGACCAAAAATATCAAACCTATGTATAATAAATGTATATAATTTTGCACAAATGCTTTTAAGTATTTTTATATTATTTATTCATAGCTATACTTTCAGACATTCTAAATAGAAGCAGTATTAGATGTAAGTCTTGATTTCTAAATGATAAATCAAATGGAGGAATGTAGAAATGTATGGCCTATTTTGAGGTTACGAGAAAAAACAATGCAGTTTTAAGTAATTTGCTTTTTTAATTTTTTTATAAAGCGGTCAACTTTTTTTGAGCGTACACCTCTCGAACCTAGGCCGAGGGTTTAAATTGCAGCTGTTCTAGAATTGATTTTTTACGTACAAACAGTCCCTCATACGGTGAAGGACAACAACAATGACAGGCACAAAAGGCTTATCACTTACTTAAGAAAACAAACACATAGCATTGATAGCGGGTAATAAATAATCAAGAAATAAATACAGAAATCTGAAGCCAAGACCTAACGGATGCCCCATCGGTTGTTTTTTTTGACAAACAGATGGATGATCTTACGTATAAAACATATCGACTTACCGCAGCGCATGCGCAGGTTGAGGGGAAGGCGGCGCGGGAGGAGCGAACACAGCCCGAGACAATTCCTCTACTCCCACGCCCAAGAGGCGACTAGCCCGCGTCGCACATCCAGTACTAGCGAACTGGTACTTTAGACCCGTATTGCCTGTATAAATATAAGTTGATATTATTTTCTATGCAAGTCTTGCGAATTTAGAAGAAAATTTAAATAATTGGACAAATTATGATTTATTATTTAGTTTCACATGGCTATAATTTATGTTTTTTTAAAATAAATTACTTTTAATTTACGATTACATCCGGCAAGATACAGTTTTTATAAAAGTATATGATATATTAATACAAAAAAGTTGCGTAAAATGGCACCCTCACAAACCATTAAAATCAAACAAAAGTAACTGCACTTGGGTAGGTACTATGAATAATTTCACTACAAAGTTTAACTTCGCTTTAGCTTTTATAATCTATATAAATAAAAATGAATCGCAAAATATGTTGCTAAGCGCAAAACTCGAAGATAGGCTAGACCAATTCGAGTATTTTTTATTTATTCTTGAAGTATGAGGAACATTTTTATGAGAGAAATGTTGGAAAAATTGAACAGAAAAACCTAGAAACTTGTTTTTATACCGGAAAAGCGAATAGTCTCTATGAGGTAGCGTATCAAAATGTTCCATATATTGGTATCTAGTTACAACAAAGGTAGGCTAAGTAAGAAAATCATATCAAAGAGAAACGCAGTTCGCAAAAGCAGTAAATAATAAAAAAAAATGTGTGCATGTACTAGGTGTACACACGTAAGAAGTGAAACTTCTTTATGACCTTATTAGAACTTATTTCTTTAAACACAGTAAATTTTGATACACTGCCTAGCATACAATTGACAAATTAATTGCTGCAAATTGCGATTAGCAAATTTCAAGTCGAAAATGTAATCCGTTGTCAAACTTCAAAGTCAAAAACATACTATATGTCATATTTTAACGCCGATAAAGAAGTTTGACTTCAAAAAGCAACATGGCGCGTAACGGAAAATGTGACGCGTAACGCAAAAATGTTACACTAAATTTTTTCCAACCCCGATAAAGAAGTTTCACTTCAATAAAATAAAACTGTAATTTTTGCCAACCTTTGACAACCCCGGCCCATCCCAAATGGCAGATAGCAGCCAATATCTTCCACACAGCCATTTGCTCTTGTTCTGTGACTCCTAAGAATTGAAAAGCCTCCTTCAAAGCTATGAATTCGGTTGGAGCATCTGCCTTTTCACTACAACTTATATAAGGATTTGGAGCATTAATTGGAGCCTGGTCTAATAAGAGCTCGCGACGAAGACGTCCATCGCATCCATGGAATAATCTGGAATAAAATCAAAATAATAGCTTGGTATAACTTAGTTTCTAATTACACAAGTTATTTTATTTTTCATCCAAAGTTGTCTGTTTCTAAAAATGTCTGCCAATTTTTGTGGGGTTTAATTGTTATAATACTACATTTTAGATAGATGAATATTTATTTCAATCAATAATTTAATTAAATAAAATGTCTTAGATTGCGTACCCACTGCCAAAATTTGCAACTCCCCGATTTCCCGCAAGCAGCAATAAACTTATATACTTTTTTACTATAGAAAATCATCTCAAATGCTTTTATACTACTTACATGTGCAAAGCTCTGAGATGGGCCTGTTCTGGTCTGAAGTCAGGAAGAAGAGTCTGTACTGAAGCGGAGACAAGTGCGCCGCCTCCGTCAAAGTCCAAAGACGTCAGCGATACAAACCGTGACGCGTATGTGTTGGAGTTCGTTCTGTAAAATTAAGAAGTACGTAGATATCTAAGTACTAGGCTATTGGCGCATTCGTCAATAATTTAATCAAAATTTACTCTGAAAAGTTGATCGTAGAATGTCTGCCGTTTTTATATCTTAAAATATGTAACTCTTTTTATGGAAAAATTTAATAGCAGTCACTTATTGCTGTTTCTATTGTAATTAACACTTCGACAATTTACGTTATTTCAAGAAAATTAAAAAAATTATATGTCATTTATATTATTATTATATACACATATTTAAAAAAAACAGATAGGTCGTTCTAACATGCGGTCAGACCACGTAATAGCTACAGTGTAATAGACATCGTAAGTCTGCAGAAAGCTGGCTTTTATTATAAATACACTTACTTAGAATGAAGGTTAATTACATGAATGAGTTGGCATACATTTTTCAAACATATTTTCGCTACTAACCGACTGGATCCAAAAATGTGTAGAACATCCAAGGCAGCTCCAAGTCTTTCTGGGGTAAGTTTGGATCCCTGTGCTGCGTACACACTCGCTAAGTACCACACGCAATGCCTCATCGCTGTTGTCTTGCCCGAACCAGATCTGAAAAGTATTGTTTAGTAATTAAATAAACTAGCCTTTTTTATACATTTTTGTAAATATGTTAATGATTTTTTTGTTTCACAAGTATAGGTCACCAAGAAATTATTCAGTAGGTAATACTAATTAAATACCACATACATTATTAAATGATCAATAAAACTAACTTAGAATTGTTTGACCGAGAAATATATGATTATGATATTTATTTAAAACAAACAATCTACCATCTTCTTCAATATTTCCAAAACGGTAGAAGTACATTACCTTTGTACTCTAATTTAAATAAGTAACAATGTATTTTAAATTAAATACTTTCACTTGGCAGAATATGGTGTAAAATTAGTGGTACGATTCCAAGTTGGTTTGTTCAGTTATTCTGCCAGTGAGGGCGTCATTTGTCCCTTTACGATTAAAATTTTCTTATACAGTCCATCACTTGAAGAATATCGCTTGTGTGATTAGTATAAGGGGGGTACCAGGGGAAGGTGGAAGGCACTAGACCGCGCGGAAGGTCACCTACGCGTTGGACTGACCAAATCAAGTCTGCCGTAGGAGATTCACTCAATCAGTGCAGCAGGATGAGCTCTAATGGGCAACGATGGCGAAACGTCGTGAAGCGCATCACATCTGCTTCTTCTATTACCACTTCTTCATAGCGATCACGACCGCTCTGTCAAGAGTGTACCGGATAGGAAGAAGATTAGTATAAGGCACATGAATCACAATTACCTTCCCAAGAAGACAATTGCCCGATCTCTCCTGGACGCAAGCATACATTTGTGGGCCGATTGAGCAGCAGCGAAGACATGCGGCGGCATATCATCCATACGACATCCTCGGAACATTGCGGCCACCTGGAACGTGTTGGTGGGTTTAATAGCCTCTTAATGTATTTAGAAAAAATGCAGTAAGTACTTTTATCCATCAGTGGTTCAGTAGGATTACTAATTTAAACTTTAATTATAAAACAAAACTAGATTAGAAAAGAATAATTTAATGTAAATGTCAGTACTTATATTTGTTTGTTTAAAGGAATATATTAAAACCAGATTCAAGATCAAATTTCATAATTTGTTTTATTATTTATAGATATTTTTAACTGGCATAAATTTATTTGAAAACTCGCTCAGACGGTGAAGGAAATCATCGTTAGGAATCCTGTTAGTAAAAACAAATGATGACGAAACAGATAGAGAAATCTGAAGACACTATTTATTTTAATTAATCTTAGTTTACCTTTTCAGTATAAACTGGTGTGGTGCGCTTGGGTGGGCCTAGCACTAGCATAGCATGTCCCGCACGAGCGTGATACAGTCCGGCCGAGTAGCGTGAACGTAAGAGATTCAAAGCACCACACTCGTTTAGACATCGCAGCGACGCTATATCTTCAGCACGTTCCAGTTGAGGTGGGTTCGCCTGAAAAATAGGTAAATTGAGAATTAATAAAAAATCACGTTTAAATTGAATCAGAATCTAATATTTTCGTAATAGGTAGAAAGGTAAACCTAGAAAATCATTCGAGAATGGGTACCCAACCCAAGATTAATCTATACGGCTGAAGACTGTGTTTGTTTGACAACATTAATCTCAGGCAAATTCTACTTACTACTAATATTTCAGTTCTTAAATTTGCGATACGCGAAATCGTGACTTTAACAATGAAAACTTACTTTTTCCAAATCATCCTCATCGACTGTGATAATCTCTCCAGTCTGTATCACCCTCACTTTGATTCTGCCAGCTTCGGCATCTCCTTCTCGCACTACGGCAGTAAAGCCTCCGCGATGAGCTAGCCACAAATGACCGCCCTGCAGCCATTGCTTCTCAAATGCCAACTGCTCTTCGGATTTCGCCTAAAAACATTTTATATTATGAGGAAAATGCGTCTGTTCGCGATACACTCAAAAACTACCACTACTGCATGGAATTTATTGCGGTTTTCACTAATATCTAGAATATTTATAGTTTAAGTATATTTACGGGTCACGGTTTCCACCCAGGGAGGGCCATAAAACCTACGTAATGGGAATAAATTTTAAGGGACATATTATGTAAAATTTTGTAAAAAAACATATACTACGGGATTTTTAAAGTCGGTTTAAAATTAGTTAAAGCTTAGCAAGGTCAGACATAGAACCAGAGCCACTTATGTTAAATAACTTTATATTTTTCTAACGTTCTCGTTGGAACGGCCTTGATCGTAGCAGGAATTTATGTTAATACATTGTAGGCATTTGTATTACTTAATGGCGAGGACGATTCTAAATTAATAACATTTAAGTTCCATTGTTTTACCATGCGTAGGTAATGTTTATATGTAATTGTTTAACAAATTAGCACCTAGAGTGAGTAACTGATATTGTAGTTTGAAGGTAAAGATGTTAAGTGAGCTTCTTGTTGAGGAATTTATAATATTAGTTAAATTACTATGCCATCCCATTCATTACTAATACTGAAATTAATTACAGTGTTGTCCAAAAATATCATCAAGCAAAATCTAGTTTTAAAAGCCGTATTTTAGTAAATGTAATACATCAAGTCCAAATATTGTGATTGGCACTTTTAGAAATATTATATTTAAATTTATAAGATATTGTAAATTAATAAACTCAAACTTAAAATAACTTTATCCATATGGATACCTATATAGGTATTGGGCAACCAACTACATTTATGAACGTTAACAGAAAAGATGTTAAATTGATTCTAAATTTACATTTAATACCAGTTCGCAAGTTAAGGGCGTAGAGCGGGCAAGAAGAACTGGCAAGAAACTCTCCGCCAATCTTTTTAATCGCCAAGTTTTGAGTCATACAAATTGGTTCGTTGGTCGTACGATTAGATTTGTTCGGTTTCGAGTATTATTCTTGTGAAAGTCACCATTTGTTTTGAAATAATTTATATTTTTTTAAATATACAACAGATCTTAATATTTAATTCTTTAAGATATAAAACTTTACTTGTTTTAAGAGAAGTCGACTATGAAGAGACTTTTCAGTTATTATTATTTGTCTTTACAAAACAGTTAATGTGATAATAGTTTTCAATAACAGTACTCGCAAGTTAACCTTTCATCGTAATTCCCCCTGTTGCGTAAGTATTTTCTCAGATAACAAATCATGCATACTCAATTACAACGCTTGCTAACTTTTACGCAAATTAACTTAGTCTACGAAATACCCGCATCAACTCACGGCATACAAGTTAGGTCAATGAATGTGATGCAACTGACTAGTTAAACACATATTGCAGGAAGATATATACGATATAAATATAGCATAGTTGCTATTTATAGTAGTTTTCTTTTGGGCTATAGGCCCTCTTTCATATTCTATCTATCTCAATGATAATGTTTAGCGAACAGCTGATGCATACACTACTGCTCAGTGACAATTGCAAGAGTAAATTTCTCGAGTTTTAATAGTCGAGATTTAGTTTTTGATAGTCCAACACAATGTTAAAGCATTTTTAGTAAAGAACAAAAAATATACACATTGCTTTAAAACTATTGTTTGTGTTAGCCAAGGCAGACTTTTCTACAAGTTTAATTAATTTTTATTTATTACTAGCTGGCCTGGCGAACATCGTACCGCCTAACAGTCGATTCTTTATTTTTTTTAAATACTTATTCTGCACTTCGAGACACCGGTTTAGCTAGTAAGATAAAAAAAGAAAGTTGATAAGACAACAAATACATTATGTCAAAAAATAAAAATTTACCTTCCCGGAACCCCTCTACTAACACTTGAAGTTTATGATATGGTATTAAAGTTCAAATTGACTTTTAAGTATTATTACGAATATTTTGTATGGAAATATAGAATAGTGTTGTTTTTAGACTTTTTCACTCAATTTTTTTATTTTTCTCTCCGTAAGAACCATCCTCATACTTCAAGGAATATTATAAAAAAAGAAATAATAGGTTTGGTCCAGGCTTTGTTGAGTTTTGCGCTTACCAACACATTTTGCGATTCATTTTTATATTATAGATTAATTAACGCTTCGTTGCATGAACATAATAAAAATTTAACATAATTTAATGAATACGAGGGCAACTGGTGGCCTTATCGCTTTCGAGCGATCTCTTCCAGGCAACCACTGTGAAAAACAATGTATTAAATAAGATAAGGTAAGCAAGAAGTTCAAATATACATAATACATAAAGTTATTAAGACAAAACTAAACAGAAACAAAAAATTAAACTAAAAAGGATCTACATGAAAAATAAAAAGTGCACATGAATCACGATAATTTTAGATCAGTCAGTATTTCACGTCAGTTAGTAGTTAGTACGAAAGTTAGGGATACGATGTGGACAGGTAATGTGCAGTAGAAATTTAAAGGAAGATAGAGAAAGAGCTAAGCGAATAGGGACGGTAAGTCAATTCCATAGCCTAACTGCAGAGACCTTAAAGGATTCGCCAAGCAAGGAGGAGTTATGAGATGGGATTTCATCGATACAGTTTTCGAAAGAGCGTAAGGTATGACTATGGGCTCCCAAAAATTTAAAATTGTTTTTGAGATAGGAAGGAGTTTTAGGGTTGAACAGGATGGAATATAAGAGATGGAGAACGATAATAAATTAATAAATTCTTAAGGCAATTAGTAGATCGACATTTCTTAGCATTCCAATCCATAATAACAGTTTCGGAACTAATTCAGGACCGCCATACTCTATATGCGAACCAAATACCACTAAGCCATAAATACCTCTAAAACTCTAGATATGTAGGAAATTTCGTTGCAAGAGTCGAACTTTTGTGTAGTATATTCTAGACTCATACATTGACAGTTTGTTTCAAACTTTTATTAGAGCAATAATATGTTCACCCACACTCTAGAAACAAGATTAAGGAAGCATTTTCAAAAGCCTACTCACATACAATTGTAAGAAATAATTATCCACATATATTTCCGTAATTGTTCGACCATTGAACAATTATATTAATTGCGATGTTATTGTTAGACACAAAAACTTGAAAACTGTTACGTGACGTAAATCACTTGCGACTTAACGAATATCTTAAATTACATACTTATTTATAGAAGATATATAACGACTTTTAAAATTTTAGTATGAAGCGCCTAGATTATAAAGCCAGTAGGTAATATTAGATATATGTTATTAACTATACATCAATCATTGTAGTTACTAAGACAATAAAACTGGCTATATGATTAATTAGTATTGCAATTATTATCTAATATATAAAATTCTCGTGTCACTGTTTTCGTTGCCATACTCCTCCGGAACGGCTTGACCGATTCTCATGAAATTTTGTGTGCTTATTGTGTATGTCTGAAAATCGCACAACATCTATTTTTCATCCCCCTAAATGTTAAGGGTAGTCCACCCCTAAATTATTTTTTAAAATTTTTAGATAAATTACTTATATTTTTTATGATACAGCATTAAAAAATACATACAACCCCTAACTTTCACCCCTCTACGATCAACCCCTATTTTTTTATTATAAATGATATACATGGCAAAACGACGTTTGCCCGGTCAGCTAGTAAGTTATATGTAAAACAGAGGACTTATGCCCTTGTATTGTTGGCAATTTTATTAGCAGTCTGCGAACAACTTGTTAAGGCAAAAACTCCAGACGTGTATTGCATGAAAATCTATTGCATACGACCTATTGATTTTGTAATCCTGTCAAGTAAGTAATAAAGCAATAATTACCAATTTACACAGCACAAAGATTTTATAAGCCAGTTGTTTTGCGGCTATGGGAACAAACTGCATTGCTTCAATTAATTTCAGAAAACAAAACTAACTTATAACAAATAAACTGTAGTAGTAGTAGTGTGTAGTACTAATATTAAATACAATATCAACAACTTAATGTAATCATTATTATAGTACTCAAATATAGGCTATTTTTAATTTTTACTAGCTGACCCGGCAAACGTTTGTCATCAGAAATAACTATCTACAATAATAAAAAATAGGGGTTGTTCGTAGAGGGGTGAAAATCAAGGTTTGTATGTACTTTTGTATCCTGTATCACAAAAAACTTAAAATTGTACGGTGGACACCCCTTATCACTTAGGAGTTTGAAAGATAGATAGTTGCCGATTCTCAGACATACTGAATATGCATAAAAAATTCATAAGAATCGGTCGAACCGTTTCCGAGGAGTATGTGAACGAACATTGTGACACGAGAATTTTATTTATTAGATAACAGATTATATTAAGAAAAATGGCAAATGGAGACTATATTAAGAGTTCGACGTCTATGTAGCACTCCGCAACCAGGAAGATATTAATATTCCTTTTCCAGAAAATTCACTACAATTTGGGTCATACTATTTGTAGCAGAATTTTATTACTTTGTAGTTTGTGGTTTCATTTAGGTGTTAGGTTAAGCATAAAGTCGACCTACAAAATTCTATTAGCTCGCATCCATCATGCTATTTATACACCGTATTTTGCTTTGGATAATCTTAGAAGTTTTTACTTGTTAACCGTAATAATGTATACCTACTATAATTTTTTTTTTTTTTTTATTTATTTCTGTAAGTAGGTTTTTACAAACACTTTTACAAGTCAAACATATATTTTTTTAAACTAGATGAGATCGATGTTTCCTATCTGACTACTCTGAGAAGAAACGCCGAAACAAACTCAGAGGTCACAGTCTCTTTTAAAGTCCAGACATAACAAGATTATGTGAAGACCATGTAGATTGCAGTCTGAAATGGTCTTTTGAGGAAATAACCACACAAATTGAGTGGACCTGTCAAGTCCAAAGACAAGACATTTGGGTAGGCCGCATAAATTACTCAAACTGTCAGACTATGACTAAAACTGAGAATAGGATAAAATAAATAAAAAACAATGATCCACGTAGTCTTCACATTCACAATAATTAAAAATAGTACAAGTAATACTTTACAAAGTAAATATTCATGTCATTGTACATAGAGTATGTAAAAAGGTATTTAAATCAACATTAATTGTGTAGGGTAGAGCGGGGCTAGTTGAGCATAGGGGCAAGTTGGGCAATCGAAATATCTCGGAAACTATTCACCTTACGCGGGAGTATCAAATAGCGAAAAGAAGGAGTGGTAGGAGAGGTAATCATCGCACAATAGCTAGTGGCAGCTCGACGAGTGAGTGAAGTGTCACGGCGTTTTGTTTATTTTGTGACCAAAAAGTAAAAACATTGTTTATCGCAAGTTTTCGTCTGTCTTTGTCAAATGTTCTCTGTTTTCAATCAGGAGAGTGTTAATCTTTCAGAAGATTATTGTATTTTTGATTTGTAAATAGGTTTTGGGTCTAATTCTAGGCATTTATTTACAATCCTACTTTTCTTTTAAAATTCCGGGTTGGGGTAAGTTGAGCAACTATAGCTCAACTAACTCTACGACTTAAACAACTGATGAGTAATGAATCTTTTATTTTTTGTTTGGATGCGGACTTACAAGAGAAAGACTACAAGATATTCTTACACTACTGAATACTTAAATAATGCTGCAAAGGCTGTCCACGATGAGGGAAAAAGTGTGAATACCGCCGCTAAAGAATTCTGAATTGGTTGACTTTTAAATAAATTAAATGAAGGTGATGATTCATTTATGGGCTATACAACACCGAGGGAAGTATATCCTCTCTCACAAGAGAACTGTTGAAAAAATTCTTGCTGCAAATGGCATTTTTCTCCAAAAGACGTCCGTCGCCTTGCCTAAGAGTGTGCTGAAATTCCACCAAGCTGAATTGCAAAAAAGATTTCCGGAAAAGAATGGTTGATGATGTTTTAAAAACAAAAAAATCGTAGCTATCCATACAGAAACCAGAACCCACCAGCCTTGGTAATCTTTTTTTAGAAATTATCGGAAGTAATGGATAGATATGGATGCTCATGTTTTGTTCATTCTAGTTTCGGTTGATTATACAAAGAAAATTTCTTCAAATTTTGTTGTTCTGTCAATAAAAGACTATAAACAAAAAGCTGACTGTCTAACACATATTTTATTTCATTTCAAGTTAACATAGAACCCATGGTTTGGCCTAGACATTCTTAGTGCCCAACTTGCCCCATACCCTTGCTCAACTTACCCCACCCATGGGGTACATTGAGCATACTTGACTTTCTGCATTTAAACATCTGTAGCTATTATATTGGACTTGTTACAAAAAAATACTATGGACACTTTTGTTAAGGGATAAATTACTAATCCATCAGGACACATAACAACTCATTGAGACTTATCATTGAGGAGCTATATCCAAGCAAGTGAAAAATTGCTCAACTAGCCCCGCCCTACCCTAAATTTATTGGAGCAGCTCAATCCCAAGCCTTTTTGTCCTCAATATAGTCTTTGACAGTATAATTTAAAATTTATTTAACAAATTTTACGCTATCTCTTGATTATTCAAATAACTAAAACGGCAAATGAAAGACCGATTTTCTTAGAATTAAAATATCAAAAACTTGAATTTGTTCGGTTTTATAATTCTGTTGTTACTTCCTTAATTATGATATACAATATTCCTTGTGTCTGCCATTCTAGTAGAAAATAAGAGACCAAATTTAATTATCACCAATAAATATATAATCAGTGGCGCTACAACCTTTTTATATTTGGGCCTCATATTTCTATATCTGTCATGATCATTTGTCAATCTATTAGGCAAGTAGGTGATAAGCCTCATGTGCCTGACATACACCGTTGACTTTTTGGGCAAGCCGGTTTCCTCACGATATTTTCCTACACTGTTCGAGCGAATTTTAAACGCGCACATAGCAAGAAAGTCCATTGGTGCACAGCCAGGGATCGAACCTACGACCGGGACTAACTATAAGTCGTATATAAAGATTTGATTTATTTTTCACCTATAGCACTTGTTTTTTTAACCGAATAAAAAATCTAGAGGTTTGTATATCAACGCTTATGTTTTTAAAAGCCTAACATACCTTTTCATTTGAATGATGAGTTAATGTTAAAATTTCAAATATTAAAAACGCTTTCAGAAGTCTATGATTACAACATTGAACAATTTACACTCTTAGCAGCATAGTGTGAAAACATCAACGGTACTTTGATTTATTACAATTTCTATGATATATGTTGTATTTCATTATGTTTTAAGACACCGAAGAAGTATACGTTTATAAAAATATAGTTTGCCCTTGTGTCATAGAGGACTTGTCGCGGCTATAAACGGAATTTCAATAGAATGTTAATAAAGTAATGCAATAAATTTTTAATTACATAAGACATACTTAGTCCACGACTCAGATCTTACCCAAAGTTATCATAATATCAAATAAACTATTTATTAAAAAAATCGTCAGAAATTAATTCACGCGTAGTAATTTAAAATAATAAATAATAAATATACAGACTACGTCAGACAATTACGAGTATATTTCATTTAATAAACTGAAATCGAACTTATAACGTAAATTTCCTTAGGTGCCCGTTTTTTTTTTGCAAAAGAGTTTATATGTCTTTCCACTATATGTTATGTTATGAGTTATTAGATAATGTAATGAATTCGCGAGGATACGTATAATTCTAGAAAAATTGCACTTTCATGTTCCTCCCTATCAGACTCGTAATCGTGTTTTGTTATACGTCCCGCGCATCAACACCAACTATTCAAAAAACTCAGTTTTGTATCGCGCAGCCCGGTCATACAACGACCACTATTTCAGTCTCGACTTGTTTAAGATAGCGTGGAATATGCTTGAGTGAGTAATAAGAATATCCATAGCGCTAAATCATCTGCTTCATGAGCACACCCCACATACACACTCACTTTCACACCATCACAGAACACAGCCGAATTAGGTATTACTTGTATTTAATATTTTTCCTTTCGTAAATGTTTTTGTGTATATTATGTATTCTATCTTTGGCTATATCTTTAGTATAATTATTGTTTGTTATATATAATTTATGTTAACTGTAGGATTAACTGAAATAAATAAATAAAAATACTATTTACTATGTTGGCTAATTGACACAAACTGCTTTCAAAAGAAAGTATACACAGTATTTTTTGTTATGCGCTAAGCTTGAAGTATCATATTAAATCAAGTACAATTTATAATCATCATTAGAAGCCAATAACAAGGTCGTTGGGCGCAAGTCATATATGAAAAAGGAAACTAGACTTCTCTTTATGGAGTTTATGGCGTCAACCAAGCGTTCTTTCCTACTTGATTTACATAATTTACAATGCAATAAAATTCCATTCAATATATTTTAGGGATGAAATGTCCTTATTCACAAATGGAATAAATCTTTCTTCGTCCTCAAATGCAACTTTCGTACGCAAATAAGTCATTCCTCTGCGTCTTCCAATTAGAAACAATTCTCTAGTCAGGGTCCAATTCTGGGACATCTAAAACTTATACTAATGTTTGAGCCACTTCATCACTTATATGAGACATCACGTATATGGAGTCATAGTTTACAGCCGGTTTTACTAATTGCAAACTAAAAAGTATTTAAAGCAAGGCGCAATCTTTAAAAAAGAATCAAAACAAATTCTTGTACGAATAATGCGTTAGACAAAAATTAATTAATTAAAAAGTTTAACTTGACTGGCTTTAAATGATAGTTAATATAATTGGCGAAGCTATAAGTTTCAAAAGCATACAAAAAATATGAAGACTTTCTATGCGACCTCATTCTCAAAATGATGTGTTATATTAACATAATAGGTATACTGTATAGTCTATATTGGAATAATGTAATGAGGATATTTATATGGAGCAGTGTTGGTCTATTGGCTTCAGAGTGCACCTCCACCCTGAGGACAAGTGTTCGAATCATGGCGGAGCACCAATAGATTTCTTTCTAAGTGCCTTAACACTCGCTCGTACGGCATGGAAACATCGTGAAGAAACCGGCATGCCTCAGACCAAAATATCGACAGCGTGTGTCAGACACAGCTGGCTGTTTTACTACCTACTGGCCTATTAAGTAATCAATAAATCACGAAATATATACAGAAACCTTAGGGATACAAGAACTAAAAGTAGCGCCAGTGGCTTTTTTATATGTGAAATATAAAAGAGTTTTACTTCACATATAAAAAAGCCAGGTTTTATGGTTTATCTTGGAGTAGATAACTTGAAACCCGGTTTAAGTATAAAATTTAATTATTACAGTTTTTTTACACAGATATATTTCCTTACATTTGCTTTGTGAATCAGATTCGGAAACGCACTTATGCACTTAGATTTCGATTACTCCACTCGATCCTAAAATAAACATCTTATATTGCTACTATCTGAGTCGCAATTAATTCTTAGATACTGCACTTATGATTTACTTCTCTTTATATTTCAAGGATGTGCCGTTTTTGTTACTAGACGAACAATGAACTTACGAGAACTTCAAAAAATTCATTATAAATGTAAATATTATATTAGTTAGTCTACTTTACGTGTTTTATATTTCAAAATTGCTGTATAAAATAAGGCTACCGTTAAACATTGAATCACTATTGAACATAAAAAAGCTCTCCACACTAAAACAAAGAGACAAATAATGCGTATGCACAGTGCTATCGAAACTCAACGCGTAGGTTGTAAGTTACCGGCTTGAGCTTTACATAGTTGCAAATAATACCAGCTCTGACAAATAGGGATTGGTGAGAGGAATTAGGGTGACTATTAAACTGTGTCGAATTAATAAACGTACCGATTCGAACGTTTTATTAGCATTACAATGAAATTTGATAATCTGGTTTCGGATTAGACATTCCATCGGATACCGCCTTTGAAAATCTAGAGTGCATAAAATCTGATAATTTGATTTGTAAGCATTCCTCTACATCAATTCTAGAAACATAATACCAATTGCAATAGATGAATTAAACCCGACGGGGATATCTAATATATAAAATTCTCGTGTCACAGTTTTCGTTGCCATACTCCTCCGAAACGGCTTGGCCGATTCTCATGAAATTTTGTGTGCATATTGGGTATGTCTGAGAATCGGACAACATCTATTTTTCATCCCCCTAAATGTTAAGGGTAGTCCACCCCTAAATATTTTTTTTAATTTTTAGATAAACTACTTATTTTTTATTTTTTATGATACAGCATTAAAAAATACATACAACCCCTAATTTTCACCCCTCTACGATCAACCCCTATTTTTTATTATAAATGAAATACATGGCAAAATGACGTTTGCCGGATCAGCTAGTTTACATATATTAATTGATCTGAACATTATTTAGCAAAAGTTAGTGGGTTTTTTCTTTTACCTACAATAATAATAAAGCCTTGGTCTAACGTAACGGTATGAGTTATAGAGTCGGATAAAATGTTTCAATCAAAACTGAGCTTGACAAATAACTTAATTATTTCTTTAGTATATATGATAAAAATGTCTTACTTGGGAATACATATTTATGTCCACAGTACATATTTAACATTTGATATAATTTTACAACTACTTGTAATGAAAATAAAAATAATTATAAAAAAAGGGTGCGTGTACTTATGTACGCGCGTAAGAAGTTATACTTGTTTGGCATTATTAAAAATAGTTTTTGATTGCATGCAAATAATTAATTACAATAAAATAATCAAAGATTTGAAAAGGATTCATTATAGTCAATAATCAGTTAAATAGTCAGTTTACATTTGAAAAATTAAATAAATAGATATTTATTATTCTCTCTCTTACATTTAGTGTAACATAAATTCTATTATTATTCGAATGTTGTTTTTAAATTATGTCCAATGCAGTAGCATCTTCCGTGGGCAACTTCATTCTGTTAATTTTGTGTCACGGTGCGCGCGCATCGTAAAATTTCACTCTCATCAATTTTTCATTAAACCCGCCTAAAGAAGTATAACTTCAAAAAGCTTAAATAACAATTATTACAGCCTGAAGGACACAGATATTGCAAGTTGCAACATAATAAATTACATACATTTATCTCATCAAGATTCAAGAGCATGGATTATGCATCTATACATATTATTGGCATATATCTTGTCTAATTATATGGGATGCGGTGACAGTTGTATAATTATATCTGACATAGAATCCATTTACGGATCCAGCTACACGTCGAATATTGTCATTAGGCACTTTGAACTACAAACACGAAACCGCAATGTTTAAACCTATGTTTAAATGTAGTTAAGGAAATATCAGGTTCATCAATTGCATCCAAGTTACGGTAAATTTTATCTAAAGCTTCCTTAACTAAAAAAAATTAAATTGTGATACATTTTATTAAGGAAAACATAGATGTATGACTTAATCGAATTATTATTGTCTTAATTCAGGTTTCATATTTATAAAATTGTGTATTAAGGTGCTTGTTAAGTACTCGCTAAGCCTTCAAATGACTGCTAAATTCCAAGAGTTTTAGATACTCAATAATGAGATATTTATGGGACACATCATTTCAAAAGTAAATTTTTACTACTGAACTGGCTAACTATGTATCATTACATTACTCAGAGCAGTGTTGGCCTAGTAACATACGTATCTCAACCATGAGGTCGTTTTCGGAAACTCGGCTTTGCCACCAATGGACTTCTATCTATCTGGACATTTAACACGTACTGTAAATAAAATCATCGTGTGGAGGCCGGTCTTAAACGCATTAGTCGAAGTGTCAGGCACAGGAGGCTGACCACTTACTTGCCTATTAAAAAAATGATCACGGATCATATACAGAAATCTAAGGCCAAGACAACGTGTTTTGTTTGTTTATTCCATATTATTCACACACATTTAAAATTTCGGGTAATAGTATAAGATCCCGCTATACAACGACCTTCACCGAGATGCTTATTTAATGAAACTTATTTTATATTTAATTTAATATGTCAATAAATATAATCCATATGGGTTGCCTAGCAAATTTCAGTCCAGAGTATGTTTAATTAATATTAAAAAAAAATTTTTTTATAATTTGCATGTAGTAAATTTTTTGAACTTTTTCAATCAATATTTTTAATCAGGGTAGTATTATATATGTATCACTATAACCTTCTTTTATACTAAAGATGTATATATACCTTAGTGTCACATAAAAAATATACACATAAATAATTAATTGATTAAAAACAACCTAACGTTTGCATATTCTATGGGCTTCATACGTTCGATTGGTATAGAATTTATCTCATAATCAAACCGGTGAAATGTTTAAAAAAATATTTTTTTTAAATTAATTAAACATACTCTGGACTGAAATTTGCTAGGCAACCCATATTTTTTTTTTTTTTTTTAAAGACAATTCACACCAATTGACCGAGTCCCATGCTAAGCTGGTGAAGCTTGTGTTATGGGTACTAGGCAACGGATATACATACATAGATAGATAGACATATAAATACATATTTAAACACCCAAGACCTAAGCACAACACCAAATGCTCATCACATCGATGTTCGTCTCAGCCGGGGATCGAACCCGGGACCCATGGATTCGCATTCAGGGGTACTAACCACTAGACCAATGAGTCGTCATATGGATTATATTTATTGACATATTAAATTATATATAAAATAAGTTTCATTAAATAAGCATCTCGGTGAAGGTCGTTGTATAGCGGGATCTTAGACCATAATATACATTTAAATGATAATCGCGATTTTATTATTATTACGATTATTTATCACAATAAAACAATGATTTAAATTTAGATTAAAATTATAAATTCCCCGACTTCGCGATTGTGCTTCTTTATTTTCTTACCACAGAAATGTATGACTAACTTTAACGAATACAAAATTGTGGTAGTTCAATAATTGACAATAACTGTTTTTTTAATATAAAACTGTTTTTGTAGTTATACTTATTTGCGGCACTATTATATGTTTCATTGTAAAATCAATTACCAAACCATTCCACGCCTTTTCCAAGACTATGCTGAAAATCTTAAAATTAACCGCGCGTATAAGTTATAAATATACATATAAAATTATTACTCGTCGCATCATTCGTATAGAATAACACGCTAATAGTAGTACAATATTTTAATATTGCAATTACTAAAGGGTTAACTGTTGAGATCTCTATGATAAAGTTGCTTTAGAATTAATAAGCCAGAGATCAAACACACCGAACTGATGTAATCTGATAACTTAAACTGACTTTCGCTAAATGGACACTTTATAAATGATTAAATACTGTTTATTATGGAACAAGAAATCGCATTTTAAGAGATTTATTATATAATAATAATTATTATTACTTTTTCTAGCATTTATATAACGTAATTTTATTGCGTTAATGAAACTTCATAGATAAAATATATTAATAATTATTGATATATTTTCGGGATAATTTTTATTTAAGTGTGCCTTTCAACCTCAAGTTCGGGCGTGCGAATTACAACTATGAGTTTTTCTATGTGCATACTTAATACGCATTTAATGC
The DNA here is from genome assembly GCA_905332375.1 of Pieris macdunnoughi. NCBI lineage: Eukaryota > Metazoa > Arthropoda > Insecta > Lepidoptera > Pieridae > Pieris > Pieris macdunnoughi. The sequence continues at coordinate 526,870 of CAJOBZ010000050.1, read as the reverse complement.
TCGGTAAAAGAAAACATTGTGATATTGCCTTAGAACCAAAATCGACGGCGTGCGGCAGGCAAAAAATCTGATCACCCAATTGCCAATCGCAAAATAAAAAACCCCGAAACAGATACAAAAATTTGGGACCAAAACCAAGAGGTTGTAGCCACTGTCTTTTTAAGTAAACTAATCAGTAGTTTTGAGACGTAGAAGGGTCCTATTTCTTAAAGTAAATTGCGCAGCCGTGGAGACTTATCAACAGGTTCGCGTGTGCGTATTGAATATTGTCTTTTTCTGGCGCATTTGTGCCTTTTGCCAGGCACTGTGATTTTCCAAGCAACTAAGGAAAACTACAAAGATTACCTTAGTTGTAAGTTGAACTTTACATATAACCAAATTATATGGATTAACATAGCATAATGTTGCGACATTGCGATTGTTGTACCTCAATATTATAATACCATAATGATGTATACTTCGCGTTTATTACGATATATTTTATATGCAAGCAATTAACATACTTTGTATAAAAATTCCAAACCCGATATAAACGTGTTTGTGGTACCTATGTATCTCTCGTCTGCGGCGTAGCTCTTAAACCAGCCCTTATCTCATACTAAACGAGAGTAGATTCTTTAAACTACGAAATTTTAATGTAGTTTTCATTAGACAGCTTCATTCCAAAGGAAGTTTAGATAAACGTATATTTGTACGTACTAAAAATTAATATCTTATCAATGCTTTCTTGTTTATGTGTATGAAGTGGCCGCTATTGCTAGTATTAAAAAAATGATTATTTGCTTAATATAACAATTTTTTAAGTGATACGTCTCTTGGCGCGTTAGGGAAAAATGATGAGAGTAAACTTTTACGATGAGCGCGTATACCGTCACTAAAAACCGACACTCTGAAGTTAGCTATAATCAACATTTTAGTTTAATCTATTGTTGGTTTCGTTTTTTCTGCAAACGTAGAATAAAATCTTTGAAAAGACTTTTATCTTGTTACGCCAAAGAAGTGTAATAATAATATACAGTTTACAGAATCAATAAGTCAGACTCTCACTATATCACCATTCCTTAAAATAAATGTATAAGATTCTTAAGATTCATGTAACTTTACATCCATACACTAAAGCTAGCTTGCTTTTTATGACATATTTTTTGTAAATGGCAAATCAAACGCCTACTCTTTGCACCAGGAGCTTGTTTGATCTGCAAATCATTAGTATTCGTGTCTAGGCCCGGCTTATGTAATCGCCTTGTAACTTACTGACATTGGCGATTTTGTAATCTTTACAATGTTAATGTGTATTTGAGGTTACCTTTACGACTCTGCGAATTTAAAATAAATATTTAAATTAGATATAAAAGTAAAAATTCTCTCACAATTAACTTTATAATATATAAAAAGTAAAGAAAATTTAATTTTATCGACCTTTTTGTAATACCTGCGAACTATAACTATAACTTCTGTATTACTTTACTATATATTTGTTAATTATAATTAGAACTGCGTTCAATATGTTTCAGTATAATAAATAAAATATACAACAGCCAGGTAGCGCAATTCAAAATTAACTTAAAAAAGAAAGTAATTATTTGTAGTCATACAACCCTTAAAAACATTTTTATTTATGTAACAGATTGCGCTAAAACCAGTTCTGGCTGTATTTCCATAACGATTTCCTAATTCCTATACGTATGACAACAATCTGTAAGTAAACATAGGTTGGTCACCTTGCTTAAAGAGATAAGATTACTTACACTATTTCAACAGTCGATATTTAAACACGTAGCCCCTTTGTCTATAATCCCAGTTACAATAAAATTCAATTAACTTAAACTGGACCGCTAGCCGAGGCATTAGCGTGACTAGCTGCCACCACATCGAGTTATCTGTAGTCGTGCAATCGATAACATATCTAATACAGTTGCCAATTTGAGGGGACGGTTATTCCCTTATTTAGATTACTACTTACCTCGTAGTGAGGTTGAGGGTGTGATGAAAACTCGGCCCATGGTCGTAAAAGAGCACGTTCGGAGTCCGCCCCTTTAGCAGCAAAGCTCACTCCATAACGTCTCCACATGGCAAGGTCGTAAAGCCTTCGCCAAGGAACTCCGTCGGGCTTTTTCTTCCTGATGCTCCCACGCAGTGATCCCGTCCGAACAAATGGTTCATTTTGGTTACCATTTTTGGATGTACCACGCCATGGAGGCTTCGCGCCATTTATATTTTTACCATTTATCACTCTACCGGAACCTTTTCGCACGAGGGGTGACTTATTTTCTATTTTCTTTTTATCGTCAATACCAACAGGGGAAAGATCATCGTCGTTGCGCAAGCCCTCAGACTTTACTTCTTCAATAGTAACAGCTGACGATTTCCTGATGCTTCCCCTCGAAGGGGTTCTATTAAAAGCATTTTTCCATTTCTCTCCATCAACTTCGTCATGCAAAGCTGGAACAGGATCTTCGGCATAGCGCATACGGGCTGTTTTCATTAATGATGCCTTTGTGTTTTGTGTGAATAGCCGTTCACATGGATCAGCTTTAGTTTCAGTGCGCGTTTTAAATGTATTTTCGGAATCGGTATCGCTATGCCCGTCATATGAGCTTGTACTGTTACTGAAACTCTTTGTATAAGAGTTGTGGTTACCATTTTTGGCTAAGTTACCGTTGCCATTCTTTGTTTCTTGTATTTCTATGACACAGTCGTTTCGAAATGATTTTCGTGATTGAATGCTTGTGTTGGAATCCGATTTTACAAGCGGGTGTTTGTGATCTCCACAGCCGTGCGCATGCGCTTTTCCCGTACAATGCTTGTGAATTTTAGCTAAGGCAGCTAATGTCTTGGTTCCATTTGGTGACAATTCATCTCCACCTCGCAGAGACTGTTCAAACGGTCCTTGTATTTGAAACATTGTTAAATCTTCTATTTCACAATTCCCACACAGATATTTAAATGGTTCATTCGCATTTTATAGGGTTAAAGTTCATTTTATATAGATCTGATCATGTCATGACAGTTATAGTCCACTGCGCAATAACGAATTTATTAGACGGTGTAGTTCGGCAGCTGACTTTAAATGTCACTTATGCAATAATAACATTAAATCCGTAATAGTAATAAAAATACTGGTTCAATATTATTCGTTAAAATATAAATGACATTGGATTAGCATGATTAAATATGTGTCTCCGCATTCAATGAATTATGTTGTGTCAAACGTAGACATGTTGGATAATTATTATGTATATATTAAGTAACATAGATGATAACTTTAAGTGTGTTTCTGTAGATAGTCATGAAAAGATACAATGCGACTACACGCTGGAACAACCTGCCACTTCCAACTCGCGACATCTAAGGTAGTTTAGTTAAAATAAAATATAAAAGTTATCTTTTGGAATTTCAGTCCAGCCGACTGTTGGGAATTTAGTTGCATTGTCTCACACTTTATGTTCTTTGTTTGTATTTGATTATTTTATTCTGTTCTGTTTTTAAATTTTGTTTTTTATTTTAATTGTTAAAATTTTGGTTTTGTTCAGTGTAATATAGCTGTCACTCAAAATAGTCCAAAATAGTATGGGAATACTGAAAATCAGTTTTGCTGGTGACAGCAACTTTAAGCTGAGTTAGGCCCATTTTTGAATAATTTTGTGATTTTGTATTTATTTTATATATATGCTATAATCAAATTTAAAAATTCTTTTAAAATTTGCGAATGTGAAATAATGGACCACAAATTGTATCATCATCTCAATTTCTGTGGAAATAGGAGATGACATTTCGGTTCAAATTTTTATCTATCGCCTTAGCAAGTGGGTGTTATCATGTTATCAATATTTGATTTCTTGTTATCAGTAACCTGACCGTGGGAATGAGTTCCCACTTTCTTCCGTATTCATGTTTGGCAAAACATTACCTGATTTCGAAACAATTTTATCAATGTGTTCTGATTTTAAACTCTAAAATAGCTTTTTATTAAGATGTTTGAACAACGATATCGCTATGACCATAGCAAATATTTATTAGCATTATGAAGGAAACATCTCAAACCACTTAAATAAAACAATAACAATAGTACGCTGTTCAACTTACTTACAGGAACGTTCGGTTCTTAGCTAGCACTAAAAAACATCAGACACTTGAAAGAAATTGCCGCCTTTCAAGCGTTTGCGAACAAAAAAGTAAAATATCTCTAAACAAAACAGTCCTGAGAGCTAAATTTTTCCATAGAATTTCGCGAATATAAATGATTAAAAGCTATTTAATCACAAGTAACGTTACATTTCCTTGAACAATATATAAAATTCCCCTGCATAGATCTCACCGGGAGGTTCCTAGTATTACTGTATTTACTTTGAAGAAGTAATTTGTATTCTAGTAGGTTTGTTTCAATAGCTTAATCACGATATGTGTCGTGTCGCCCAGTAGGGGGCACAAAGATACACCGCTGCTGTTTCAATTAACATTTTTATAGGAGTATATATGTATTTTGTACAGTTACTAGTAGACAGAATATTTGTCATGTTTATTCATTATCGAAGTGGCACGAGAGTGATAAGGACAACACATTCAACAGCTTTCCAAATACTTTACGGAATACAAAAAATTAACTAATTAACTTGTCGCATTTTAACTGTGGTCTTCACACTAGGACGTTCCTGTGTGACCAGACTCTTCAGGTAAGAAACAGAAAAAATAATTGCTCGGTTAAAATATATCATATGGTAATAACACTATATGATATATGTAAGACATTAATTTAATTGGTTTACATAAATGCTACACATTAACTTCATCACCTCTAAAGACTCTAATTATTATCTACATATAAATATATGAATGCGAAATACTGTGAATAATTTGACAATATCTGTCAAAGAAATTTATTTAGATATTGTGTTAACACAAAACATATATAGATACGAATTTGGTATTTCTATCGCTAGTACGTTAATTTCATTTATTGCAACAGTATCCGATTATGCAAGTCTCAATAGGAGCTGCCATGCATCAGTCTGCAAATCGTGACTACTCCGTTTGAAGAGTTGATAATCATGTTATGATCGACACTTTAGATCATTAATTCAGCAAGGAAATTTCTTAGAACAAAATTATAAGCGTCAGTCTAATTCAAATAATGTCAAAACTCATGGCATCTTTAATATAAGTGAAGTACTTTAATTAAATTATTGAAAATTTTCAGACTTCAAGTATCTTTGCCTTCCAAACAAAAAATATACTCAAACTTAGCGCTGGACCACTGTCACGGAGACAATTAAATCGTAACATCAAAATAAAAAGTAACAACTTTATAGTTTTAGCGTTAAGAAAACATTTAGTAACTTAACTATTAACGTAATTTAACGATTTTCTTACTTCTTAGATTATAGTTAAGTGGGTAAGTCATTTAAATCAATTGCAGTTTTGTTACATCTAAAACTTTGATGTAATTTATTATATGATGCATAGTATGTGTAAAAAATATATGTTACGTTCGCGTCCCATATATGAAACTGATAGGATTTTAACTAACATCAATTGAAACACTCGATGTAATTGTAAACAACAATTATACAAAAAATTACGACTTTTCAACATGAAACGACGAAATGAGTTCTCGTCTAATTCAATTTACGATTCTATTTAGGGTGGGTTTTAAGACGTCAAAGGAAAATAAAATTGAATCGATAATCAAAACAAATTAGCAGAAATAGCTGTCCAAACGTCCTGCTCTACCTTGGTTACAGCTACAAGTCAAGCCTTTAGTCAACATTAATACATATTATGAGACGTCTTACACCGTAGCTTTTTATTAAACAAGTACGAAAATTTAAATAAAATTAATTATAGTTCCAAACCACACCTGTGTACTTGAATTTAATTACCGATTACACTTCTGATTCGATAAACATTTTACGGTATTAACCGATTTCAATACAATTAACATTAGCTAAAACATAGAGCGTAATATTTACGTAAGAATAACAATCATAAAACCGCAAAGAATTGTAATGTAAGATGATCAACCTACGCTATATTAAAACGGACAAGATCAAGGCTATAATGAACTACATGTATCATATTATGAAGATAATTCAACTCATAATTATGATATGTAACATAAAGTGGCTTATCTCATGTTTGCATCTACACTATTTGACGTCAGAATATTAGGCCTCTTTGAAAATTTTAATGTAAGATAGTTTACACACATAATATAGATCTTAGTTTCTCATTTGTTACCATATTGTCTTAGCTTTGGAATGAATATTTTTTTTTTTTTTAGACAATTCACACCAATTGACCTAGTCCCATGCTAAGCTGGTGAAGCTTGTGTTATGGGTACTAGGCAACGGATATACATTATACATACATATTATAGATAAATAGACATATAAATACATATTTAAACACCCAAGACCTAAGCACAACACCAAATGCTCATCACATCGATGTTTGTCTCAGCCGGGGATCGAACCCGGGACCCATGGATTCGCAGTCAGGGGTACTAACCACTAGACCAATGAGCCGTCGCTATATATGTGAATAGTTAAACCTAGGATATGTATGAAATGTTTTTTAATCAATCATCTTAAACGATGCGGGTTTAAATAATTTAATTAAGGTATTTTTCAAATAAATTTTACGATAGCTTAAAATATGCTAATACTTTAATACTTACATTAATCAGGCAATTAAAACTCTAATTACATGCAAAATGCCACATTATATCGATATGTACTTAATTGCTATTTTATGTGTGCTATAACAATAAATGTCTCTTAAATAACGAATGTTTTAGAGAATATTGAAGGACACAAGGACCTTGAGGAAGAATAAGATAAAAACATTTAATATAATTTATTCAACGGTCGATAGCAATATTGGCAGGGATTTCCAACGTCGCGCTCGTCATATATTATACCTTTTAGATCTTTAAAAAAAACAAAGTAATTTGACATGATTAAGAAGCATTTGATACTAATTAAATACTAATCTAAATAACAATCCTAGTCGTTCAAACTTCAACCCTCGGTTGTGCATCAATGTATTTTTAACATTTCCAGGTTCACAATTAATATGTCTGATGAGAGTACGTACGTACGTATATCACGCGTGTCAAGCAAATTTAATCACCTATTTGCATAAGGCAAGTTTATCAAAAAGAAGGCTAAATATGCCTATGATGATTATATGATGTAAAAATCATTAATTTAAAACAAATACAGACAGAAAATGAAATATACCTTAGATATTTCTAGAGTACGTCAGTGTGAATTATCTAAGGTGATCAGCCTATAATTTCAAATAAGTATACCGACATGACATAGCTGTAGGAGGCCTTTACCCATGAAGGGGTTCCGATCAATGGTACTGAAGGTAGTTAGGATATTGAGTAACATGAAGAAATAAATATAATCAGTATATTCAACATTTGGAAATAAACAGGCTTTATTATTATATTATAATTATCTCGACATGGGGCTCCTTTTGGCACGATGAAACTAATTCCCATAACATAGCCAGTTTTAACCAATGAACACGATAAGTATGTAAATCTTAAACGCTTAATTAACGTGAGATCTCCGGATGAAAATAAATAATGCGTTAACGAAATTCACTTCCGAAGAAGCAACATATGGTTGCAACGTATTTACAACTTATTATAAAATCTTAACATTCTAGTGGGACTTGTGTTTCTTTCATTTTAAATCGCTGTAATAGTAATTCTTGTACTTAAGACATTTAAGTCCGAAAAATGTATTTAATGTAATGGATAGTAGGTAGAGCGGGGCTAGTTGAGCATAAGGGCAAGTTGGGAAATCGAAACATCTCGGAAACTATTCACCTTACGCGGGAGTATCAAATACCGAAAAGAAGGAGCCGTAGGAGAGGTAATCCTCGCACGATAGCTAGTGGCAGCTCGACGAGTGAGTGAAGTGTCACGGCGTTTTGTTTATTTTGTGACCAAAAAGTAAAAACATTGTTTATCGCAAGTTTTCGTCTGTCTTTGTCAAATGTTCTCTGTTTTCAATCAGGAGAGTGTTAACCTTCCAGAAGATTATTGTATTTTTGATTTGTAAATAGGTTTTGGGTCTAATTCTAGGCATTTATTTACAATCCCACTTTTCTTTTAAAATTCCGGGTTGGGGTAAGTTGAGCAACTATAGATCAACTAACTCTACGACTTAAACAACTGATGAGTAATGAATCTTTTATTTTTTGTTTGGATGCGGACTTACAAGAGGAAGACTAAAAGATGTTCTTACACTACTGAATACTTAAATAATGCTGCAAAGGCTGTCCACGATGAGGGAAAAAGTGTGAATACCGCCGCTAAAGAATTCGGTATTGGTTGACTTTTAAATAAATTAAATGAAGGTGATGATTCATTTATGGGCTATACAACACCGAGGGAAGTATATCCTCTCTCACAAGAGAACTGTTGAAAAAGAGTGCTAAGAGTGTGCTGAAAGTCCACCAAGCTGAATTGCAAAAAAGATTTCCGGAAAAGAATGGTTGATGATGTTTTAAAAACAAAAAAATCGTAGCTATCCATACAGAAACCAGAACCCACCAGCCTTGGTAATCTTTTTTAGAAATTATCGGAACTAATGGATAGATATGGATGCTCATGTTTTGTTGATTCTAGTTTCGGTTAATTATACAAAGAAAATTTCTTTAAATTTTGTTGTTCTGTCAATAAAAGACTATAAATAAAAAGCTGACTGTCTAACACATATTTTACTTAATCTCGAGTTAACATAGAACCCATGGTTTGGCCTAGACATTCTTAGTGCTCAACTTGCCCCATACCCTTGCTCAACTTTTCTCACCTATGGGGTACATTGAGCATACTTGACTTTCTGCATTTAAACATCTGTAGCTATTATATTGGACTTGTTACAAAAAAATACTATGGACACTTTTGTTAAGGGATAAATTACTAATCCATCAGGACACATAACAACTCATTGAGACTTATCATTGAGGAGCTATATCCAAGCAAGTGAAAAATTGCTCAACTAGCCCCGCCCTAGCCTACCGCGGTATTTCTGACAAACTATAAATAACAAAAAAACTAAATAAAAACATTTAATTTCCTCCTAAATGCCTTTAATTCCTTTAGAAGAAACTACTCTAATATGATACAAGAACAGTACGAGACACTCTTTACAAATACTTGTATAAACCAACTTGACTAAACTTACATTCCGAAGTTCAAAACAGATTTACGATTAATTCCAAACTACATAGCATTAATCACCATCATGTTGATAGCAACTGGCGGTATATAACGATTCAATTATATCATTAAAGCTGTCAGTATTCCTGACGCAAATAATACAATCATCTAGGCCTTAAAGTCATTCAATTCAGAATGTCAATTGTCAGATATTCGATTGTCACACAGCTGCAACTATTTAATGATGGGGTTAAAGTAATTATTATGATAGTTATAGTGGTATTACGTCAATTTAAAACGTGTATCAGTCTCCGCACAAATAATAGTCCTTAAGTAGGTTTCTCAAGAAAGACAAAGTTTACTAAACAAATCAGTTTATATGGAAACGGTACAAGATTCCTTTAACGATATAGAAAATAACATGTTCGTCACCAGAATACAAAAAATATTAAATCTGTCCACACCAAAACATTAATGTGGTTCCAGGAAAGTGATCCTTAATACCACGCATTCCAAGAACGGATAATATTAGTATTCTACGGCGGTACTAGCTCGTGATCTTTACAACACAATATAAAGAATACAGTAATTTACATTAAAACAGCACCAGTTTGCACGATCGTGACTAATCGAACACAAGGCAATTGTTGACAATAATAAACTTTCAGCCGTCCTACAGAAATAACTTAAAGCCAGGCATTGAGACAAAGTTACAAGTTGGTGTATACGAAAGGAATTTGTTCAAATCAACCGGGTACCAAAACTAAGTAGGACCAAAGCCTCTATGATTCTCTTTAAGTAGACGATAAAAATAAGTTAGGGAACAACATGTTTTTCTACATTTCTGCATCACTAGTTCATCTATTGCCTTACTTTATCACAATACATTTATTATATTTAGCATTTACTCTTTTCTTGCGCGTATCATTATTTCAACATTTAATCATTCTGCTCAAACTACCCAAACAATAATTATTTTTTATTTACATGAGGGAAACAATATTAAACTATTTTGACGAATGTCAGCTGTAGACATCGTGATTTACCAATTATAGCGCTTTGAATGTCAACTAGAGGGAATAATGTATCTGTCTGAACATTATGAGAAACAATAATTTATAGCATCAAAGAATGGCATTAATCCATACTAAGCTACCGTATGCAACATAAGAAACCTTATATGCCATTATAAATAAAGAAATATTCTATCAAAACGAATAGGGCACTGATTATGCAGATCTGCAGAAATCGAAGATAAACAAAGTAAAAGATTTTTACATAATATAATCAACTGTCAATAGCCGTTTAAAAGCCATAAGAAAGTGAAAACAAAAGCCCCCGCACTGCCCACTCGAGCTTTAGTGACACATCGCAATACAACATTGTTAATAATATAGTTCACGGATATTTTGTTAAGCAATAAAAGAAAAACTATTTATTAACATGTGTATTAATAGCATAAACATCGCTCATGTGTACCTACTTCAGATAGCATCTTCCTCAATTTGGAAGTGGCAAAAGTATATAACAAGAGAAGAGGACAACAGTATTTTGACTTATTTATGCCTCTTGTATTACAGATTACATGCACTTAGATTAATATCTAAAATATTCCGCCTCGAACTTACAGTTCTTCCCTTGAGAAGAAACGTCAATCATCATTATTTAGCAGTAGTAAGTTCTTTTTTCTTTAAGATAATAAGTTGTAGTTTGTTAAGTGTTTAATTTCAGTTTTTTTAAATCTATTAATGTACTTAATTGATTTATTGAGAATTTTATCTGTTTTGTTTTTGTATATTGTATTGTATGTGTTCTTTTTTATAATATGTATAGCTGTAAGATTACTTATAAATCAATCAAACAAAAAATGAAAAACACGCTTTTATTAACACTTCATATCAACTGCAATATTTTCGTATACGTAGTTAATGTGATAAGCACTCACAGAAATCATAGACTTAATTGCCATCAAAGCAGTCGCTCAGTTTTAAGTTGATTCTAAGAGGCGATAGCTTCGTGCGTAGGTTGTTTTCGAGTGCAGTGAAATTTAAGTAAACATAACATTATGCAAAGACCGCTCACACCTTTAACCTTCCGTGCCGAAAGGTGATTTCATAACTTCCACATTTGGTACGAAACATCTATGCTATAAAACAAATTATTCGCAATGAGAACATCAAACTTATCAGTTACAATCGTACGGTGTTATGGTACTAGGATAACCTGTCAGTTTCCGCTCTTTTCCCTATAGATAATCTATTATTCATAAAGCATAATGCACATGCATTTGTATGCGTTCCATTCGGTTTCCTTAGTCGATCTCGGGTTGGATACGAAAATAGTTACCGCCGGCGCATCGGTTAATTCCGATCCCTTTTATAGATGCACAGTTATGCTCTGGAGATTCCTGGACTGGAATTCAATTTTCTAATGCTCTAATTGGCTTTTAGTGTTCATGACACAGATTTGCGGGTGGTGGGTGTTGTGAACATGATTATTTAATTCAAACTTGTATATCGCAAGCTGCAATTAGCATTTGTTTCATAACTGGCACATAAAAGCTAAGAAAAGCTCACACATATTGATAACAATGATAATAGGGCGATAAGAGAATGCTGTGTGTTCTAAAGTTACGTCAAAAATCGGTTTTACCATAACTAGTCGCGGATTATTTAAATTTAATGATTTTATATGAATTTAGAATTACATATATGTGTTTGCTAATGCACTTCAATAATATTTCGCAAAATTTTAATTTATATTTTTTTTGTATATGATAAATAATATTTTGAAATAACGGATTTAATGAGAAGCTTTCACTATTGCAAAGATAGATTATCGTACTACTGGTTCAAAGATAAAATTGCCAATCCAGACATCGATCTGTCACCATTGACAGACGATTACGCAGCCGAACTACACCAATAATTATTAATTAATCACATTCACTGAACTTCACTCACGAAATAATCGCTTATATATTCGATTCGTGATCGCAAGTGCGCGTGCGTTGAGGGCGCGGCGCGGTTTTCAACTGTTTAGGTTCGTTTAGGTGTTTACGAGCCGTTTAAGTTTTAAACGCGTGATTTCTAATCACGTTGCGTTGACAACTTAGATTCAAGAACTAGGGGATTCTAGATTGTCTTAGCTAAAACTATTGCAATTGGAAACAAAGTTTATAGTTTATGACCGTAGAGTTTTACAGGAACCATAGGTTTATGGCAGTCTATACAAATGGTTGGATTTTTAGCTGGCCATAGACCGGTGTAGGTGGTACATCGTTGTTTTGGCACTAATTAAAAAAAACTAACAAAATGTAACTTAGCATTGTTATAATTCATTGTATCAGTTTATTTATATATAAATAACAACGCTGAATAAACCTCTATATCGTAAATACGAAAGCTAAATAGCTTCTACGGAATGTTTAATTACCAACTGAACTACTTGGAGCAAAAGCTTTATAGAGTACGGGGCTTATTTTCTTGTTTTTATCGTTACATACTGGATCACGTGTGTAAATTTAGTCAAATTGATAAGTCTCTTGAGCGCCGAAACACCTAGGCGATAATCAATTGTCATGAAGGCCATATTAGGTGATGTTTACGAAATCACTAGGTATTCGATTTATAACCAGGGCGAGAATATAAATGTATTATTTATATAAATAAACTAGTGGACCCCACAGACGTTGTCCTGCATGATATTTAAAGCGATTAGGATATTAAGCAAAGTATGAAAGTACCGACTGCAGTGCCATCTGCCGGGCTGATTTGTGAATCTAAACCATTCCCAGATCCCCTTGAACACACACAAAAAAATTCATCAAAATCGGTCCAGTCGTTTAGGAGGAGTTCAGTCACATACACGAAATTTATATATTAAGATAATAAAAACTTTATGACAAAAGGGGTTGTGACAGAATCCATATATCGCTAGTCCCCACACTAGGGAGGCCCTGTGTTGTGGGGGTAACTAGAAAACAATTATTACGTGGTACATGTTTAAAACAATTAAAAAAAGATAATAATAAATTTAGTGTTACAAACTAACTGAATGAGTGAGTGTGTGAATGGGTGTGTATGCGCATGTATTTGAGAGTGTAGCTGAAAGTTGTTATGATCGTGCACTGTCTGTGTTAGTTGTGAAACCTCAAAGTCTTAGATAGTCAAATATCTTAGATTAAAATTTAATAGTTCTTAGTTACTTCACCTTTTGCTGCGTAATGAGGCTTACATTATGAGATTTGGTCAACTCTAGTAAAATACTTTGTTCATACTGACTTTTATTTTTTGATTCCTTTTATGCATTCTAAATACACATATACGACCAAGTTTGGCAACTGACCTATCATTAACCAATCAGCGGCGGGAACAATATAATAAAGCAATTATGGGTGAATTGAAGATGTCAATCGCCCACCGGTGAGAGGCAGACAAAACAATGACATCAGTTTCAATTAGTGATTATTAAACAAAGCCTGTGTCTTCTTCGTCTGAAATCATTTAAAATAACGTGGATTTAAATTAATTGAAATTTGAATCCATATAAATATTGAGATCTGGTTGGCCGTCCTTAAAAAAACAATAGCACAGATTATTTCTGGGAACTAAGTGATCAAAGACAAAGAGGGCCTCAATAACTACAGTACATAACATAGACTATAGATATAGATTAAGACTGACAACACTGGTACTTCATAGATTTGAATTAAATAACGACAATTTCGATTCTGCGCTTTTCTTATATAAATTAATTTTTTTGATATAAATTTTATAATTTCAGCTTACATACAGGAAGGAACAAGGAAGTAAATTTGACGCATGGGCACTTGTTAAACACATCACTGACTCCCACCCTCGTCCAAATATAAATAATACTCCCACAGTTCCGAAATGCTTTTATATACCAAATTATAAATCATTCAGTTGTTAAAGTGCTTTGCGGAGCTTCATTCTTAAATTTATATTTATTAATGTTCTCTGGGAGTAAACATTTACAGACTTGCTAATTGGATAAAACTGGGGTCATAGAACCGGGGCTAAATAACAAAAACTTAAAAATTTATTTTTAATTATCCTTTTAGCTTTAGAGAATATTATTTCTGAGATTTCACGGTAGAGTTCTTTTCGAATCGGTGGTAACAAAGAATTTACGGTATAATGGTTTTGAAAAGTCTACTTTCTTTTACGTAACAAACGCAAGCTTATAGTATATGTTTTGCTTGACTTTACCCATACAGTCATTAAACTACATGAGGCCGTACCGCTGTGCGAGATAGTTGCCATAGAATATGGAATAATGCTAAAAAAATAAAAATTCGTTTATTCTGTTAAGTTGTAATATTTGACAGAACACTGCAAGTTATAAAAATATTTTGAAAAGCTTTAAACATTTACGGATAATTTGTTTATTTTGTTTTTAATTATTTACACTTTTACGCAGTTAAAGAATAATATAAACAATAAACTAGCTGTAGCTTTAAGGCAGCTTATTAAAGAAAACAGTAAAATAAATTATGATTATAAAAAAAAATATGATATTTTTTTATTAATAAAGACAACTAATAACTTATAAACTTACCAATGTAGAGCAAATGTAAAGATAAAAACATGATTATTCAAATATATTCTTCTCTCTTTTTAGTCTATGAACATCCTGACGCTTACTACTTACATACTTCAGTAATAATATTCCCGATAAATATCAATAACAAAGCGCGTGCCGCATACCAGAATAACTTCAAAAGGGATATAAATTATAACGGCGTATTATTTTATCTTCAAAGGTTGTGTACCCTCATTAGGTAAGAGTAATGTAATCGTTTAAACAATAATAAGTAGCATCGTGTTTAAAATATACCTATATTATATTAAGCGGAGTGGTTTTTTGCAATTGATTATTTCTGAACATCTTGAACGTCTTAATGCAATTAAATATTTAATAAACTAAAACGTAACCTTCTATCCTTTAACTAATATTTATTTGATGAATTTTCATATTTTTATGTATAAAGTATCAACGCTGTATCTTATCGCAAGTGCAGTACAAAAGATACTGGGAGACAAACTAGAAAATATTATAAGCTTTTATAATTACTGTAGGGTGATAAGCTGATAATATACAGCTTGTGTGTCTTACGAAATTGACCCATAAAACACATTAAATATCACAGTACTCTACCTACATCGTATGCATAAATTCGTTTTGTGTTTAAATGTTTTAGGACTACACCCCGGCATGTAGTACCAAAATGTAAAAATATACAACTACAGGTATTTTAAGTCGGCGAAAAATACTCATATTTGCTTGAATGGGAGAACTTCACTATTAAGAACATATATATATATATACACTGATGTGGTCGTTGCGCTAGTCACCTCATAGTAACTTGGAATGTTTGGAGAACAAGGACATCTATCGTCAAATGAAAGAACTCCGTAAACTACTGCTTAATATTTATATAGTAGTAATAATAAGAAAAGCGACATCTAGCGTAAAATACAAAAACAACGAAGTAAACACGTTATACTTGAGGTTAACTAGATGTCGCTCATGCTTCAAAAAGTACTGGCTGGCAAATATTTGACCAATCACAATTTAGAAATCTTATGACTAGCTGTGACGTCGCGTTGCGCGGCGCGTCTATTTTCGTCTCTGGATTGTGATTCGTGGATTGTAATGGTTAGCTTAGCAGACATTTTGTTTTGCGAAGGCAACGCAAGCAAATATTTATTATAGACAGTGCAAAAAATGCCATTAAATGCAATTGGATGGACATCCGAAGAAAATATTGCTCTTATTGAATTGGTGAAGCCTCATACTTTTCTCTACAATCTTCTTGACCCGTCACGTAAAAATATTTTGGCTCGAGTATCAACTTGGCAAGAAATAGCTCAAGCATTATTAAAACCAGGTAAGGTCAACCGATTGGTCCAACTTGTGCTGCATTACACAACTGCAAAGAAATTTGAATTGTAGTGTATTCAGAAATCAGAATTTAAAAAAAACATTTGATTGCAGTAATCTATTGTGTTCTTAGACCAGATACTTATAAAATACTACATGTTTATATAATTTTGAGAACGTAGCAGGATTTAAGAAGGAAAATGCATTAGACATGACGTTTCCGTATAACAACAAGTTGCTATTGCCTTCACTTCAGCTGACAATCACTTAATCTAAACAATAAGGCAATTCTTCTTTTACTTTCTTGCAATTGTTACATTAATATTAGTATATACTTATTGTATTGTTATGGCGTTTCCAATAAAAACGTTTTTAAAACATTTTCAGTTGAAGAGTGCAAAAAGCGGTGGCGCGGTCTTCGAGACAGCTATATGAGGTGTAAACGTTTGGGTACAATGCATAAAACAAAAACAAATATAAATGAAAAACTGCAATTCCTTGATTCATTGCCAATTGATGGGACCCCTAGTGATTCCGAGGGGAGATTTGAGGAAGTGAACATTGATGACATAAATGATGCATCAGAAATATGTACAGAACAGCAAGTTATTACAGACAATCAAGAATATTATGAGGTATTCACATAATTTACCACTAAAGAATATATATTTTATATTTTTACCACAAAATTGAAAAGCATATTGTTTTTAAATAGATGAGAAACATTCTATTATAAATTTTAAAAATTACTGTAATTTCCAGATCACACTTGTGGATGGGCCAAAGCATGAAGATTCTAAAAATTTAATTAAAATTCTTCCAAAAACAGAAATGAAATTTCAACAAATATTGAATTCAGGGGAGCCTCCTCGAAAAATAGGAAGAAAGAATTCTGGTAGAAAAAAATCTACGCCAATGCCTAGAAACTTAACACCTGTTAAAATTTTACCAAAACCAATAATAACAAGCCAGCCTAAATTAGTAAGATATATTGAAGAACCAAAAACACCAGAACAGAGATCTCAAGTTATAGATAAGCTTATAGAGAAAATTTTTAAAGAAAATACAAATGAAATTGATGTATTCTTTAAGAGTATGGCAGCTAGTGTTAAAAAATTACAACCAAATTTAATACCTAAGGTTAAGATGGAAGTGTGCAATGTGATAGCTAAGTATGAAATGCAAAGTTTTGAAAAAAATGTGCAGAACAATTGACAACAATATGTGTATATACATAAAATGTTAAAACTGTGACTATTTTAATATGTTTATTATAAAAGTGAGATTTAGAAATGAGACTTAGCGTCTGAAATAGTTAGACTTACCTACTATATATCATAAATGTATTGGATTCTGACATATGAGAGCAATCCTTTGCACTAAGAGAGAGATAAAGGTCTATCAATATCAAATAGAGTAATGCCAAACATATACCATGAACTAAACTAATATGGCCTTATTATGTAATATAAACTAATATATTACTATGCCTGTTGTCATAGTCATTGCATTTCATAAATGGTATCTTTATTTTTATGGTTTATATAAAATTTACATAGTTTAACTTCATTCTAAATCTGAGAAAAGTACAGAGTCAAGACATAACGCTAAGCAATCATACTCATACTCAGCACTAAGTCTCGACTCTAAAGCTTGCTCTAAGGGTTGACTCCTCTGTTTCATTACTAGAAATGAATTCACCTTGTAAGTTTGAAAGCTAGTATGTAGTTGGTAGCTATACTGGCTTAGCTAAATAAGGTTAGGTGTATCGGAGGTAGGTCTTCAGATTAAGAGTGGGCTTTAAACTAAATACTTATATGATTTTTGGGAAAGTCACTAGTTTTGATATATATTGTATATAATATTATGGTCAGTCCTTGGAGGTTACCTATAAAATAAATTGTTAGATATTTTTGCTTAGGTTATTTTTACAAAAAACAGGCCTTTTTGTAAATATTAAAATGTTTATTGTATTAATGTTAATAGAGATCCATTTATTGTTAAAATTATAGTTGTAGCATTCTGCAACTATGACTTATATACGTTAGTAAAATGGCTAGAAAAATAAAGTTAAACTGAATTTTTAGTCTTGGCTTTTTGTTTACAACCGACCTAGTAGTATATAATTTTCCTTTTAATTAATGACTGCACAATATAGTGGTGTAGAATTTCATAGTCAACATAATACTGAGATATAGGCATTAATCGTTATTGTTATGTCTATGTCTATATAGGCATTAATAGTTATTGATACTTTTAGAAGTTCTAAAAATCTGAATAGTTTTGAATCATCACATATTGGAAGATCATTCTGAGTTGGACAATTGAATAAAAATTTCATGTAGGCTTCTCTGAAATGTTGCGATAACTGGATGACGTTAAAACTTTTAATTGAATCAGATTTTGATGTCTCGAGATTTATCGATACATAACCAATTATTTTTTGTCAAATTTGTTTTTAGAATTTGTTATGAATTACAGCATACGTCTAACGATCTAAAACGTAAGCTATTCTGCGCAGGTCAAAGGAAGCCTCATTCGCAGTAAGATATGACCCGTCTAGACTACTTACGCGCTCCGGTGCACCTACTACAATTTCCTGACTAAAGCTTACATCAAAACATGACCGATTTTGTCAGCTGCGGGAGAGAATTTTTGAGAATTAAATATTTAGAAAAACAACGGATCAGAAAATTTATATAGGATCCACCATTCCACCAGCCTATTTTTTCTAACCCTAGTTTTTCCAAAAGTCTAGATTTTGCTTCGAATTGACTAGTTTTGTTCTTTCCTTTCTCACCGTAAACAAATCCACGAGGGTCGAAGACTGAATATAGCTATACAAGTTATATCGTACTAAAATATTTCGCACATACCCTGAGGCGTTAGCCATGAAATATCTTTAGACATAAAAATTTCAAACGAGTTGCATTTTTATAATTCTGATCGAGTACACGTCCATATTGAGGTCGAATTTCAACGCAACGCATATTATCTATTACGCTAAAAACCTAAATAGAATATTGTTTCCGTTTTATGTTCCCAATTTTTTACTTATACTAATATTTCATTAACAAAATAAATTATTTCGCTTGCTGGTTAAATAACGCTTCAGTTTTATAATTGCAATAATTTCTACGAGTCGTATACGTAGAATTTAAGAGTTCTCAAATACCGAAGAAAATTCTACTCTAAATAACCATACGTAACGGAACGATGCAGGATTAATCTTGTAGCATTTCGGCAAGATTAATCCTGTATAAGACCAGAGAGCATAAATTCGTTTGGTTTTGAGAAACAATACATCGCCAAAGCTTGTACTAATGTATGAGGGCGCTTAAGTATTCCACCCTAACACTTGGTCTGGATTGAATGGAAGCTAGCATATTATGCGGAATACGTGTCTCCGTTAACAAGGTCCTTTGCGACTACAGGTGTATAACTAGTGAAAGCTACGAAGTAAGGCACAATGGAGAAATGCATTACTTATGAAGGACCGTATTAATTATACCGTTCGCCATTATCTGGGTTTATTACGATTTATGCGGTGGTTTGACTTTATAAAAATGAAAGCATTTTAATTAATACTATCGAAAATTCATGTTACTTTATTCGGCTATGGGCCCTTAATTCTTAATGTTATTAATGGCTTCACCACAATAGGGTCCAATGGACAAGGGGAACAACTCAATAAACCTATCTGCGAGATTATAGATAAATCCTATTGGGACATAAATAAAATTACGCGGTTCTAAAATGTTTCATTTACAAGAAATATACGCACATTATAAATATTTTTGTTTAGAAATACTACTAGATTATTTTACCATAAGTATATATAATATAGGTACAATTACAAACATTATATAAAGAAAAATTTAACATTTATTTTTACATTATAGGTACAAATAAATGCAGCATCAAGCTAATTACGGCTTTAATAACGCAATGTTATATTGATATGCAATTATTTAGAACTTATGAACGTTTACCTTGTAGAGAATCTAGACCACGACATATTAATTAGGTTAAGGATACCATTGTAATTATAAACGTATGCAAAGCGTATCTATGACAAATGACACGGTACGGGTTGTCATGTGTGACTTATATATAAAGAGGTGAATGTTTAATAATTTATACTCAGCATCCAGTTTAGTCTCGCGTCAGGATATATTGCAAACTTTTATAAAATAAAATTAACCTAATCCAAATAATTCTAGAAAATCTGAAGAATTGTTTACGAGAAAAAGAAAACAATTGAAACTTGCGAAGTGTAATTTTATGTAATAATTATTTACGTCATTTTGATTAGGCTTCGTATTATGTCGTTAATCAACACGTCCAAATATTACACACCGAAAAACCTTATTAACATTTGTTTCTTTTTATATTCCACAAATATGGAAGCATTAACTAGAAATACGTGCTTTTGTTTTAACTATGGAGTAAGTAGAGGGGAAACATTATTTAACAAATAATTTTCGCAGTATTTATTACAACGTACATTAAGGTTCGACGGGAGCAACAGTTTCAAATTAATAAAATCAGCCTGTATGTGTTTTGTTTTTAAATGTTTATATCTTATATATATATAAAATTCTTGTGTCACAATGTTAGTTACCATACTCCTCCGAAACGGATTGACCGAATTTTATATGCATATTCAGTAGGTCTGAGAATCGGCTACTATCTATCTTTCAACCCCCTAAGTGATAAGGGGTGTCCATCCCAAAAAAAAAAAATTATTTATTAAAAAAAATTGTTTTTATTTTTCTATGATACAGCATACAAAAATACATATAACCCCTAATTTTCACCCCTCTACGATCAACCCCTATTTTTTATTATTTTAGATAGCTACTTTTATTGAACTAAAAAAATGATTCCTAGAAATAATATATATTATAATAATAATATATACATGGCAAAACAACGTTTGCCGGGTCAACTAGTAATATATAAAATAAATAACTTACTTGTGTACTAATGAATCGCCTGCTTCCAGATCTGCTGAGAGTACCACCTCTCACGTTGCTGTCGGAAAGTTCAACTTCTGCACCACCATCTGCAGCACGACGGCGTGACAACTCACATAATTCTGCTATAGGTTGCACCTGGGTTATAATAAATAATAATGCAATTATTGATATAGCTCACAATTTACCAATAATTTCGCATTTTGATTGTTAGTAGTTATATTGTTTTCATAAATAACGTATATTATCTAATTTAAATTAAACTTCTCCGAAATGGTTCGACCGATTTTCGTGAAATTTTGTGTGCACATCGGTTATGTCTGCGAATCAGGCAACATCTTTCATCCCCCTCAATGTTACGGGTGGACTTCCAACTTTACCGTTACAACTAACCGTTTTTTATGAATTTTTTTTTGTTTTTATTTGTTTATGATACAGCATACAAAAATTTATACAACCCTTAATTTTCACCCCTCTACAATCAACCCCCATGTTTTATTATAGTAGATAGTTTTTTTTATTGAATTAAAAAATGTTTCTTAGAATTAATATACATGGCAAAACATCATTTGCCGGGTCAGCTAGTACCAATCTAAAAGTCTCGAAATGAAGGCAAAAGAGCCTTGGTTTTATTTTCTTCATTGAAACGTTTTATCATGGGCCGTCATGCCATGTGTTAGAAACGTAATACTTACGGCAAGCAGTAAGATTCAATATAGTACGGTGAATACGGTGCATTGAAAACCATTAAATATTATTAAAAAAAGAACTTTCTCCATGATTGCGTTATGCAATAAAATCAGAGTTTTTGAATAACTACATTTTTTAATTATATGGTATTATAGAAAAGTTTATGTTTCGTTAAATTAACGTAAGTCATTAAAATCAGTCACGGGTATTTGCGTTACATTAAGAATGAGAACTTCTTTAATGTACTGTTATTTTTCGTAACGGTGTATAGCTCTCAGAACTTTAATTTGCTTGAAACAATACATAACGTTTATCACATAAGTTTAACTAGGTAGAAATATTGTTAAATCATTCTTACCTTTACAGTAACGAAATCCTGACTGCTTTTAATAAGATCAATAACCTCCTCTCTGTTTTTACCCTCAACATTTACCCCGTTTACTTCTAAAAGCCTGTCACCAGGCATCAGTCCTGTTTCACTTGAACCAGGATATGAACCTGGTTCAGCAAGGATCACTGCTTTGTATGTTAATTTACTCGTCATTAAATTTCCATTGCATTTATTATCGCCGTTTACCATTGCACTGTTAGTGCCTGTCAAATCTTTCATGTCGCCGATAAAAATTCTTTCTTGGATCACTGCCCTTCGAAGGCTGAATCCAAAGTCATTTCTTGGAGCTTTCTGACGCTGTATCGTCAAAACTCTAGGTTTAGGCAAGTGCAATGGCGTTATTGTCGGTAATGGTAAATAAACGTCGTCAAATGTACTAGTCCTGGACCATCTGTGAAATCCTTGTGATTCCCCGACAGGGGAAGTTGAAAACGGTGGTGTGGCGAACGAGGAGTTTGTGGTGTCGGTAAGGGAATCGGCACTAGGCGATGTAGAAGTTACGCCAAGGTAGCTATTACCATTACCATTTGTCTTAGGTGCTTCATCGATATCTTGTTTCGTTATAGCTGTATTTGCATTATTTTTATAATTCTTGAATTGGGTTTCAACAGGACTATGGATTACTTTTTTGGTAAAGTTTTGAATTAGTTGCATATCGTCACTTGACGATGTGCTCTTAGAGGGTGGGATGCCATAAGAAATAAGTTCATTTTGCTGCGTATTTCGAGCCAAAACATTCGAATCTTGACCATTCGAGAAATCTACGGTATCTGAATTATGGACATTACTTTCTTGGGAATTCGAGCTAGTGTTGCTTAAGCGTGGACCTTTGAGTATGCCTCGTTTTGGTGGGCGTGGTGGTACAGGAGGTAAATTCGGGGCTTGACGTGGGCTGATATTAGCATTGTTTGGATTATTCAACGAATTTAAGGAGGTCTCTGAACTATCTGACTGCAGGACTCCATCTTTTTTATGCCAAGTGTGAGTGGTGGGGTAAATCGGTGATAAATGATTATTTTCATCACTAAGGTTCGAATTTGAGCCAGAGGTATTGATTATTGGGTAATTCGAATAATTCGAATCCTGTTCGAGATGTGCGAATAGAGAAGCCGTATAATCAGCAGTGATTCCAGAGGGCAGCTTCTCCTTCTCTTTACGACGGCCTCGGAGTTTCAAAGACCTTCGAACCTGAAACAAACGATGAACTTTGTAAGGATTGATTAGTGAACATGCGAGGATAAAACTAATATATTGCTAGTTTTTCTATTTGGCTAAACTTTACATTTAGTGGTCGTAACTAGTCAAACATGCCTGAAAAATTACTTTTTACTCTAACTATAGATATCATAGGCATTACAACAGGTTATACAGTTTTTGTTTTTCTGTGACGAAACATCTAGTTTCTGCTATCGCAAAAACTTGCATACCGAGTATCAATTAATGGAGACTGCAATGCAGTTAATGAAAGTGTACACATAAATAATCGAAACTCGTTTTCTTAAACGAATATATGAATGGTTACTTATAATGTAAACAGAGGAACAATGCTGTAATAGTATGCAATGTTGTTTATAAAACGATGATCAAATTGTGACATAATCTCAAGTATTCTACAAAATATTACATAACTCCTAGTATTTGAAAATATTGTTCACGATGACAACATTTCTTGTAAATATTGGGCAACACACCAATGTCCCGAGAGTCACTCCAATTAATTTCAGGCCTTTTCGTTCAACTTTAACCAAATTTTCCATAACTGAGCATCAAACACTAACGGCACACGACCACCGACCTACTTGTCTCACTCTAGAACCACGTCTTGATGCCAAGAAACTCATGAAGCACAATTTGTTGATATAAACAAAATAGTTGAGAAAATAAACACTGTAATGCGATTGTATAATAAATTACAGCGGATACGAACATAAAATAAATCAATGACGCAAAAAGATATTATAACACATATAGTAAATACATTATAATTTAGCGTGATGCTTGATGAATTGAATATTCTGAATAGGATTGTAATTCAAATATTTTATGTACTGTGTATAACTTTTAATTAAGTGATAAAGGTCACAAATCTTACTTAATCACAAGCAATTAAGTATGAAACTAAAGTTCAAGATACTAATGATATTAAGGGGAGTTAAGCTACAAACTAAAGCTTTGTATTTCAAAACATTTGAGCTAAACCGGAGCCTCCTATATCCGGAAAGGGCAATACAGTGACAGTACTCAAGGCTACATACGACTTGATATAAGGTCTAAATTATTAACCTTAAATAAAACGTCACTTAATATGATTTATTACCCTTTACGCTATAATGGCTTATGAAATGTT
This sequence comes from Pieris macdunnoughi, assembly GCA_905332375.1. Taxonomy (NCBI): domain Eukaryota; kingdom Metazoa; phylum Arthropoda; class Insecta; order Lepidoptera; family Pieridae; genus Pieris; species Pieris macdunnoughi. Next base: position 502,373 of record CAJOBZ010000050.1, on the reverse strand, counting down.
GGATGTAGTAGCCATGGAACATCAGTTTTATCCTAACATTTAGTAAACATCGGATATTATTATTGCTATTTCCGTTTTGCGTGATTTAAAAAATCATACAAAATATTCAGAATTAATCTAATAATAATTTATGACTTATATTTATCTCGTAATAATTATTAATTGATTATAGAAGATAAGGCATTTCATTAACATCGGTAGCTATGATGTAGATAGATAAAATAGTAATCAAATAGATAACGAGGCTAATGTCAAATTCAAACTTTCTAACTTTATGTTAGTATAAATACGTGTTATCCAAGCAAAATTCATATTGCCACTAGTAACTGTCTGATATAAATTATATCCTAACCTATTGTATCCAGATATAGAAACAAGTAAGGTTTGTTTCTTCATTTATATAAAAATCAATTCCACTTACAGACAACCACTTTGGTTGTTAAAACCAATAAAATTACTAGAAACTCACTGACTTCTCTCTAATTAATATTGACTTTTATTGTTAGAAACTTACCTCCTCCAATCTTAAAGGCTCCTCAAGCCCGGCCGCTATTCGCTCCCGCTTTTCCCTTTCTTTTCTCTCCTTCTTCTCCCTTTTCCTTCTTTCTTTTTCTCCATCCCTTTCCTCATAGCCACCAGAGTCACCGCTTGCCAAAACGGTCGACTTCTTTATGAAGTTAAACATTATGGAATGTACCTGTAACAGGAAAAATATTAACTTTTATTGTTATAAGCTACTCTGTATAGCATCAGTTTCCAGTGTCTTATGTCTTAGTACCTCTGTCAGGCTAAACATGACAGTGCATTTATCAATTGGTGAAAAAATATTAAGCAGCACGACTTATCGTTTATGTCTACGTAAAAATACATAAAAGCTTATGTTTTACACATTTTAAAACTGTTTATGGCAAATCATAACATAGTAGGTTTATTGCGCCGGTAGACATTAATTATTCACAAAGCATCCGTTTTCATTTTGTCCCCGAGCAAGAACAATTAATTTCGCTAACCTATTTTTGAAAACAATAAATGTTAAAACATTGTTTTAAACTATTGGATTTATTACTATTTTAATATACGTCTTTTCTTTTACGAAACATAATGTATGTGACCAGCACTTTATATTTAAATTACACTTCACTGTAGGGTATGACATAGATTTGTGACTGCTGTAAAACAAAGTATATAATGTAATAAATTCGCATGGAAATCCATATAAGAAGTTTGACAAGATTAGAATTGCTAAAGAACTACACTCAATTTGAAACCTTAGCCAAAGTAACAGATTTAAGGCATGTTTAGGGTTTTTAATATAATTTATTTGTTGTGTCTGACGTACGGGGATTTTAAGTCATCTATACTAATATTATAAAGACGAAAGATGTGTATGCGATTGTAACGAATTGGCTAAAAAAGTACTGGACCGATTATAAAAATTCTTTCACCATTTTAATGCTACATTATCACTGATTAATATAGGTTTTAATTCCAAGAAAAAAATAAGGATCCTACTAAAACTACAATAATGTTACCCAAGGTGTAAAAAAAATGCCTATAAAATATCTTTCATCGCATGCGCTGCGAAAACTACTGATGTTAGAACAAAAAAATATTCCACTATACTAAAGAACATATCATTATCTACAAAAAATGTTTAAAAAAAATAAAAATAAAATGTCTACCCGTGCGATGCCGGGACGAGCCGGGATTCGACACTTCAGCGGTTAAAAACCATCTTTGCTCCTACTATAATATTAAGAATATCCTAATAATAAGTAATAAGTATACAAATATTATAGAGCTCTTGAATGTACTTGTTATCCATTATTCAGCGGACACGGTGTCCACGTCCAATGACAATAAACATACCGTTACTTGCTGGAAACTATATATACTTGTATCAAAACTAACTGTCCTCTACAATAATAGTTAGATCAATACAACCGGTTTCATGCAAATCTCTGCAAACTATGCCTACTGATTTCGATTTCGTCATCGACTAAATCAAGGATCCCCTTCAAGTAAACGTTGAGTACAATACGCTTTATAGAACACGAAACGCCGTATTTGGCAGCATTTCTTCGGAACAATGTGCCATTTTTTGCAACGGACTGTCCGTCTCTTGATGGCACGCTTCATATTGGCAAACGTCCAAAAAAATTGCTATTAACTTTTTATTTTGAAAAGGACTCTGTAATAAATTACCTCAACAATAAAACGACAAAAACAAGTTTTCGGAATACGAATTTCAAAAAAATTACAGAATGAAATTTGATGATATTTCATCACTCGATTACTTTTTACTTTTACAGCCCATCTTGATCAATCCTTATATGCCTGTTACATATGTACTACAAAGCTATTATAATAATCCAGTGGCGCTCGATCCTCGATAATTTTTATTTCATAGTCAATTAGGTGATCAGCCTTGTCTGACACATATAATCGATTTTATGAATTGAGTAATGCCGGTTTCCTCACGATTTTTGGTTTGGTTCACATCCGTGATTCGAACACACGACAGTGATAAGGGTCGCACGCTTAAGGCACTGCGCCTACACTGCATACCAAAGTTTATGGAACTTAATGTTTAATCTTGATAATTAGATAGAATTGTCTTTAGTTTACGTGAAGTTTTACACTTAAATATTTTTAACCCGTAACACGACACAATTTTGTAATAAGTTATTCGGAATATTGCAAATAACTTCGCGGTAATAAGGCAACATTTACCGAAACTTAATGTTAGAATAATACATTAAGTTACTATTCTAAGGGCTTAATCGCTTGTTATCTATCTATCTATCTATCAACTGTAACGTCGTGTTTTGTTATTAAACTAATACTTTTGCGTTAAAGTTAAATTCATACGAGTCGTGTGATAATACGGTCAGTGGGCATCGACCTGAATACTTAGAGTTCCAGACTTGACGACGCCTGCCGCATTATGAGCAAGTTCAACGAAAGCACGAAATTTTTTCCAAAGTGTTTCCCTATTTTTTTTACTGTTATCATAGATTTATTGCCTTCTTTAGTTATGTTCGTACTTAGCTCTGAGGTTGAAAGCTGTAGTTAACACTGTTCTTTCTTAACGATTAGAATTATTTATACTTAATTTACTATTTCAAAGACTAATAACATTTTCGTGTAATCATTATGTTATAAATAATTATGAATCTCCGACTTATGCAAAAATCTGACCTTTTGCATATTGAACAGACGTATAAATTTTATATTACAACATCGATGCATCATAAGTATTTTCAAAATCATATGTATTGTATTACAAATGTATTAGTAATATATTATATTAGACACAACACCAGATGACCTTTTAATTAAAACTAGTTGTCATAGCATTATACTGGGTTATCGTGTGTCGAGTATATTTCAATTATAGTTATGAATCTAATTAGTAATTCAGACGGATCCATATACAACGAAATGTATAAGATATTGACATTACCAACTCAACTTTTATGATACGGAAAGGTAATTTTAACAATTAAGCCGATCAGCGAAAATAAAACGAGAATAGACTCAAACTTAAATCTGATTAAATAAGAGCTGTTAAATGATGTCTTTCTATTTGACATGTTTAACAGTGATGAAGCGGAGATGTGATGATGGTTGTCTTCATATATGTATTGGCCTCTTTGTTTAACAAATAAAGATGTAGTACTCCACCGCACTACAACTCTGCCTATGAAACCATTTCAAAGCTAAACTAAATCGTTTTACACTTATTAAGATTAGTCTAATAGACAGTTAGACTTTTTTTAAATAAATTGTCTCTTCCCTGAGACATCATTAAACATTACGATATAGCCTAACTGAATACGAAGTAATATAAATCTAATCTAATTCACTAACATATGAAAGTGTCCAATAACACTACTTACAGCCTCTATTAAGAGGGAGAGACTCTGTTCTTGTTTTCTATTTTCTTCACTTATCAATGTTTAGCACTTAAGACTAACGTGTACTAACACTGGCTTGACATGCGATTTTCGAAGACGATTGTAGATAAAGAGTTAAATTATACACAAATTGATATGACATGACCTAATAACTTATGCAAATCTCGATTGAAGGTCATACAGAACAGACACGTGTGAAGCCCTATATCCGAGGTTAATTGCATTAGTTAAGATTAAATCTTTCAAACAATTGCTCGCAGTTGGGGAGCTAAATGTTACCTTTACAGTAAGAAATATTGATTGTAATTATTTGTCTTTACAAGAATGTTGCGTAATTTTAACAAATTAAATTTTGCCTATTCGACGCCCTTATTTCATTTAGCATTTTTTTCACTGACGTTCATAAGTGTACATTATATTAAGATATTTCTCTTTTAACATAGTATCGTGCCTAAGAAATAACCAGCTAAGAATTCAATCGCATCTTAATTGACGTAAATGTATCCGACATTTTAGGGGAGTGGTCTTTTGAGCGACATACATGCACATAGCTTAAATATTGTAATCAATCAATTGATGTATGTATGTAACATACATATATATTAATTTTGCTAAAGTATTTATATCAACAAGGATTTATATTCGAGCTGTGACTCCTGTAGGTACCTACTATATGATATATATATGTAATGACGTTCTCATCATCTTCTTCAGTCATGCAGAAAACTGGTGGTAAGATTCAGTTTTATAACAACAGACAAAATTTATTAAACTTACAACTTCGAAATGTAATAAAATGAAACATTGTTTTTTTTCTTTATTCTAGCAATAATCATAAAATATCAATGTCTAGTATGCATTGTTAATCGACATTTTCTTTTCGTTTAAAATTATTTAAATTGTAATACACAGACGCTCATTATTAAAATGAATGCAGGACAATTCTGACGTCAGAACGCCATCATGTGGAATGAAATGCGTCAATGCACTTTGTAATAATTGGGTTAAGAGCATTAACAGAGGATGTGTTCACGTTCCCATTAGTCCAGTTATTAACAAAATAAGCTCTCGTAAGTTAATAATATTTAGTTAGAATTCATTCCAATTTCCTATCATGATAAAAACCACTTAGAATACCTATAGGAGTGTATATATAATGGCGCTTTTAATATGTATTGATATTTTGATTGAAAATAAACAATTTTTAAATATGTATTTATTTGAATGTTCATCACACGTATGTGTAACAATAAAATAAACGCATATACAATTTGTAGAAGATTAATTGACGTAAGGTATCAAATAATAATGAGGACATAACAGATAATACATAATTTTTAACAATTAAGTCTAGACCTCATATTTCTGTTTCGTGGTAATTTGTTTTTTTTAATAGGCTATTAGAAAAAATTCCAATCTTTTGGTCTTGACACACGCCGTCGAATTTTTGGATCAAACGAGGTTTTTCTTCACCGTACGAGCTAGTGTTAAATGCGCACATAAACAGAAAGTCCATTGGCACACTCCTACGGCCTCGAAGATGAGAGTCGCACGCCGAAGCCACTAGGCCAACAATGCACTAAACATAGTAAATAAGTCATAAAGCACTGGTTGTCAAGAAAATCAAATACCTATCCAAAGTGATCTTTTTTGATAACATAAGATTATTATCCAGCTTTAAACGAATTAAAAATCGATTATCGCAAGCGATTGTTGAACTTAATCAATTATTTCAATTTAAAAATAGCCCGTGAGTCGTTTCACGGTGTCGTGAAAAAACCTACAACTCGTAATCGAATCTCATTATATTGGCCGGTTCTGTAATTTTATACTGTCGATTTCTTACTTACATAACTCTTTTTTATGTAATTACTTATCTCAATAAATCAGATAATTAGAAGGCTGGGCTATGCTAGAAAAGGGTGGATTTCTATCTAGGTGACATCTAAATAGAGAAACGTCCGCAGGAAGAGAAAGAAGAAAGAAAGCCGTGGATAGAGAAATTTAATAAAAGCTGGAGGAGGCCTTTAACCGTGAAGGTGTTCCGATCAATGGTACTGCAGGAAGTTAGGATAACGAGTAACAAGAAAAAACTATATAACTAATTTAAACTGATGTATTGTTAACAATTATAAATAATATTTATTATATTAGTAACTAATTGTATAATAAACACATAAAGAAGTTGCATATAAATTAACTGTATCTTTCTGAGTTCAGGAGGATAGTTATTATTCATTCATCCATTTGCTCACAGCCATAAACGTAATAAGAGTAACATGTCACTAACAATCGAATATCTTTAGTATTTCAACACAGTGCTTAAAACAATTAAGAAAAGCCAATTTGAACGAAATAACAGAATTGGTAATCGTAACAAATCTACAGATTCGTAAAATATTTAAATAACAACGAGCCATGTTACGGCTCAGTCTAAACAGAAGCAAAGTGTGGAACAAAATCTCAATCGAAAAGTTCTAAGCCGGAGCAAACAATAGTCCCCCAATACGAGAACACAATAGTAAAGTAAGGCCACGCGCCACACAATAGGCTGGAATGCAACTCGACCTGCCTTAATTACCAAGTAAATTATCGCTGCTATGTTTGACAAGCTTGTGCAAAAACATCTTTCTACTCTCACTATTCAAGGCACGCCACCTTCCTTTACGGAAATAAGACGACATTTGCTCTAAATATATCACACAAATACCAGTGTGTAATATAATTGCAAATATGTATATATCCAGATAGATTTTTCCGAACCAATACGACTTACGAGAGAGCGTATTATTAAAGGTCGGCAACACACTCGCAAGCCCTCTGGCATTGAGTATCCATGGGCGACCGTACCTATCACATAACATCAGATGAAACTCCTGTTTGTTTGCCCTCTGTTCTATAAACAAAATAAGATTAAACATATAAACCAAGCAGTGTTGTCCTAGTAGCTTCAGCGTGCGACTCTCATCCCTGAGGTCGTAGGTTCGATCAGCTGTGCACCAATGGACTTTCTTTCTATGTGCGCATTTAACACTCGCTCGAACGGTGACAGAAAACATCGTGAAGTCCTAGACACAAAAAGTCGTCGACGTGTGTAAGGCACAGGTTGGTCACCTAATTGCCTATTAGATTTAAAAATGATCGTGAAACAGATTCAGAAATCTAAGGCCCAGAGAGGTTGTAAACCGAGAAATAAAACTAAAACACGGACAACAAAATTTTAGGGTGAATACGAATTTGAAAAGACATTTTATAAACTTAAACGTACACAAAGACCTGAATTTAATGCAATTGTATTAAACACAACGGCTATTCAGCGAAAGCGCAAAGCACAGTTATTTTCCCATATAAAATAATACCGGTTTAAAAACACGCAAATTCAAACATTTTCGCCATGACCTACTGTGCACATGCAAACACCAGACCAAAAATAATATACTATATAAAAATAAAAAAATATTTAACAAATTATAACTCGAGTTGAAAGATAAGAAAACCCACATACACGTAGTTATTTAAAATCGTGTTATAATAACCAGAGTCGTGACCTTAACATTGTGTTGACACAGTTGTAAGATACACGTTTTGTTGTGAACGTACTCTTTACCCAATTCCTTTAGAGTTTAGACTATTGGTTTTAAGGTACTGAAAGCTTTTAACCTGGTTTCTAAGATTGTTTACTGTTACAATGTTAAGAAAATTTTCTTAAATTAAATCCATGTTGCTGACAAAGATAGTATAAAGTTTATTAGAATAAAACTGAGTTAAGTTGCAGCTGAGTTTCATCATCGGACGTCAATGCAGAATACAACATACCATCCGTATCACCTCGACGTCCGTCGTTCCACAACTGACTGTTTCTTAAGGCAATTTCTGCCGCGCACCACCACTATGTGGAACCAGCTGCCCACTGAAGTATTTCCGAACCAATTCGACTTTAAAAGGCCGGCAGCGCGCTTGCGAGCCTTCTGGGTGGGTACGGCCCTACTACTGTGCGTGCGTGCGTGCTGTTTATTGGCTTATTATTATTATACGTAAGGTGACCCATAAATAATGAACATCAGAGTTCAACTCAATTCGAATAGGATAGGAAGTAAATGTAAACGATGCTTCAATGAAAGCAAAAAATACAGTACCAATTAAAGCCGATACTCAAATGCTGAAGCACTACCCACTTAATCACAACGTCATGCTTTTCACTAAAGACACTTAGTGAGTTCAATCACCTGATTACACAACTTTGTTGATACATCTTCATTCATCGTAACGTGAAATGAGATCGAGGTAACCACAACCTGCTTGAAGAAACAATGAACTATAATTGTTGTTGATAGTTCCTTATTTATCTTGCGATTGGAAAGTTTTAATAGGATACGATGATGACGTATTTTAAATTGAGTGATATAAAAAAGTGTCTTTGTTGACTTCTCTATATGTTTCCTTGATAATTTTCTGTTAATAGATAGGTTGGTGATTAGCTGTGCCAGAGACACGCCGGTAGGATAAGATTCAGAGACGAGTCTTAACTGTCTTCTATATAAATATTCAAATCCAAGAGGTTTTTGATATCCGGCTCGAATCTAGGATAGATTAGTGACTATATTATTATTATGTAAACGTTCAAGTGTTTTTAACTAATATGTAAAAAATACTTTTTAATCCAGTTTGGTTATTCAATTACCTACTAAATCTGCGGTATCCCAGTCGTAAGTTTGTTTGCAACAAGCAATTTTTACCATCAATTCTAAACGACGACTAAAGAAGAGTCTACCAATTCTTAATAGGCCGGCATCGCACTCGGGAGCCCACCGATACTTTCCATGGCCACGCGTTTGCTCCCCGTTTGTTTGTTCTATGAAAAAAAACTTAAATTGTTTCATAATAGAAATACCTTACATAAAAATATTATTTCACCGTTCGTGAGATATATTAGGAAACATTTAATAATCGTATTGTTCGTACACAGCTGCAACATTTAGGAGCACGGAAATACCGCATTATTTTCTAAGCTATATAGGTGAACTAGAAGATACATCATACAAACGATAGCATGATTAAAAGTACCTGGTACTCGCTCTGTATTTCTTCACTATTCGTTTATGTACGATTTTGCGAAAATGGTACGATTAATGAACTAACGATTTTCTTAGCGATACACAGCATAACTTACAGTAGTCGGTTGGGTTTCCGGCGAAACAATATTTGAGGGTCCACCACCAACACAAAACTAAACAAGATTTTTTTTCTCCAATAAATAGCTAATGTCAGTTAATATATCAATCTGTACCGGTCACATTTCCCGCGTTTGTCTTGGCAGATGGATTAAAAGATTCCTTACTTGGAATGGTCAAGTGGGAAGATAAAGGCACATGCCCACCAGAAACCTGGGTAGATGAAATAAAAGAGATAGCGGGGAAAGATTGAAAAAAGTATTCGCTACTTGAGAGGCCTTCACCCCGTCTGATACGGTGTATTATTATATTGTATTGTATTATTGTAGTATTAAATAAAGTAATAACCTACTCGAATACAGGTTATTTTTGTTATATTAATTTATTGCCATTACTTCGTATACGTAATAAAGCTTATCACCAAAAATATCTTCTAGCCCTTGATCGTGACTCAAGTTCGTAACACTGAACTCACAAATTACCATACAAACACTGGTTTTGAATGCTCATCATTTATTCTAACCACAAGACATAACTGTAGCTCTCACACTATGTAGTCGTTGTTTTGAATTACAATAACTCTACGCATAAATAATTATAGTGGATTACTTTAGACAGAACGTAGTATTGACATGATTTTGCTCAGTAGGCATAGGAGAGGACATTGACCTGAGGCTGATTATGACGTTTTAGTCGAACTTTACAAACATGAAGATCGCAAACAGATTACAAAGGACCTCTTATAACGCTGCTATTGTAGATGGTCACTCAATCTTATGATACCACTTGACGAGTTATTGAGCTATTTTAACAAATACTGAACATACTTTGTGGGTACTGTTCTCCAATTCTAAGCCGTCTTAATCAACCATAAGGTGTTGAAAACAGTTAACAACCGCAGCAGACATAGAACTAAAACACCTATCAACGACTGACAAAAAATGTATAATAAGTTTAGAGTTGCTCGTTGGAGATCTCTCAAGTCTGAGTGTTGCGCAGAAACCCCGATTAGCCAGAAGATGAAGCGATGCAAGTAGAACTGGATAGGCCATACACTCCGAACAGGTTCCAATCATATCCCCAAGCAGGCGTTTGATTGGAATTTGGAACCCGCAGATGAAGCGAAAGCGCGGACGTCCCAAGCAAACCTGGCAACGTACAGTTACAGATGTGGCAAAGAGAGCCGGAAAGACTTGCAAGGTGAAATGCGAAACTCAAGACCGAACACGATGGAGGCTCACTGTGGACGCCCTCTTCCCCATCCAAAGATCATATGACATATAGTCACGTCAAGTAAAGCCATCCCTATTAATGTTTTAACGAGATAAATGTTTTTTTGAAGAAAAAAAAACTTATTATAATACCTATTAGCAAATGAGATCTTCGGAGATACAAACTTGAAACTTCTTTAAAAAGCTCGCGTCTCTATCAAACATACAGTAAGACTGTCATATAATTGTCATAGTAAAATCTACGCTTCGTAGCATTAAGGATTAATGTTTTATATACAGGATTCTTTTGTCCGTTAGGCTCATTTTTCTTTGAAGTAAATTATAAACGAATAGGGTCGTAAATCCAACGCCGCAAATTACGTACTAAAGCTAGTGTAAGTGCAATTGACATCTGTTGAGTATGACTATGATATCGAATATCGAGGAAGTTTGCAACTAAATCGTTCACTTCCGTATTTCAATATTTAGCTTGTCATCTTATATATATATATATAAAATTGTCGTGTCACAGCGTTTGTAATTAAACTCCTCCAAAATGGCTTGACCGATTTTCGTAAAATTTTGTGTGTATATTCGTTAGGTCTGCGAATCGGACAACATCTAGCCGGCCCCACCCCTAATTTTTTTATCAGTATACAAAAATACATACAATCCTTAATTTTAACCCCTCTACGATCAACCCCTATTTTTTATTATAGTAGATAGTTATTTTTATTGAACTAAAGAAATCTTTCCTACAAATAATATATACGTATATGGCAAAATAGTTTTCCGGGTCAGCTATAATAAACAATAAAGTAATAACATATATATTAATTGTTTTTAGACTTACTTGAGTACTACACAAATTAAACGTAACCTTTGCAATATACCACGACCTGAAAAGCCCGACACGATGAGTTATTATGTGAATAATGCAAATTCGCGTAAACCGAAAATATTGTCCTATACAGACGTCTACCAAAAAAAAAATAATTGAATCCACTTGAACACACACATTATATAAAAAGACGTATTAATTATTTTGTGTGAAGTGGAAAAAATAAAAACCATTTCACGAGCCACAACAAGACATGCGAGCTAGAATAAAAAAAAATGACGTTACTTACCTATTCATAACATTTTCCAATTCGTATAGTTATTTATTGTAAACTTTATTGTACATTAAAAATACGGTTTTACATAAATTTAGATAACGTATAATATATAAATAGCTCTGTATATACGTTCAGGCTAAATAAAAGTTTGTATATGTACTAGCTACTACTGTTCGCGCATCCGTGCTCTGGGGTCAATGGACCACTGCTTACGGAAGAGCTTTGAATGATAACTATTTTATAATACTAGAGAATCCAGAACACTGCTGCGCTTGCAATAAATTATATTCTATGATCGGTTACTTAATTAAGTAAGTAATTACTATATTATAGTAATTTGTGTAGGAAAATATTGTAAACAATAACGTACGGCTTTATTAAATACTAGCTGTGCTCTGCGGTTTCACCCGCATTAATTCGTAGCACTTACCCTATAAGCCAAAAGCTGTTCTCGGTAATAAACTTTTAAATGCAAAATAATATTTTTTGACGATTTTGTGGATTTTATTTTTATTTATTTATTATATTATACATGATCCTAAATAGAAAGAAGTTGGTGTGGTGGAAACACAAACTGGACACAGTTTTTCTGTCCACCAGGTCGTCGAACATATTTAAATAATTAACTTTATATTTTATATTTACTACTTTATATTTGATACTTATGTCTTCTATCAAACTGTAGACTGCTCTATTGTGTATCTATATAGTTTAGCCGTTAGCGTTTAACGTACGAGATTTACGAATTTTTATTGGTCTATTTCAAACCTTGGGTTATTATACTATCCTAATTTCATACATAAACTTTTTTTTAAATATTCTATAGCCTATGTTCATCAGGTAGGGTTCTAATGGTGATAGAATTTTTCAAATCAGTCCTATATTTTTGGAACCTATTAAATGCAAATCTTTTTCTCTTTATAATATTAGTGTAGAAGAGTATAAATATATGATTAAAATTAGGTACCCCTATAATAATAAAAATATAGTAACGCGATAACTAAGTCAGTTTAATATTTTATTTTTTTACTATTATGTAAGTATGATTTTATATTAGATTGGTCATTAATATGCCTTTTTGAAATTATAATTATATGTACAGGAAAATGTAAAATTATCATGGAAATTACCCATAACATAATATTGTGGTAATTATCCTTTAAATAGTACTAACTCATTTAAATCCAAAATGACAGTCAAGAGAAGAATTCCTTTAAATAATATATTAAAATTCACGTGAAATTATGTTTTATATTTATATTTAATCATTAAGATAAATGTAATTTGTCACGTACACGGTTTAGAACCGTTGCGTATCTGCAATGCGCCATTAAAATCCTCTTCGAAAACCTACCGACTGCACAGAGTTACGAGATTGCCAGCAATTGCTTATTACATTGTCCACTTTCTATATCAAAATTGCCTAACGTTACGCAGTTGATGCGATATAAACAGATAATACCCAACAAATGCGTCTAGGACATTACACAGGTTTCATTTGCTACTCTTAAGATTAAACAATTCAAAAAAATAACCTTCCTTCAGGCGTTTAAAATACATCTTTTAGTTTTAATAAGGATTTTTGTTTGTTTAAAGAAATGTCGAAGTTTTAATTTTAGTAGTCAAGTCATTTTTATTCGCTGATCACTTTTTTAGTCATCTTAGAAGCTTCCTAGTGAAGCTCCTATTGGTGTCTGTTAGATAAATGGGCTGTAGTTAGCACTTTTCGCAGGGTAATGGGCTAACTCGGGTGACTTACGGGTAACGGGAGCGTATTCAATTATATGTTAAAACGTTATAGTACCTATTCTGTAAAAGACTTGTGATGTGACATATTCTTCATATTAATTATATCATTAAAAAATTAGGAATATGTATTTGTAATTTTGCGAACTGTGTCGTCTTGTGTCTTAACTGAATTTTAACCATTGGTCGTTCAATAACCCTTACCTATATTTTAGAATAAAGGTATGCCAAAATGAATCACAACGGAAACGGGAACGCTATCACACCTCGAACTTGTATGACGTCACTGCTGAATCAGCACGACCACTTTCAAACAAGGTGAAGACACAAATCTATACAATTAAATATGCATATTGCTTGAAGACCCAAAACCGCTTAATTAATTTTCATAACAACGTAACTATCGGGTGTAGAGACAAGCCTTAAAACATAAGAAATAACTTTAGTATTTCAAAGTATAACGAAACTTAATAATTATTTCTTCGCAGCATATTTTGAAAAATGGATATGCTGCGAAAGCTATTAAATAGATATAACACACAAATTATTGTTCAATGAACAAAAACTTATTATTCAACTATCGTTGATCAAAACACGGATAAAATCAACGATTGCTTTATGCAGGGAGCAATATACACATGCATTATATTGCTCGACATTAAATGCGAAATTGGGGAGTATCGATTGTAAAAAAATATAAATTGTGAAATTCATAGATATTTTTAAAAGCCAAAAATAATGGCAATTATTTTGACATTAAGCAAAATGGTGTAGATCTGTATGTAGGTAAACACGTGCGGACCCTGCTGACGGTTCACCGAATCGCGAGCTAATATTGATTCGGCGCGAAGCGTGAGCTTAGCCGTGTGCCAAGCCTTTTTTACTAAATTCTTACTTCCCTATGCCTTTTCAGTTCGCTAGAAAATATACTTATGGCAACCAACACCTTATTCATAACACAAATTATTTCCTATCAAAATTGAATGTTTTACTAAATTTTATGCTTTTAGGAATACTGTAATACATTACAGATTATTGGGTCATGAAAAATTCTCTGAACTACATTGAATAAAAAAACCTACCTATAACCTGCTCTTTTTATGAATGTTTTCTGCTGACTTAGCATAACAATATGTAATTTTAATGAAACATTAATAAAAGAAACAATTTAATTTCAATTTCAATCTCCATGTAATTATTTATTTGATATGCATGCATATTGCAATGTAACAACATAAATTTTGACCTTGGCAACAAATATTTCTAATACATGGCAGTACACATATATTTAATTGAAAGGATAGTAAAACATTTTATTACAACTGAAAACCGAGATACAAAAAGACCACATAAAACATAATAAGTACTTGAGTGGCAATAAGTTACTTTCTGAAACTTAATCATAGGCACAACCTACCTAGATAATAAGAAACTTATTAATTTAATATTTCTTATAATATGTTGTAAGACTTTAGCGAGAGGAACAGAATAAGGAGTTAAAAAGGTGGTAAAAATAGTCATATCATTATATAATCATTATTTACTCTACCCAAATGTAAAAAAAAATAATATAGTAAAATACACAATGCACAATGGTAGGGTAGAGGTTAAAATTTAGGAATTCTTATTAGGTGGTCCTCATGAATCATGATCTCATAATATTTAGTATAATATTAAATTACAGAAGTTTCTCTTATTTAGAATTTTATAATTGTAATTTTATCATTATAAAATCCACTGATTTCATTAATAAAAGAATGGATACAAAGTAACCTTTATGTTATGGACTATATGGCTCAATAAAACTATGATAACTATTATCTATTAGATAATACAATAAGTAATATTGTGTGTACTTATTTATATGTTGGAATAATACAACATATTGTGGTTGAGAGCATTAACTTATAGATCTAGAAACAAACAAAGTCCTCTAAGCATTTACACCTTCAATAACTATGCTGTATATTACTTACAGATCTATGTCAACACATTACAGAAAACAGATGTGAGATGCAGTCATTACATTCTTAACTGTGAATGACATAGCTCAGATCTATCTGTAAGCATCTTACTAAGCTAAATAAATATTTACTAACCAGTTCCTATTTATAATCCAAGCAATAGGGTGAAGAAAATCCTCGAAAACTTCTAATAACAAACACTCAGCGAACTATCACAATTTTCAGTCATTATTTATATTATTTAGAACACTTCACTAAGGAAAATAAATAAAGAACACATCCGCACTATGTTCGAAAAAGCCATCACACGACATTGATGTAAACTCAAAGGAATGCATTAGAATTTCGATTTCTCTGCCATACAATTAATGGCACTAGGAGGCATTTTGTACCATATTTATAATCGGTATTTTTTTATACTACATACAAAGGTGTAGCAGAATATCTTAGATATTCATAGACCATGTAGATTAAACTTAATGGCTAGTATTATTTTACAAAACTACTGTACGGTCTTCTGATAAACGCATAAGCAGTACGCACTTATCTAATACAGCATACGCGATTCACTGAACTGAAGATCTCTAATCTCTTACATTATTATTTACTGTCTACTGCGGTTCTGTAGTCTATGTCGATTTGCCATAGTAAACTGTCAAAACACATTCCAATATTATATAGATAAATTAAAGAGTTCTCAATGGCCTTAGAGTCTATGAATGATGAAACGCTTTCTAAATTGTCGACTTACCATACGTAAAATGTTAAATGTCAATGTCATCTTTTCGTACTGAAAATAGTGCTATACTTATGTCACATCAATCATTAATAAAAGTCAGTTTTGTGTTGAATAACATTAATATTATGTTTTGTTTTATTAGACATAAACCTAAACTATTTGTGAACCTTTTTAAAAGAACATATATATATGTATTCCGGTTTAAAAAATCTACGAAACTGCTGTCTAGTGTTGAATCTATTAAGCACGATAAAAACACAGACGGTCGCAACCTTTATACTTTAAAAGAAAATAATGATCTTAAACTAGATGGCGTTAATCTCAAACAAGAATAAGATGAATTAAAAAAAACATTTTTATTTATATTCCACTTTAGATTACATAGTACGCAATCAATAATTATTATAATAATGTCATTGTTGTTTTTCTGTAACTTTCTTCAATTAAGCACCTTCAAAGTTGTATTGTCCCAAAGCAGCCAAGTTGTTTGCCTGTAGAAATTTTATATAAAGTGATATAATATACTAACTAATATCGAAATTATTCTAAGTAACAAGTCTCAGTTCCACAAAACCGCTTCTATTTTATCATGTTCTGTCAAGGATTATATTCTGCTTGATATGTATTAAATGCTTACGTCAACGTAAAATATCTGTAAAATAAAATATCTTTTTCAATTTCAAGCTACGCCCGCCTGCGCCACCCAGTGCGCAATAGATAAAACAAGCCAAGATGTTGTAACAACAGATGTCGTAACCTACATCGAACGCGTGTGTCCGGTCGAATGAATGTACGTACATACTTGAAAATTATAGTATACACTATAAATTTCCGGTCAAAAGCAGGAACAAGAACATTTTAGGATATTGGTAGAGCCCCAAATTAATAGTTTTATTTATTAGTTTTAGTTAAGTGTGCGCTATAAAGATTCTCATAGAAACAGTTATTCCAGGTGTTAGCGTGTAATCACAAAAAAACAATCAGTCAGTAGTTTAAACTAAAATACTATTTTGTCTCTTACGCTGTAAACATAATTTCACAATAGGAGACAAAAGAGGAATATAAGCCAGTGTTCTAAGTCTGATTCAGTTTATACTAGAAGATATACCTTAGCTCTCTTAATAAGTTCAGTTTGCGCTTTTATCAAATTCTCCTCTCGTCCAGCCCACGTTTTCCAAACAGACGCTTGAAGCGCCCTCCCATAGCTAAAAGTTAGGGCCCAGGGTTTCTTCATAGGCACTTTATTAATAGCATTCAAGTACACTGTCGCTTCCTCTTCTGTCTGTCCACCAGAAAGAAAAGCTATGCCTATAAATATTAAATTGTGAACTATAATGAACGTGTAATTTTTATACATATTTTCGTGATTTTGTTTCTCTTCGTGTTATTATATCTATTTAAAATAGCAGATAAATAAGGATTCGTTTTCTCGCCTATTTTCTTCTTAATAAGTAGCTACACTAAATTAACAGTAAATGACCTTAAATCTAAACAGTTTTCTAATTATTTATATTAAAATTACGCGTATTCAATCCATCTCTCACAAAAGTATGTATGTACTTAATTCACATGTCAGATTTTGATAGTTCGAATATCATACATATCGAACATCGTAGATTGCTACACAAGCGGCCTATTGAAGGGCACGCTTGTCCAGGAGATGCCAATTTTTAAGCTTCTTCTTGCGAGCCCTCTGGCATCAAGAGTGTCCATGGGCGGCAGTAACACTTCACATCAGATGAGCCTCCTGCCCGTTTGCCCCCTCTTCTACAAAAAAAATATAGCCGACGCTAGAATGAACCTATATTATCCTGTTTTTTGTCGCACTGTGAATGTTTGTGTTTCCGTTTAATTCGTAATCCGCCCATAGAGGTCCGGTACTGATTTATATTAAAAGGACCAAACATATATTATGTACCTGGAACGGCTGCCGGTACGCCTCTTAAAAGAGCCGTGACCGTTGCTACTGCTATTTCTTCAGGAGTATTACGTTCTTTGCATGCTTTTCCTGGTGTTACCTGAAAATACCTTAATAAGTTGTATCCGTAGAAACTTTTTCATTTACTATAAAATGTGTCAGAACAAGAGAAGGATTACATCAATGTTTTAAAATGTCGTGCTCG
Source organism: Pieris macdunnoughi (assembly GCA_905332375.1). NCBI lineage: Eukaryota > Metazoa > Arthropoda > Insecta > Lepidoptera > Pieridae > Pieris > Pieris macdunnoughi. Next base: position 484,381 of record CAJOBZ010000050.1, on the reverse strand, counting down.
TAAAATTCTGGGTATGGGCAAAGACAATTAAAGTAATTAAAATCAATCTTTCATTGTCATTGGTATAGGCAACAAACGGTATAATGTAGGCTTAAAATTTCAATAATGAATAAATTTGGAATGTGATGTTAGGGTCCAACGTGTGTGTATGTCAAATAAAGATTTGATAATCTTACCATATTAGGCTTTAGCAATGTTCCCTCGAGGTAAACATGGTGATCATTCAGCGCTTTATAAACCGCTGCAAGCACAGTTTCAGTCACCTTTTGCGCTCTTATAATGTCATGGTCGCCTAGTAAAATAAACCAAAAGTGCAAGGCGTTACATACGGAAATATAAAATATTTCTTTAGTAATAATATATATATAATATATATGTCTTCTTCTCGATTTTGATGATGTTTTTTTTACGTTTCAGTGTATTTTAGTATAGATTCAGAACTACGTATAGGCGGTCAAGATAAGTACATATATATGTAATAAATTTAAAAATTGAATGCTAAAATTTGAATATTATACTTTACGAACCTCGTAAAAAATACATATTAAAAGAATTACCGAGGATATTCTGTATTATGTTACATTTTTTGTATGAATATAATATATAATTGAACGGACTTTTTTATTTATAGAACTGAACAGACGTTTGACCCCAATCCCACCTGATATTAAGTGACTATTTAACCGCCGCCGCTGTTCCATTTATCGAGATTTTCCGGAAACACATATCTTCTACCACTACCTACTCTCCTGGTACCTACTCACCGTCCAACAACACATCCGGTTCCACAATAGGCACAAGCCCTTCAGTCTGGCAAATTGAGGCGTAACGAGCAAGAACATTAGCAGTACTCTCAATAGCAAGGGCAGAGGGGCCGTTGGCTGATATAGTGAGTGGCGCCCTCCACTTTGCGAACCGACATCCTTGCTTCTTGTATTCGGCGCAGCGCTTCGCTAGATCGTCGAGCCCTAAAAATTTTGTCCGTCTTAAATTCCGTAAATAATTAAATAGTCGAATTCGACAGGTAGTCAGAAAATATATATTATTATTTTCTTATACTGTTAAGGACGATTTTTTAAGTCTATTCAGATGAAAGAAGATATTTTCCAGTCACCTAAAATTAGTGGATTAATAACTTACATATTATTATTATATTTATTGTCAAAGAATATTAATTTTCAATCCTACTAAGTGAAAACTAACAAAACCGATAGGACTTCACCAATATTATCTCCGAATATATTAATGCTAAATTGTGTATATATACTAGACGTTTACGTTCATTTTGACTTGAACCAAGATTTTTATACTCTTTCGACGATACCTTGAGTTGTTACTTCATCCGTATACGGTAATGGGACGACATCCTTATCAACCTTAACTCCTGGTATTATGTTTTTCTTTCCCAATACTTCTATAAAACGAACTCCGCTGTCCGTCTTCTGATATACAGTCTCATCATAGAGAATTACCGCTGATACATAGCTTGACAAGACCTGTAAATTACCAAATTAGTTCATAATGATAGTTAATAGTTAGTCTGCGTATGAATCTATAAGCTGCAGGGCTATTAATACAGACATCGATTCCCAATGATTGAATCAATTGGCAGTGGCGTAACAATAAAGTGGCAGAGCTGGCAAAATGCCACGGGCCCCCGACCCAAGAGGGCCCTACAAAAGTCAAAAAGTCAAAATATTTTTTTCATATAGGTAACCCAATGTACACGAATGAACGTCAAGAAAAAGAAAATATATATATGAAATGTATTTATTTGTTTTGACCAAGAGATATTATGTTCTATGGATGAATGTGAAGTCTCCAATACGCATTGGGCTTGCGTGGAGACTACAGACTATTCCCTAAGGAGGAAGCCTATAGCCATTAGTGGGACATATGTACAACGTGCAATTGAGTACGCTGAAAATCTCGAAGTTAAAAAAAGTTAAAATTAAACTGAGTACAACGTGTCGATTTTTACTGATAGGGCCCCATCAAAAGAATTTGCCACGGGCCCCAGATGGTATAGTTACGCCACTGTCACTTGGTATTGTCTAACAAAATAAAGATTTCAATATTTTAGATGTCATCTGAATCAGAATCAGAATCCTAATTTCGACGTTGTTTTGAATTTTCCTGTGCTGAAACTTTATATTGACAACAGATTTCCATTCCCATTGGTTAGATTTCGAGGTTAGATTACTTTAAGAAGGATTATTAGCTTATTTATATACCTATGTATTTACAGTGATTTAAAATAATAACATCGCGCTTACTTCTCATTAAAGTCATGTTAAACTGATAGTATCGCATGTTCAAAGTAAATAAAAATTATAGTTTTAAAATGGCACCTCCGACTATAGCAATTTAATGTCATTAAATGACAATGTATAATGCACTGCATTGTTATTTACGGTAGAGTAAAAATTAATTGTCTGGCTATAAAATCCACGCGCGAACTTGATTTATTGTTAGTGTTATTTTTTATTTGATTAAACGGGTCCTCTAGCGAAAATGTTTAAATACTTTGTGGTGCTCTTTATAAGTGCAATGTTTATCGGGAATGTTAGTCTTTTATTTCTAATTCGTAGCTCTAAATTATATTTAAAAATGTATGCGAGAAAATGAAGATTCAATCTTGTTTTTTTCAGAGTAAGCAACAAGGGCCGGGTGGTGAAGCGGGTATTTACGGAACATAATATTTTTTTTTAAAAACGTTTGTGGTTTGAAATTGTAAAAAAATATACCAACAATGTCGAGTGTACCAAGCTACTTCTAATAAGTCTAATTGCACTATTTTAACTTTCTATTAAATTGTATTTACACTGTGATGACAAGACGCATATTAGTACCACTAAACAATTTAAAAAAATGTAATACTGTACCTATATCATGTCTTAAAATTTACCTAATTTTCAAGTGAAAATAATTTTAATTCTACTAATACTCAATTTACTTTGCTACTGTATTTTTATTGCGTAGGTATTTTATTCAGCTTCAAATTCCTTGTATAGGTGGTCAAGCCGATTTTGGTGTAGGCATGCAGGCAGGTGGGAATGGAGGGTTCGGTGGTGGCGGACCTAATGGAGGCGGTGAAGCTGGATTTGGGGGTTCGTATTTAGCGATATACTATAGAGTCGGCCGGTTCGCGTTAAGCAAAAATATTAATTTGTGTGAAAATCGATTTGATTAATCTAATATATAAAATTCTCGTGTCGCGGTGTTTGTAGTTAAACTCCTCCGAAACGGCTTGCGCGATTCTCATGAAATTTAGTGTGCATATTGGGTATGTCTGAGAATCGGACAACATCTATTTTTCATCCCCCTAAATGTTAAGGGTAGTCCACCCTAATTTTTTTTTAAATTTTTAGTTTTTTTTTTAAATTTTATTTTTTTATGATACAACATTAAACAATACATACAACCCCTAATTTTCACCCCTCTACGATCAACCCTTATTTTTTATTATAAATATACATGGCAAAACGACGTTTGCCGGATCAGCTAGTATGAATATAAAATTCAATTTTTTAGAAGACATTATATCATTAGAAATTTATTGTAAAACTAATTTTGTTTCTTTTATTATTATTTTAGCTGGGTTTAACGCAAACGCTGGAGCAGGGGGAGACGCAGGGCAAGGCGGGAATAAAGGGTAACATACGAACGTAAAACGACGAACTTTAGTACGATACAATTAAAAAAAAAGTGTAGCATCTCACTTTAATAATAAACTGCATACATAACTTAAATGTGTTAATATTTTCTCGTTATCTTTTTAATATCTCCTCCTTTGATTGACCTTTGACCTCCTTTGACTAAGAACCAAACTACTTCATAAACGAACATTGCTACCTTAAATTTGCCTATTGTGGGGTGGAGATTCATGACTAATTACTTAATTAGGCACCATACCTCCCCAACTTTAGGTTTTTCCCAGTTTTGCTAAGTGTATTTATATTTTGAATGAATAATACAAGGCAAGTCACATTATCGTCGCAAAATTGATGACGAAACTGTCACGTTATCTATATTCTAGTTTTAACTACTACAGTAGTTTTATATTTAACGTTGCTGGATTGATTTGATAAAAGCTCGAATTGACAAACAAAATATTAAAACGAATCTTTGACCAATGTATTCTACATCTTAATATATATAAATTACGTGTCACGTTGTTTGTCCGCTATGGACTCCTAAACTACCGAACCGATACCAATCAAATTTGCACACCGTGTGTAGTTTGATCCAACTTAAAAGATAGGATAGCTTACATCTCAATTTATACCCGCAATATTATTTTATTGCAAAATATTTGTTTATTATTTTATAGTCCCAATTCTAACAGATGGCGCTGTGTTGAAAGTACCAACGTTTCACATAAGCTACAATTTAATGAAATAACCACCAAAAAAGCATGGTTGTCCCCATGACTGGTGTTCTCCTACCGTTTCTCTTGAATAGCTACTATGCTTTGCTACTATGTAATTTAACACCTTAGCCACAGCAACGCTTGGCCGGTCTGCTAGTATATTATAGAGATTTCGGCGTTTAGTTAATTATGTATGTTCCATAGCAGATCAATAAAAACATTTTTATTAATATGTCATAAGTCCAATCCGAAGTTCTATGTTAGGGTAAAATAAAAAAATACAGAAAAAAAAACTAAATGAAACAATTTGGACGTCATTAAAGTATGAAAACGGGGGCCTCATAGCCTAGCGGTCTTATTAAGTGGCAGCTAGGTGAGGGGTACCGGGTTCGATTCCCGGTTCGAGGGCAAGTTTTAATTTAATTTAAATTTGTTCTCGGCCTTTGGGAGGGTTGTGCGGTACCGGGCGAGTGCTTAAACCGGGCGAGTACATGGAGGACATGGTCGAATTTCTAAGGCAAGCACGAATAATAAAAATCTTATACTTGACGCTGGCTAATGCACAAACCGTGCCAGAGCCATAAAATAAAAAAGAAGTATGAAAACAGATTCAATACATATACTATAGACTTACATCATCAGATGTAAATAGTAGCTGTCTGTAATTCCGTCTATTGTTTTCGGTATTTTCCAAGCCAACTTGTGCAAGTAGTGCGCCTATTCCTTCTGAAAATTTTCGTTAATATTACCTCAAACTCTATAACATCTTGGTTATTTCAATTCCATTATAACATTTCAATATACGATACCATTTACCATTAAATTACCATTTTTTGGCTCTTAAAGAAATAATCAAAAGATTGTACAGAACCTTCTGGATTAACGTGGAAAAGAAATATGTCCTATTTAAAAATCTAACTACCAGGATACTTAACCATGTATTTAATTATATTAATAATATATACGCTACTACCATATATTGGCCTCAGATTGCATCCGTTTCTTTAATATTTTAGACACAAGAAGATGTCATGTCGTCAATTGTTTTTATATTTGAGACATATAGGTTTTCTTACGATGTTTTCCTTCATTCAAAGTTCATCGAAACACAGGATAAGAGTAACAGTTGAACTAGACCAAAATTAGTCTTCTCTTTAACTGAATAACTTTAAATAAAAATTATAATAAGGTTATTTCAAACTTCTTCTTAATAGGGTATATATTAAAATTTTACCTTATTACAAATAACTGACGTTGAGTGACGATTTTATGACGATCATTCTATGACTTAATTATATAATTGTACGCAACGTCTTTAACCATCATACTATTATTGTACTATTATTACCTCTAGTACGTACATAAAGAAAGTAAAGACTTGTCGTCATGACCAAGTTCCCTTCTAAAACATATTTTTTAAATTTACCATTTGTTTCATCGACAGCCAGTATTCCCTTTCCATGACATACAATAGCTTCAGCAGTCTGCTGTAATTCTTCTTGCAACTTCACAGGCAGGTAGGAAAAGTATGTCATGATTCTGAAAATATTTTAAACCTTTAAGTACACAGAGAAAAAAACTTGGTTTATAACACATAAATCAAGCATGACTGAAAACTGTTCTTCAGTTCTCTGTAAATATAAACAGGAGGCGTTTTTATCGATAAATAAGCTACGACTGGTCCGTTCCAGTAAGCCGAACCTTAAACCATGTGTCTCAAACCATCATAAACTAGACGTTCACAATTGTCGAAGGTATAAGAGAATAAGCTAGGTGGCGTTGATGAGTTGTGTAGCAACATCAATGCCGCGTTCAGACAATAAGATATTTGATATTATTGTTATTGTTGTATTATGTAAATGCATATATATACTTACGAAATAGTGACAAATTAACACTTAAAATAACAAATTTAGTAATATCTCCAAAAATCATTAATTAAGACAACTCAAGATTATATTTTATTAATTACTTACACGTAGCGTAAAACAGAATTATTGACGCGTCCGTCTGAACAAAGTATAAATTATGTAATAACTGTTTATTCATTCTAAGATAACTCTGCTGATAGTATATCTTCTCCAACATTAAGTTGAAAATAATAAATTCACTGATACACGCGTCGTGAGTGAGGTTCAAAACAACAATTTAAGCTATATTATTTGTTACTTGTTCATTCGTTTTGGTTTGTTTAGCGTTCTGAGCGATATGTACGGCCACAATCACTGCGTTGACGTCATACTCTAAAATGCACTAACAAAGTTTTTCTAGCCGCTTAGGATGTCTTCTCGACCATAGCCACCGGGGTCCTCGGGCCGGCCAGTTGGACTGGTTGAGGATCCCCCCTCAGATTAGAGAAACCATGCTTCCTCTACATATTTAAGCTTATGAATTAATATTAGGTTTATTCAAATAAAGACTATATTATATTCATCAATAATGAAATTATTAATTTATTTACACTTAATAACTTTTTATGCTTAATTTACAATTATTATCCTGAGATTAGTGTACATTGAACAGTCAGGATACAATTTTAAGTGCGAATTAGAACTCCCAAAAATCGATATCCGATAGTTATGACAGTTGAGAGAGTTCCTAACATTGCTTTTGTTGTTGGTACTACACTTTTACATAATTACAGCAGGTACACCACGACCAACCTCTCCCTGACTACGACTACTGTAAAGCTTTATTTATAGTTCGTTTAAAGTTGTCTGTGATAGTCAGCTCTATGTTTAATTAAAGCATACGATATATCGCAGGGTATTATTTTAATTGCGGTGATGCTTATGTTACGATTTATGTCTTAACAAATTGCTACGTGCGTACTTCGAATTTACTTACGCACTTCAATCACATTACGCGGCAGAATAGGAAAATAATAAGACGTCAATTTACAACGGGAAGACATTAGCAAAAAGTGTTTTGATTTGTTGGTCAACTTGATGTCATTATTAATTAAACAGGTAACAGTAACAAAACAGTATCCAAGTGATGAATAATTTTGCGGTTTGAAGTAAATGTACTGTCAAAAGAGTAAAATAAACGTCTAGGGAATCCGTTATATTAATCTATTTAATGTAAGCATAAGTAACATACAGTCTTCATAGATGATCATGAATCTATATTATAGTAAGTATTGAAGTTAGAACTGAGGCAAACCAGTATCTTCCATAAACTATATAATAAACCATATAAGGTAAATTACTGAAAATATTAATAGTTAACAAGAACAAGATATTTGTTATTTATCCTTCACGAGCATGCAACATGGCAATGAACTATCTTTTACGTCAACTATTTACGTTAATTCTTGAAAAGGAAACTTGAACGATTCCCTGAAGGAAAAATTGTGAATTTATCATATATATTTACAACAAATCTAAAAAAAAAAATACATTGCGTATTCGGTATTGAGATTCTAGATTCGTAAAGTGCGTCTAAATTATATTGCCTTATATAATGAAGGTTTTGAAAAATAATGAATTAAAGTAGCGGGCTGTTATGGCTTCGCACAGCTGGATTGGATGTATTTTGGAAATAGAATATCTGAAATAACGTTGACTGTAAAAAATACCCTGGGTCAATTTCTTATGTTACTAAGGAATAATGTAGCATTCACCGAGTTCAAAATTCATGAAATCGGTCCAGTAGCTTATTGAGTACATTACTAACATATAGAAATATAAATCTATTCTCATTTTATATTAAGGCCTGTATTCACTTTGATTAGTGATTAGTGCAGGTGATTACGACAGCAATGAAGCAGTGGAGAACCTTACATTTTAAATATGTATATTCCCATTGGCCGTCTTACTGTGATACTAGTTTTATGCACGACAATTTCCTGTATGTTTGAATATGTAATTAATTGTCATTTGAGACAGGCACGTGGGCGGATTTTACTATTACTAATTCAATTATATATTTTTGCCATTTGCATTTTAAATAGGGTATATAAACTGAATCATTTTTAAGCTTTGTTAGCAATGTGATTTAGACGATATATATACGAATAACTATTGGCTCTCATCCCTGAGTTTGTAGGTTCGAAGCCTGGCTGTACACCAATGGACTTTGTGTTTGTGCATAATTAATACTCGCTCGTACGGTGAAGGAAAACACCTTGAGAAAACCAGCATGCCTTAGACGCAAAAAATCGAAGGCATGTATGTATCAGGCACAGAAGGCTGATCACCTGCCTACAAATGATCTCAAAACAGATATATGTATTTTGTGATTGAGACTATCGTCTAATGCATCTTATCAGATAGTATCCCTAACTTTTATTCTAACTGATTTGAAATTATCGTGATTCATGTCCACTTTTTCATTTTCATATCTCCTTTTTAATATTGTTACTTTCACTTTTTACTATTTTTGGTTTCTTTGGTTTATACTATTAGTTTTCATTCATAGTTTCATTTTGTCTGTATAAATTGTCTTGTGTAGTTTTGCACTTCTTGCGCTCATCAATTTTTTTTATCATAATGGTTGCCTGAAAGAAATCGCCCGAAAGTGATAAGGCCGCCAGTTGCCCTCCTTTTTATTTTATAATTTTATACTATATTTCTGTATATGTGCAATGAAGTGTTAATAAATAAATAATATTTTACAAGTAAACATATAAACGATAATATAGTTCTAAGATAATTTAAATTAAACAGTTGTAAGAACCGATAATTCTTATCACCTTCTCGAATGGACGTTGCAGCCCCGTTATTCTTATTTTTGTGTTTGGTAAAAGTGTATACTTCCCCTTAATTGATGGATTGGCTTATAGAGAGCTCTTATATGCCCGCAGTAAAGAATTCCGTTCAGTTCACTTTCCTAAGACATTGTATTTATTTAGTGAGTCAGTCTTTAGTGTCAAACAAAACATCCATTTCTTGTGAATAAGGAACCTCACGACGTTGCCTCTTACCGTAGGAGTACCTCGTTAGAGCAAACCTTAGTTGCACACTTTGAAAGTTAAGTCAAATGCACTAAGGCAAAAACTGCTCAAAACATTTTATTATCAACAAATAACCAACCAAGCCAGCCAACAAAAAACATTAATCTTTAACCACCACAAAAATACACTCCACGGTCCGCTAATGGGCCCTTTAATTGTGGAGTAATTTAGAATATCTATTAAATTTAATGTTAGATAATGTAATATCTCATTATAAAATATCTGCAATAATGTTGACTGTATACGCCACTCAAAAATCCCCTGGGTCAATTGCGTCATAGGGAAAACATATTCAAAAACCTGACACAATCCTGCTTGAATATAAGCGACCGGCTTGCCTCGAAAATATCATATCAACTAAAGTTGCAAACTTGTTGTGTCGTCTAATAAAGTAGCATCAAAATTTATTAAAAATATTCCAACCATGAATATCAGAATGTCTCCAATTTTAATGTGCATTTTGTGTGTTGCTATGGTACAGAGCAGAGTGATTAAAATTGATAAAATTCCCATCAAAACCGAGATGATAATGAAGATTGCAATTCAAATGAACGACAAAGGTGACCCGGTAGCTAACATAAAGTTTATTGAGAAAGAAACAAAGAATCAAGAAGTAGAAAAGACTTTGAAGCCCGCAGTTGGTTTTATACCTGACTTTAATGATCGTGCTGGTATTGTGGGAGGGAAATGTCCTTTAGGGCAAGTGAAGAGAGGACCAGCATGTGTGATTCTTGGGTAATATACGACGTATAACTTTTGCACTGAGAAGTTTTCTGTTATTCCCTCAAATTTCTGCAGTTTTTGAGGTGAGCTCAAGTATAAGTATGGCTCCGGAATGCAGCGATTAAAGTTAGCAGGAAAATGTTTTGTAAACTGAATAAACATGTCATTTGGACCACAAATAGCTAGTTAGTAAAAAACTAGTGAAACTTACGTGCAACGAAAGCGGTGGTCAAACGGATGAAAGATGAACAGTATTTAAAATAATGCTAAACTATGTTAATCATTTTATTGCTTATAGTCTTAGATTGAATAGATTGTAAGACTGGTGTAAGCAGGTTTTTAAACTCGAAGGAAGCTGTTTGGTAATATGTAATTTAAATTTTATAAAAATGCAAATGAGAGTGTACCCATGAACTAGTCCGTTTTTGTATACATTCATGTACTTGTTATTATTACTGTGATATTATTGTAAAACGTTATATTGTTCTAATAAAACAAATTATTAAATTTTATTTTGTCTATTGTTTTTACCTGGTTGTAGCTTAAACTAAACTTAATGTTGGTGAAACAAGTCTGGTTAAATCTTTATAAAACTATTTAACATGTTAAATGTTTCCCACAAAATAGGACTCAAGATTGGGCATTGAAATATTGGTGTGCTTAAGTTGTGTTTTGTGGTTGGTGAAGTTAAAAAAAAATCGGAATTTATTTTGTAATTTTTTTCATCTATAGTCAAACTTGTATAATTATTTTTACTTTCTCTGATCGAAGATAAGTTGGATAAAATTTTCTTACAGGTTGACTAAACAAACTAACTTGAAGATTTAACAATACCATATTATTATGATACCTATTTATTTTTTTCTAAGGGATTTTTATTCTGATTAAGGTTGGATTTATTCTCTTATAATATGATTATTTTTTACTAGATACACGTAAAAAATAAAAAGCAAATGTCAAAAGTGTTATCTACCAAAGTTGTGTAAATAATAGTAAAACTAGCCAATTTTGTTTCTCAAGAGTACAACTAAATAGTTCCACAGCCAAAGATACCTTGTTTCTTAGACGCAGCGCTTTCGTGAGTGGCAGCTTACTAAAATTAGGTTCGTGGGTCCCCGTTGTTACCACGTTCGTTTCCGGTTCTTGCTTGGCAACCGCAGACTGGAGAGAATGCTCTTCATTATATCAACATTATATATCCAACTTATAAGAGTTCTTAACATGGATTCTGATATAACAAACACGCGGCTAACTTGACACGCGAGGTGTGCCTTTATCTAAGCAAGGAGGTGACAACAAATCTTCTCTTTTTCTTTTTAGTCTTCATTACTGAAGGTCGTGCCTCTCTTCGTTTCTCTCTTCTGCAAGGTCTAACCGCTACGCCGAGTTGCTGCCTCCACACCGCTCTACCCTCTGCTTGTCTCTGGGCACATTAATTGGGCAGAAACTCTTTTTTTACGATAGTGATTGCGATCCCGACTTCAATTTTGCTCTGGTTTATTAATACAATACATGTAATGTATCGATGTATGTAATGCAACGAAAACATATTAACATATTTAAAATAACATATCTTATGATTATAACAAAAAATGGGATGCTAGTTTATATAGTAGATTGGCACAAAAGCTGTCAAGTCCACGGAGCAGGCAATGAATCCTGGGATCAAGACCAGAGTAGGTGCAGCCGAAAATCCTGCCCCAAGCGGTAAAATTTAACAAAAAAGCTTTCTTGTTAGCGTTTGAGAGGACTCTATTGCCTTGCAGTGATGTAGTCAAATCTGGCTAGACTAAAACGGCTGAAGTCTATTGTAGCAATTGCAAACCATGATGGAAAAAGCTAGCGGCTAAACCAGATTAGGTGTTCTTATTCGTCCACGCCACTAAGCTATTTCATGACATTTACTGTAGATAATACACTGCACAAGAAATGGCTACTAAATTAGCCGTGCTGAATTAGAAGGTCTAAGACATCTCCGTACTCCCCGACCTTGCTGAACAGAAACCAAAATTTTTTTCAAATTTGCTTCTTCTAGGTTTTCTGATTGTCCAAATCGTATTCACAGATGTTATTGATTCCCTCCGACTGCTTTTTTACAATGTTAATTTAACTACTATCAGAGGGCCAAGGGCCGAATAACACTACAAGGATGATACTTTTATTAATTAAATATATTATATTCAAAAATATTCGACTTTGATAAGCCCACACAAAATAGTAAGATTTATATGTAGCTTCTTAATCTATTTCGAAACACAAGTGTAAATAAATATGACCCCTATTTCATGACAAATATACTATTAATGACTTATAAAATGAAATTCATTCATAAATCAACTTTACCTTTCAAAATAAATTGACTGATTAATGTATATATTATTTAATTTTCTTGTACATACTTTTTACAAAAATAATATTCTGCTTACTTTGCTTTTGGGGTAAACTTTTAAGGCGAGATTGTATCATTGATTTCCGAAAAACGATAAATTGCTTATATTTTTAGCATTTAACCCAACTAATTTGACAAAAACTATAAAAAAACAACATGCTCGACACTAAATATTATATGTGAATCATTTTTGTTGCATTACAACTTAGGGTAAATCCGGAGACTACTCATTAATTAGATTATGACGTATCTATGACCAATTACAACTTATGTATATAAACTACAACAACGCGGTCATTCAGTTATTTACTCCTTAATTCGAAGCTAAAATGTTTATTGCACTGTTTGCTACCGTGTATCTACTAGCAATTTCAATTGAGGCTAGAGTTATAAAAATTGATGGAATACCATTAACATCACAGGAGGTTATAATTAAAATCGATTTAAACAATGAATCGAATCCAACAGCTAGAGTTAGGATAATTGAAAGAGAACCGACAAATATGGAGGCAGGGTTCAAGAAAGTGGTGCCTACATTGGAGAATCGTAATTTTATTGGTGATAACAAGTGCCCTGAAAATTATAAGAAGATTGGACCAAAATGTGTTGAGATTAAAAAACCAAAAAGCTAAGGAGACTCAAACAAAACGATTCGAAGATACGCTTGGACTTTTGTGTATAGTGATAACAAGTTTTGTAAGACAAATAAGTGAGCTATTGTAGCTAAATATGTGAATCTGTGATGCTGAATGTAAATTGTCTTAATAAATTTTCTGAATGTGTTTTTTTTTGTTCATAATTTTTGTAATGTACAGTTTAAAAAAATAACAATTTCTTTTTCTCATCCATTAGAAGTTCAACTACAGCTGACGATGTCTGCAATTTATGTTCAATATTCGAGACATTCAGCACAAAATACTTCCTTTGAAATTCTAAGAGCGTTCTAAATCGAAATAAATTCACTTCCTTCATCCTTAAATGTTGAAATTCTTCGCAAGTACTTTATGATTCAAAGAAATTCCATAGAGCTTTTTAAAACCTTCTTATCTCATTGATCTAACTAACAGTCTTTAAAGTTTTTTTACCATGAAAAATGATTCTTAAATTTATAAATATGCACAAGTGAATTGTGTACAGTAAAAAAAAAATATGTATGACATAAACATTAAGAAATATAAAAATTAATCGGACATGTTGTTTTTGAATTTATACATTTATTTTAACCTTATTTTCTACCATTTCAAAAGAAAAAAAAATAACCATAATAACAAATAAAGGACTATGCAACTCTTGTGAATTCTGTCGGCGTCTGTTAAGTCCCCAATGCATCAAATTATCTCTGAGCAAGTTTTTTAAGTTAGCAATAGTTTTTTTTTATTTTTATTATTGCTTAATATAGAAATATTTCCGAACCAAATCGAGTTAGGGTCCTTCAAGAAAAGAGCGTATCAATTCTTAGAAGGCCGGCAACTCACTGGCGAATTCTCTGGCATTGAGAGTGTCCATGGGCGGCACTATTAATTACCTTCAGATGAGCCCGTTTGCCCCCTGTTCTATATAAAAAAAGAAATAAACTGAAAGTAAAGAAAACAACAAAAAGAAATAAAAGGTTTTACCTTGGTGCCTGAAGGGCTATTTTAAAAACTGTTTTACAAATCTTAAACTCCAACGTAAAAAATACAATTAATACAAAAAACGAAATATTACAACAAACAGAGAAAACAAAACTTTTTTATACCTTATACACAATATTACATCTAATTTATTGTTATTTTAAGATTTGGGAGTAGAACATTAACTAGGCGTGGAACAATATATGAGGTTGTCCGTTCTCCGTATTCATTATTTGATACTTTTTGACATTCAACATCTTTTGTCTTCAGTCATACCACGCACGCTGTAAAGCCACCGCGTTTCGGTCGGATAAATTTAAAATTATGTCAAATAGTTGTAAATTTATAATAATAAACAAAAAATTTAAACCCGGAAAAAGCGTTTTTCTTTAAATGTGTAAAGGTTATGTTAATCAAAGACAATACAATATATGAGGTTGTCCGTTCTCCGTATTCATTATTTGAATTGTTACAAACAGTGTGGAGTTTCTTGCCCATTCTTCTCCACAAGAAACTACCTTTTGGAAGGAGCAACTAGAATCTTCTTTGTATTTTTTTTGACGTTCAAAAGTGCCATTTTAGATGGTCTAATTGAAATAAATGATTTGACTTTGACTTTGAATTATATCAATTTTCATCTTTATAATATCAGTATAGATACATTTGTTAACATAATTTATATCACATATTTGGAACACACACGCGTTGTTCAAGACGTGGGCCGCTTAATGTACGACCCTTTTCAAGTAATCCACTTTTATCTGCTAACTTTACGTATAACTGAAGAGCCCGTGTATACTCATTCTTAGAGAATACTTTTATCACATGACTTTTTGAAGCGTTATTTAATTCAAAACAAAATCTCGTTTTTTCGGACAGCACTATTTGGAGCATGGCAAATTAACTACGATATGAGCCCGGAGGAGGAAGTTATTAAGTCAAAATCATTTTTTTATTAACGAAACACTAACGAATAGGAATTGTTATCGATGATTTTCTTTTGTATCAATGTTTTCTCAATGGCTAGCTTATGTAGCTTCGGAGTGACACAATTTTAATTTTATTGTGCTGTCGCAAACATATTGTCATTGTGAAATAAGTTGTAAGTTTGTTCGATGTCGTGGTGGTCAAAAAAGCTATGTATAATTTGGGTTTCCAACACATTACCATAAACTCCGATTTAATAATAATAAAGGTCTACCGTCGTGACTCATCCTCAATGGATGTGATCAGCAGCATAATATTTTTGTGATCAATTGGCTTTTTGACGGAAATTAACCCAGTGAACTATTACTAATCCATTATGACTAATTTCGTCTGGTCCATCCAAATTATGTAAAGGTAGCAAATGAGGTCAGGTCGGATCAGTGGCTGCCTAGGTGTTTAAGCGACTCTCAATCCTCAGGTTATGTGTTTAGATTGGTAACAATGGATTTTCTGTGCACTACTATTACGGTGGCGGTGAACATCGTGGGAAAATTCAACTTGTTCTAGTCTTTGTATTGTTTCAGGTACAGAAGCTGACATAAAGAATATAGAAGCTGATATAAAGAAGGCGTAATAAAGAATATCTTTAGCAGAAGGAAAGTCTTTTATAATATGTCAATTGTCTAATTTATAAGAAATAATAGAATAACGAAAACATTTTTAGATTTTTTAGGTACTACAATAATTCAAACCTACGTTATTTGTATTCATACATAATGTAATTAAGCAATACAGCATGGTTTTTACACGCTTTATATTAGCTTCACCTGTATGTATGTAACCGACTCCTTCGGACTCGATTTTGAGCATCAGCGACAATATAATAATTTCATAGGTTGATCTCGAAAAAACAATGAATTTTTTTTAAGTCCACAAAGCAATGCGATTAAATTGAGACAACACGTATTGCTGCTAGGACTACAAAGTGGAAAATAAATATAGTTTAAAAAAACTAAAAAAAAACACGCTTTTAAAGCACATCAAACTAAAAAGTGAAAAATAATTCCTAATTTAGGCTGAAAATGGTAATGAACAAAAAATACTGGTATTATTGTGAAAAAGCGTGGGTTGCTCGATAGACGAAAAATATGGCACAGAGTTATTTAGTTTTTTTAAACTATATTTATTTTTATTCACAACTATATTAATGTAACCAAATAAATCAATAGTAATATAATAATAATGATAATCCAGTGGCGTTACGACACTATGGGCCTTAGATTGCATCCGTTTCTTCGGTCACTTTTATTCCTAGTAGTAAGTAGGTGGTCAGCCGATTTTTGAATTGAGACATGCGGTTTTCCTCACGATGTTCCTTTCACTACAAGCGAATGTTAGATAGGCGCATAGACAGAAAGTCCATTGGTGCACAGCCGTTAATCAAAGCTGTCGTTGCTCAGAGATGAGAGTAGTACGGTGAAGCAACAAGGCCAACACTGCAGTGATATGGTATAAATATAGATATTCCACAATGGCTTTTTCATGGCATTTTTAACTATGAATAATTTGAAAGGGATAGCATGAGACGAATCCTGTAACATTGACTAGATAATTCTTAAATATCCATAAATGAAGGAAAAAATGAATCCTCAATGGATAATACACATTGAAACTGTTTGCTATATAATGGGTAGTCTTGTATGAATGACGTAAATTATATTAAAGAAAAATAATTCAGAACAAAGTTTTACGTTTATTGTATTCAAAGTCGCAAGTAAGTGTTTTTAAACAGATCCAGAAAGTTCTTATATACCAACTCAATAAAATAAAATAAGCATATGTGACTTGTTAAAAAAAATATATATTTGGTACCAAATACAAAAACCTGTTTATCCACAAACATAATAACAATTATTGTATTCAGATCAAAAAATTAACAAGATAAGTATTCTTGGCTTTTATAATTCGCCTTCAAGACATAAAGCTGCTATTATGATATTATTTATTCCGAAATAAATTTCAAGCTTAAACCTTAAAATGCTTGCAGCAGTGAGAGCAGTGTTGGCCTAGTGGCTTTAGCGTGCAACTCTCATCCCTAAGGTTGTAGGTTTGATCCCCGGCTGTGCACCAATGGACTTTCTTTCAATGTGCGCATTTATCATTCACTCGAACGGTGAAGGAAAACATCGTGAGGAAACCTACTTACCTTAGACCCATAAAGGTCGACGGCGTGCGTCAGGCACAGGAGGCTGATCACCTGCTTGCCTATTAAATTAACAAATGATCATGAAACAAATACAGAAATCTGAGGCCTAGACCTAAAAAGGTTGTAGCGCCACACATTAAACCTTAAAATGGTTAAGGTACATCTTATTTGCAGTGGTATATAAATTAGACCCAGCTACGCCTATTATAACAATACAATTTGTATCTATATTATATTTTACATACAACATTATTAGTAAGCAGTGCGTAAGGGAAAGCTTTTAAAACTGAGTGTATAATTGTACGGTTCCCGGGTCATCGGGGTGCTTTAAATAATAGAAGATTTTAGTTTTACTCTATATTAACCACACGCGTACAACAATAGAATATAAGCGAGATAATTAAATGTTAATTGCTATCTAACGAATGACTGCAATGTAACAGTTGAAGAGAGTGCCTGCGTTTGACTATACTCACGGGGCGTAACTCCCATGATTTAGTTAATTGCTGTGTTAGTCTATAAAATTTAAATTTGGCGCCTTCAGCAATTATAGAATGCATCACTTGTTGTCTATACATATCTGATAAGTTTACTTCTTATTCGCCATTGTCTGGTTTACAATAAAATATAATTAACACAGTGATTAATAAAATACTCGTTTCATTTAACACTATGAAACGACGATGTATTGGAACAAAGATAAAGTCAAAGTCAAAATCATATATTCATATAGGTAACGCAATGTACACTTATGAACGTCAAAAAAAATATATGAAATGATTCTAATTTTACTGATAGTTCCCAAATCAAGGGCGTAGAACGGAAGAGAAGAACTGGCAATAACGGTAGAATGTACTGCCTACGGCTATAGTCTCGGGGCGTAACTCCGACGATTTAGGAAATCGCCACGCTTACAAAACTTACAAAGCCTAAATGAGTAAAATGTACAGCCTTGGCTCGTACAGTAATGATATCCTGAAAAACCGTGAAGGGTTCCGATTAATGCTATTGAAGTTAGAATATCGACTATCAAGAAAAAAAAATATATAGCAAATCTAAACTGTATATTGTCAATATTTGTAAAGATTGGAAATAAACGGGCTTTATTATAATATTATTATTATTAATTATAATATCCTAAACGGGCATACAGAATGCAGATACCAAGAAATATTGTTTTACGTCACTGTGGTAAGGAAAATTTACCTAAACATAGCAAAGGTCACGCACAATGAAAAAGGAATCTTTCACGACTGTAGGCACGCTCGAGCGACGTGATCTCATTATAGAGAGAAAAATGTTTAATCAACGAGACTACGGACGAATTTACCCATTGGGAATGCGTTTACAAGCAATATTCAGTATAGTATTAACTTCTTGGTTTCAAGCAATATAGCTCTTAAGTTCAAATATGCGTTTAGATTTTAATAAATCTTTTACGCCGTTTAAAATAGCCGTTTGATACAAATAAAATAAGGTCTTGCTTTTTCGGGGAATTATAAGTAGTACTAATAACTTATAATCCCCCGAAAATCTTTAACAATGTAGCAGGTAAAATGTAACTTCCGTCTGGTTTCCATTTTCCAACCATCCCTAACAAAAGCCACGTTGGGTACATTAAAGAATAGAAAGTTTGTTCGTTGTTATAAAAACTATATCTTCTTGCAGGAGTCTTCTAATTAAATGTATCTATTAATTATTTATTTATTTACTTTGATAAAAGTTCATTCGAAAAACGCTATAATCTAGTTTATGGCAGATTTTAGCTCCGAAAAAGCTAAGCTAAGTACAAACACATGCTCAGCAAATTTAACTAACAAAAGAGCTTCGCTTTGCTTTTAGAAACGACGTAATACGGACTACACTTCAGCAAACGCAATAAAAACTTTGTAGTCCAACCACCTATAATTCTGTTAAAGTTTATTATTTTACATAAGCATAAACTATAAAAAAAAAAAAAAAAAAAAAAAAAAAAAAAGGGGTTTGAAGTTATGTATTATTATAATTTACAACTATGCGTCACCTAACCACCACGCTGTAGAAAGGAAAATTTAATTTGTTAAAAGTTTTAAATTTATAATAATACATAACTTCAATCCGGTCAAATAGTGTTTTATTATCAGTTAAAGTTTATTATTTTACATAAGCATAAACTATAATTGTTTTCATGTACAGATAGCAGTATTGGCCAAATGGCTTCAGCGTGCGACTCTCATCCCTGAGGTCGTAGGTTTGTTCCCCGGTGTGCATGAATGGACTTTCTTTCTACGTCCGCATTTAACATTCGCTCGAACGGTGAAGGAAACATCGTGAGGAAACTGGCTTGCCTTAGACCCAGAAAAGTCAATGGTGTGCGTCAGGCACAGGAGGCTAATCACCTACTTGCCTATTAGAAAAATTATCTTAAAAACGAAGATAGAAGATAGATACAGAAATCTGAGGCCCAGACCTAAACAGGTTGTGTCGCCACTGCTCATTTTCATGTGTTCAGATAACTTATACCTACATGCATTATTGACATAGTATCCGAGCTCATAGTGCAGACATAAGTTTATCTGGATTAGCAGGGAAATCGAAATAGGCGTCTTATGTATAACTTCTTATATGTAATGACGTAATTATCCTATAAAATCTACTACAAGGGAACTCTTAGTAGTATTTTATATGGTAACATGCAGTTATTTACAGATCTTAGATAAGGGAGAATTGAAAACCCAGTCAAATATTGACGTTCTAAAGTAAACCAAGTAAGTAAAGAATATTCAATACTTTTTATTGATCCACGACCTTAAACCAAGGATTTAATCGCCAATAATTACTGGTTGGTCTCAGTAACACAAGGGACATCTTATGAATGTTTGAAAATGGAAAACTTGCCATATGTTTGAGGATACACGTGTGTGATCACACGCCTCCCATTGGACAACCTGACTTTCTGAATTTCGAACACGTCATTGCAAACTTGAAAATCGATCACTTGATCGAAGATTATTGAGGTGGTGACACGTATTCAGATTATTTATTAAAAATATTAACGCAGTTGTTAAAAATGTATGCCTTCTTTAAAGGAAAAATAATCAATTAGTAATTTTTAATACAGTTAACCAAAAGTCTATCAACGAAATCAAGGTACTTACTCGCCATTTGTAATTTCGAGTGCATTTTTAAAATAATAATTTACTAATGAAATTATGATTTTTAAATGACAAATGTTTTAGATGATGGACAAAGTCAAAACACAAGGTCTGGTGTCAGACTTGATGCCAAACATCAAGCTTATGCAAATGGCCGGACATTTCTTGTTCAATTATCATTCCGGTAAGAGTAGTTGATAAAAAAATATATATAGAAGTATTAATTAAACTTAAAATTAAAATTATTCGTCGGTATTACATCTCAAATAAACTATAAAAATCCATTTCATAATATATTCTTTCAAAGTGAAAATACCATAAAATTTTTAAACTTTTGAAGGTACCCGCAAAGTTAGATTTTAGTTATAAATTAATCAGTATATTACACACCATAAGCTATTTTAGTTGCTAATTTGTGGATTACAACTTGTTTTAGAGAATGATGGCATGTCAACTCTACTCCGGAAGGTGTATGCCAGCGTTCATGCTTTCTTGATTGTCACCCAGTACTTGTGCATGGTGGCTAACATGGCCCAATACTCCGATGAAGTAAACGAACTCACGGCAAATACAATCACCATTCTTTTCTTCGCGCACTCGATTATCAAGCTGTTGTTTTTTGCTATCACTTCAAAGAATTTTTATAGGTAATCTTCGTAGAACATTAAGAATCTTATTATCTGTAATCCTTTCCCAAAACAAAACTCCAATAAGGTACCAAGCCTTGGCGCTTATGTTGAATTAACATCAAGGTGTCATCAGTTGGTATTTCGAGATATGCTTTGAATGGGGGAATGGAATGTCAAAAGATCTAGTTAGTTAGTTAGTTTAGTTAATAAAAGAGTTTAGTTTGAGTTTCAGACAAATTAAACACGCCTAAAGTTTATTGTTTTCAATTACTATTCATCCGCTTTTGTACAAAGTAAAAAGTTAGGAGAAAAATTATGAGAAGCACAAATATTCGTAATCTCAGACTTTAAGCCAAGAAAGTCAGAGCCTTAAGTTACAATGAAAATACATTACCTCGTAATTTAATTTTAATAACAGTACAAAGGCCTACGAGCAGACAATTTTCCAATGAAAGCATTTTCATTTACCTTATTATAATACCGTTTACACCTAATTTCAAATTTCATTACGGATTTAATAAAAAATAATACTAGGAAATCTTTTTTACCCAATACAATTATTAAAATGTTACAGATGTTTTCGTCCCATGAAACAAATGCAGATTTTTAATTAACTTTTGCTTTGTTATATTTACGAGAGCATAAATGGATTTTTTGCGGTGAATGCCCACAAATGATTGTCTTTTTGTGAAACAATAATTTGGTTTTTCCGAATTAAGTTCAGATAATAGTTGTAATGATTATTCCTGAAGGACCCTCGCAGTATGGAATCAGTCGAACAGCCACCCTCTCTTCACTGAGTCTGATGCCCGGTACCACCAACTAGCCTTGACGAAGATGAGGAGATTGTTATATTTTATCTGTGGGATGACAATGTTTTCTGTTGTTTGTGAGTTATTAATTATTTTTAGTATTAAGGATACCGATTATTATGTTTTTTCGTCCTGCATTGCGTAACAGTTGTTTCATATATTTATTTAGGATACTAAACCATGTTTATTTGTTTGCTATTATACTACTTTATCAGTGGTACAAATAAACTAAGAATAAGCAAAATGTCTACTAATAAATCCGGAAATACTTAGTATAACGTCGGCGTAACTGTTCTTACTAGCATTATTCCAGACTCTATCCTATATAGTATAAGTCTGACCTAAAACCTATGTTTTTAAGCTCAAATATAAGTCCGTGATATAGAGTATAAAAAAAATTGGATAAACTAATATTATTCTAGGCTGGGTAACAATTACATTCTTTGGAGATTCAGTCCGTCTGATTCTCGATAAGGATACAAATGAAACGTTGACAGAACCAGCTCCACGTTTACCAGTGAAGGCCTGGTACCCGTTTAATGCCATGAGTGGTACCATGTATATTGTTGCATTTGTCTTTCAGGTAAGTTTTATGATTAACAATTAGTCCCAAATACCCCAGACAAAACGTAAATAGATTTTGAGTTTGTTATTAGATTGACCGTGTTTATAGTCAAGTTTCTTTCCGTTCACTTTCCGTGACTTCTCATATAATAAGAAAGATAAGCCTCTTAAGGCTATAAAAATACATAAGAACAAGAGTGTTTATTGGGTTGGAACGTAGGGCAGCTATTAAATGTGTTTGTTTGAAATTTTGCGCTAATCCGAGGATATTACATTCCATTATTATATTTATCTATAGGATTAGCACAAAAGCTCAAATTGAAAAAAATATTTTTGCGTTGGATAGAAAATTGATTGAGTCATGCTAAAGGCACATTGGACTACAATAAATTAAGGCAAGTTAGAAAACTAGGCATAGATTATCGGGATATTATTTACATACAACATTTATCACATCCTATTATCGTTAATATTTTTCAATACAACCTTGTATTAACATTATCGAGCTTTAACTTGACTATGACTCCCGTACAGGGGAATTACATTTAACGCTGGTCTCTGAATGTTACCTATTAAATTTTTCAGGTATATTGGTTAATTTTTTCAATGATGATAGCCAACTTGTTGGACGTTATGTTCTGTTCGTGGTTGACATTTGCGTGTGAACAGCTGCAACACCTCAAAGCTATCATGAAACCTTTGATGGAGCTAAGTGCCTCTTTGGACACGTACAGGCCGAACACTGCTGATCTATTTAGAGTGTCTTCATCAGGTAATAAATATTAGCTTATACATACTCTTATAATTCCTCTCTTTTGTCATCAGATTAAATTATCTTGACCGTTATTATACTCATATAATCTTCGTTTTTCCTTCTATATCACATTGCCGGATCATACAACATAATGTACTAATATTTTTTGATTTACACAAATAGAAATTCTTTTACGGAAACAATCGATAGTTCCAATGACCACGACTAAATGAATATTGTTATAAATATGTGTGAAAAAAATACGGGTTATTTCTAAGCGTTGAGGCGTGCTGGCGAATAGTTTGTTACCTCTTTTCGAAAATGTATGTTACCAGCCCCTAACAACGGTAGAAAATAGTAAAATAAATTAGTTGATGGAATAAAAAAAGAAAATTTCCATGAGCTGGTTTTTTATCGAATTCCACCTTATAGTTTGAAATGTGATTCTTGTGTAAACTGGAGGTAATATAAAAATTAAGAATTTCGTTCCTATTATATTTCCATTCATAAACTTTGATATATTAATGTGTGAAATAGTAGTTATGTTTGCGAAAATACGAAGACTCTCATGCTATTTTAGTTTTAACCGAGTAATCTTATTTTCATTCATTTCGTTTGTAAAAGAAAAACGGCGATTTGTTTTTCACCTTGTATTTCCCGTTCAAAAGCTTTTAAGACGGTAATGCTTAGCAAAAAACACAAATCCAAAGGGAGTGCCAACAAATACGATGAAAATAAATTACGATTTTGCCATTATGTCACTTCGCGTCTTGATTTATTCTTTGGCTCGTATTTATAACACGGAATTTAGGTCACGAATAGGGAAAATGTAAGGAAACAAAGGAAGTATAGGACAAATTATTTTATGTTTTCGCTATTTTCTTTGTCATGAATATTGGAGGTAATATTTTTAAGATAAAACTAGCTGGTTATGGCTTTTCGCCTTTGGCTGAACAGATTTATAGGAGGATAATATATTATAGACGATAATAGCGCCTTACACAATATTTCGAGCAATGTATCGATATTGTTTTCCTAACGAATGTTGTTTGCTAATTATTTTAACGGTTTTTTCTACCTTTCTTATAGCATTTTGCACTAAACTATTTAATAATAATGTTATAACTTTTGAATCAATTTAATTTACTAACGCACTTTAAAAACGAATATGTGTATATTTGCAATTTAATATTATATTATTATAATTATACTATATTATTATAATTATATTACAATCAATCATAAATATTTTCTTATTAATAAACATTAACTTGATAACAGTTTATTGTCTGTATCTGTGTGTTGTAATTGTTTGAGCATAAAAGTTAAGTAATTGCGTTTTAATTCGGTACCAGTGTATTTCATTGTAAGTGGTTATGATTTGGCAATTGATTACGTCCTTTTTTTCAATACAAGCTAATTCTTTCAGATAAAAGTGAAAAAGGACCACTCGACCTTGACATCCGCGGTATATACTCGACACAAACCGACTTTGGTATGACCCTTCGTGGGGCTGGAGGTAGACTTCAGACGTTTGGGCAGCCTCTTAATAATCCAAATGGCCTAACACAGAAACAGGAAATGTTAGCACGGTCGGCTATTAAATACTGGGTGGAAAGACACAAGCATGTAGTCAGGTAAACAAGAGTTATCAAGATATTTCTTAGAAGGTATTACCTACGTTTCACCCGCGTTCATTCATGATGTTATATATCGACTCGGCTATTTAGCGAAAAATATGTTTTCGGTTCAAACCAGTTCCTGAGATTAGTGCATTCAGCCGAAACAAGCTCTTTTATAAACTACATAGAACACTGCGAGTGAAAACAAACTCTTCCAAAACGATAAGATCGGTTTTTATAATATTTTTTGTGTGAATTCGGTAGGTCTGAAGTCGTAAACTATAGTTTATACCCTAGTAAAATATATTATAAGTGATAAGGATGCACCATCTCAATTTTTTGGATATAATTTTTTTATATTATTCTTCTATGCTTTGGTATTAAAAATACAAATAGCCCTTACTGTTCACTCATCTACCACCATATTATATTTATAGCTCCGATAGAAATTATTTATGGCAAAACAATGTTAGCCGGGAGTTAAGTTGAGTGGCGGTTGTTGTAGGGATGTTCAAATGTATGTTAAATGAAACACAAATAATATAGTG
The DNA here is from genome assembly GCA_905332375.1 of Pieris macdunnoughi. Lineage (NCBI taxonomy): Eukaryota > Metazoa > Arthropoda > Insecta > Lepidoptera > Pieridae > Pieris > Pieris macdunnoughi. The sequence continues at coordinate 459,131 of CAJOBZ010000050.1, read as the reverse complement.
AATATATTATTTGGATATTATCGGAAACGAGAATGTTATATTACAATTTATGCGTGTTGGGAAAACTAAAGGGCTCATTTTGGCTTCAAGTGTGCGATGATTGCTAACATTTGATTGGCGCTTCTAATTATCATAACATAACATAACATAACTCGGGTCAACTAGTATTAGCAGTGCCGGATTAGCCACATAGCAAGAGTAGCAAATGCTACGGGCCCCGCGAACTTAGGGGCCCGCTCTCCAACGCCTGTCTGACCGTAATAAATAAGTATTAATTTAGATAGGAGCGTAAAATATCTTGCATACCTTTAACGCGCAGCGCTTTGTCTATGCTTCAATTCCCAATAAAAATAAACTCGACTTCGTCAAGTTTAATCGTAACAATAAGTACGTATTTAACTTTTTAACGTTAATTTTCAAATTTTAATTATAATCGATATACATATTTAGACTAGCATGTTATTTGTACCCTTCAGATTTTTGTTTTTATATAGGTATACATTTATTTTGCAAGTTTACGTAGCCGAGATTGTATTTTTCTAATCGATTTTAATATAATATCGATTATAAGTATTTCGAGGAAACAGGCGAACTATTTAAATCCTAAAGCCTAACCAAGGGCCCCTAGGCAGAATTTGCTACAGGCCCCGCGCTGGCTTTATCCGGCACTGAGTATTAGTATAGATTTGTTGCGCTTGATTAGGTATTGTTATATTAGTTATATTGTCTGTATTTATCAACATTTCATAACGTTCCTCGACATCAATTTATTTGAGTAGTTTTCGATTGTTATGTTAATAATACTGAACAAGATTATTATAACTGACAAATGTACCTTCACCATTCTCAAATTTTAGGCTACAAGACTCTAAACATGTTGTAAAAAGATATATTGGACATTAAAGTTTCTTAAACATAAATCAAATTTGAAATATTTGATTAATTTTTTTTAAATTATTTGTACATTACTTAAGGTTGGTTACTTCAATTGGAGACACATACGGCACAGCTTTATTATTCCACATGCTTGTGTCAACTATCACCCTGACTCTTCTGGCTTATCAAGCTACAAAGGTATGTCAACCATTAATCATAGAGTACCACATCGACTGGCTACCTCATGGTAGCACTAAGAGACTCAGGGTTCGTTTTCCACGGGAGGCTTCAGCGGCCCAGTCTGTGGCGACAACCTTAAGAAGGCAGAGGCAAAAAGACGAGCAATAATCAAAAAATCCCATTCATAAGCGTGACAGGGTATAATGATTAATGACCTGGCAATAAACATGTGTGTATTCTTTGTAAAATGCTCCTTGATATCGAAAAACTAATTCAAATACAAAATTGATTAGATATTGTATATAGATTAGTTTTATTCAAAGCATACATACAATAATGTTTCTCTTTATGAGTTTTATGAATACAGCGATGTTTTTTATAATATTATGTATTATTTCCAAACTTGTCACACTTTGTGATTTTAATATGTTTACTTCAACGCACGAAAAAGATAGATTGGTACACAGACTCCATGCCTGAGAACACAATTCACAAAATGTGCATATAATATAGATTTTGGATATTATTTTAGATAAACGGCTTAAACGTGTACGCGTTTACCACTGTTGGATATTTGAGTTATACACTTGGACAAGTTTTTCATTTCTGCATTTTCGGAAACCGACTTATTGAAGAGGTAAATGTTCTAAATTATTACTTTAAAAATTATTTATTAAATCAAGGTTTACAGCTTATGTTATAAGGCTTTCAGAATTAGTTGTTTAATGCTTTCTTAAACTTCGTACAGAGTTCTTCAGTAATGGAAGCGGCCTACTCTTGCCAATGGTACGATGGATCAGAGGAAGCGAAGACCTTCGTCCAGATAGTCTGCCAGCAGTGTCAGAAGGCCATGAGCATTTCTGGAGCTAAGTTCTTCACAGTATCACTTGATTTGTTTGCTTCTGTAAGCATTAAAAAAATTTCCGCCTAAATGATAAGCTCGTTCAGTTTTCTTGGAGTCGGTTTCAAATAAAAATCTTTTTATCTCCGTAACAGGTAAAATATATAAACTATCACTGTTGTCAGGTTTGTTCAACGAAGGTACTGAGTACTATTCCGAGCAAAAAAATAATTGTATCGCATGTACTTGCGAAACATCCACATGGATTTATTTTAGCATAGCAGTGTTATCAAACATTTATTTTCTTAGAATCGGTTATAATTATTTATAGAAAACTTTTGAGTTGATTTTGTCCATATTATCAAACCCAGTCAACTCGCAACTATTTGTAAATATAAATACATTAACTATTAAATACTTTATCACAAAAGTATGAAAGTGTACCCACTGTAAATATAGTCTTTTCATTACAGCGTTGCCTTGGTTACTAATCCTTATTAATTATTTAAAGTTTTAAAGTTTTTTTATTATTTTTCGTTTGTATAAGAGTATGTGTTTGTGCACGCCGTCCTTATCTGTTATCGAGGCCACACATCAGTTCTATTTTATGCAGCTTCTTATGTGTGACCTTGTTGATGCAAATAAATACAATAAATATGTACAATTATTATAATAACTTGGATTGTACTTATTTATTATTTTATCGTAAATAGTTCATCACTATGAACGATTGCAGCTCAAACATGCCCGAAATATTTGATTGATTACATCTGTGCGACCAAATTGCGCCGTATATTTACCACAGGTGACAAAATGAAAAAATGGTTGTAGATATTTCTGCTAAAAATATGATGAAATTTTTATTATAATCTTCTATTCTTCTATTTATTTATCTAGTCAACAGTAATATATGCCAACAGGGCAACTTTACTTTTGATCAACGAATGAAACCTATTTCTTGATATTGCCTCCATTGCGCGAACGGCATGCACACAATTCAATACATACGACTAGTAAAACATTTAATAGCTGAGACATTAATTTTATAGATGAGAAAAGTGGGAAAAAAACAAAATAATATGGAATACTTATCTTAAACGAATATAATCGTAAATATTGTTATAAATTAGCGATTTAAAAAAGTGATATTTATATGTGGAATATCTTATTTATTAAGATTTTTGAAAATTAAATTAGGCTATCTTTTTAAAATAAAATTAAAAAAAAAATTCAGTGTGCGAGTCTCATCCTTGAGATCGTAGGTTTGATCTCTGGCTGTCGACCAATGGACTTTCTTTCTATGTACGCATTTAACATCCGCTCGAACGGTGAAGGAAAACATCGTGAGGAAACCGATCTACCTTAGACCCAAAAAAGCGACGGCGTGTCCGGCACAGGAGGCTGATCACCTACTTGCCTATTAGATTGACAAATGATCATGAAACAGATACAGAAATCTGACCCAGACCTAAAAAGCTTGTAGCGCTCCTGATTTTATCTTTTTAATTGCTAATAAAATACGGGAAATTAAGTATAAGGAAAGTAAATTCATATAGTATCTTTATTATCCCGTTATATATTTTATTTTCAGGTACTAGGTGCAGTTGTCACCTACTTCATGGTGTTAGTTCAACTTAAATAATTATTTTTTATAATACCTTGATTTTGAAAATACTGAAGTCGAAGTAAGGTTATTTGTTCTTAAAAAGTCGGTATATTGTAAGCATATTAAAACAAGTTTCTATTGTATATGCAACAGAATAAACTAGAAAAATTAATAAAAATTATACTGTATATTTATTTATTGTTTTTAAATGTTTCCCTTATTAAAATGCTAGGGAAAATAGTATTTTCTCTTAATATAATAACAATAACAATAACTCTGAACTCGTACGGTATAAATATATCCCAAAACGATTCCAGAAAGTCGTACTCATAAGTTGTACTATGATAGAGGAATATTATCAGACACAACTGTGGACCAGATGTAACATTTATGGATTAAGTTAATAAAACAGCACATTTAATATATATAGCCATACCCAACACCCACAACATACAAGAAACAATAGCTCATAAAATCACGAAATAAACAGATCTTAAAAATGGAGTTAAAAGTATAACAATATTTCCTATCCTTTTGTCCACCACCGGAATAATCCCAAAACAGTTACATGAATCTACCAAATTGTTAGACCTCCTGAAATCCATTTATATATTTTAAAAAGCAGTTATATTAATTACGGCATGAAAAACCCGCAATTTTTTATAAGATATATGCGTATACATATCCATAAAAAATTGTGTTCACTTGGCTGAGGCGTGTGCAACAGTGTACCAGGATTGATTCATTCAATCCTCAGCTAAAGTAAACAGTTAGCAAACATAAGTCTTTTTTATTTCCATATCCTTAAGTTCCATTTCAAATGTTGTTAGTATTTACTTATAGCTAAATGTTGGTAGTAATATGTTAGACACCTGTGGATATGGACCCCTCTTGGGAAAAGGCCTCCTTCATTTCCAATAGTTTACCAATCTTTTCCTGCTATATCTATCAAGTCATCAGCCCACCATCTTTTTGCCCCACCTACTCTTCTTTTCCCGGGTGGTCCTTTCCATTGTGTTGTCTTAAATGTCCATCTGTTGTTTAGGTATCGTGTTATATGACCAGCCCATTGCCATTTTAGTTTATAAAATAAAGTCACTTTTGATTTTGTGTGTCTTGTTTATATTTAGCATACTTTTCTCCATAGATAGCTCTTTGTGTTGATCTAATCTGTACCTTTTCTGACACATATTAATGTATTACTTTACTTAATTAAAGACAATTCTATAATTATACTTATGAAACTATTCATAAAATAGCACACGTTTTCTTAATATCAAGCAGATTCTGCCGCTATTATTTTATGAGGAACACTTATTTCTCTGCTTTATTAATGAATTTACTAAGGTGTACTTAAATTGTTTCACCTGGAATCGAACCCGGGACCATTATATCCAGGATTAAAGACCAACGGCTAATTCCCAGAAGTGCTAAACCGTGTATATTTATATTTATTATGTTATGACGCATTATGAAACAGTGTTATATACGAATTTGATTAAAATGGATCAAGAATTATGTTCTTTTTTATCTATGTTATTATGTCCTTTGAAATGATTAAATATCTATTTGATACACCGATAAGAAAAAAAGCTATAAATATCTAATCATTTAATTTACGTAGATATGTGGTGTACCCTGAAAGGTGTTTAGTAATTCATTTGATTACTGAATTCAAAGACACAATTTCACTGGAAATTCAAATGGTATCAGAATGCTGCTCAATTTAACATTTCAAAGGAAATATAGTTAAACACAAAAGTGAGGCTTGATGAGATAATTTAAGATAAAGTCTTTGATTTATGATATCAACCGCATTGATAGTAATTTGATCATTTTTAACTATTACAAACCAACTTGTATTAGAGGATATTGTTTAAGATAAATAATAACAGCTTATAGCAACGAAATAATAACTGAAAAAAAGAAAAACACTTTATCAAGTGATCGGCGGAAATCTGTTCTGTTATTGAGCATAAGAAAACTTAAAATGCAGATATTCGATTTAACAAAAAGCCTTTTTTTAATGGAGGCTGATATCATCTGATATTATTGTTATCTTATTCCTACAAGCTCCTTTATATGTTGTGTAAGTCTGCTGACAGTGAGGGTTTTTGTTATTTTCTAAGTGATAGAATAATCTAGTTAAATTTTGTAAGGCCCTGGGCTCATATGTAGTCACCTAAGTACATAATAACTCTTACAAAATAATTTTCAAGTGAAAACGGTAAAATCTTAAGGCTTACCTTAAATATATTTAGCTAAGCTAACTTATTTTGCTGAGTGATAGAATAACCTAGTTAAATTTGGTAAGCGCCTGGGCTCATATGTAGTCAACTAAGTACATAATAACTCTCACAGGAATGCCCGCAGACAAAATAACGTTCATTTTACGAGGGTTTCTTACGTTCAGTAATTTTACAACTAAAGTCTTTGAGCTCGAAAATAGTCTTTATATTTTAGATTTTCCTCTCTCTATAAAATAATTTCATTGGAAAATTCGAAACGCTAAGTGAATTTCTCGTCTCCCTGGTGAATCACTAGCACGAAGTTTCCTTTGACACACAGTCATTTTCTATTCAACCGTTCACCTTTTCTTCTTATCGAATTTAAATATCAGGAAAATGAAATGTAGGGCTGAGAATTTGTCCCTAGCGGTATTAATATACAAATAAAACATACATACATGCAAAGTTTTTTAAAATAATATGTTATAATTAAAAGTCAACATCGTTAATTTATGGTTGTGCTAATTTGTTAAGGATGGACACTAAATTTAAAGTAAGGAGATCTAATATTATACAGGATATTCGTGCTTAAGAAAATTGGACAGACAAACATCTAACAAACAGGTAAACGGTTCGAAAGACTTCGAAAGATCGTAGATATCCCGCACCATCTAATAGGTATCCTGAAGTGATAGAGTTCCAGTCCCACACTCAGCGCCAATGCACAACTACAGTGTAAGAGACCATAAAGGATTCATCCTATTAAAAAAAGGGAAGAGTGTAAGCAACAATGACATAGTGATCGTGTTGATTTATATAAAAAAAACACTATACTATATTTTATTAAATCTTTATTTTGAACCATACTATCATAAAGTTACACTAGACGTTTGAACGAAGGATCACGTTAGGTTGAGGTGAGATAGAAATTTCTTATAGTTCGATTTGGCGAGCCTAAAAAACGCCCAAGCTTCGACGTGTGACAGTAACATATGGACTCAAGTTCACAAGATAGTACGAGTACACCTCTATATCATTAAATATAGATGCGCTTCAGACTTCATTTTATGTTGACTTCGAAAGATTCAAAACATCGAAGACCAAACGAAATTTTTGACTTGTTTTTGGCTCATGGTAAAATAATACTCTTGAAACGTGGCTATCAGAGTGATAACCCTGTAAGCGGAAACTTGATAAAGCTTTATCTGATTCCTAATTTGATTTTAGTTTGTTGACACGGTTTAAACATAATAAGCAAGATCTAAAAACTTTAATTGCGTACATAGAAAAATACATTTGTCAGTACAAATTTGTTCAGACGCAAGATATCGCCCAAGAAAATTATTTATATACCAGCTTAACATCTATTTCGCTTTATTTTCTATACATATTTGGGAACATACAAATTTAACTCAGCAACAGTGAGTGTACTCAACACATGAACATTGCTAAAAGTTACACAAAAGATAACCACAAAACGTCCCTCGAGCGTACAACATTTCTGATATAATCTTTAAAACTAAGGTACTCGCCGTGAAAAAGCTGGTCTCCTGCGATTCGCATTTTGCCGAAAACATTGCGACGTAAGTTATTTGTCTACGCTTCATATGGATCTGTATTAATAAATCCTTGTAATCAGTCCCGCGAAAGGCTGAGTCTCGGGCCCAGTTAATAAAAACATGGAACACCACAGGCTACTTTTTGCAATATATTTAAAATTAATTATCCGTATTACTACATTAATAAGGTTTTGAGCGTTCTTGCTCAGTTTAAGCTTTAATTATGCACGGGTTAGAGTAAAATCTTTCTTCTCTAAGTTTAATTATGAGTGAAGTGCAAATTTCATGAACTAAGTTTCATTTTCCGTTTCAAGAACTTAACCTACTTTTGATTGTACGAAATGTTTGCTAAACAAGACTTTCCTAAACTTTGTAGCGCAGTTCGCTTAAAGTTTTATGTTTCTATATGTATTCAATTTGTACTTACTTAGAAGTAACTATTTTAAACAAATATATATAAAAAAAATTTTTTCTTTATTTTATATTTTAACAGTAACTTAATACTAATACAATAAACAACCTTATTAAATGAAACTAAGAACATAATAGAAACAAAACAAGAAAACAAAAAACCTTTTTATACCTAATTTTAAATAATGCTATTCTTGTGAATTCAGCCAGTGTGCAACGAAAATTCAATTCTACGTTTAAATGAACCGCAAGGTCTAAACAAGACTTCTGCTACTCTTGAAATTTATTGTGTTGTTGTAATAATTATAGAGAATCGGTGTCGTGCTCTGAAAAAGGAAATAGCACAGCACATTTCGCAGATTTAAGCTGCAGTCCATTTTTACTGCACGAAATTACTACCCTGCTGTAATCGTAGCCAATCTCCCGCGCTATTTAATGATAATTTAAGATCCATTTTATTCCAGAATATTCAATACTGCTATCTATGCTATCCGTTATGTGACTTACCATAAACCGTATAAATGACGCGGTGAAGCCAACTTCTGCTAATTCCTGCAAGAACACGTCAATGTTGGGAGTCCGAGAGTTGAGAGCCTACCTGGTCTACAATGTACTTTGAAGCTTTGAGCTGACTCCATAACCTTTTGATAGAATCGTCACCGGTCTATAATGATCCACTTGGTTCCACCTTTAGGCACTGGAACCACTTTGCTACTTTTCCAACGATCTGGGAATGTTGATATTTTAAGGCAAAGATTGAATACATGGACAAGTGGTTCCGCGAGCACTACTCGATATAAATAAAGCCTATCTTGCTTATGAAATTAGTCCAGGAGTTTTGAGTTTACTCGTTAAACCTTTTGTCTTATTCTTCTTCTTTTCTTGTCTTATTTTTTTATTTTTTTTTATTCTATTTTATTTTATTTTTTTTTTTTTTTTTTTATTTTATTAACTTATCTTGTCTTGTCTTGTCTTGTCTTGTCTTGTCTTGCCTTGTCTTGTCTTGTCTTGTCTTGTCTTGTCTTGTCAAAAATGGAATCCACATTCAAACATGAACATAAAGCACAGTTTTACCTATTTTTACAAAATATTGTCTACAATATCCATACAACGTGTTTTATATTATACATTATTCCAATATATACTGCTCAAAACAATTACGGGAACAAAACTTTAAAGTAGAACTTAACTTTTTACTTAAGGTTTTAATTATTACTGGCCACTAGATAATGTTAAGGCATTGTCGAAGAAAATAAAAAAACCAAAAGAGCATCGGCGTTTTGGTTAGTAGTCCTATAATAATGTGGCAGTGTGTCTAGAAACACCTAAAAACAAAGTGACGTCTTTGAATTTTCATTACTTTCTAATCACAGAATAGTATATTTCATTACAAGTGCGGAAAGCCTGTCATTGCAAAGAGTTTCGACAAATGTCTACCCGAGCCGAGGCGCAGCCGAAGGTGAGGGTTGACAGTCGGAACAAGTTGCAATGACGGTTCCGCACGTGTACTGAACAACTATTTTTAATACAGTTGCGAAAAAATTATGAAATTTAATAAAATAATAAAAAAACAATAAACTCAACTCACTAATCATTTATTTCTTATACAAATTATTGTTCACATATACATTGGTACAGTTTTTTATACTAACTGGAGAAGTTTTAGGTTGCATATTTATTTACTGTTTGAGACAAACTATTGTTTATTTCGTATGATTTTTCATTTATATTTAATATATAATATAACGTCGGTGTCGTAAACGTAAACACGTACATAATTGAGCTCCGTAATTAAATAGTGAAAAGTGACAAAATACTGAACATTCAACTACAATTCACCAATAAACTTATACGAAAAGTGCAAAGATAAGAACTACAGTTATAAAAACAGTGCGATTAAAAACTATATCGTAAAACAATCCCGAAACAACTTCTGATATCCCACTAAAAAGTGAAAGTTCATAGTCCGCCATTACACGTAATTCGCATCTAACAACTGACATCTCATCAAGTACCAACCTACGCAGCAGTACCGGGCAGTGTTGCAAGATTAAAAAAAAAATTAATTAATTAGCTAAAGGTGTTACAATTTATTAATTCCACTTTTCCCTAGTATGGATAAAAATATCGTAATGCTTTGGGAAAAATTAGAGGAAAAATTAAACCAACAAACTCTAACTATAACATCAGCAGTAACCACAAACGTTATGGAAGCGATAAATAATAAGATGGATTCAATTATTCAAGAAAACAAAAAATTAAAAACTCAGATTACAAAACTTGAACAAAAACTAGATCAAATGGAAATAGATAAAAGAAAAAAGAATTTGGTATTTTTTGGAGTTGAAGAAAAGGGAAAAAGGGAATCTGAACTGGTAGACTATATCAAAGAAATTATAACAGATACAGGCTTACATCTAGACAGCCAAGAAATAAGCAATGTTTACAGAATTGGAGCACAAACTAACAAGAATCGGCCAGTAGTCGTTTCCTTGACGACAATTTGGAAAAAACATTTGATACTTAAAAATAAATCCAGCCTTCCATCTGGGATCTATGTAAAAGAAGACTACCCGAAGCACATAATAGAAACCCGAAAGCAACTGCAACCAAAAGTAGAGGAAGAAAGAAACAAGGGTAACTTTGCATATATCAAATATGATAAGCTAATCGTTAAAAAACCAAATGATCCAGGCCGTGAAAAAAGGAAGCGGGAACAGAGTGACTCGCCGATATCACCTACACAAAAGAGGTCAAACCCTAACAAAGCAACGATGCCAACTGCAACGAATACAAAGGATGTAATAAAACCTAATTTATTAAATTATATAGCAAGGGGAAGGTCTAGCTCACTTTCAGAGGTATCAAAAAACAACTAACTACCCCCGACAACCGGAACAAAAACAATGCTAACTGTAGATCAACACCAACAAAGGACAACGAAAGAAAACATGCACTTACCACCCCAAGCCGGCTGGTCACCGTGGGGCTCAGCGACTACTACCCTCCTAATTCACAATTCTTAACAAATACAATCAATTCCAACAGATCTCACCCACCACATCACATCTCTCCCGCAACAGAAAATTCCCATATATTTATTTGTACTTTTAACGCGAGATCACTATCATCAGACGAAAAACTCCTAGAATTTAAAGAAAGTATTGCTTCAATAAGGTATGACATTATTGGCTTATCAGAAATAAGAAGAGAAGGATATAACATTGAAGAGGATAGTGAACATATATTTTGTTACTTCGGTGAAAGAAAGGGACACTTAGGCGTAGGGTTTCTCTTAAAGAAAAGACTCAAGCAATACATTGAGAGTTTTATTGGTGTATCAGAACGAATCTGCATTTTAAATTAAAAAAAAATGTCTATTATCCAAGTCCATGCACCCACTTCCGAAGCAAGCGACAATGAGATAGAGAAATTCTATGAACAAGTACGTAATGCTATGAAGCACTGCAACAAGCAGTTTATATTAGCAGGTGACTTTAATGCTAGAATAGGAAAAAGGTTGCCTGGTGAAGAAAGAGTAATGGGTGCAAATTGCTTTGGTAAACGGGATCAAAGAGGAGATCTGCTCCTGCAATTTTGCCGTGAAAACGACTTAAAGATAATAAATACCCAATTTACAAAGAAGCTAAAAAACCTATGGACCTGGCTTTCCCCCAAAAAGCGAAGAAGTCAAATTGACTATATATTAACAAATGACATGCGACATATACAAAACATTGAAGTGGTGCACAATCTATCATTTGCCAGCGATCACAGTCTTGTAAGATGCACATATATAGTAAAAGACCTAAAAAAGAGTCGGGTAAAATATAAAAATAGTGCATACTCTTATCTTAAGTCCCCAGAAGAGGAAGAGTCATATTTAAAAACTTTAGAAACCAAAATAAAAGACATAAAAGATATTGATGAAGGCAACGTAAACAAATATTATGACCAAATTAAGACGTCACTTACGAGAAGCATAAGAGCCGTTACATTAAAAACTAAAAATAGATATAATCGTAAAGGTTATATTATCTCAAATCACATAAAGGATCTGATATCCAGAAGAAACGAGTTGACACGTAAAACACATTTAAGCAGCATAGAAAAGAAGGAACGAACATATCTGTATAAAAATATACATAAAATGATTAAACAAGACAATAAAAAACATAGATTACAAGTACTAGAGAAATTTCTAACAGAATCAAGGAGTATAAAAAAAGGTTTTAGAGCACTAAACAGAACCAAACAATGGATACCTCGAATAAAAACCAGTTCATCATCGACAACATACTCTAGATCCAAAATAATTGAGATAGCTACTAAATTTTACAAGGAGTTATATGGCCCTAATAATAATATAATTAATAATACAGATAAAAAATTTCGAAATCCATCACAACAACTTATCGACTGAAAGATTTTCAACTTATGAAGTTATCAAAGCTATGGAACAATTAAAGGTAGACAAAAGCTGTGGACCAGATGGCATAACAAATGAAGCTATAAAAGTTGGAAGATTTTTGTTAGCAACCCCCATAACAAGGCTTTTTAATATGGTTATGGATTCACGAAAAATACCCAGAGAATGGGCACGGTCTGACATAATTTTACTATATAAAAAAGGGGACCCGACTGATGTGGGCAACTACCGCCCGATAAGCTTGCAACCTAGTATGTACAAATTGTTCGCTTCCTGTCTAGAACGACGCTTGTCAAAATATACCGAAGAATATCAACCAGTAGAACAAGCTGGTTTTAGAAGAGGCTTCTCTACTATAGATCATATTCATGCCTTAGACATGATTATAGAAAAATATATCGACCAAAACTGCCCCCTATACCTAGGTTTCGTTGATTACGCCAAAGCTTTTGACACCATATCTCACAAAAGCATGTGGCAAGCTCTTGGTGAATGTAATGTTCCTTATGAAATAATAGAACTCATACAAAATATATACCAGCAAAGCGTAAGCCGCGTGAAGTTAGACAGAATTGGCCCAGAAATAAAAATATGCAGAGGCGTAAGACAAGGCGATCCTTTGTCACCTAGAATATTTATAACGGTTCTACAAAGCGTAATGAAAACCCTTCAATGGGAGAAAAAAGGGATAGAAATAAATGGTCAGTATCTAAGCAACTTGAGATTCGCCGACGATATAGTTATCTTCTCAAACAGTGCGACGCAGCTACAAGACATGCTTAACGAATTAGTCTGCGCAAGTAAAAGCATTGGCCTAGAAATGAATACCTCCAAAACTAAAGTTATGACTAACAGCAAAGAACGACCAATTTTTGTCAACGCCACGTCTCTTGAATATGTCCAAAACTACATATACCTAGGAAAACAAATATCGTTTAGCCAAAACAGACATGTGGAAGAAACAAACAGACGTGTAAACCTAGCATGGCACAAATATTGGGCTTTAAAAGAAGTACTGAAATCCAACCATAACTTAACTATAAAAAGAACAGTCATGGACACATGCATACTTCCATGTTTGTCATACGGATGCCAAACCTGGATTTTTAACAAGGCGTTAATAAAAAAGATTGGAGTATGCCAAAGGGCTATGGAGCGCTCCATTCTTCAATTGAAGCTTAAAGACAAAATAAAAAACAAGATTATACGAAGTCGTACAAAAATAAAAGATGTTGTAACTTATACAAAAAGGCTAAAATGGAAATGGGCCGGTCACATTGGCCGCATTTGTGATGGCAGATGGGTCAAAAAGACCCTTACTTGGAAGGGCCCAGTGGGAAGAAGAAAGAGAGGATGCCCACCGAAAACTTGGGAAGACGATATAAAAGGGATAGCGGGAAAAAACTGGAAAATTTTCGCATCAAATAGGGATAAGTGGAAGAATCTGGAGGAGGCCTTCACTCCATCGGAGGTCGAGTACAAGTGTAAAACTTAAAAGACATAGACTTACTGTAGTTATAGTGTACTCGAATAAAGGCTATTTTTATTTTTTATTTTTTTTTTATTTTATTTTTTTATTTTTTTTTATTTTATTATATAATATAACAAACAACTAAACGCGCAAAGAACATTTTTGGAAAATGGCGCCAACCGTAAAAGAATATAAGCAGATTTTTTTTTTCTTCACCCATTCTGGGTAGGCAAAGGGAAGTATGCCCATACAGCCAAGTCTTCAGTACAATTTTTTATTGATATGAAATGAAATTTAAGGAGATGAAATGAAATCTAACCTAACTCATTGAATCAAATCATTAAGTCTTATATTGAAACAAAGCAGTAGCTTCTTTTTAGAAATATTTGCATGAATCATAAAAATTTCTATGAATTTTTTTTAGTTAAAACTTCGTGGTTGGTTTTTTCTTTTTAATAGACATTATTTTGACAGTTGGGAAAGAAAACGCACTAGTTCGGAAAAGGTAAAAAAAAAAAGCACGAGTGTGTAATAGCCCACATCCCGAACGCTATACGTCCCTGCAATACGCCACTTTTTGAGCAACTGTATTAAAAAACACATTTTAAGTTGTTTTTTTCAATCTTTTGAGTATTAATAGAAAATGAAGTGAGCCTTTTGAGTATTGTTACTCATTGAAGCGAGTGAGTTTAGGTCATAATGCCAGATCTGACTGAATTGCATGTCTCCCGAGCTATCGCTTTGCTTGAAGAGGGTCGAACTATGCGTTATGTAGGAAATGATCTAGGAGTAGCCCCTTCTGTTATCTACAGACTTTGGAAGCGATACCGTGAGACGGGAGAATACTCACGAAGGCGTGGTCAAGGTCGAAAGAGAAAAACTACACGTTTGCAAGATCGCTACATCGTCAACTGTGCTTTACGTAACCGCACCACAACTGCAAGAGATCTACAAAATACACTAAGGACGGCTACTGGTGTAGAAATTTCCGACTAGACGGTAAGAAATAGGTTGTTGGAAGCCAATTTGAGATCACGCCGACCAGTTCGGGCTGTGCGTCTAACAATTCAACATAGACAAGCTCGCCGACAGTTCGCGCAAAATCACGCTAATTGGCAACTTCGACATTGGAGGCCAGTGCTTTTTACTGACGAATCACGATTCCGTCTAACACGTTGCGATGGTCGTCTCCGTGTTTACAGACGCCCAGGCGAGCGATACAGTGCAGCAGCAGTCCAGGAATATGACAAATTTGGATGTGGCTCTGTGATGGTTTGGGGCGGATTTGTTCGTCGAGCGAATTCCACAAGAAGATATTCTCGGAGGATCAACGAAGCATGCCGCGTCGTTGTCAAGCCGTGATTAGGGCTCATGGAGGCCACACACGTTACTGAAAGTCACTAAAGACGAATATTCAAACGATATAAGAATATTTCTTTGATGGACCTTTTTTATCACCAATTAGTTTTTCGTCTACAATGCACATTTTAATTTTTTTTTAATAAAAAAAATAAAAATTGAATTTTTTTATTAATTGTAGTAATTAACAAATTAACAAGGTAAAAAATAGCGTACAAGTTAATTTAAATCTAATTTTAGTTTAAGCAATAGAAAGGAGAAAAATCTTGTTCCGCTAGTTGTTTTGAGCAGTATATTACCGTCGTTACAAAAGTATTACAATACTTTTGATATCAATCCATCTCTTACCAATTTGAATAATTGATTTATGATTAAGATTACATAATTAGATCGAGAGTCACTGCTATAGACTAATAAATAATTAGAGCAATCAATTGCCGTGTTATAAGCCTAAAGTTAAAGCCCCTCGCAAATATCCCTTTTAATTAAAACAAAGAGAATCTCTTAATAAAATTTAACATCGCCGTTTATCAACGTAATGCTCACCATTTATTTACGCTTTGTTAATTAAGCTTGGCATGTCATAAAATTGAGTTAATTTGTATTGTTACGGATAATAATTTATTTTTTATTACAATTTTCAACGTCATTGTCAATTTAAATACATACTTTATTAATTTTGCTACAGTTGAAATGTATTTTTAAGAATTCTTCTAAAAGCAGATGCAATATGTTTATTTATTTATTTGCTTATAATCCTACAGCTAACATGTATAATATATAGTAAAATAGAATTATACTACAGATATATGGAATAGATAACATTTACAAAAAGGTTCAAACATTTAAAAAAACAGCACACGGACACTAATTTTAGTGGGTACGGCCTTGGAGGAAGGAGTAAGCTCTCTTTTTAAATATATTGAGGACTTATCTCCCAAGGAACACCTCCATCGCCGCTTCTTCATTTCGCTAGCTCGAAAAAGCCACCAAGATGGTGCGGATGAAACCTGGAATTATTACGTCTCGTGCGGCGATAAAACGAGTCAGCGGGGATGATATTTTAATGGTAAATATCAGGCATCTGTGTCTATATGTCTTCGCCATACATGTAGGTCATTGCAGATGCATAATGTTTGCCGTGTGAGAAAATGTTAATTACTCATGAAATATAAGAAACAAATTAGGCAACTCGAATGTGGGTTTTCAACGTCTTCAAACTCTAGTGGCAGAATATTCAAGGTACTCAAAAATTACTTATCTCTAGTACTGGTGTTTGTATAGTTTAGTGGCGAATCTCTCTTAATATATTTTGTAACTGAGGGAAATAAGGTAATGTTGTACAATTTCAAATAGTATTAATATTTTATCTATTTGTTGTCTTGTTGCTGCCTCTTAAAAATATCAATATACATATAAGGAAGATAATTTCGGATTTTTTTTTTATATACAGGGAGACATTTTGTCATTACTTTTAGAACTTGTATGCTATAAATAACAATTTGTAAATCCTGAATTTTTATTAAAAAATCCTAATTTTTTTTCCTTTTTTGGTGATATTAGCAATACAAATTTAATATTTAAGTAACATCGTAACACATTGTTTTTAATGGGTGCAAGAACCTTACATAGCTGCTTTCATAAAATACTTTTTTTATTACCAATACTTTCAATGTAGCCAATGTATGTACAAGTTACCTATGTTTATTATTTTCATTATAATACGAAACTTAGTACAGACTTACATAATATAGGAGATTGTGAAACCATTTCATACTCTGACTACAAAGTTATAAAGAGCTAAAACTCATTAAAAAAGTACAACAGTAAGAGAGCCTGACTGGTAATTAATATACCTTCATAGATAACAGTATCAAAATCACATCGTTGTGATTTCATTCTTTAATCACTTATTCAGGAGTCAGTGCTCGAGGCATACGTACCTACCGTACCACATGTGATGTTTAATAATGAATGCACAATGTTTTGAAGTGATTCATCGTTGCCCAGTTAAGTGCAAACAATGTCAGTGAACGCTCATTTGGTGGGACAGAGCGAAAACGCAAAGGATATTCCAATTAAATCAGAAATATGGAAGACCCTAAACTGGAGAGCGGTTCTTGCAGAAGTTATCGCAACTATGCTCCTTATCTCCTTGGGATGCATGACCTGCATACCAATTGATGGATTCGCAAGCCACCCAATGTATGGACCTTTGGGATTTGGCCTAATCGTCACCTTTAACATTCAAGCGTTTGGTCACATCTCAGGAGCCCACATGAACCCAGTTATCACTTGGGCTGCTGTTATTTGGGGACAAATTTCATGGATCCTTGGAATCGCCTACATTATAGCTCAGTGCATTGGATCTATAATAGGGTATGGGATTTTGGTGGCATTGTCACCGGAGGGATTTATATCAAGCGGTGTTTGTACAACGACACCATTGTTGAGGTATTCGATATATCAAGCGATAGGTATAGAGGTTGTTTTGACAGCTGCATTAGTGTTTATCACTTGCGCGCTGTGGGATCCAGTTAATAAGGATCTACAAGAGAGCAGTTCAATTAAGTGCGGTCTGACCGTAGCTGGGTTATCTTTAGCTGGTGGGCCATTAACCGGAGCTGGAATGAATCCTGCAAGATCACTGGGACCAGCCTTGTGGACTTTCACGTGGCGGTCGCATTGGATTTATTGGGTTGGGCCCTTTTTAGGTGCGACAGTTGCTGCCTTTTTATATAAATGTATTTGGCTGAAAGTTGATAAAATCAAACCAGATATACCGACATGGCCTGATGGTAGTGAGGGATTGGCAAAAATTCTGTAATGTTTGTTCTCTTAGATTTATATTTTTAGTAATTTAATGAAATTTAAATTCTAGAATATAGTTTTATATATCGAGAATATTACCAATTTTCATAACATATTTAATTTATTATAGCGTAGTGAATCTGTGTGGTTATCAGTGCGATAAAAATTTAATAATGTAACATTTAGGATAACACCTGTACATAATCAAGAATGTATTTCAAAGTATTGATACGACTTAAGTAAATAAAAAAAACCATGTTTCTGTAAATTATTGTTAAACTTTAATAAATATAAGACTGTCGGTGTTAAGTAGTTCTTTTGTTTTTTTCAGTGTATCAAGTATTGAGGTCGACTTATAAAAATAAATCAATTGAAAAATAGATTTAGGTTCAATTGATCTATTTTTATTATTGGCGCAAATATCTTCGATTCAATGTGTGTAAGGTCTTATTCATCAAAGTACTATAAGTTAACTATTGAATACAGTACAACTCATGTCTTTTAAAAACAAAAGTAAACATTAAACAATTAAAAAATATATTTTGTGGACTCAAACTATTGAAGAAGACGAAAAGTTACATAACATCCCGATTAACCCGAGGGAAGTTCAAAGGGAAGAGAGACCCCTTTGAGATCATTAATTATCTCACAGACTATACGAAATAGAAGGCGGATCCATGTTCCTCAATATAAAGAGCCTCCTCGTGAGTTGTGTACTGCGATATTGCAGGCTACTCGATTGTGAGGAAGTTGCATAGATCTGGTTAGCGCTGGCCTGCGCTTTCTTAAGTACTCATGTGATTCGTACGTGTAAATGCTTCTATAACATATTTTCATAAGATAATGTACACTTATGAACGTCGATAAAGAAAAACCAAATTACATAATATAAAAGTAATACTTAATAACCTTAAAAATGTAATATAATTACTAAAAAATTTATTTTTAAAAGGAGTCCCTTTAGGTAAGGTTTCGAAGACACTGGCAGCATTCCCCCTTTGAATAGCTAGACTAGCGACTAGAGGTAGCTGCTAGCTCTTCGGTCACCTGTGATGTCGACTTACCTATTTGCTATTTCCTTAAAAAGACTTATAGCTCTAGGACCCCACGGACCAAGGGTCTCGACACCGAATGGGACAAAATCATTTATTTCTAGTTTCTTCCAAGCCAGAAATCTCAAAGTTCGACGGGGATGCCCTTAAAATTTTACTTATGAGATTTGCTGAACTATGGACAGAAGAAGCTGGTGAAGTGACACTTGAAATTTAAATTTAATTTTTTTCATAAGTATCTGATTGTCTTCCTTTTAACGTGTGTGATGTTTGAGAGCAAAAATAAAATAAAATAAGTAGACAATAAAATAATTATTATTAGCTGGTGCTTTGCGATAGTTGGTATATCATGGTATTCCTAACATACCTTTGGTCTTCTTCGATAGTTTGAAGCCACAATTTTTTCAAATTGACTCAACAGTTTCAAAGATTAGCCTGGTCAACCAAACATACTCTATAAATTTATAGTAGAACAAACATCACACAAGTTCAAACCCAATTGAAAATGATTTATATATTTGATCAAGTCCGGGTTATTGACTGACCCACTGAGGATAGCGATGCCATTAACCGCTTGAGTTCACTATCATAAATTACTTGTTAGTAAAGGGCCTCGTAGATATCTAATATATAAAATTCTCGTGTCGCGGTGTTTGTAGTTAAACTCCTCCGAAATGGCTTGACCGATTCTCATGAAATTTTGTGTGCATATTGGGTATGCCTAAGAATCGGACAACATCTATTTTTCATCCCCCTAAATTATTTTCATTTATTTTTTAGATAAATTTTTATTTTTTTATTTACGATACAGCATTAAAAAATACATACAACCCCTAATTTTCACCCCTCTACGAGCAACCCCTATTTTTTATTATAAATGATATACATGGCAAAACGACGTTTGCCGGATCAGCTATAGTATATTATAACAATATGAATTTATTCCTTTTTTATTTAACCTATGCTTATATTAAAATAAGTTAAATTTTGTGAGGATGTAGGGTGGTCATCTGTGGATGTAGAGAATCGATTTTAAAAATTATTTTAAAAGCGACGTTATTTAACGATAGTAAGTGATATTAACCTGGAAAATTAAAATACTTTTTCATGTCTTCTGATTTGTAAAGTAGGAGAAAAAGCAGTCGAACGAAAACATAACTTACGCTACCTTAATGATGAAAGATGATTGAGTTCTAGAGCTTGTGCCTACGCAGTTAGCTAAAGCATACGTCTAACTTTTATATTAAAAACAAGTCCTCCGCCGCGTCTATCTGTTCGCAATAAACTCGAAACCTACAGCGTGGAATTTATTACAGTGTGGGTGCTAGTATTCACTAAATTAAGACTTCGATTGACGTTGTTAACAAAAAACACATGATAATATAAATGTGTATGCGGGTGTAGTGACACATGTATTTGAAAAATCTTGCGTGGATTAAATCTCCCTTTGTGGAACAGACACATATTTGCGACTGTTGTATTAATAACATTTATTTTGTTTAACTCATTGCCTATGTATTGGTGTAAGACACGGTCGCTTCTTCGTTCACTGTATAAGGTAGACATTTAATTAACCATCCACTACGGTAACTTATTAATAAATACTTTTTTATAATCGTTCTGTTTTTAAGATATAAGTACGGAGTAAAATAATTATATCGCTAACATATGTTTTTCAGTTAACAGGTATTTGATTGGTTATTTTTTTATTATTATTAGCTATTGCAATAAAGGTAGAAAAAAGCATAACGCTTTATATTAGTTTCTATAGTGTGTATTTTTGTTTTGTTTAAGTTATGTGTTGTTAAAAATCTTTCAATTTTTCTTTACATATAGGTACATATCGCCACAGCCAAAGGATCATCATTGCATCACATTCAGTTAGACTAAGATACACAATACATTCAAGTTCAAATGTCAGTACCATAAACAATTAGGAAATTATTTCAGCCCGAAAAGGACTCTTATGGACAAAATATTTGCCTAGCCGTATTACCTTCTTCAAAAGAGTCCGTGAGACAAAATAATACTCGTTCGATATTTATTAATCGTAGCATTGAATATTCCTAGGTTACCCTTCGCGTGTTCATTGTTTAAAATCAAATACTTGATATTAGCTCAGAAGCATCTTTTAGAAAGGATTCCTTATTGAAATTGTATGATAAATATTTTCGCTCAAGCGGAAGCTGACTCTAAAAACTGACATAACCGTATTGACGTATACGTGTACTTGACAAAAGTTTTGTGTAGTTTGTTCTGACAAAAGTTTTGAAATGAACGACTATTCTAAAGTAACTATTCGAGATAATAATATTTCTATTTTAACTATGGACAACGATATAAATTATATAATCGGATTGCGGATACTTATTCTAGATTTCCATCCAAAACAAGGGGCTGTGTAAGTTTCCAAGCTCAAAAATGCTGTTTAAACTCACGTAAGGAATATTGTTTTTGTATGGGAATCTAGGCACGATCCTTCCGCAACTGACATTTCTAGTAAAAGCGTCGGATTAAATTTAAATTATAGTAAATATTATCAGATGATTTTAAATTTATGCCCAGCCTATACTCTCATTTTTAATTCCGTAGAATTCTGACAGCTATCATTTTATGACACGTCAGTGATGGCAAACCTTTTTTGGCCGGGCACAGTTTTCAATTTCAATACGAGTCTGAACATCTGAGTCTTACATACATTTTATTGTTAATTAATGTACCCATTTTATTTAATGCGGTGCTCCACATTAAATGTGGTTTAACGGCGAGTGGTAATTACGTTCTTTTTCATCACAAACAGTGAAAAACGCATAAGTAATGATAACATTTAATTTTTTTGAAAAGGTTTATTAAACCTGGAATTAGTAGGTAGTGATGCCAGCTAAATAATAAAATAAAGTAATTAAAGTTTATTCGATATATTGTACGTGATATTGAAATATTTGTTATTTTTGTATTAGGTCACTTGAGTAAGTACCTAAATATTTAGATTTACCTTTTTGTAGGTAAAACATAAAAATACGTAGCATTTTTTTATTGCCCTCAAATAATTCTAATTTGTCCCTTTTTCGGTGGAGAACTTTTTTAGTAGCAACACTTATGAAATGTTAGAATTCTACGGAATTAAAAATCAGAGTATAGCTATGTGTCTAGGCTATATGTACTTAAACCCGGCACTAGACCCATAAATCGTAAAAACTGATGTACCCAACCATGTAATGCCATTTGGTCTTATCCTTGAGCTCTTAGGCAGGTAGGTAGTAAAAGTACCTAGTTTAATATTTTAATGCAGTCAATTGCGTTTAATTATCTTCTAAAAAGAAGTGCTTAAACGAATTAAGAATAATAACTTATTATCGAACTGTTATTTTTAAAACCTAATTAGTTTCATTTTATCCATTTACTACAAATGATTTGGAGGGAATTGTATTTAATCCCGATGTTACCAATATTGAGTTTGCGTATGGTATCCCATACCTATGATGAAAGCAATCCTTCTGACGTGAGATGAACCTTTTTACGACCTTGTGTAATGTGTTATGTTCATAATTCGAGACAATGCACTATAGTTTATTGAGCGAAGCTCCCATGCGCCCACTCTTATGACACTCTGTACAAACACTAAGACTTCTGAACGGCTTAACCGATTTTGAAAATTCTTTTTTAAAATTAAAGATGGAAAAATTTCCCGTGCTATAGGCTATAAAAACTCAATAATATTTACGAATAAATCACAAAATATGCGGAAAAACAACTTCGAAGTAGACCTAAAACTAAAAAAGTCCTTTCAACAAAATTAAATCTTTAAGTTGAACACTCGCTCCGCTCAAATTTGTGCTTAAGCGAAGCAGAATTGCGAGCACTGCGGCGTCCTAGTATAAATAAAGAGTTACAATAATACCATACACGAAGCTGTAAGACAAGCTCTAAAATTTTACGAGTTCATATAGTTAGAGGTGTATTTCAAATTACTGTATAGAGGCAATCCAATTAGTGTTCTCTTCAGTTTTCTACGATCAAGATACTTAGAACGGATTGCCTGGAAACCTTCCAAATGGCTGTGTGTCAAATGATCAATGGTATCAAAGCTTTACTAGATTATTTAGTGTAAAAAGGTTACTTTAAAACCTTTCCTGTGTTCGCTGAGTAATTTATTCTATTTTACCACCTACTTATATAATTGTTGGCTACTATAAAACTGAAAAGCATTCTTTAAAAGTATTTGAAACCTTAAAAAATATAGTTTGATGAATGGTCTAGGTGTGTCTGTGCAGTTAGTAAATATTATGTTATATATACAAAATGGTTTGCAACATTTCCGAAAAATTGCAACTAGAGAATAATAGGCGCTAAGAAGTTATATCAATTAAATTTACGTACATTTTATTATGATTTGCAATAATTATTAAATCAGATTATTTCATGTTATACTTACAATAGGCCTACGCTTAAATTTTACTCCTAAAATTTTTAATCTTTACTCATGTATTTTTTTGTTTGAACGTAATTCTATCATGAGGAATGTAAATAGTAGATTGTAAATGAATTTGATAGTGACCGCTATAAGTATATATTTTTGGCTGATTCTTAAATGTTGTTTTTGACGTTATCGTTATCGATTGATACTATAAAAATATGGTTGGAATTACAGTTAGTTATGTCATATTAACAGGTTACGTACTCACAGATAACTTGTATGTAAATTAAACATGTACATAACACCCCGATAGATAAACAACATGTCAAAATATCTGCTGAAAAGTCAACGATAAAACTGTGGCAGGAAAAGATAATCGCCATCAATGTAATCTTATTTTTTTGAGATAAACATGACTAAATAAGAAATATAAAAGGCTTGACGATCGATGGCAATAACACAATGTGCAAATTTAACTCACGGAGGAGGTGTGTATAGTTTTCTTAAACAAACCTCTAAGTTGGCAATTACAGCTTAGCTTAACATAAAAATTAACTCAATATAGTGTTTCACGGTAATATGTTTTTAGAAAATGCTGTTACGCTGGAGTTTCGTGTTATTTGTTTCTTTCGTCTCGGCAAATGAAGAACCATCGCTTTTAGTGAAAATTCAGCAAGGTCCTGTCAAAGGATACAAGTTGCCAAATTTTGATGTTTTTGCCTTCTATGGCATTCCATATGCAACTGCACCCACTGGAGTAAATCGATTCAGGGTAATAATGAGAAACAGTGTTCGATTGCATATGCCATTTTGTACAGTCCGAAAACAAGTAAAAAAAAGACGAAGAAAAGCCTCACCCAGTAGGCTCTTAACAAAAAAAAATAAAAAATGTAGGTTTCTATAGAACAATAATTTTCATAGTTTTGATATATTTATTGTGTAGTAAACATATTGATTTTTATCTAGCCTTCAATTAACTAAGAACAGTCATAGTGAACGAGACCAGGGACATCTTTTATTACATTAATGACAATTATTTTCAGGGTCCACTACCACCACCTACTTGGGATGAGACCTTTGAAGCTACAGAAAACAACATTGTATGTCCTCAAAACAATAATCTTTTTCAGACGTTTAATGGGATGCAAGTCCTAGAAAATTGTCTCGTTGCAACGATATATGTTCCTAATACGAATAAAACTAATTTACCAGTTATTGCGTATGTTCATGGTGGTGCATATCAAACCGGTCATGCAAATCGGCTGACTCCAAAGCACGTAGTTCACAATAAAGATGTTATTGTGGCTTCATTCAACTATCGATTAGGAGCACATGGATTTTTATGTCTGGGTACAAAAAATATACCCGGGAATGCTGGGATGAAAGATCAAGTGGCATTTTTACGATGGTTGCAAAAAAATATAGCTTCATTTGGTGGCAATCCTAACGATGTCACAATTTACGGTAATAGTGCTGGCTCAAGGTCTGTTGATCTTTTAATGATTTCAAAAGCATCTTCAGGTCTTTTTAAAAAAATTATTGGAGATAGTGGTGGTAGTCTCAGTGCTCAAACTGTGCAGGTCAACCCTCTACAAAATGCCAAGTCATTTGCACAAATGCTGAAATTCGATGATGTTGATGATATTAATGCTTTAGAAACCTTTTACCTAAATGCTTCTTATGAAGTTTTGACTTCAATAGACACAACAGTCTTAAAAGATTATTTATTTACACCGTGTGTCGAGCGTGATGTTGGTGATGAAGTTATGCTTGATAAAAGTCCATTTGAAATTCTTAAAAGCGGAGAATATGCACAGGTACCTATGCTGTATGGCTTTACAGAGATGGAGGGTACATATCGGCTACCAACATTTCAAGATTGGAAAGAAGAAATGAACAGAAACTTTTCCTCGTTTTTGCCTGCTGATCTTCAATTTCCCTCAGAAGATGAAAGAGAAGAAATAACAAAGAAAGTTGTAGAATATTATCTTGGTAAAGACAAAATAAGCGAAGCAAATATTTTATTATTCGTAAATTACTTTACGGATACAATGTACGTTCATCCAATACTTAGAGCTATACAGTTACATTTAGAAGCGGGACATAAAAATATTTACTCGTATGAATACTCATTTACTTCTGCAGAATCACCAAAAATTGATTATACAGATATTCCGGCATCCACTCATAGTAGTCAAACTACTATGTTCTTTGATTCAGAGAAGGAACATGAACGGTCCGACGAATATAAGGAAATGAAAAGAATTATCAGGGAAATGTATACCAATTTTGCAAAATTTGGGTACGTAAAAGTATATTAATCAGTCGTAATTTTTACCTGACATATCTAATCATTTAATGCATTAACGATAAATATCAAATAATTTTTTTTAAATTAAAGTTATAAACAATCTTACAGAGAACCGTGTCCACATGGAAGCTCTTTACCACACTGGCCTTCTATTACCAAAGAAAACATTCAGATAATGTCATTGAACCAAACATTAGAAATGAAACCGCTACAGCACCGGGCGTCATTTTGGGATGATGTTTATGCTAAATATAATAGAAATCCAAGTTCCCCGACAGTTTCGGTTTAACCAAAACTTACCTGCGTAGAGATCACCTATGAATTAAACTATAAGTATTATAAGTTTATCTTCAAGCTGTTGTTTCTCATATAAAAGAAGCGCTTATAATTAAGTAAGCTATGAGAGTTTATACATTTTCATCAGTCTTATACTATCTGAATATTATCAAGTCTATTATCTAATCAGACGCAAAATTTATCAAATATTTATATAAAAAATTACTCTTTGAAAATCATATATGGCTATTTAATAAAAAAACAAATCATTTAGAAGATGAACGAAAATGTAAATGAAAGTTTATGTAACACTAAAGTTAGTTGCTGCATCATCACGTCCATCTCTGCCTCGACGGTATTCATCATTCCCCCCCCCTAATATAGATATAACATTATAAAATCAGCAAGAAAAAAAAAAACTAAAAAAAAACATAGATGTCTACTAGCTCTAAATAAAGTAACGCTCTAGTCAGAAAGGCACTAAAAATATTTTTTCAGCTTACGTCCAGTATATGTCTAATCACATAATGTAAATTAAGTATGACTTATGCGCCATGCTATTATTTACAGAATATGATAACACATTTCTATGATATCGATTTTTATAATACGAATTAATAAGAAAGTTTATCTTATCTTTCTGAAAAAACAAATATTCAAAGTTTCACTCGGTTTGATAATGTCAGCGTTATTGCGTTATTCCAGTGCAATCTTGCCCACGACATGGAAGACAAAATAGTTGTATTGTTACTTATTTTAAGTGGGTTCTCTGTAGTTTATACACAAAGTGTTAACTATCGCGATGTAAAAATAAATCAAGGTATTGTGCGAGGTTATAAACAGCCTGGTGAAAATATTTTTACCTTTCAAAGTATACCTTATGCTACTGTACCAACTGGGCGTGACTTTTACAAGGTAAATTCACTACTTGATTGCAAAAGATTGATTTTAGTATTGTCTTTGATTAACATAACCTTTACACATTTAAAGAAAAAACTTTTTAACCGGATTAAAGTTATGTATTATTATAAATTTAAAATTTACCGACTGTAAAGCACGCGAAACGTCGGATAAATTTAAAATTATGTTAAATAATTTTAAATTTATAATAATACATAACTTTAATCCGGTTAAAAAGTTTTTTCTTTAGATTGATTTTAAAAAATTATGTTTGTATAAAAATATTTAAACTAGAAGTAGATTGATTAATACGCGGAAATATAAATTCCGATTTCAAGAATCTTGGTACATGGTACATAAATTTGGTTTAAATTTCGTTTTTGTATCACTTATACTAAATATACAAAAATTACAGGCGCCATTACCAGCACCCACGTGGAATGGAACGTTTGAAGCTACAGATAAGAAAATAGCGTGTCATCAAGCTGGGGTAGGACTAATACCTAACGATTCTAAAATTGAAGAACAATGTCTTATTGCTAATATATATAAACCTGACAGTTTACAAGAAAAATTACCGGTAGTCGTTCTTGTTCATGGAGGAGCCTTTTTAATAGGTTACGGGAATAATTTACAACCAAAAAACCTAGTTAACAGTGGTAAAGTCATAGCTGTAACATTTAATTATAGGCTTGGGCCGCATGGATTTTTATGCTTAGGTACTGATGTCGCTCCCGGAAATGCTGGAATAAAAGATCAAGTAGCGCTCCTACGATGGGTACGAGATAATATTGAACATTTTGGAGGAAACCCTAACGATGTCACCATCGCTGGATGTAGTGCTGGTTCTTCATCTGTTGATTTATTATTGATTTCAAAGATGGCAAAAGGTTTATTTCACAAAGTGATAGCTGGAAGTGGTGCTAACACAAACGCCTTTAGTGTTCAAACAGAACCATTAGATAATGCTAAACAATTTGCTCAACTATTAGGGTTCAATAACACTAACGATGTAAAAGCTTTAGAAAACTTTTATTTGGACACACCGTATGAGACATTGCTAAGTTACACAAACTACTTACATGAGAGACGAGATTCGGTGATATTATTTTCACCATGCATTGAAAAAGATATAGGACAGGAGGTCTTCTTAGACGATAGCCCAGTGAAAATAATAGAAAGCAAAGATTACGTAAGAGTTCCCATGCTTTACGGTTTTTGTGACATGGAAGGATTATTCCGATTAAATTTTTTTGATAATTGGAAAACTCAAATGAATGAAAATTTTATCGACTTTTTACCGCCTGACTTGGGTAATAGTTTAAAAGAAAGAGAAACACTCGCCAAAGAAATTAAAAGATTCTATTTTGGTGACGAACAAGTGTCTGAAAGTAACATTTTGAGATACATAGACTTCTTCACAGACATTATGTTCGGTTACGGGATGCTAAGATCTGCAAAGCTTCAAGTGGAGGCTGGAAATAATCAATTGTATCTTTACGAGTATTCTTTTGTTGATGAGAGCATGGATTTAATTCCAAATACTAACAAAAGAGGTGCAACACATTGTGCTCAAGAAGCTGCTGTTATGGATTTTCCCAATGAAAATGAATTATCACCTGAATATCAAAATATGAAAAAAGTTATGCGGGATTTATGGTTGAACTTTGTAACAACTGGGTAAGCTTAATAACTTTACAGAAATATTATGTTCTTATTTCAATTAATCTATCATATAACATATTTATGAACTTAATTTATCATTTATATATACTATACTAAAATGTTAGATGATTAATTAGGTAATTGTATTTTCGCAACACATTACCTCATCAACAATAGTTTGTCATAAATTATTTAAATTTTCAGACTTCCAGTTCCGCATGGATCTAATTACACAGCGTGGCCACCTATGTCGCTTCAGAGGTCCTACATGTCCTTGAATAGTACTTTAGAGTACAGAGACGCTTTGATGCCAGAAAGAGCTAAGTTTTGGGATGATATAGTTAAAGAATATTATAAGTTTCCGTCACCACCTAACCCTACAAGTTTTGGATTTAGATTTCAAAGTACTATTTATATTTTAAATGCAGCTTTAATATTTATATTAATAACCTATTAATTTCTTAAATGATATATTATGTCCATGTTGATAAATGTGTTTATATTTATATAATTATGTGTGTCAACTAATAAACATAATTTCTTTTTACTCTTTATGCGTACTTTTATTTTAATGTAATCCATAAATTTAAATCCTTGTTATCCTACTATTTTGACGTGATAACGTCTTATAAATCGATGAACGCCGGCTACACGCACGAAAATTGTCACGTTCCGCCTTAGCCGAGCGTAACATGATGCATTGTCACGTTACGTTGTTGTGAATTCCATGGTTTATTTCAACAACAATTACAGCAAAAAAGATAAATAATTCTGGCATTTTATGAATTTGAGTAGTATATAATCTTATATAATTGTTCTTTAATTATTAAAAAAAATATTTGTATTAACGTGTCTAGATATAATTTATCGAAAAAAAAATATTTTTAACTAACTGCTTCTTTGTATTACAAATTATTTTACAAAAAAATTGTGTACAAAATAATTATAATTTAGTGACGTTAATGTGTTGACGTTATCACGTAAAATTATCGTCTGTAAAAGGTTACAGACAACTAAATTTTTTCATAAATTCGAAGTCCCATATATGTAGTCATACTTGGTATCATTAGTTGAGCTTCACCTAAATATGATGTGGAAATATCAACCAAAATCTATTAAAGATAATAAAATCATTACAAGTGTTAAAAAAATTGTTTTCTAATTATTTCCTCAACGTAAAATTGATTGATCAAAAATACAAACCTGAAAAATAAAATAAAATACATAGCTGGAATAGACAGAACTGGAAATCTCACAAGAACTGAGTAGAACTATCTGAACTGGAATTTGTAAAGGAATATGTCTATTTTGGATCACTTCTGTCTGATCAGGGAGGTAGTAAACGCGAAATCAAGAGAAGAATACAAATCGCCAAAAATTCTATCAGCAGTTTAACGAACTGTCAAGATAAGAAAGTCTAAAATATAACTAAGATGAGAATTGTGCGAGCTTTGGTTTTGTTTATATTCTCTTTCGGATCGGAGTCATGGGCGATACGAGCGCAAGATCGGAAAAGGATTGATTCACTGGAGATGTGGTATTGGAGAAAGATGCTTCGCATACCATTGACTGCTAAAAGGACTTTATAATCAAACTTGGATTAACTCAGAGTTTGTACGAGACTCTCAACAACATGGTATAGCAGAGTTCTAAGTTACTATGGTCATATCACCTGTCGCGAAACAGATACCCAAGACAAGCTGGTTGTCGTAGGTCGTGACCAAGTCACGATTCTCACGGGTTTGCAATAACAGCTGTGCCAATAGAAGCAATAGACCGATCAAAGTGGTGAGATTAGTAGTAGTGACTAACAGGGCAGCTTACAGTGACGCGACCTTTAACAACCTTTACATACAAAGGTAACATAACGAATGGGTTTATCGATACAATAGTATTAATTAGGGGTACAGGGGTAGAGGCAGAGCATTTCACAATAAAATTCAAAGTTATATTTAACATAATTTAAATGTTTCAATAATCTTAACTAATAATTAAAATTATAGCGAAAAAGCTTGTGTATTTAGGGAAGTGGGATCACTCAATCGGTCCTATTGTAAGTACGTGCCATCATGCAGACACTACTTATCCGTCGAAGGTATTTCATAATGTTTTCGAACGAGTAAGATAAAAAGTTCGATTAATGACATACTAAAACCGATAACCTTTTTTTATGACACTATCTTACGAGTATTGTCAATCAAGATAAAATGCATTTATATGTCGCAGCCAACTAGCTTAATATGCCGTTCAATTAACAGCCTAGCCTTTTAACTAAACAGCTCCGTTTAACCAGCGACCTGAAAATATCATATTTAATTTTACATTGACCTTGCATGCGGTGAAAAACAATACCTAACCGTCAGGTTTTTAATTGTGTATTGTCTTATCGAGTAGTATTTGGTATAAACTATGCAACAGTTATAAAAACGCGTTAGCCATACACGGTGACTCTTGTTGGGAGAACTTTACTGAGGCTTTCGGGTTTATTTTAAATTCATACTGAGTGCTACTAGATTACTATCATACCAAATGAACGTTAAATTATTATTAAAAGTTGTCACATTTTCTTTTCTAGGTGCGCGTCCAAAATGCATCACCATCGCGTTTTATCTTGAGCCGCGCATATATACTTATAAAATATTGTAAATACATTTCATAATTTCGTGACAGATACTTATAAATACGAAAATAGTACTATCTTATCAATTACCTCTCCAACGAATATTATTTAAAGCTTTATTCAATTGTTTATTACGCCATTACAATGTTTGAAAATGTGGTAGGAAGAATAATAATTATACTATTTTTTTATAACACTCCCATAGTGGTCTCTGAAATTCCAAGTTATCGAGATGTAACAATAAGTCAAGGTGTGGTCCGAGGATATAGACAGCCAGAAGAAAATATTTTCACCTTTGAAAATATTCCATACGCTACTGTACCAACAGGATATAAATTTTATTCGGTAAGTTTTCTATTTTGGTATATCGGACATCTATCAGAACGTTTTTCTTTATTAATTTATTTAAAATTAAAATCACAGGCACCGTTACCACCACCAACGTGGAATGGAACTTTTGAAGCAATCGATAAGAAAACAATTTGCCAACAACCTCGTCGAGAAAATACTATAGATTCTAATATACAAGTACAATGTCTCATAGTGAATATATTTGTACCCCATGGGGAAATCAAAAACTTACCCGTAGTTGTTTTTGTACATGGAGGAGCCTTTTTATACGGGTTTGGTAATTCACGAACTCCGAAGAATCTAGTCAAAAGTGGAAAAGTTATAGCAGTGACGTTTAATTATCGACTTGGGCCCCACGGATTTTTATGCCTTGGTACAAAAGCAGCTCCAGGAAATGCTGGACTTAAAGATCAAATAGCACTATTACGATGGATACAAAATAACATCGAAAAATTTGGAGGAAATCCAAATGATGTAACGATTTCTGGATGTAGTGCTGGTTCAGTCTCAGTAGATGTTTTAGCTGTTTCTAAGATGGCAGAAGGACTATTTCATAAAGTGATAGCAGGAAGTAGTTCTAATGTTAATGCTTTTAGTGTGCAAACAGATCCATTAAAGAATGCTCAACTATTTGCTCAACTACTCGGTTTCCATAACATTAACGACTTAGAAGCTTTGGAAAATTTTTATTTAGAGACACCCTACGAAGTTTTGGCGAATGGTACAGTCCTATTATATTCAAGAACTGATTCAGTGGTATTATTTTCACCATGCATCGAAAAAGATGTCGGACAAGAAATGAGCTTAGATGAAAGTCCTGTGAAAATACTGGAGAGTAAAAATTATACAAAACTACCTATGCTCTACGGATTTTGCGAAATGGAAGGACTTTTTCGAATAAATCGTTTTGATGAATGGAAAACACAGATGAATGAAAATTTCCTTGATTTTCTACCACCCGACTTGGGTACAAGTTTAAAAAAAAGGAAAACACTAGCCAATGATATCAAAGAGTTCTATTTTGGTAAAGAGCCTGTTTCTGATAGTAATGTTTCTAAATACATAGATTTCTTTACAGACATAATGTTTGGGTACGGAATGCTTCGATCTGCAAGACTTCAATTAGAGGCTGGAAATAATCAGTTATATCTTTACGAGTATTCATTTGTTCACGAGAATGACCCATTTATTCTGAACACCACGAATAAAGGTGCTACACATTGTGCTCAGAACACTGCTGTTTTAGATGACCCTAATGAAAAAACGCTATCGGATGAATTTAAGAAGATGAAGGCGGTTATGCGAGAGCTGTGGTTAAATTTTATTACAACTGGGTGAGTGGTTTTGAAAAATATATGTTTTTAATTATATGAGATTAATACGTGATAGTTGCTGAATATTAGAAATATTTGATGTTTTTCTATCTTTCCAGTGCTCCTGTTCCACAAGGATCGAGTTACCCTGCCTGGCCAACAATGTCTCTTGATAGGTCTTTTATGTCGTTGAATAGTACTTTAGAGTACCGAGATGCTCTTAATCCAGAGAGTGTACATTTCTGGGATAATATTTTTAAGCATCATTACATATATCCCAAACCACCAGATCATTCAACTAGATCTGAATTTGAATTATCCAGACCTCTGTAATAATGTTATAAATATAATGAAATTTAATTAAAATAATATAAATATAATTAAATTAAATTATTTAATTATTTTTTTTTGCATTCAACAAGCAAACAAGCAGTCGACAAGTGGAGAGAGTGGAGAGTGGTCAAATTCTTTAATAAATACATTTTAATCCATTTATTTATTCTGAAATGTTTAGTAGCTATTCGAAAATTAAATACAGTATTATAACATACGATTTAATAAAGTTTGTAATTTACAAGTTGGTTAGCAAGCTATAGTTGACTACTTGCAGCTAAATAAATTCGAAAATATCATGCAATATTTGCTAATGACAAGGTCGACAAGTTGCAGTTGCTCGCCAGTTATTAGTATTTTTAGTTTTTGCGATGTTCCTAATTATAAGACAATCATAATATTAGTATAATTTAATTCTTGAATGATAGCTATAATTTTTCGATAAAACTCGTTGATATTGGTTAGGACAAGACGAGGTATTTTTTTTCAAAATTAAGAATATACTAAACCGGTACTTAAGTCTTTTTAAACATTGCCCAAAATATATACATTTTCGACGCCTTCATGAGGCAGTACTAAATAAATGATCGGTCGTTTAAGCTCAAGAACTACTAACTAAACCCAATGGTGAGTGTATTAAACCTATGGTGAACTTAGTAGTAATTACACCAGCTGTGTGTATGGCTTATTCTACTGATCTGTTGCTAAGTTTTAGAACTAAATATGGACGCTGTATGGATGCCTGATCACCCTGTCGCCATCACAATGAAAAATAATGCTTAATTGTATAAAAACCTATTATAGAGAGCGATCTTCGTTGATCTAGTACAAGTTTCTAACTAAGCATAATTTCTATAGAAATTGTTTTTCTGATAAGAAATATATCAGAGTAAGTACGTATGATTTTTCATTAGTACAAAAGTGTGTTGAGGCCTCGTAGTAGCTCACAAGGGAAAAATAAACGTAAGAATTTTATTCACAACTGTTTATTGCATCGTTTAACGTTTGTATAACATATTTAATGACTAATCTCTCACATTGACTGTACAAAATTATTTTAACGACTTATATATAACTTATAATAATAACATCGATGCAACAATATCTAACAAAGCACACATCTCCAAATAACATATTATAATCCTATTTTAAATATATAATAAATATAAGAACGAAAAGTACAATTATTATTAAGTATCATTTTAGGCCAAACACGGAAGGTGAAACATTTTTATAGATAATGTTAAAAACTTCAACACAATCTTAATATATATATTTCTTCTGTCCCCCCCCGGGAACCAAATTAAAAAAAAATTTTTTGTGTGTTCCAGGGGATCTGGGATGGTTTATCATCAAATCAGCCCGGGGGAGGGGGCGGCGGGGGGGGTTTTCATACTTTGCTTAATATCCTAATCGCTTTAAATATCATGCAGGACAACGTCTGTGGGGTCCACAAGTATTTTTATATATTAACTGAAAATTTACTATTGTAACCAATAAAGTTAGCTAATGTTGCTAGATGAAGATTTCGCTACAAACTTATGCCTCATTGATTTTTTTTTAAATAGTAAAATTAATATTAAAAATCAAGAATGAAAATGATGTCATAAAAAAATACATATTTACAAATTTGATTTCCATAAACTTTAAAAATGTGTAAAAATTTATTGCCCACTTGATACAGTCGTTTAAGATGATCAATATTTACTGTTATCTACGAATAATGATTTATAGATAAAAAAATTATACGCTTATCGACTTCGTTGGAAGCTGTTGTTATTAACAAGATAAGGCGAAAAAAATCGTTACAAGAATTTTTTGATTGAAACCTCTAACTGTTGCCCTTATTAGTTTTAAGTTTTACATTTTTTTTAGCATTCTTTATTAACAATTATACGTATAGTTCGCAGTAAGCTTTCATTGTTTCAAATAAACATTGACAGTCAAGTTGACCATTTCGGGTGGGCAATAAACGAACAGGCGCTCAAACGGTACGAGGGCTTTT
Organism: Pieris macdunnoughi; assembly: GCA_905332375.1. Taxonomy (NCBI): domain Eukaryota; kingdom Metazoa; phylum Arthropoda; class Insecta; order Lepidoptera; family Pieridae; genus Pieris; species Pieris macdunnoughi. The sequence goes on along the minus strand of CAJOBZ010000050.1, from coordinate 424,117 downwards.
AAAAAGCTTACTAAGCCCCAATTAAAATGTGGTATGGACTTTTAGAGTCGTCAACACAAAATTGTATGTAATCTTAATCTAAGTGTAGAACTTACGCTAGAGTAGACTAAGACAGGGTATAACTATCTAAAAATAATACTTACTAATAGGAAGCGCAAGGGTACAAAAGCACAACTCGGAGTACATTTAAGATTCTAGCTTACTACCCGCGTAAATATTTACGTGAAATGAGAAAAAAGTAACTTCAACGTTCCTATAATTTATTCAACCGTTTAGTAGTTTATGCAAATACAAAAAAACACTTTTTTATTACTATTATATATACAGTAATTGTATACTGAAACAAATAATTTTCTAAAAATAATACTGTGCTAGTCTGTTACTATCAATAGCGAAACAGATTCTGTAGCACTAATATCGCAACTTTGGCGTATTGTTTGTCTTTATTACCTACGCAAAGCCAAAACCATAGTGGTCTGATGATTTTTGTAGAGTTCTACGATGTAAGCAGGAAGTGTTTATCATAAAAATAAAAAAGGATGTTTGTAAATTTAAAAAATTGTTTATACAAGATTAAAATCACACCAGCTTCAAAACGTCTCGTTTATTGCGATTGGTCTGATGTTTGACTAGTGATGCTTTCGATGAATCACACCCAAACGAAGCTCTTTCTTTTTAAATATTTTATTACCCAATCCCCCCTTAAGACCGTTTAAACTCATATCATAATTTACTCTTCATGGTGTCACTATATAGTAATATAGAATACGAAAACCTTACAACAAATATATAGTATAGTATTTTTTTTTATTACAGCTTAATATTATACCACAATTGTGTCACTTAAAAGATAGTGTCATTTGTATCATACGCATAAATATGTGCGAAAAAATTTACAAAAACTATATTAAATTCGGTGTTCAAGATAGCTTGCATTGTCTATACTATTATAAAAGTGCTATTAATATATCTGGCAACGGTGCGTAGCAAAATACTATTTATTGTTTCGCAATAAATTTAAAGTATTTAAATGTAATTTATATTAAACTAGGTACAAATCTGACAATCCATTAAATTAACATTAGATAACTAGAGATACTCGTAGACGAGTATTACAATGTATTATGCCCTAAGAATTGTATTTACAAAAGATCGAATAAAGTTTAATTTGAGCAATACAATTGATTTTAGAAATGAAATTGATATGATGAAGTTGCTAATTTGTACATCTATAATTGATAAAATATTAACTAAAACATAGCTATGTGCTCTCTTATGAAGTCAACAAGTTACGTTTCTCTCGATTAGATTTATATTATAACACTGAATCCCAATGCAACAAGCTTACCACTTTGATACCGATACTGATTCTAATTTGAATATTGTAGTAAGTTTGTGCTTATGAAAGCAACAAATCAACTCAGATTTCTTTGTTACTCAGGGAATAAAATTCAATAAGAAACTTCTATCTAGCTATCCCATGGAGACGGAAATGCAGCAATTATTCCATCTTCATAAAATAGAAATGATGGAGCACCGGTTTCTAGAGCTCCTTCCTAAAATTTTAAGAAAATTTAAAGAAATTTCTAGACACAAAGTTAATTATAATAGGAAGGAAGTAGCAAATTAAGTCTGGAGCTAAAAATATTATAGATTAAGTCAACAAGTATTATTAAAAACACAAAAACTTAAATTATGAGACAATCAGTAATATATAAGTTTAAGTTTAATTATTGAATCAGTAGTTGAAGTCGCTATAAAGTTATTTGGTAACATTGCTGCATCAGACATTACAGGCTCGTTTACATATACCTACTCATGGTTTGATGAAAATAAAAGTGTCCGGAACACATATCGTTTCAACGCCGAAAGATGCTAAGCAACCGCACATCGATTCTCATTCGCTTGCCCTGTTGATGACTCAGGGGGAGGTTCAGCACTCCTGACCCCACCAGTACACTCTAGCGCATCAATCATCTCCATCAACTCCTTAAACACAGCAATGACTCGCCAATTATACTTTGCCGAACACTCAACGTAGCCACACTTCCAATGCTTACGCACAAGATTAACTATGTTTCTTCGCTTTTCACGAGAATCACCACACGCACTCTCCGCCATTGCCAACTGCTGCAAACCACTGGCAGCTGTAGGCGCGGCGCTGCATAACAAATCCTGCTTATTGCCAACCACAAGAACGGGAACGTTCCTCATGTCTCTGCTCTCAACCATTTGATCTCTCAACGTTCTAATATATTGAAAGGTTTCGACATTGGAAAGATCGAAGACAAGTATATAGGCAGTGGCATTTCGAAGTCCGTAAAATCGGTAGTGGGCCCATTCGTAATACGAATTAATGGGAAAATAGGGGATAACTGGCACGTCTGTTATTTTCACCTCATATAGATGTTCGTTTATTATTACAGATGGATAAAAAGTATGTTTCCGGTCAGTTGGCACATATTCTTCGGAGAAATCGCTCCACACGAATTGCTGTAACAAATGTTAATGTCAGTACACAATACCTAAAGACGTATCTAATTAGTTACTAATATCAATTTATATTAGTATTATAAATGCGGTAAAGCTGGTGAGGTTGTAGGGCGTAGTTTAGCAATAGTGTAAACGTTATTTGTGAGTGGCATATTAAACTGAAAAATATAAAATTTAAAAACTTTTTGGTTGTAGTCGGATTTGCAAAATAATTCGGAGAATACTGTTGTGCGATAATGTTTCTTAGAAACGCTGCCTTAACAGTGTAGTAGAGCTTGATGACCTATAAAGTAGTGAGTGACAGCATATGCCTATCTTTTATATTATATACAAAGTCCTCCGCTGTGTCTCACTAAACTCAAAAACTACGTGGATTTTATTGCGGTTTCCATCATAATTATTCTCAAGGTGTCACGTCTGCCCGTGCGGAGTCTGGGCAGATCGCTAGTACTTAATATTATTTATATATTTCGTATTCCTACAGCTAACAAAAAATATATGTAATAAAAACAATTACACTAACTAATTATTTACCTACAAAAAGATTTAAAAATTTACAAAAGAGAACGACCAATAAAAATTCAATATATTTAACTAAGAGATACCTAATTTGGCTGTGTTGTGTGATGGTGTAAAAGTGAGGGTAAGCATATGTTATAATAAAAAGTAAGACTTTGTTTTTTCGTTTGGTTGCTTAAACTAGTTCATTTGCAAGAACTATTAGTCCAAATTGAAAAGATCTTTTTGTGTTGCAAAGTTGATATTGAGGAAGGCTATATAGGCTGTCAACTGTCATCACGTTACGACCAACGTTAAATGTTGTGAATAAGAAATTGAATGTGTTGCTTTATGAAAATAAAACATGTCCAGCTTCAGCTAGAGAGATCCGCTAAAAATGTTTCGGACACTTGACAGTTCAGAGCGTCGAGTGCTCTACTAACGAACATGGTACTTTAGCCTTTAGGCTAAATCTATTGAAGAAAATGAACCTGTTTTATTTTAAAATGCTTTATACTTTGCGTTGTTTGTACTCATTAGCCACGAGTTAATTAAAACGGTAATGATTTATTTTGAGTTTCCGTTTTAATATTTGAAATATCGTTCACCCAAAGCTCGTTTAATCGCAAATATTAAGAGCACGTACGTTGATATTGCTTCGTAAAAGCCCATTTGGATATTATGAGGTTGCGATGTTGGCACTAATAAGAATGATATTAACTAATGTTGTTTTGTGTTTAACGTTTACGGCAGAATTTCAAAATTTAATATCATTCGCATAGCGCTAAGAAATGAAGGTATATTATTCACTGTATCTTTTTAACGGAATTCAAAAAAAATTGAAGTAGGTTATCAATTCCATGTGTTTTTTTGTATATTCAAGCACAGCTCCGCTGTCCGTGTACCGATTAGGTTAATTGAGGTGTCAAATGACCGAGTTATTTCAAGGGAAAGTCACTAGAGATTGTAATCAGATGGATAGCTTTCAGGGTATTAACTGAAATATCTCATGATAACATTTAATACCAACTATTTTCTAAAACTGGAATAGATTATTTAGTGAGTTGATGAAATTTTATCGTTTTACTTTATATACATATTTGTTTTATTGCGTTTATTGTACTGTTTTTTGATACTAGATAATTAATTCACGAAAAATATATTACACCGTCAAAGATTAACTGAACGATATGATTTGCTTGGAGAATCGTAAATTAGAAGATCTGTAGGTGTAAATCTGTAAAAGTTATTAATGTCCTAAGCTTTGAGATATTTACGAGTTACACAACTCTAAGGGCGACAATTTAGTTATCTTATATTATAGAAGCTCTTAAACAATTATATTACTTTAAAACCAGCATTCAATAGTATGTTTTACCATGCAACTGATTAAATAAATAAGAAGCATTACTTAGATTATACCGCTTAGTTCCTATAAAAATTTTAAAATTATTTTTCTACAAAACAAAAAGTATCTTAAAACAGTGTTACTATTTACTTTTATTCAGATTATTCCGATACATGTTAGCCAAATAATACAAAAGGCTTATTTTCTGAACAAAGGGAAGAAATCCCTTTGGAATTGAGGTATTTTGTTGTACACAAAGGTTCTGTTAGTTCGTGCAAATAAGATATGGTAACTGTGTATGCAATGTGTTTAAAGCAAGAAAATAATTTGTATTCGTGTTTGTATACTCAGTTGTTTATCATGATATCGCACCCACACTTAAATATAAAATCCATAAAGAGTAGAATAAAATTATCTAACTATGTATATTTTACCAAAAATAACTTTTCACCTGAATGATGCTAGTCTTCCCCACAGCAGGTGCCCCAAGAAGAACCACTTTGACCAGGTCCAGGCTATCGGGGCTCGGCTCCACGCTGGGGCTTCCCCCTACCGCTAAAGTTCCACCCCCTCCACGTTCAAGGTAATCCAAGTCCAGCTCTGCAAAATATTAAAGTTATATAAGAAGTATTATGGAAGACTTTTACTAATTAAGGTCGCAAATTTAACATCAATTTTTAAAGCTTCTTGTTGAGCAGTATTGGCTTCAGCGTGCGACTCTCAACCCTGAGGTCGTAGGTTCGATCCCCGGCTGTGCTCCAATGGACTGTCTTTCTAAGAGCACTTTTAACATTCGCTCAAACGGTGAAGGAAAACATCGTGAGATCCATCGATATCAAGCTGAATTACGCATAAGCCAAATAAATATATTGTACAAAGTCAAAAAACTTTTGAACAGGTTTTCTCAATTTTATTAGGGATTTCGGGTCTATAATGTGTACATTATATTTGATTTCCCGGTTGTAAACCCAAACCACTAAAAATTTGATAGCAGCAGACGACAAAGGAATATGCGAACTTTGATTACATAACTATGTAAAAGCAGTAGTATTTTCTACAACTAATGACTATTGTTAGCAAGCATATCGCTTTACGATGTATTGGTATTTATAATTAGTTCATATTTTTAAGTATAAGAATTAGCCCCCTCCAGACAAGTGGCATACCCTCCATATCTATTCCATTGAAACGCTTATGGTAAGTTAGCGATATCGATATCAATTTGGGTAGCCAAACGTACGTAGAATTGTCGAACGCTCAGTCGATTCAATTATATACGTATAATAGTAGTCGAACTTTGTCTATGGTTTTATTAGTGAACGTCAGACATCACTTGTAATTGGACATTTAAGATTATTAGATATTATGAGAAATTTTTATTAATTTACTGAAATATTTCGCTTAAAAATTTACTATATGATAATTTATAAATTTGAACGTATTGGTTTAGTAAAAACATATTTGTTACGCATTATTCGAGATTTTATTTTGAAATTTTAGCAGCTGGTTCCTAAAATGAATAAAAATATAATAATAGATAAGACATAAATAATATTCGTCAATAATTTTAAATTTTATAAAGTTATAAGTATGTGAAACGGAAAATCAGTAAGTGAATGAAGAAGGATGCTTTGAGAGGATTTCCTTTGAAGACGTCAAGAGAGAAGATATTAGAATTCCTTTCAACGTAATTATATATTAATTCTAATACGTTTTGTAAGAGTTTATACATTATAACGTATGTATTTTGATTTATTAAAGATGTTTAATATTGTTTAATTTCTATAAATTATTATGTTACACTATAATAATTATTTATGTAAAAATATATAGAAAAATATTTAACCATGACATGATACTACTCAATAACAAGACATGTTATTAAGTAGTAAAATACACACTTATGTTTTTTAACTTACCTAAAATTTTATTTTGATTATTACAGTTTCCTTTATTATGTTTGTCATCCTTTATCTTATCTAATCTATTCATTTCTGAAATCACATAATTAGGCACATGGGCACTGAACGAATTACCACAAAAAAACACTTTATATACGCTAAAAGGATATCTTTTATTACAGAGAAAAACTTAGAAAAACACGTCTTTCACTAACTAATAAATACATTATTTTAATAGCGGATGGTAAAATCCAGAGAAACGCACCGCAGAGTAAAAATGCAAGCCTACGTGAATTTGGCGGCAAAGTTTGCGTGCGAAACGGCCATCCTACACGGCGTAACCTCCAAAACTGAAGCCTGAAGTGTTTCCATCACGCCTCAAAGGCACGTACTTGATTCTTTCAATTACTTTAAGACTTTCCCTGCTAAGTTTTCCCGAGAATATAAAGGCACATGGAATTTCAAAAATACTCACTCTACTACACTAAATTTATTTTTATTAGTTCAAAATTTTTCAATTTCGACTATGCCAGTATGCTAGTAGAGTCTAAAACAAATATTAATATACAACATGTTTTTTTAATTCGTAAACCGACTAGTGATAACAACTAACGAATTTCTGATATTAAATTATATTATACATATAAATTTACTGGATAATTATAGTATTTCAGTTATTATTTAATAACTAATACTAAGTTAATAATAACACAATATCCTATTCATCATCATCAAATGTCAATTATCTGTAAGAAATGAGATGTTCCATATTTTTCTTTGTAGTTCCGTCAGTTTGATAGGTGTTTGGGAGCGTCACTTGGGATTAATATTGGGGCCCTTGCTAGCCAAAATGAGAAATCTGTCTCATCTTACGGTAATATTTTTTGGATTGACCTAGTTTTCGTAAAGAAAAATAAGGTTCAGTATGAAAAATTAAGAATTGTGGGCGTATTTAAATATTTGTTTTGATCATGTCGTTGAGCAGTGTTGGCCTAGTGGCTTCTGTGTTCGACTCTCATCGATCCCCGGCTGCACCAATGGATTTTCTTTCTATGGTATTTAACATTCGCTCGAACGGCGAAGGAATATATCGTGATGGATCTGGAGGAAACAGGAGGCTGATCGCTTACCTATTAGCTTGACAAATGATCATGAAATAGATATAGAAATCCAGCCATTGATATATTTTTAATAGACGAAAATGATTCACAATTTAGTGAGTTACTGTCAATTTTAAGTCACTTTATCGAATTTGTCTTTTAAAAACACGAAATTATAGATGAAAATGTTTTATACAGTATGCAGATGACGCCTATGTTTTCTTGGGTTTTGCGTGGTTTATTCCTAAGCGCAGAAAACGCGCTAACCAAATTCTACTTGTCAAGCCTATTTGACAAATGTGTGTGCGTTGTCTATAAACAATTTTATTGGATTATTGTTCGTACACACGTTTTCTTCGCCTTGTATGTTCTACCTTTGTGTAATAAGAATATTATTAAAGAGAAACGGGTTTAATTGCACTAGCTAAATTATATAAACAGAACTAAAATGTAATTAATGCACAGAGAAGTTTATAAACAAAATTATTAATTGTGGAAAACTATATGAATAAAGTTATTTTGAGTTTCAGTTTCAGTTTATAACAACTTTTTTTTATATTTCATTGTGAAATAAAATAAATATTTAACTCAAAACTTTAAATTGCTTAAACATAGCTTAGTGGCTATTTGAAAGCTTTTCATTCGAAACCAAGTTCCGATACAACGCTTTAAAGTGTTGCGTAATTCCAAAATCGCTGGGGAAAAATGCACGGTCGCAGTTCCATACATGAATTTGTGGAATAACTTGGGCGCGTTCCAGAACACTATAAATTCATCTGAAAATTCCTTAAGTGTACTTGGAAAACATTTGATACGATTGTAAAATGATAAAATTGCAATATTGTCTATGAGCTGCTTTTCCCAGATATTCATGGCACTCACTTTTTCTCGGCTTTTATATATGGGATAGATGATGATTACAAAAAGATAAATTATCAATTAAATGAAGAGTTCAAATACAATTAATAACCTTCATAGATATTATAAACTTTATAGATAAGGACTTTATTTACTTTTTTTAAAACATATTAAGTTTATATATATTATATGGCTGGTCATTTATCTTTAGTTTTTTTGGATATACTCAGTTTACCAGGGAGAATGTGGCGTTATAAATATCGTTTCAGTAAAATTTGATTTTATTTGTAAAAAATTCATACTTATGTCTATTTTCATTAGTCTGACGTAATATCAAAAAATGTGAGCTCCTTCAAGTAAGGCAAAATGACAAGCGAAAGTAGACAGCCGCAGATGCTTGCTTAATAATCTCCGGTATATTTGGTCAAAGCATCAAGTCTCAGTATCAAAAAATAAAGTAGCCATAATGATCACCAGCCTTTGAAAGAGATCCTACTATAGGAATAAATATTTCCTCTATATGATATTATAGATATGGCTATATAGCGTAGAATTTTAAAACAAAAATAAAAAATATTGTTTAGAAGTGGTGACTAACAGGCGAGCAAGAGTCGTTAAGAGATGTCAAGATGCAGGTGCCCTGAGTACACTTAAGAACCTCCAAAAGTGAAATACAGACCCTTGAACTCACTCAACGCGGATAAAATAAGATCCGCAAAAAGGTGTATGGATTTGTTGGGGAATAACGAAAAAAATAAAATTAATAATATCTTAAAGCTAGGGTTTCCTAGAAAAGCGGTGCCGTTATCTAACGGCCGTAATGTAGCGTTGGGTGACGTCACCCATACGTTGTCTATAAATAACATCGGAGTTGGTTTCCTAGAGAACGTTGGGTATTTATAGACAACGTATGGGTGACATCACCCAACGCTACATTACGGCCGTTAGATAACGGCACCGCTTTTCTAGGAAACCATAGCTTAATGGTTGGCGCCAGCCACTGTCGTGTCATCTCTTAAAGTTAATGCTTGTCCGTTAGTGACACTTCTGAACAATATCATTTTTCATGCATTGTTAAAGGTTTACACTATATAGCCACTTCATTGTTTACATAAAAATAAGATGGTTATAGTTATAAGATGGTTATAGTTAGCCCAGAGGGGGATTCTCCACCGCGAGCGCGTGTGGTACCCCCCCTGGGGTAGATTCTGTTTTTTCTGCACCTTCATATTTCTTGTGTGTTCTCCGGGAATCTCTCTCACCGCATCACTTCACGCCGGTTTTCTGAGAGACAGTGGTACTTCCCCGGTCGTGCCTGCCCATTCGGCTGAAGCCCGAAGGCAACAGCATGGCACTCCCACTAGGAAGGGGTTGACTGATTGCGCTGATGAAATAACCTCTGTCACAGGTTATTTCACCAGTGGGCGATGGGGTCGTCACGTCCCGACGCCAAAAAATATCAAATCAGGAAACAATTATAAAAATATATAAATAAAAGTTCTTAAATAAATTATAGCATAAATAAGCATAAATTGTTACGTAAATTACATTAAAACGATATTACGATTATTTATCTACCTCATTAAAAATACATTAGGAGAGTTTTTATTTACTTGAATGGAAAATATGGCTAATTACTTCTGACAATATTTACTATTATTACTACTTAACTGATGCAAAAAGCCTTTTTCCTCTGTTTCTATTATATAACAGTTTTTCAACCACATTCCGTAACGGACACTATTTAGCAAATATGCTAGTTTTGATAGTTATGTTTGGATTTTTTTATCACTGTGAAGTTGATATTGGAAGTCAGATTCTAAAAAAAACATGAGTAATATAAAATATGAATAAAATGCGAATATATTATAGCAATATTTTATAATAATAAGAAATGCAATGGCGCTACACCCTAAATGGGTTTTGTATTCTGTTTTTTTGGTGATTTTGTTTATTTATTGGACAAGTACAGCCACACTTGTCGTCGATTTTGGGGTTAAAGACTTGTTTACACGAAAAATCCATTTGGCATATTACCGGGATTGGAATGCACAACCTCTGGGGTTGAGATTAGTAGATCGTATTGTTTAGGCCTAGTGGCTTGGGTATTATTTGTACACAAAATTAATTGCCTTGCGAACCTATGAAGAACACCTACTACTTTATGTATTATTAAAGGATTTTTTCACATTAAAGGGTTGGTACGAGCTAACTTGGACACACTACGAAGTATGTGAAGGAAAGAAATTGACAAATGCCTCCCATACAGGTGTTATGTTTAAAGAAAACATTATGTTCTATGGAACATGGGATTTTAATTTCATCATCATCATCCGTAGTTCTATTGATGAAGTAAGCTTTATTTTGATATATTAACAGTTAAAATATGCACTAGAAGAAGAGTTTTTTTGGAAATGACCTACGAAAGGTCAACATAATACTTGTGTCAATAAATAATGTTTTGCAAAACGCACCAGCTTACCGGCAGCAAATTATTACTCTAGCGGGTACACACAACAGCGCCATAAACTTTTAAGAAAAGATCTGGTTCCAGGGTCGAGAAATATATAATGTAAAGTGTAGTGTAAGTGTATATTATTATATATGAGTGGTTGTGCTAGGTACTTACGATGATAAATTATATTAAAAAAATAACTATGAAACTTTATTTAGTATTCTTATATTTCATTAGACATGGCTCAAATCGATTACTTCTTTTCACATATAAATCACTAGATAACAGCGGCTATAATATCCCTATTCGATAATATTGTTACACTCTACAAACAGAAGTTTTATTTTCAGGCAAAACTTTGGCTGTATTCAATAAAGGACAACAGGAAATGGCTTTGTGGACTTACAAAATAAAAGATCCGTGCAAACAACGTTATCACTAAAATAATAGAAGGTACTAAATACCCATAACCGTGTTGTTGAAATGGTGTGGCGTCCAGATCACTCTTATATATTTTGTATTTATTTCATGACTATAAGAAATACAAACTTTGCTTCCTGTGTCAGTTTCGTTCAGTTTTTTTAATACTCTTTAATCTAATAGCCTTTTTGGTGGTGGTCTAAGGCATGCCGTTTTCACAATGTTTTGCTTAGAAGCGAGTGTAAACACACAGAAGAGTCAATTGGTGCACAGCCGAGGTTCGAACCTACGATCCCAGCAACTTGAGGTATGAAAATTGTACGCTGAAGTCACGATGACACTGAGCTAAGAAATAATATCACTATAGGAATTTGATGTTTCCTTATAACTGAATTTTTCAGAAGTATCAGCGGTATTATTTTTCATATTATTTATATTCGATTTTGGTTATATAGTTTTATTGCATTACGTTTAGTTCATCTTTATCTTTATATATATAATTCTTCTGTGAGTGTGTATGTCACTGAACTTCTCTCAAACGACTGGACCGATTTTGATGAAATTTTTTGTGTAACACAAGGGGATCTGGGAATGGTTTAGATTCACAAATCAGCCCGGCAGATGGCACTGCAGTCGGTACTTTCATACTTTGCTTAATATCCTAATCGCTTTAAATATCTTGCAGGACAACGTCTGTGGGGTCCACTAGTTTACACATAAAATTAAGGTACCGTATAAATAGTTGGTGGGAATTTGAAGAAATTTACTCAGTATATTTTTTCAGAGGTAATACAATCGTTTCGTTAACTTTACTGAAATAGCGAAAACGTTGGGACCAGCATTTGTCTATGGAAATTACTCTATGAAGTCTGTGAAAAACTACGAATATTCTGTTCGGCTGTTGATATAGAAGTTCTTAATAAATATAATTAACTCTTAGTAAATGAGATTAAAACAGTGTGCATATATATATATAAGTAATGAAAACTAGATATTTGTTCCAAACTAACTGAGTTTTTTATGTATATCATGAAGTCGTTTAGTAGTTTTTTGTAATTTTTTCTTTGATTACTAATTGTTTTTTTTGTAATGTTTGCTTTGTTTAATAATAGGTTATGATCTCTATATGTACCATGTCATGTTTGCCTTTAAGTGCTTGTCACATTAAAAATTGTATTTTGTGTTTGTTTTTACCAATGTGTCAGTGTGCCAAGCGTTGGCAAGCTTTTTCTCAATTTAAAAAAAAAAGTCAGTTTTCATCATTATTTCACTGCATACAAAGGTTGTCGGAATGTATCGGATTAAATTTCCGGGACACTAAAGTAACTAGACGCAAACACAATTTCGAAATAGATGCTTAATAATACAAAAGCCATCCGTACAGAAAATTTAATAGGTACTTTTAGGTTTTAACAAATAAAATGTTACCGAGTATTGGGTTTCTTAAATCATAGTTATTTTGTTTTGAATTACAATAAGTATAGCCTAAACATCTATTCCTTCCTTCCACTTCTTTCCACAAGACTGTATTCAACGAAAAGCGATTTGATCTCTTGGCGTTGCCTAGAGATGTGGGTCTTTCTATCGCATTTACATCATGCATTAACCGCATGAAGCGTGTTTGTACGAAATTCCACCTGTATCACCTCGACGTCCGTCATTATGCTGGCCACTAAAGGATTTCCGAATCAATTCAACTTAGGGTTCAGGTTTAGAATAAGAGCGTACTGTAGCGTATTCCTAAAAGGGCAGCAACGCACTTACGAGCCTTCCGGTGAGTGTTCATCGGCGGCAGTATCCATCATTTAACATAAGGTGAGCCACCTACCAGACAACTGCCTGATCTATAATAAAATATATGTATATCTATATCAACATGCTGATTTACTTAATAATAATTTTAGGAAGAAATCGGTGCAATGTTATCTGATTTCATACCAAAATGCCAAAAGTAAAACTGAAACTCTCGTTTCTAAGGATTATTTTCTATTCGTGGAAATAAAAAATGCCTAAACCGACAACCTTATTTCTCGCATTGAATTGAATTCTTAACCTATTTTCCCGACCACTCAATTGCTCGTTATTCAAGACCATTCATGCAATGTATATAATCGATTTGGATTATATTTATCTAAAAAAAATAAAATAACTGATAATAGAAATCAGTAATAAATTATTATAAAAAATACGTTTAAATTTGTATTTACCAATATTATAAGGAGAAAAGCGTTTTTTATGTATAAAAACAAATTAAGCTAAAAAAATGTGTTTGAAATTGGAGAAAATATTGGTACAAATAATTTTTTATTTACATTTCTATTGCTAAAAAGTATTTTAAAACAGCTATAACAATAATATAATTAAATAAAATTTCTATTAATTAATTTTCAATTAAAAAATGTTAATAAAGGACAGGACACCTACCAAGCCTTTATTTCTTGTTCACTGCGTTCAATACGCGAAAAAATATTCATGAAAAGTAGCTTTATAAAATATTTTCCGGAAACGCTTTATTCCTTGAAAACCTGAAAAAATAAGCATTAACCTTTTCAGCGGAAAATCAGAGATTTTCATATAAAAAGCTGTTTCAATAAATTTTCCGCTTCGACATGGGTTTTGGAGATTGATGAATGTAAATGTTTTTTACAACTATCCTGACTTTTATACCGATAAATTATATCAAGTTACTTTTTAACATTATAAATCGATTTTTTTGATCCCCGCGATTTACTTCAACTTCTTTCACTATTCTGTATAACTATTTGATAGGACGCGCTAATTCGTTTACTATTCGATTGCTGTTATTGCTCACATTTAAATAAATATTTGTTTTATGTTGTTTTTTTGGGTAAACGTCACACAAATTCTTGGTGACGTTGATTCTACTGGCGTACTATATGTATAGTTAAACAGTAGGCGGTAGTAATCATTAATCTGTATGTTGTAACAAAAATGTTTCACAAACAATTAATAGATTTTTTATTCACTAGTGTTTAAGGATAACAATCGACAGATACGAGAGATGTAATATATAATTACATTATAATAATGTCTTAATAACATTGCTATATATTTACATTCTTTATAATACATATAAATAAATAAATACACATACCGTTTCAGCTGTTATCGTTTTGTGGGGATTTGTATTGTGTCACGGTTTTTTTTGTAAATAAGCCCTTAACCAATAACGAAACTTTAACTATTTTTACTTTGATATACATAGTATGTGTTGTTTTAAAGTGTTAGTTAACAATTTACAAATATAATAAATTATATGTGGGATTTAAGGCATATGATTTTTGTAAATTTCTATAGCAGTTAAGAAAGTAATAGCCGAATCTACCAGGTTAACAGGAATATGAAAGATTTATAAGTAATTTCAACCAAGAGCACCAATGAAAGTCAAACCAAACCATTTGCGGAAGGGTGGCGATGTTATAACTGTAGCCTAGTTTTCAACGCCTCTCACTAGTGCAATTACTGGGCTAATTACCCGCCTAGAGCCGCAGGTAGGGCTACATAAGTGTCAGTAAATTGCTGCCTGTGAAAAATGAGAACAGCTGATTATCTGCAATCTAAAACAAGAAAAAGACTTAAGAGAACAGACTGCATTCGCCTGCTTCTACAATTCCTTACGCTCTGTGTAAACCGAGGTCACAAACTGTATCATTTCATTGTTTTTTTTCATTTTCCTATCATCATGACTGATTATTTTTGCGATTAAGTTTTGCAGGACTGGGGGATTAAAGTAAAAGGGTTTTGAATTGTATTATGTTTGGCGATTAAAAAGAGTGGCGGAGAGTTTATTGCCAGTTATTCTCTTCCGTTCTACGCCCTTGATTTGGGAACTGGCAAAAAATAAAATTAGAGGCATTTCTGTATATATATTTTTTTTGTTCATAAGTGTACATTGCGTTACCTATATGAATAAATGATTTTGACTTTGACTTTATTTTGTTAGTAGTTTAAGGTAGTATATCAAAATAGTTTTTTTTTTTAATGATTGACAATGCTAAGCTGGCTTGTAAATAATTTTGTAGCAATTAAATATTAAGAATCTTAGCCAAAATAGTATACAGCAGAAAGCAGAATAATAGTAATTCTGTCATATCACACGAAAGACTAAATTAGAGCAAAATTTGTCGTATAGGCCCCCCCCCCCCCCCCCGGGGGGGGGGGGGCCCGCCCCCCCGCGGGGGGGGGGGGGGGGGGGAAAAAAAAACAACCCCCCCCCCCCCCCCCCCCCCCCCTTTTTTTTCCTCCCCCCCAACGCCCCCCCTTCCCGTATCTACCGAATTAGTGAGATAAGTTTATATCTGCACATGTTTTACAATAAGCTCAAAGTAAATTTAAATCGTGTAGATTATATACTTTAATATTTTAACAATATTAGGTTATGTGTCCAAATATAAAGTCAAATAAATTGCTATCGGTCAATTCAATATTGCCCCACATTTTATAAAACTTGGAATTGTTCCATATGGAATATGTTCGATAATTTTTACTGAAAACGAGGTTATATATGCACTTTGAACTACATATTCGTTGGTATTCGGTTCGTTTGACCTTCGTTACGGTTATGATTTCCTGGTACTTCGAAACCCTGATTCCCGGAAAAACGCCTGAAAATACCTTTTAGCAAATAAAGTACGTTACGTCTTTTTACCGTTCATTTTTCCAATGAACGATAATCGTAAAGTAAAAGTCACACGTTTATTATTCTAAACATTTTTATTTCCAGTTGCGTTTGTGTCAATATATTTTCTCGCATTGAAATGTAGCACAGTGTGTATTCAAAGGCCAGCTAGATAAATAAAATTATCCCCTAAGATGAGGGTTTCAGACCCTTATTAAAACTTTCTTCAAATGGGAATACAGTATCTAACCAGGGGCGATGAAAGTGTCTGACAAATTAAGACAGTTCCAGTTACGTGAGGAACATTCAAAATGATAATAAATAGATTTAGTACCATTTATGTATACTGTTGCGTATACATAATCGTGTCTTTCGACAAATTTAAAACGTAAATTAAATAATCTTTTTTCCCTCAAACAATTTAACGATGGTGGTTTTTTTTATTGAATACCCCATGTATCGGTTAGGGCACCAAAGTTTACATTAATTTATTTTCTCATGTCTTTGTTTAAATATATATGAAATATGAGAACAGCTGAAGAAACTATCACTTTCAGAAATAAATAATATATTACTTCCTAACAATATTATTATACGATGAAAAAACCAGTTGACAAACCATCTGCCGTACTCAAAAAACTAATTAACTAAGTTGGTGGTTGGTTGTCAGGCGAACAACAATAGATTTTAAAAAATAATCTTAAGAGGAGGCACTAAAAAGCACTTTTAAGTACAAATGTGAGTAGGTCCTAACAGTGGTGATCCAAAGTGAAATGAACGAAGCCTCCCGCGGGGCGTCTTTGGTCTATGCTCCACACTCAACCCGAGACGTAATTAAAACAAACATAGTTGATTTTTTTTGACATAATAAAAAGGTTGTATATAATTATTTGTTCTTCTACTTACATTTTGTGATGAAAAAGCAAAAAAAAACGTTTCTTTATCAAAAACTAATGGCATGAATAATATGAATCATTACGGTATCACATTTAATTATTACTACGACCTATCTTATTGTTTACCTGTTTTAAATAGTACGTAAACACATATTTGCTTTGCAATTTCTTCAGGCGTTAACATTTGGCTACAGTCCAAATGTAACCGGTTAAAATAGGGAATCTCGCCAATTTTAAATTAAAACGTAAATGAAATGAATGTTGCACGTTTTTTAAAGATATACAATTCCTTTAATGAAGGGTATTAAAATTTTATAAATGTGCACCGATAAAATCAACATTCCGTCTTCTTATTTAAATTTTATAGGGACTACGGAATATACGATATCAAATTCAATAAAGGTTAACAGATCGACGTGCATTTATTTTATTGGAAAAATATAAAAATTGCTATGGGAAGCACTTTTCGATTTTATCATGATTTCGAGGTTAACGTTAAAAAGCTTTGTTATATCGTCATTTGTTTATTAATATACGCTCCGCTACGCTACGCATTGATTCAATATTTCAAGACATTACAATAAATACAGAAATCACAACAAGCTGTCAAAAATGAACCATATCACATAATAAAAGAAGAGTTTAACAAACTACTTTAACTACTACCTATTAAGTATAATTTTTGCATAACTTATCGAGTTAATCAAACTTTAGTAATCCCGCGTCGGTACTCAATTTAGTTGAAATCGAAGTTAGACACTTAAAACTAATGCTGTTTGTTAGCTACAAAGCTCTCCCGTATTACAAACTTTGTCAATTGAACTCCGGCCCTTGAGTATCCATAATCAATGTGCTTTTACTTTGTTTGTGATCGTAATAATAAATAACAATTTCTATTGTTAATAGAAAATAATTTTATCTAACTAATCACAAAATAATTCATGTAAAAATATTATGTAAAATTATTTTACATTTATTAAACATTTTCATATTTAATAAATGTAAAATAACGCAGTTTCATAAAAATATCGCATTTTATTATCCATTAACGTAAAAGTTTAACAACATTTTTTTTTTAGAATTGCTTGTTCTGACATAATAGAACGGCTAAACAGTCCAAGTAGGTTCCGTCGCGAGGTCATGGTACGAATTTTCAAATTCATTGAACGAAATCTGATTACCGCTGAGGTCGTGAAAACATAAACTGGCTGGTTTATTCAACGTTTTGATATGAATAAGCGATGCAGTTCAGTTATAGATTGTCAATGGTCTCGCAATAAGAGCTCATGGTAGTACGATGATGTCGAATTATGAAATCGAACAGTATTTCGCTTCATAATATAAAGATGTATAATCTATATGCATTATCTCGTGCCTAATAGTTGAAATTATTATTTATTATCAGTGGCGCTACAACCTCTAAGTCTTGGCCTCAGATTTCTGAATCTGTTTCATGATCATTTTAAAATCTAATAGGCAAGTAGGTGATCAGCCTCAAGTGCCTGTCACACGCCGTCGACTTTTTGGGTCTGAGACATGTCGGTTTTCTCACGATGTTTTCCTTCACCGTTCGAGCAAATGTTAAATGCGCACATAGAAAGAAAGTCCATTGGTGCACAGCCGGGGATCGAACCTACGACCTCAGGTATGAGAGTCGCACGCTGAAGCCACTAGGCCAACACTGCTCAATAAACTACTTACTTAACTAAATAACTTACGAATAGTGTACGTCTTCTTATCAGAATGGCGTGATGTCCGAGTTGTTTGTGACGATCTTCGCTTGCTGTACCGCATTATGTAACCTAAAACAAATTAAATTCATAAATTGCAGTTGATATTTCCTATAATTGCAACATAAGATGGCGTTCAAGGCGTAATGTTATGGTGTAATGTTAGTGGGGTAAATTAAAAAAAATCACAATTAATTGCGAGACATAGTTGTTATTAGAAAAAGGTTGTGTAAAACCTGCAGCATATAGTCTCTAAGCAACTAAGAGGGGAGCCATAAAAAAAGAAGGAAGAACCAATCATCTTTTTCTGTCAAATCTTGTTTCCAATGTTTTCAACATTACATTACATGAAACCATTAATAAAAGTCATACTTCTCTCTTCACAAGTTAAATCCTTAAGAACTAGCTATATGTAGAGCTATAGTTTCAATCATTAATCTTGCGCTGTTAATAAAGTATCTTGGTTTTTAAGTCTTAAGATAAAATGTTAGTTCTTGAGAACTGTCGTTAAGTCTTGTCAGTTCATTGTTCTGTTTCTAAACTAAGTTTAAACTTGTCGTTATATCTATTGTCTTGCTAAATGAATTGTGAACAATTTAACTTTAGATACATTATTACCTCGTGTTTCTGAAAATAAATAAAATTGAATAATAAACTTGTTATGAAACTGTAGTGCTGACTGATGAGTGAATTCCTATAAGAAAAATTAAAAACATAAATAAAAATTAACAAAAGTCTACGCATTTCTGAATAATAAGTTATCCTTGCATTATTATTGTTCATACTCCTTTGAAGCCTTAAATTTTGTATACATGACACATCATTGTTTATTTTTCTATCTATGTCTCAACTCTAAATCTTAACCAAAGACATTTTAGTGTCCCTACGAATATTCACGAAAAAAATCTACTGGTGGGCCGGAGTTGCAGATTTTCTGATTTCAGAGTTGTGCTACGCTTTTTTTAATTTATTTACACTTTGTTGTACGTTTATAATACTTGCAAAATGTAGTTTATGATACCATTTACAAGAATAAAGAAAAAATTGTGGAACCGGAGGCTGTAAAATGCAACAAAAATGTATTTAAACTTTATATGAATAAAGACAACCAAAAACTTAGCAACAAACTTACTAAGAGACACACAGAACAAAGCTTAGCAAATATTTTTTGGATAATAATTACATAAATAAACATACCGGAAATACATTAGTATCACAGGCATTGAAAATCCCACACTTAACGGCAATCTTGAAAATTTTAGTATATATGATATGATATCGTAGACTGTGAAAGACTCACAATTCCGTAATTCCGTAACTATACCAGCAATTTGACGAAGAAGTTTAGCAATTATGGCTTTAATCTTGAGTTTCATAAGTTTAGTTATCAAAGATAAAGAAACTGCAATATTGCTTTAGAAATCAAGTTTTAACTAGCGCGAAGATAAAGCTGCAGCTGCAATTTAAAGAAACGTTTTACAGAAATAAAGTTTTAAATTCTCTTTTATTAAATTTCTTTGAAATAACGTTATTGTTAGCTAAGGTAACAATGAAATTATAAAATAACTAACTGATCGGGCGGACATTCTTGTGCCAT
Organism: Pieris macdunnoughi; assembly: GCA_905332375.1. Classification (NCBI taxonomy): domain Eukaryota; kingdom Metazoa; phylum Arthropoda; class Insecta; order Lepidoptera; family Pieridae; genus Pieris; species Pieris macdunnoughi. The sequence goes on along the minus strand of CAJOBZ010000050.1, from coordinate 404,182 downwards.
ATTAATTATTTCTAGAGTACTTCAATCGGTTGTATTGAATATTAATATACTTTACGACCACGTTTAGGACGTCTTGAGGGTAATGGTTTGGTAAGGTAAGTGTAATGGTAAAATTAATGATTGAAACTTATATATTGAAATCCAATACTTCCTCGTACTATGTCATACTTAGTGCTAAGTCTAGACAGTAAATCTGAGGGTGAATTTTACTCTAGACATGTTGGTAGCCTAGCGATATTTTCGTCACAATTCAAGAAAGGAGCGCACAAATTCTTGAAAGACTGGCAACGCACTTGCGAGCCTTCTGGCAGTGTGAGTGTCCATGGGCGGCGGTATCACTTAACATCAGGTGAGCCTCCTGCCCGTTTGCCTCCTATTACATATAAAAAAAAGTTTTAATTTCAACAGTAGAAAAGTGAGTACTCTTCCCATAAATCTAATTGTAAATGCTCAATTATTTCATTTATAGTTTACCAACAACAAAACTTCTAATAGTTTTATCGTGTTCGACGGTCGTTGTACATGTATTTTAGTATATTATTTCTTCATAAAAATTCCCAATACCAAAATATTATGAAATATAAGGTGCATAACGTGCGCCTAATAAGAAACGAAGCTTTCCACTTTACATAATGTTAAATTAATGCCTGTTATAAGCTTCTTAACAGGCACCTGTTGTTAGCATTACCATAATTCACTTTCAGTTTTAAAGCATACACATTTTGATAATATAACAACACAAGTTCGACAAAACTTGTTTGAACTTCTTTACTGATAAAATGTTAATGAACTTTTTTTTTTATATGCATTGACTTATAGTTGATACAACAAATTCCGTGGCTTCGACTGATTGCACGCGAAACGTCTTGACAAAATTATTATTAATAATAAGTACTCATTTTGTTCCAATATTTTTTTTTTATAGAACAGGGGGCAAACGGGCAGGAGGCTCACCTGAAGTTGAGTGATAATACTGGGCAGTATTATGGACACTTGAAGACGTCCATCGACGTCGACGGACGTCAAGGTGATACGGGTGGAATTTCGTATACTGCCTCGACGTCCGATGATGAAACTCAGCTGCAGGTATTAATCCGAACAACTTCTCTGAAAACTCTGGAGAGTACCATGGATGGTAAATGCGGAAAAAGATGCAGAGTGAACCCACATCTTAACGCAACGCCAAAGGATCAAGCCGCTCGGAAAGGGATTGGTCGTCGACGACTTGAACCGCTCTTCGTTGAATACGGTCAAGTGCAAGGAGCCCAGAGGTGAGAATAGTACTTCATGTGGGGCCGAATTTGCGCTTCATACAGTTGAAAACGGTGGCCCGGAGCAAACCGTCATGCCTTGCTGAGCACACCAAGCCTTTTGGAGGCTAATTTATCTTTTCCCTGCAAATGACCGCGAAACTGAACGTCGGTCGTTCGATATGTCAACGCCAAGTATTCCGATTCTGGCTGTGGCTTTAAGAAACACAAAGGGTGTTTTTTTAGCGGGAAAAGGCGCAAACTTGTGTCTTCTTAGGTTTAAATTGGATTAGATTTGATCGCATGGTTATGTTTATACTAACCATAGAATAAAACAATAAACAGAATTACCAGTTTTGAGAGTTGAGAAAAACCAGAAATAATATATAGATATATAATATCTGCCTGAGCAGTGTTGGCCTAGTGGCTTCAGCGTGCGACTCTCATATGCGAGGTCGTAGGTTCGATCCCCGGCTGTGCACCAATGGACTTTCGTTCAATGTGCGCATTTAACATTTGCTTCAACGGTAAAGGAAAACATCGTGAGGAAACCGACATGTCTTAGACCCAAAAAGTCGACGGCGCGTGTCAGGCACTGGAGGCTGATCACCTCATTGCCTATTAGATTTAAAAATGATCATGAGACACATTCAGAAATCTGAGGCCAAGACCTAAAGAGGATGTAGCGCCACTGATTTATTTATTTATTTTATAATATCTGCCTAGGGTTTATGGGACGCTATTTACAGTCAGTTATGGAAACTATTTATATATATTAAATATAGATTATTCATGTCCGGAAATGAGGTAAGAATTCAAACAAATTATAACAAGCAAGTGCTTTGTTGTCTTTTAAGTTCTTGTCAGGATTATTCAAATGCTGGAAAAGGTTCACAATAAAAATAAGTATATTGGCCATAGCAACTTACGTTTTAAAATCGGCGAAATGTCTATAAATAATCTAGACACAACCTTAGCCACAACACAAATGTTTATCTAAAACACGAAAGTCTAAAACTCTAATTTATAAATTGTTACCTAATATAACACAGTCAACTAGTGGGTATACAAATATAATTTCTATGCATTTCAAACATATTATTATCGATTAAGCTCAATATTTATTATTATCACTTATTCAGAAGTCAATTTTAATTGATAAACCGTTTCATTTAATAAATTTTATGTCATTAATAACAAAAATAAGGTTATTCTCTATTCGCGTATTTTTGCCTCCGACGATTGCTTTTGACAGAACCATTAGTGTTGCTATAATTGAACATTCAATTCACAAGGATTTGTGATTATATTGTGAAATTTAAAAAAAAATAATAGTAAAAATACGGCATAGATACATTTTATGTAAACATAATTTATCTTTAAAAAAATATTACTAAATATGTATATCGTTTAGAAGAACTTTACCAAAACTCGGTAATTTACTCCTAACTTTACTTTTACCTGTTTAATATAAACATGTCACACTTTTACACACATTACTCGAATATATAGTTTCCATGATATTCAACTATTTTGATGATGATTTTGGATTCCTCCAGAACGAAAAAAATACCCGCTATTTGGAGTAAATACTGGATGGTACTGGCAACAGTAGAGACGCATGCGCGCTAATGCTGTTTTCTTCGCGCCACATGGGTTTAGCAGTTTTATTGATCCACGTTAGGCATAATAAGACCATCTGATAACTATGGCATAATAGGTATACTATATCATATAAGCCGTCGTTGATATCAATTAAATATACACTTAATGTTGGTAATTTATTTGTATGGAGTTTGGGTGTAGGAATTAATAATATGGGTGAATATTCAAATAATAGAGTAGTACCTACTATTTCGAAAATTTAATTTTAATCGAAGTAAGTAAAACAAGTGGCGCTATAAAATAGTAGTGTAGGCCTCAAATTTGTGTATCGGTTCTGTAATAAGTTTTACCTTAATGAACAAGTTGGGGATCGGGATTCTGTGCCTGACATAAAAATGCGGGCACTAGCACGTGCACGCTTTTCCGGGCACTAGCCCAACACTGCTCTCGAGATAAATACATATTATAAAAATACAAGTACTTAAATTAAAAGGTAAAATTAAATAATGATTTTATAAAAGTACAAAATAAACATAATTTTGATGTTTTTGCCTGTAGCAACTTGGGGATTAGTAGCTACTAAACATCAAGAAGTCTACTACAAAGCGGGGTTTTAGCAGTGATGCATAGGTCATAAAAATCCTTCAGAAGTACTGACAAAAAACTGTGGAAGAAGTGACGTAAGTAGATCAAAATATTACATTCTCTGGGGTCAAGGTGACATCAAGGTTTGAACGATCTATGCAGTATGAGTCAGTGAACAGTGCCCGAGCGCAGCGGTGGTGGTGCGGTATGATATTTCTTTATTATTAGTACGATCGGAAGAAATATTTTGTGAACAATGACATAATTAATTTTTAGTAATATTTTATTTTTATTAACAATTAGTAAATACATAAATACAACTAAAGTATATTGTTTAATATGAATAAGTTAGTATATACTTCGATAACTAAGAACAGTAAAATTTATTTTCTGTAGAGAAAATGTCGAGTGAAGTTCCACTAGAGGTTTTATTTATATAACAATAAACTTTATTTAATCAAAATATGGATTTGTTAAGTCGTTTAATAGAACGTGTGAGTAAGTGCTAAAGTATCGATCAGTCATTCACTCGGTTTGTTCGATTGTACTGAGTTTAAATACAAATTAAAAATAATTCTTTTGAAAACGAAATAACGCTGTTTAATTCTTGCTTACGTATCAAGGGTTACTGGAGTTAACTGTAATAATGTGTATACAATTTTATCTTTGGTTTAAACAGCGAGATACACGAATACTTAATAGTGTGCTAAATCCGCGATTATATCCGTTAAGGAAGTTTAATTTAAATGTGCCTTAAACTCTTTCAATTAAGAAACGTTACGTAATATATGTTACACTACGATTATGGTATATTTTTGTTATCGTGTACTCCATAAAAACTCGTAAACACTAATTTCGATCGTTTAGCAACATACATCATTTAGGAGTTTTGTATGGTAATAAGGAAATTATTAACTTTTAAAATGAATATTTATTATCGTAATATCATAAAGTTACTGTATAATGTCCACAAAAAAAGGTACCGTATTTAAAGTAGTGGAAAAGAGTACAAAACTCGTGCGCATGCTAGTGCGCAAGCAAGTGGAATACTCGTAGTATTACGGATGTAATGGAAATGTATTTAAATTAGTATAGAATAGCAATGCAATTCTGGGTTAAAAAGTATTACGTGCCAATATTGATAAAGAAAGTACAATTTTCATTATTCACATTTACATAAATTTTGGTAGTAAAGCATTGTCTCATTTAGTGTTATTATTTCAAAATCAGATCTCAGAGGAAATATTTGATAATTCCTTTCATAGATTATGAAAACGTCTATTGGTTCTTAGAGATTACACGCTTTAGTTAAGTACTGAGTTGGTAAAGTAAAGAGCGTTTGATAACGATATTAGATTCGTTAATTTGTAAAATTTGTTCCTATTCCGTAACTATTACGTAAAGTTTTAGATGTAACAGAGAAGCGTCAATTAGTAACAAAATTACTTAAATTTATAGCTCACTGCAATATAACGTAGGAAGTTACCTCGTCACGGCCTTCTTGAAACCTGTATAGAATATTGATTCTTGAGTAGTTCTACTTGACTTGAGTGTATTTAAAGTCTTTGAAAATGGATAAAGTGTTGATGATAATGAATTGACATTGATTAAAGAGTAATGATCGATATGCGCTAAATGACTGGTTTAAGTCCCGTGTCCACACTGCAATGGAACGGACAGAAAAATGGAAAATACGATGGAAGAAGATGGGTAGGTTGATGATTATTAATCGGAGTTCGTTTGTTTGTTTGCCACCTAATAATATATTTACATAATGATATTTCAAAATATATAGTAATTATACCAAAAAACTATATTTTTCCTATGGCGGGGAAAGAAAACTTCTGTATACTATGGTTTTATGTTCACTATCCATACAGTCCCATGCATTGCTATCGAAGAAAATAAAACTGGTTCACAATTTTTCTTTTTATTGTATAACTACTTTTAAAATACATAATAATACATTTTGATATAGTGTAAAAAAACTTAATAGCAGAATATTTTCGTAAACAATTAAAAATATTTAATATTAACGGTACTCACGACTCTGAAAAGATATTTAAGCAATCCCAACATTATGTTTATATTAAGTATGCATCAAATGTACTTTACCTATATAATAAAATTATACATATAAAAATTAATACACATTAATTTTATATATTGTTATATTCAAATTATTTAATATTAAACTGTGTCTAAATCTATTTTAATTATTAATTAGCAAACAAGTGCTTGTTAATGTGAGGATGGCGAGGAACTCACTTGTGTCAATGTTTAAAGGCTCGAATTACAGGGACTAAATACATTTTGTCGTATCTACTTTTAAATACAAAGGCTTGGTCTCTTGGGCAATTCTATTATTAGATACACTTTTACAATTTTAGTTCATAAATGCATCACGCCGTAAATGGGCCACAATATCCATAGGCTCCTAAATCAAGCTAAGCTCAACGCCTTAATATAAGACAGACGATTTATTAACAATTTACGATTCGTAGTTATAAAAAGCGGTTCCTAAACAGATATTAGCAACTCTAACTGATAATTAAACTAATTATTATATTTAAGTTGTATTGCAATTTGAGCAACGTATAGTTTATTATAAAAGCCTTTTATTTCTGGTAGAAGTGTTGGCCTAGTAGCTTCAGTGTGCGACTCTCATCTCTGAGGTCGTAGGTCCGACCGTCTGTGCACCAATGGACTTTTTGTCTATGTGTGCAATTAATAAACGTACGTTGAATGAAAACATCGTGAGGATGTTGTGCCATAGACACAAATAGTCGACGGTATGTGTCAGGCCCGGAAGGTTGATCATCTACTTGCCTATTAGAAATGATCACGGAACCGATACAGATATCTGAGGCTCAGATCTAAATGGTTTTTTTAATATAGTACAACAGAAAACAAAGTATTCGGTCTACAGTGTATCCTGGGACGCGATGTCCTCTTCTAGCTCTCTCCCCTTGTAACTGTCCTGGACTACACTAGGCCACACACCCACGAGATGGAAAAAGAAAAAGAGGTCAGGTTAAGCGATGGAGGGATGATCAGAGAACCACGTTACTTATTTGAAAATATAATTTAAAATGTAGGTTAATCGCCGAAGGTTAGGCGCTCTGAGGGGCTTAAATTGTGGTATCATCAGACGCAACCGGGGTGGTTTTAGCGAATCCTGCCACATACTGTGTATCTAGATATTTCAAATTTTACCAATACCAAATTTTTACCGTTCAACAGAGTATATCCTCTATAAACGGGTATGTCCTTTATAAATGAAAGACTAAATTGTACTGAAACGATACGTACAGAGATTTTAACACATGTTCTATAGATACGCTAACTCGGTTAACCTAATTACCACTAACAACGAAATCCATTGAAACTTTTCAATTTAGCATTGCAATGTTTTTGAAAGTTTATGGAATCAGTGGTCACGGTTAGTTCATAAATAAAATCGCAATGCAACAGACTAACTGATTAACATTTATATGTTACGGATTAATAGTTATTTCGGTCAATAAATTTTCCGAATAAAATCTTTTGATATTTCCATCGAAATATGTCTACTTAGGATATGTGAGAATAACCTCATATAAATAATTTTAAATATGTGGGCAAGTTTATATTATAAGGATGAGACAATCGATAGGCACGATTGGTAATACTTCTCATCAATTTGAGTTAAAATTATTGAATATATAGAGGCAGCTAAACAGAACAATATAGGAACAAGGTAGATACAACACGTTTCTTATCGCTGAAAAAAAAAACATAATGTATAATAATCGAACTAGAAAATAAATATTTATTTATTTTATTAATAAGCAACATTTTATATGTAATATATTTGAATAACAATAAAGTGTGACGAAATAATCTTTATTAAAAAAAATACGTCTTTTGATTAATTAGATAAATAACATTACGAATTCCCTGCAATGTAACCGTTAAAAATCAAACTCAAGGTGTAAATAAAAGTGAAATTCCCACAAAATAACTAAACTGGAGATATAAATAAATAAATAAATAAATAAAATAAAACTGGAGATATATTGACTAATTATTTCTTGTTTATATGGTTGGTACACGCGATTTCTGCACAGTGTTTGGAGCAAAGGTGTGAAAACAGCATTAGAATTTATCGAATTTAGTCGCCATAAAGAATCTACTAAATTATATTTAATGATGAGTAGCCTTATTACAATAACAGGATAATAAAAGTTTAAAAAAAAAAAAAAAAGGGGGGGGGGGGGGGGGGGGGGGGGGGGGGGGGGGGGGGGGGGGGGGGGGGGGGGGGGGGGGGGGGGGGGGGGGGGGGGGGGGGGGGGGGGGGGGGGGGGGGGGGGGGGGGGGGGGGGGGAGGGGGGGAGGGGGGGGGGGGGGGGGGGGGGGGGGGGGAAAAAAGAGGGGGGGGGGGGGGGGGGGGGGGGGGGGGGGGGGGGGGGGGGGGGGGGGGGGGGGGGGGGGGGGGGGGGGGGGGGGGGGGGGGGGGGGGGGGGGGGGGGGGGGGGGGGGGGGGGGGGGGGGGGGGGGGGGGGGGGGGGGGGGGGGGGGGGGGGGGGGGGGGGGGGGGGGGGGGGGGGGGGGGGGGGGGGGGGGGGGGGGGGGGGGGGGGGGGGGGGGGGGGGGGGGGGGGGGGGGGGGGGGGGGGGGGGGGGGGGGGGGGGGGGGGGGGGGGGGGGGGGGGGGGGGGGGGGGGGGGGGGGGGGGGGGGGGGGGGGGGGGGGGGGGGGGGGGGGGGGGGGGGGGGGGGGGGGGGGGGGGGGGGGGGGGGGGGGGGGGGGGGGGGGGGGGGGGGGGGGGGGGGGGGGGGGGGGGGGGGGGGGGGGGGGGGGGGGGGGGGGGGGGGGGGGGGGGGGGGGGGGGGGGGGGGGGGGGGGGGGGGGGGGGGGGGGGGGGGGGGGGGGGGGGGGGGGGGGGGGGGGGGGGGGGGGGGGGGGGGGGGGGGGGGGGGGGGGGGGGGGGGGGGGGGGGGGGGGGGGGGGGGGGGGGGGGGGGGGGGGGGGGGGGGGGGGGGGGGGGGGGGGGGGGGGGGGGGGGGGGGGGGGGGGGGGGGGGGGGGGGGGGGGGGGGGGGGGGGGGGGGGGGGGGGGGGGGGGGGGGGGGGGGGGGGGGGGGGGGGGGGGGGGGGGGGGGGGGGGGGGGGGGGGGGGGGGGGGGGGGGGGGGGGGGGGGGGGGGGGGGGGGGGGGGGGGGGGGGGGGGGGGGGGGGGGGGGGGGGGGGGGGGGGGGGGGGGGGGGGGGGGGGGGGGGGGGGGGGGGGGGGGGGGGGGGGGGGGGGGGGGGGGGGGGGGGGGGGGGGGGGGGGGGGGGGGGGGGGGGGGGGGGGGGGGGGGGGGGGGGGGGGGGGGGGAAAAAGGGGGGGGGGGGGGGGGGGGGGGGGGGGGGGGGGGGGGGGGGGGGGGGGGGGGGGGGGGGGGGGGGGGGGGGGGGGGGGGGGGGGGGGGGGGGGGGGGGGGGGGGGGGGGGGGGGGGGGGGGGGGGGGGGGGGGGGGGGGGGGGGGGGGGGGGGGGGGGGGGGGGGGGGGGGGGGGGGGGGGGGGGGGGGGGGGGGGGGGGGGGGGGGGGGGGGGGGGGGGGGGGGGGGGGGGGGGGGGGGGGGGGGGGGGGGGGGGGGGGGGGGGGGGGGGGGGGGGGGGGGGGGGGGGGGGGGGGGGGGGGGGGGGGGGGGGGGGGGGGGGGGGGGGGGGGGGGGGGGGGGGGGGGGGGGGGGGGGGGGGGGGGGGGGGGGGGGGGGGGGGGGGGGGGGGGGGGGGGGGGGGGGGGGGGGGGGGGGGGGGGGGGGGGGGGGGTTGGGGGGGGGTTTTTGGGGGGGGGGGGGGGGGGGGGGGGGGGGGTTTTTTGGGGGGGGGGGGGGGGGGTTTTTGGGGGGGGGGGGGGGGGTTTTTGGGGGGGGGGGGGGGGGGGGGGGGGGGGGGGGGGGGGGGGGGGGGGGGGGGGGGGGGGGGGGGGGGGGGGGGGGGGGGGGGGGGGGGGGGGGGGGGGGGGGGGGGGGGGGGGGGGGGGGGGGGGGGGGGGGGGGGGGGGGGGGGGGGGGGGGGGGGGGGGGGGGGGGGGGGGGGGGGGGGGGGGGGGGGGGGGGGGGGGGGGGGGGGGGGGGGGGGGGGGGGGGGGGGGGGGGGGGGGGGGGGGGGGGGGGGGGGGGGGGGGGGGGGGGGGGGGGGGGGGGGGGGGGGGGGGGGGGGGGGGGGGGGGGGGGGGGGGGGGGGGGGGGGGGGGGGGGGGGGGGGGGGGGGGGGGGGGGGGGGGGGGGGGGGGGGGGGGGGGGGGGGGGGGGGGGGGGGGGGGGGGGGGGGGGGGGGGGGGGGGGGGGGGGGGGGGGGGGGGGGGGGGGGGGGGGGGGGGGGGGGGGGGGGAAAAGAGAGAGGAGGGGGGGGGGGGGGGGGGGGGGGGGGGGGGGGGGGGGGGGGGGGGGGGGGGGGGGGGGGGGGGGGGGGGGGGGGGGGGGGGGGGGGGGGGGGGGGGGGGGGGGGGGGGGGGGGGGGGGGGGGGGGGGGGGGGGGGGGGGGGGGGGGGGGGGGGGGGGGGGGGGGGGGGGGGGGGGGGGGGGGGGGGGGGGGGGGGGGGGGGGGGGGGGGGGGGGGGGGGGGGGGGGGGGGGGGGGGGGGGGGGGGGGGGGGGGGGGGGGGGGGGGGGGGGGGGGGGGGGGGGGGGGGGGGGGGGGGGGGGGGGGGGGGGGGGGGGGGGGGGGGGGGGGGGGGGGGGGGGGGGGGGGGGGGGGGGGGGGGGGGGGGGGGGGGGGGGGGGGGGGGGGGGGGGGGGGGGGGGGGGGGGGGGGGGGGGGGGGGGGGGGGGGGGGGGGGGGGGGGGGGGGGGGGGGGGGGGGGGGGGGGGGGGGGGGGGGGGGGGGGGGGGGGGGGGGGGGGGGGGGGGGGGGGGGGGGGGGGGGGGGGGGGGGGGGGGGGGGGGGGGGGGGGGGGGGGGGGGGGGGGGGGGGGGGGGGGGGGGGGGGGGGGGGGGGGGGGGGGGGGGGGGGGGGGGGGGGGGGGGGGGGGGGGGGGGGGGGGGGGGGGGGGGGGGGGGGGGGGGGGGGGGGGGGGGGGGGGGGGGGGGGGGGGGGGGGGGGGGGGGGGGGGGGGGGGGGGGGGGGGGGGGGGGGGGGGGGGGGGGGGGGGGGGGGGGGGGGGGGGGGGGGGGGAAAAGGGGGGGGGGGGGGGGGGGGGGGGGGGGGGGGGGGGGGGGGGGGGGGGGGGGGGGGGGGGGGGGGGGGGGGGGGGGGGGGGGGGGAAGGGGAGGGGGAGGGGGGGGGGGGGGGGGGGGGGGGGGGGGGGGGGGGGGGGGGGGGGGGGGGGGGGGGGGGGGGGGGGGGGGGGGGGGGGGGGGGGGGGGGGGGGGGGGGGGGGGGGGGGGGGGGGGGGGGGGGGGGGGGGGGGGGGGGGGGGGGGGGGGGGGGGGGGGGGGGGGGGGGGGGGGGGGGGGGGGGGGGGGGGGGGGGGGGGGGGGGGGGGGGGGGGGGGGGGGGGGGGGGGGGGGGGGGGGGGGGGGGGGGGGGGGGGGGGGGGGGGGGGGGGGGGGGGGGGGGGGGGGGGGGGGGGGGGGGGGGGGGGGGGGGGGGGGGGGGGGGGGGGGGGGGGGGGGGGGGGGGGGGGGGGGGGGGGGGGGGGGGGGGGGGGGGGGGGGGGGGGGGGGGGGGGGGGGGGGGGGGGGGGGGGGGGGGCCGGGGGGGGGGGGGGGGGGCGGGGGGGGGGGGGGGGGGGGGGGGGGGGGGGGGGGGGGGGGGGGGGGGGGGGGGGGGGGGGGGGGGGGGGGGGGGGGGGGGGGGGGGGGGGGGGGGGGGGGGGGGGGGGGGGGGGGGGGGGGGGGGGGGGGGGGGGGGGGTTTTTTTTTTTTTTTGGGTTGTTTTTTTTTTTTTTTTTTTTTTTTTTTTGGGGGGGGGGTTTTGGTTTTTTTGTTTTTTTTTTTTTTTTTTTTTTTTTTTTTTTTTTTTTTGTTTTTTTTTTTTTTTTTGGGGGGGGGGGGTTTTTTTTTTGGGGGGGGGGGGGGGGGGGGGGGGGGGGGGGTTTGGTTGGGGGTGGGGGGGTTGGGGGGGTTGTGTTTTGGGGGGGGGGGGGGGGGGGGGGGGGGGGGGGGGGGGGGGGGGGGGGGGGGGGGGGGGGGGGGGGGGGGGGGGGGGGGGGGGGGGGGGGGGGGGGGGGGGGGGGGGGGGGGGGGGGGGGGGGGGGGGGGGGGGGGGGGGGGGGGGGGGGGGGGGGGGGGGGGGGGGGGGGGGGGGGGGGGGGGGGGGGGGGGGGGGGGGGGGGGGGGGGGGGGGGGGGGGGGGGGGGGGGGGGGGGGGGGGGGGGGGGGGGGGGGAAAGGGGGGGGAGGAGAGGGGGGGGGGGGGGGGGGGGGGGGGGGGGGGGGGGGGGGGGGGGGGGGGGGGGGGGGGGGGGGGGGGGGGGGGGGGGGGGGGGGGGGGGGGGGGGGGGGGGGGGGGGGGGGGGGGGGGGGGGGGGGGGGGGGGGGGGGGGGGGGGGGGGGGGGGGGGGGCCCCCCCCCCCCCCGGGGGGGGGGGGGGGGGGGGGGGGGACCCCCAAACAAACAGGTTTTTTTTTTTTTTTTTTTTTTTTTTTTTTTTTTTTTTTTTAAAAAAGGGAAGGGGGGGGGGGGGGGGGGGGGGGGGGGGGGGGGGGGGGGGGGGGGGGGGGGGGGGGGGAAAAGTTTAAAAAAAACTTTCACCAATAACTAACAATCAGGTAATTAGAATACTAAGCCTTGACTTTTAATCTCCTAATCGCTACTGACTAGTAACAAATGAAGTCATGCTAATTATAGCATGACTTCATTAGTTCGCCTAAGTCTCAAAATACAAATTTTTTAAACGGTTTTATGTGTAGTCTCCCAGACGTAATGACGTTATTCTGTTAATCTATGGCACTCTTAATCCCACTGTTAAGAGCCATTGATGCCTCGTTTAGTCCATTTATAAACACCTATAAATTATCATTATCTAGACGTGTGACATTCATATAATCTTTTTTTGTTTAAATCCAAATACTATGTGTTGCATTAAAATCATCGCCAAAGTTTTGTTTTTGTTAAATTTTTATCAGGCTACATTAGGGCAATGAGAAGTACAAACATTATCCGTCTACGGAATCGTTAAAGTTGTATTCAAGTGTGGTATATACGAAAAATTACGTATATATTCGATAAATATAAATTCATATTAAACAACAAACCTTTTTGATTACATCATACGATATTTATAACAAAAGATTCAAATAAAAATGCAGTTTTATTAAATATTTAACGAGCTACGATCACGATTAGTTATAAACAACTTTATTGTTCCTTGTTCAATAAACATAGCCATTTATAATTGCACAAAGATATTTCCTATTTCAACTTATTAGATCATCATGTAAGGAAAATATATTATTGAATATGTTCATCATTTTTTAAATTCTTTTAAAATGAGCATAATATTTATCCCAAAATTTTGGTATATTAGCTATGTAAATTGTACATATTACATTCAAACTCTTACTTAACTTGAGGTGCGAGTGTTGTTCTTGGTGTAAGCGAGAACTACACAAGTAATTTAAAGACCTTAAAACTTTTATTTACACTCCTAGATATGGGCCAAATGAAAATGTGTGATGGTGGTGACAGAAACTTATTTTTATGATTTTTTTGTGTAGGCAATTTAAACAAATATTTTTCATTCTTTACGTGCTTACTTTACTTCTTTAATTAAATTTTTATTGAAATTAGTGTATAATGTAATAAAAGGAATTTTAAACCGCAAAAGTTGATTAAAATTGATATTCTACGGTTGTGCAAACATAACACATACAATAGAAACGTCACAAGATATCAGCACTTAGTTAATACAACATGAATTGGTTCCAATTCATGGATAGGAAGATAAGAACATAAGAATTTTATACCTTAATGCAACCTTAACAGTAGGTTACTTCGTGACCTGATTTGAATGTGAGAGGCTAGTTTTTATCCTACACAAAGCGGATTGCCTTAGCTTTTGCATTCTTATTTAATCAATTGAATAATAAGACATAGATTAATACTGTTTTACTGATATAATATTTAATACCAAATCTGTAATTGCAGTAAAGTTAAATCTTTAGAGACCTGTCGAAAGTCGATTACTTATCATATCATCTGAGGTAGTGGGCATACACCTTGATACACAGTTTTAAATTCTTAAGTTACAAGCTTGCTATACCTACAAATTATTTAATATAAACTAAATATCTATAGTAAAAAGTTTTTTATATAAATTAGTTAAAACACTATTTTAATAACTCCTTGCATTTAGACTTAGATGTTCTTAACCGAGTTTTGAGATTCAGATCACTTGGTGAATTTGACGGCCGTAAAACAGCCAACTATTTACATAATATGCCTCATTTATTCATCTAAAAATTACCACTTTCGTAAACTTTATGGTACGGGTAATGAATATTAATTTGTGCTTAAACGATAGACTGGCCTAATAATACCCAGTTATTGTCGTCGATAGATTTCTTATGTACCATTCGTAGCATTCAAAGTAATATTATCGTTAATTTAACGAAAAAAAAAATCAATTACCTTTTGTGTATTTTATCTAACTAATAAAACTTAAACTCTTAAACTCTTGAACAGTGTTGGCCTAGTGGCTTCAGCGTGCGAATCTCATACCTGAGGTCGTAGGTTCGATCCCCGGCTGTGCACCAATGGACTTTCTTTCTATGTGCGCATTTAACATTTGCTCGAATGGTGAAGGAAAACATCGTGAGCAAACCGACATGTCTTACCGACCAACGACCCAAAAAGTCGACGGCATGTATCAGGCACTGGAGGCTGATCACCTACTTGCCGTATTAGATTTAAAAATGATCATGAAACAGATTCAGAAATCCGAGGCCAAGACCTAAAGAGGTTGTAGCGCCACTGACTTATTTTTATTAATAAAACTTAAAACATATACTATCTAATTTTTATAGCAGAACATTGGTAAAATTCCTTATGTTATAAATATATCGCATGCTACGGAGCTCTTAAGTATCGCCTAAAATATAACTTGGCACGATCGTTACTTTTACCAGTTCATTATGTCGTGATAATAGACTATAGATAACCAAATATCACTTTTGTCACGGACTACCCTTGACATTACACGTAAGACATTTAGTGAATGTGAATAATGGGTCATGTGAGAGGTACATGTATAACAGACATCTAATAGATCTAATAGAAACCGCGGAGTTCCTATGTCTAGACCCAAAACTTAATAATTTTTTAAGTTTTCTAAAATAAGTGAAAAAATTGCCAATTTTCATCATAGAGGTATGCTCTGCTGAGAGAAATCGAAGAGTTATGGCCTATGATTTAATTATAATGCCTAGACATCTAGTAGAACTAATAGAAACCGCGGAGTTCCCATGTCTGTACAATATGTTTTTTTATTAATTTAGTCAAATGTTTGAAGACTGCTCATTATTTAGTTTTTTCTCACTCTTCTTAATTTTTTTTATAATTTAACCTTTTTATTTTTGGATTAAAATGATAGGGAACTATTACAATTCAAATGTTTGTTTTAGTGAGACCTTATTTATCGGAAGCTGGCAGAGCATTTTACGATTTATGAACTCTTCAGAACTCTTTCTAAAAATTATCAGGAACTATAGAACTATTGAGTGTGCTGCCAGAATTCAATTTTTTTTGTTCTCTGCCGGTACGTGCTCTGCTAACTTCACAGACATGAGGTGATACGGATGGTATTTTGTATTCTACGGCAGGTCCAAACAACTCCTCTGAATACTCTTCATGGTAAATGCGGTAAAAGATACAGAAAACCAAACTTGTACAAAATTATCTATATTATAATTCATTATTTATTTATTATAGAACACGCGTTGGATTGCTACCGTTAAAAATTGCATATAGAATTCCAGTTTCATTAACAACTTAAATTAATCGAGTTATAACTAAATCCAACTAACGATTAAAATACCAATATGCAAATTGAGCATTAATATTGAAATTAGTTATTCAAACAAGAAACTCATTAGTATAAACCTTAATATAATGAATGTGATGATTTAATAGCCTGGGAGGCTACTCATAAAACTGAGTATTGTGTATGTATTTATTAAATATTAATTTAACGTATGAAGGGAAGTTTACATTTTCCTTTACTTACTTCCTTCGTAATTATCTAAGACAAAGTAAATACTATTATTTAACTTAATTATTGTTTAGCGGAGAAGTATTTAAATTAGTAATCTGGAGAGATTTATGTCTCTTAACCATTTTCTCAAAATACCATCCATACCTTGACGTCCGTCGTTCCACAATTGAGCGTTTCTTAAGGCAATTTCATTCGCTCAGCACCACTATGTGGAACCAGCTGCCCACTGAAGTATTTCTGAACCAATTCGACTTAGGGTCCTTCAAGAAAAGAGCGTACCAATTCTTAAAAGGCTGGCAGCGCACCTGCGAGCCTTCTGGCAGAGCGAGTGTCCATGGGCGGCGGTATCACTTAACATTAGATGAGCCTCCTGCCTGTTTGTCTCCTGTAACATAAGAAAATTCCAAATCATCAAATCATAACGGTTATAATTGAGGAGTTGTTTATAATAATTTTATATTGTTATATTTTCTCGGAAGCATATAATTGTAGCAAAAAAATAATGACTAAAATTAAAGAACGTTACTCGGTTATTGACCTTAGAAAAACGGACAATAGCTTTATGTCAAGGTGCTCATTATTCGCAAGAGAATGGCATCAGAAAAAAACCATACAGCTAACTAGACTTATCTTTGGAATACGCAATTTGTTTTGTTTTTGATTCAATTTTGTTTGTTTGGACGCCATTCGTCAATCGATAAATATCTAAATTCAAATCGATTCGGCAATCAATATTGACCTTTAGACTGAGATATAATTACGTCAGTAAGCATTTCCTGTAAATACATCATAGTCAGATTCTTCTGCACTTTTTCAAATTATAAACACATCAATTCGAATTCGATTATTTAAGAACCTGTCGGTCGTAGAGCATGATCTGAAAATAAACACAACACTTTACTAACTTAAAAACTTTTTCCTATGATAACAATAACACAATTTTTTTTCCTTTAAGAAAAGAGCGTACCAATTCTTCAAAGTCCGGCAACGCACTTGCGAGAAAACGCATTGTGAGTGTCCATGAGCGGTATCACTTAACATCAGAGGAGCCTCCTCCTCGTCTGCACCCTGATCTATAAAAAGAAATTAAAAGCTTAAGACAATCTTTAAAAAATCCACCAATAACACAGCAAATTACATATAATATAAGTGCGGTATGAATAAATCTAGTATAAATGAGATTCAAGTTATCTCTGGCTTAAAAGTGGGGGGGGGCGAACTCGAGCCCCGGTAGTCCATAGCGGGTATCTAAACATAAATCAGTGACCTCCTGCCCGTTTGCCCCCGTTCTATAAAAAAAAAAAAAAAAATTAAGTTAACAACAAGTTCGCTTCACACTTAAAAGTTTTTCACAAAAAAAAAAGAAAAATATCTATAACCCTGATGTCAATGAATTGTTGACATTTCAAGACCCCACCACCCCCCAAAACAAACCCCACAAACCAAATTACTTTTTTTTTTTTTCCCCTAAAAAAAAAAAAATAAAATTTTTTTTACGAAAAATATCATAACCCGCATGTCACAAGAATAAAACCGGATATTGGCATCGAGAAAAGCAATCAAATTGTATTTGGAAAGAGGAAATATGTTGGAATATTCTGTAGGCTATTCGCATACACCTCATGTAAATTATATTGGATCGAGCGAATATTGTATTACGTACATCGACAGTATAATATTTTTCTTTACATTATAGAGTCTCTGAGTATTTGTAATATTATGCTTTTAAATAATCTAGGTGCAAAAAGGGACTCAAAAACGCAACGCAAATATTATATGCCATAGCCGAAAAGGGTCGATCACAGGGGTACCCTAGAAAATTATTAAAAATAATAGTAAAATAGGCTATCTAGAATCATATTTTTTTTTAATTAGAATTAGCCTAATCTATCGGTTTTGTAGCATATGTAAGGCTGATGATCCTATTGGGGCTATGGCGTGGACACTAATGTGGTAACATAACTCTCTCTTTTCAAAATGTTTATTGAATAAATCAATTCAAAATGTCAAAATAATTGTCAACGTAACCTTTAATAACTGTACTTCGCCCTTCATTGTCCGGAAACACTGTGACTAACTACACTGTACTGTATAATGTTACATGAAAAAACCTACAGGCTTTGACTTGAGACAGGGGTAAAGAGGGACAGGGGCTTATGATTTGCCCAGACAGATTTGGCCACAGTTCACAACAGCCCTCAAAAGCGTATGCAAGAACTTGCATTGGGACAACAGAGAATTAATGAATATCGATGGCGAAAGACTTACTAACCTGAGAGGCGCAGAGCCCTATTTGCCGCCAACTTAGCGGATATGACTACTACGATCCAAGACCTTGAGGGGTTCAGACTCCATCTATTACCGGTAGATAAAGTAAACACTATATCTAAGATTACGCTTGGTTGTAATGCCCAGCCTGAAGTGGATAGATGCATAACG
This sequence comes from Pieris macdunnoughi, assembly GCA_905332375.1. Classification (NCBI taxonomy): domain Eukaryota; kingdom Metazoa; phylum Arthropoda; class Insecta; order Lepidoptera; family Pieridae; genus Pieris; species Pieris macdunnoughi. The sequence continues at coordinate 386,180 of CAJOBZ010000050.1, read as the reverse complement.
CACGCGTAGGCGGCTTTCGGAGCCAAACGGCATATTATGCACGGAACTTCCGCCCGACAAAGGGTTTCAACCAATGTATCCTTTCTGCCTTTACATACAGAGTCGAAACTATGACGCTCACACAACGATCAGCCGAGAGCATAAGAGTCACACAGAGAACCATAGAGAGAACAATGCTGGGCATCTCCCTTCGCGACCGTATTCGCGATGAAGTAGTAAGAATGTAGTCACTAAGATCATGACCTTGACACGAAGGGGGGTCATATTAACAGACGACGTCACAAAGCATGCAGGATGCAAAAGGCGAAATGCCGGTCAAATTGGATAAAAATGAAGGTGGCCTCCGTCCAAAGATAGACTCAAAAGAATGACTCTAGATGAAATCAACAATCAATGCCCAGAGGATAAAGGTGAACGGTCTTAAAAATTAGTTCTTGAAGGTGTTAAAGATTAAATGTTTGTAAATGTGACAAGACTGCCGTCACAAGTCAAGTAATCATTTACTTGTAATATTTTAAATTATTGGCACCTAAATTTAGTAGGTACGTACGTACATTTTACTTTAGTAAATTTGTAGACAACATAATAATCAATAAACAGATATAATACAGATAGTTATTATAATTAATTACGATATTTCGTTATTATATAAAGTATGTTTAGACTGTTTATTACATAAGGTTTTTTTTAATTTACGCTCTCCAGGCATGGAGATTTTCGTACACACTATACACGATATATATGAAAAAAAAAACTTATTTCATAATTTGGTGTAAATTTATGAATCAGTGAATTTTATGGCAACCCAATCTTTATTTTCCTTGAATCTGCGACGTAAATTGTATGAGACCATACAAATTCGATTGGCCTTAGTGGGTCACGTTAGTGTCTCAGGCCCCAGTACAAAATGCAGTAAATTTAACGTAAAGTAAACAACAGTCTTTTTAGATTTCAGGATGTCCCCGGCAGCGTCGTTCGGCGAGCGATGGGCCTTAGACAACTTGACAAGGAAAGCCTCACCAGAAGAGCTCCTCACCCTCGATCTTATACTCAATAGCTGTAGTGGAGATGAGACAGAAGCATCGAAAAGAGCCAGAAAATATTACACAGCTCGAGGGCCTGGTGGACTCACTGAACTTTGGCATCGGCGGAGACCTGACGATGAAGATATATTGTCTAGCTGTCAAGATGTGTAAGTTTTTTTTAGTGTAAATAAAGGCGTCGATGGTGTTCATAGACCGAAATGAAGGAAATAATATTTAAAAGTACATGTATAATTCCCTATATTAAAGTAATTTTCATTACATAAAACCTGCACTATTTCTCTGTTATTTGCAAATTGATGAGAGTGTTTGAATGACTAAAGGTGAATTGCTGATACTTAATAAACAAAAGAAATATGTTGAGTTTACATACTGTTTAAACGAGTGTTTCTCAACCTTTTTTGTGCTATGCCAACCTTTAATTCCTATGCCCCCTTATATATTATGTTGTTGACGAAACAATAAGTAAATTTTGAAAACATAATTCCAAATAATTTTAATAACGATTTTTCTGTAATAATTTAGTGAGATCCTTGCTCTTGATGCTTGCTGTACAGATATTTTATATTGGGTTCCTATTTGGTTAGCTTCAGTCTCAAGTCTCCACGTTGTGTTATATTCAGCTGATTTCGATGCCCCCCACCCCTACCAATCAAATCGCCTATGGGGCGTGGAACCCACGATAGGAAACACTGGTTTAAACCGTTTAAAAGGGAAAAAAGGGGGGGGGGGGAAAAAAAAAAAAAAAAAAAAAAAAAAAAAAAAAAAAAGCGGGGGAAAATTTGGGGGGGGGAAAAAAAAAAGGGGGAAAAAGGAAAGAAAAAAAAAAGGAAGTAAAAAAAAAAAGAGGCAGTAGCTTTTGTTCTTCAAGCGTTGAAAAGCTTTTTATAAACTGGGCGTAACAAAACGTTTTTGTTGTTAAACAGTTTGTTAGTTTTTTATTAAAATACGCATTGATAGTGTTCGCTCGTGCCTGTTTGTTACAATGCAATTCATATCATATCTAAGAAAAGATTTTAATGTAGGTGTCATAGGTCCCTACTTTTAATTCTCTCTTTATGCTATTTCAGATACATAGTACCTCTACGCACCCGCAGCGCTGAAGGTAGACGACTGACATTTGTCAAACTACCAGCACCTACAGTGCTTAACAAACCACTTAATCCAAAAGCCTTGTTAGCAAGATGGCTCATGATCCTGGACATAAGGTAGCCCTTTATTAGTCTTGCTAAACAAAACACTAAACAATTTCCTAATTTATATCAAATAATGTTCATTTATCTCGTATTGAAAAGACTACAATATTACTGTTCTAAGTGAAAATGGGATAATAACCAAACATATAATGATAGTAAAAATTACCATACACATTCCAAATCATAGGCACACAATATCCTACCATATCTAATTTAATCCTTTTTTTTTCTTTTCTCACAGTGGTTGCCTGGAAGATATCGCTCGAAAGCGATAAGGCCGCCAGTTGCCCTCCTTTACATTTAACTATGTTAAATTTTTATATTGTAATGCAACGAAGTGTAAATAAATAAATATCCAGCAGTTTCCATTGATCTTGTTTAGCTATTGCGTATTTAAATTGTAGCGCCGTTCATATATTATGTCACATTGCCCTTGGAAGTGCTTGACTTGGAATGGCTTTGTGGGCAGCAAAAGGACAGGTTCGTAACAGAAACTTGGGAAGATGAAATAAAAGAGATAGCGGGAAAGTAGTGAGAAACAGTAGCGAAGATGAGAGTCAAGTGGAAAAATTTGAAGGAGGCCTTCACTCCTTTGGAGGTCGTGAACTAGTATTTAATATAAAATAACAAAACCTTAATGTAACTTAAATATATTACATTGAACTATTTGGACCTCTCAAAAATATCTCAAATTAGACTACATAACTAGCAATAAAATGGTCGGTTAAAACTTACAGGTTAAGAGATGATCCAACTCCAGGTGATGAAGTAGTGATGATAGACGTATGTGACCTGCAACCCGCGCATCTCAAAAGCCAGTTCAAAGGGAGTTATTGGAAAGATTTTGCTTGGTGTATGAAGGTAAAACACTGTCCGTTTCAACAAAATGTCTTCTTGAAGTTATATTCTTGCTTTCGTGTTGTAGAAAGTACGGCAACTATTTTACATAAAAAACATTTTTATCTGTCGCATTTTTGTGTAAACACTCCAAGAATTGGCACCCGTACATTTCCAAAAGCGATAGCGATACCGATCCCGAGATGTTTGTATGAAATTTCAATGCTGTTCTCTCAAAATTCATAGTACTGATGCCGCACTGTTGGGATCGCGTGGTACAAAATCTCAATTTTGGAGTCGGGATCGGAATCTCTATTGCTATTAGAAGTTACAGGGGGCGGATGCCAGTGGTGTACTCTCCGCGGTTCGAATATACTAATGAGGTAAACTTTCATTAACCTATTGCAGTCATTAAGGGTGCTAGGGCAGGTTAGTGAACATATATGGACAACTCCAAACAATATATCGCGATTCAAGTTCGGAATGTACTGTAGTGCGGTACCTAAAGCCTTTTTGACGACTGTGTTTCACTTCACGACATAATATAAAGTAAATAAGTAAAAATAAATCAATGGCGCCACAACCTCTTTAGGTCTTGGCCTCAGATTTCTGAATCTGTTTCATGATCATTTTTAAATCTAATAGGCATGTAGGTGATCAGCCTCCAGTGCCTGACACACGCCGTCGACTTTTTGGGTCTAAGACATGTCGGTTTCCCCACGATGTTTTCCTTCACCGTACGAGCAAATGTTAAATGCGCACATAGAAACAAAAGTCCATTGGTGTACAGCCGGGGATCGAACCTACGACCTGTATGAGAGTCGCACGCTGAAGTCACCAGGCCAACACTGCTCCAAAGTAAATAAGTATTCACGTTTATATCAGTTGAAGAAATGTACTCTATATACTTATTTTTTTCAGTCGGCGTACCCTCACCGATTTTCAGAAATCCATATCATCAATACACAGAAGCTTAAAACTATAACCGTCTTACTCTTACACATGAGTTTTTACCCCTGGCGACGTATCATCCGATCACACGCAGGTGAAGATGGTATTAACAATTTTATGAACGACTACTTCCCGCCTGAAGGTCTACCTCATGAATACGGGGGCAAAGCTGGTGTGATGAAAGATCTCAATGGTAAATATTAAGTACTGGTACACATTCGAATATGTAATTGGGTAATTTTCCATCCAAAGGTTTCCCCTTAAAGCACACTTAATTTTTATATGCGACCAAGGTGTTTAAAGGCAATTAAAATTAAAACACAAATTCATGTGACCTTGTGACATCAATTGAAAAATATTGCATCATCATCATCATAAACGAAAGAAAATATATATCGATGTTGTTTCATGAAATCGCCTGGCAAGATCTATGAATAATGAACATCTATAATATAAAAATGAATCGCAAAATGTGTTTGTAAGCGCATAACTCAACAACGCCTGGACCAATTTGGCCAATTCTTTTTTATAATATTCCTTGAAGTACGAGGATGGTTCTTACGGAGAGAAAAATTAAAAAAAAAACGAGTGAAAAAGTCTAAAAACAACACTTTTCTATATTCCCATACAAAATATTTGTAATAATACTTAAAAGTCAATTTAAACTTTAATGCCATATCATAAAGTTCAAGTGTTAGTGGAGGGGTTCCGGGAAGGTACATTTTTTTTTAACATAATGTATTTGTTGTCTTATCAACTTTCTTTTTTTTATCTTACTAGCTAGACCGGTGTCCCGAATAGCAGAATAAGTATTTTAAAAAAATAAAGAATCGACTGTTAGGCGATACGATGTTCGCCAGGCCAGCTAGTTTTCAATAAATACAGTCAAATTATTATATGAAAAAAGAAATATTCATTATTGTCATTCTAATAAAATTTCAAAAATTAAAAATTAAAAAAATCATTTATTCACGTAGGTAACACAATGTACACTTGTGATTCGTCATTAAAGAAATAAATATTCATGCTTCTAATTTTACATTTACTGCCAGTTCTCAAATCAAGGGCGTAGAACGGAAGAGAAGAACTGGCAATAAACTCTCCGCCACTCTTTTTAATCGCCATGTTTTTTTTTTTTTTTTTACACAACGTTTGTAAGGAGCTGCAACCATTACACCATGTTCCACATGACATTTTAAGTAATTAATAATAATAACATAAATAAAAAAAAAAGTATAAACATACTTGTCCCCCTATCAGCAGGAGGCATGGTGAAATAGGAGCACGCACTTACATTCTCGTGGGAACAACACGCAAACACATAGTCGAAATAATTAACATCACCGCATACACGAATTCAAGTTTCAAACACGACAGTCACCACAAGTAGCACCCGTTCACGAGTATGACGCATGGCCAGCCATCGGCCCCCTCGCCATATTTTTAGGAGAGAGACAAACGCGACGCATGGACGCCGCCCAACAAGCAATGACATTTAAGCTTGAGCATGACGATCCTTGAAATGTGGACTTGGCTACATAAGAATACATAAATAGATACGTTATTCAGATATTTTTTACGACGCATGACGCTATATTAGGTACAGGCCTAATATAGCGTCATGCGTCGTAAAACCGAACAGGTATTCTTTCTATAAGGAAAGGTTAGGCAAAACCAAAACAAAGATTCTGATTAAACTACATCTTCAAAAAGCCTACACTTAAACATATCTTACATATAGTCATCTTCATACGATAATTATAGCCAAACGAAGAAAGGACCAGTCATCATTATTATATAATTAGATAATATATAAATATATTTTAAGGAGTTTATACTTAAGTATGTTATGGAAGAGCTGGGAACCCTGACACAGGTATTTTTTACTTAAAAAAGTTCCCAAATCTTACACATTGTAATACATAAAATAAATCAACACATTTTTATTTTTTTTATTTTATTAACAGTTTGGGCTCGCCATTTCATAAAATGGATTCATACGATGGATATTGTAATTAGCTACACTTTTTATTTTACAGATGAATGGACAAAGAAACTTCTACTTAATTCAAAATGGCTCCAAATCGAAGAGCAAAAGTTCTACCAAACGGAATTGAAACCAGACAAACGTCGTCAGAATAGAAGTCTTCGAAATCTTCTTAGTATAAGTTCTTATGATATATCTCGGAGTCAGTCCTGCAAATCGTTGGATAATGACCTTGAGGAGGGTCCCTATGGGGCGTATAGGAGTCTGACAGTAGATAAAACTTTTTATATATAGACTTTTCCCTTTTTAACTGAAATTGTACTGCATACAAATTACAAGGCAAAGAAATTACAAAATACTTAGTACCTATGGCTTGCAGTCCGGGAATTTAAACACTTAATTACGATAAACACGTATCTAATCAATACTTTCTATTCAAAATACAAGTGTGATAATAGCAACAATTTATTATTTATTTATAGTTTTAAAAATAACGTTACCTATCTTATATATGAATAAACCAATAGTTTGCAAAATAATACGTGGCAAAATTGGCGACTGAAAGTGAGTTTTGGCCTCCAAAACAAGAGAACGTCCACCATCAGAATAATATATCTTTAAGGGATCAAGCAAATGCATCAGGGTCAACTGAGTTCGATTGAGATTGGTCAAAATGACGAAAAATTATGTCGCGTATAAGCTTGGACTAGAGATGCTGTTAACCAATCAAAATCAAACGAAATGCACCGTCGTTTTATTTGAGATTCTCACTCCGCAGGCATTTAAACTCAAACTCAAAATAACTTTATTCATATAGGTAACCAACTACACTTATGAACATCAACAGAAAAGATGTTCAATTTATTCTAAATTTACATTTACTATTTAATAATGCATTGCAATGTTTGATATCCCTCGTTTAACATACAAACAATACTCGTAAGTAACAAAACTAAGTTAAGGGAACTTAAAATACTCAGTAAGTTTTATACCCAGTGGTTGTTAAGAATTATATAAGTACCAAAATTTTATAAAAAATAAAGATTAAGAAACTTATGCTTTTTATTACTATTATAACGCAACAGAAACAATTTTCTTATAATTCAACGAATTTTTGTTATCGAGCCTTCGAGCTATGGAGGTGTGGAACAACGGTATAAAAAGATGCGTTTATTTATTTCATACAACATTTATTTCGTTAAATAATGTTACCCTTTCTGTTACCTTTCTTTTACATACTCATATAAGGTAAAATTGGGTAAATTGGGTACATTAAGGTAAAATCAGTGCCAGTTCTCTAACAGTGCGGTACCTTCTAATAGCGATAGCGATGCCAAGGTTTTTGTAAAAAAATCGCTCGTAGTTATCCAGTGGCGTAACTATAAAAAAAAATGTTTATTATGGAACATAAGATACATATATCACTTATTCCACGTCCTAAAATTTTAGTTTGTAGGCATCCCTACTCATCGGCAAAGAAGACAGAGGGCCGAGAGAAAAAGCCGGCGTAAAAAACTCTCGGTACTCTTTTAAAACAGCAAATCATCAAACAACACTTATTTAAAACAAATATCTCAAATTAATTAGAAGTAGCCTGTCTAGCACTAGTCCCAGGCCCTTTTATCAACTAGATAATCGTTGACTTTATAGTAAGCCTTTTTACACAGCTTTTCTTTAATACATTTCTTAAATTTATTGAAAGGCAGAGATAAAAGAGCCTCTGGAATTTTATTAAAGAAGAGTATCCCCTTCCCCAAAAAGAGTTACTAACTTTAGATAGTCTAGTACGGGGAAATTGCAGCCTGCGTTTGTTCCGTGTATTAACATTGTGCGTATGTTCTATTCTAGTAAACTTATCACTATTTTTGTATACATACATAATATTTTCATAAATATATTGCGAGGGAAAGGAAAGTATATTAATTTCCTTGAATTTATCTGTAAGAGATTCCCTACATTTTAAATTATAGATTGCACGAATAGCCCTCTTCTGCAGGATGAAAATAGTTTCGACATCAGCAGCATGACCCCATAATAATAAGCCATAAGTCATTAAGCTATGAAAGTAACTAAAATAAACAAGTCTAGCTGTATCGACATCAGTTAGTGAGCGAATTTTTTTAACCGCGTAGGCTGCAGAACTAAGTCTCTTCGCCAATCCGTTAATATGAGGGGACCACTGAAGTTTTGAATCCATGGTGATTCCGAGAAATACAGTTGTATCATCCAGATTCAATTCCTCACCGTTTATAATTGGTCTAGTATCCATAACCCTTGCATTTTTTGCACAAAGTTTAATGCATTTTGTCTTTTTTGCATTAAGTATTCATACTAAACCAATGGACAATCGAAGATAGAGCATTGTTCACATCGTCAAAATTTGTTATTTGCCGTTTGATTTTAAAAATCAAGGACGTGTCATCAGCAAACAAAACTATCTGATGTTTTCTCTCTACCATGAAAGGTAGATCATTTATATAAACAAGAAAGAGGAAAGGGCCAAGAATTGAGCCCTGTGGTACCCCCATATCTACTGCCGACCCAGAGGATCTCTTACCATTCACTTCAACCTTCTGAGTTCTTCCGTGTAAGTCAGAAGATTCAGTGCGGTATTCTTGATGCCATAGTGGCGGAGTTTCCCGATTAAGGTCTCGGGTTGGACACAATCAAATGCTTTGGATAAGTCGCAGAAAACACCTAAAGCGTCATGTGACTCCTCCCAAGCCATAACTATATATCTATATAACTCAACACCGGCATCGGCTATCGAGCGACCCTTGGTAGAACCGAACTGATTATTATGTAATAATTTGTTTACGTTAAAATGACTTACCAGTTGATTTAATATAATTTTTTCAAATATTTTACTACAAGTAGGTAGTACTGAAAATAGGTCTAAAGTTACTGGGGTCGGACATACTACCTGCTTTAAATAATGAAATAACTTTACTATGTTTCATTAGATCGGGAAACTCGCCACTTTTAATACAATTGTTGAAAATTATAGCTAGATGGGGAGCAATTACATCAATTATGCTACTAATTATAGAAATACCCCAAAGATCGGTAGTTCTTAATATCTATGGTTCTAAATATCCTCACTATATCGTCGGCACCAATGGGTCGGAATGTAAAACTGACCTTGCACTCGTTTACATTATCTTTGAGCAGCGATTCAGCGAGGGCGGGAGATGATTGAAGAGACTTAGTAGTCGAAACTGGAATGTCAGAAAAGTACTTATCAAAAACAATCGCTATCTCTTCGTTAGATTTGATTATAGTGTTATCGACACATAGTTCGATGTCTCGATTGCGATCCCTGACTCTTCCAGTTTCACTATCAATTATCTTCCAAGTCATTTTAGTTTTAATGGTACTATTTTTTATCTTGTTTTTGATATTTAAGGACTTGGCCGCGTAACAAACTTTCTTAAATAATTTCGAACATAATGAATAAATTCTTCATTATGATTGTATGACTTTTCAGCGTAAAGGTCATACAACCGTTGTCTACTTTTATAAATTTCCGCTGTCGCCTAATCACTAAACGATTTACACTACGAATGAGAGACTTTCTTTGGGGTAAAGATGGTGTTGAACTCTTTATTAATACAATCACTTAGATTGTTGTATTGTATATCAACGGTAGTACCTACCGGTAATAAAGGTAGGTGTTTACCTATATTATGTCTAAATCTCACCATTCGCTTTTTATTTACTGGAACAAACACACTGCTCTTATTTACTTGTTTCACCACTTTACATTTTAGCGCCACTAACCGTCCACAATGATCTGAGCTAAGATCAGTTGTAATAGAGGTTTGCATTGCCTCTGCATCTGTAAATGCATTATCTATACATGTAGCAGTGGAGCTTGTAATTGTAGTGGGCTCAAGAAACAAGTTAACAAGATTGTAAGATTTTAATAACAGATTGAATTTTTTACTAATGGAGGTATTTTCTAATAAATTTATATTGAAGTCACCACATACAATAATATACTTATTGTTCTTAAAACTATCTTTACCCAAAATTTCCTCAAACTTTCCTTCAAAAAAATCGTAAGATGAACTTGGTGGTCTGTAAACACTTAAAATAATGCAATTCTCAGTCTCTATACAGGCTACTTCCAAAGAGTGTTCTACAGACAGACACACGATGTCATTACGCTCTTTATACTTTAAATTTTTATTAACAATAATCAAAGAGCCCCCATGAATCGCCGACAATCTGCAAAACGAACTTGCAACTTGGTGCTGATCAAAGTTAAAGATGATTTGGCATTCTCTAAGCCAATGTTCGGTAATGCATCGGACATCAATTTTACTTGATTTTAAAAACAACTCCAATTCTAATTCTTTGCCCAACATACCTTGCATGTTTTGATGCATCAAGTTTAAACAGTTGTTAGTAATATTACATGTTTGTGTTGAGCTGAGTTGTACTAAATTATTGCTAGAGTTTGCCTCTATTGTCACACTATCTAATTTAAATTATTAATACTTAATGAAGTGTTACTGCAAGTATCACTACATTCTTTTAAGATGCTAAGCTGCTCAATAGAAGCAGTTGTCTGAAAAGCTAACTGCTCAATAGAAGCAGTATGTATATATACCATCTGGGGCCCGTGACAAATCTTCTTTCGTGGCAATTCTTTTGATGGTGCCCTATCAGTAAAAATCGTCACGTTGTACTCAGTTTAATTTTAATAAACTTCGAGATTTTCAATGTACTCCATTACACGTTGTATATGTACGACTAATGGCCATAGCCCTCCTCTCTTAGGCGAGAGGGAATGTTCTGTAGTCCCCACTGAGACTTCTCATTCTTCCAAAGAATATAATATCTCTTGGGCGTTGCATTTTGCCAGCCCTGCCACCCTATTGTTACGCAGTTTGAGGTTGGTAGATGCAGAAGGACAATTGTCTAATTGAATCATCTGTACGCCATTGATTTTCTCTCTTTCACTTTCACTTTGACTTCCTAGTTTCCATACTAATTTATCCTTCTCTTTTAAGTGACTGGTTATGGCCCACCCAGTCCATTAAAGTTAGATTTAGTAAATAAATTTATACCTTTCGGAAAAAGTCACTTTTTTAATTTAGTAACTCCTACAAGTCAATTATAACTATAATAAATAGATATGTATAATTAATTAATAAATATGACGGCCATTTAATATTTCATCTCGGAGATAACACAAATTGCGAAATAATACAAAAATTTTATTAGCGAAATTTGACATCATTAAAATCCTAATTAGACGCTCGAATCTGTATAATCTGATCTGATAATTAAAATCTTATTAGGTGTAATTATGATGATTATTTACATTGCTACAAGTGACTGGCACATTGTAAACAGAGCATGCACTAGTGAAAGGCCTGGGGTTTGAGTCTGGTGAGCGTGATATAATTAGGAGTAATACATTTGTGCACAATTGGTTGCAAGCAGATTTAATTTGGAATTAAAAAAACATTTTGTTTTTGCATCCACTACTTCTATTTCCAGCTTTTGAAATAAATGTCGTTTAGCTAAGTTGTAAAAGTTACGGAGCCGAGCGCAAATTATAATTAAATGTATTTTTTTGAAGTGAAACTTCTTTATCGAGGTTGGAAAAAAATTTAGTGTAACATTTTTTCGTTACGCGTCACATTTTTCGGTTACGCGCCATGTTGCTTTTTGAAGTCAAACTTCTTTATGGGCGTTGGAATGAAACTTCTTTATCGACGTATGGGAGAAATTTTGTAGCAAATCGTCACGTTTTTCAATGATAGTAATAATTCTATTACAATTAATGAAATTCTATAATAATCTTCGTAGTAATAAGGTAAAATGAAATATTTGTATTCATATCTATGATAATAAAAGCCTTTTGTTAAACTTTATTTAATTTAACGAATTTCTGTAAAGTTGCATATAGTAGATCATTTTTCGAAAAATAAGATCATAAAGAAGTTTCACTTCTTACGTGTGTACACCTAGTACACGCACAATTTATTTATTTAAATGTTCTCTCTTCAGGGCGGTTGCAACTCGACAGAATGGTCGATATAATATTACGGTGGAGTTTGTTCCTAGTTCAAAGTGAAAGTCAGGTACCAAAAAACGGTAACTTCATGCACTGCTGATGGTTTGTCACGTTCCTTAGATAAAGAAACAGTAACCAGGTCAGGTAAACCAGGCCTTCGACTTTATATTTGTTTTATATTATTTTTTACGGGTAAGTGAATCACCTGCAAGATTTGCAAAAAAAAGTTTTCCTTTTTTTTAGTTTGATATTATTAGAAAAAATCAAAATCACCTGCATGCAAATTTTGCATCATGAGCACAACACCGTCGCTACAGATATTCTTATTAACTACTCTTCTGTTTGTCACGTATAATATGTATAAGCGACTTAGAATACCAAGTTGGATATTTGTTAGAAGTAAAGTAGGTAGTTTTGGGGACGTACTAACTTTTTTTTTATCTGATCAAAATTTTTTTTTTTATATCTTATTTTATTTATATTAATATAATAGCCAAAGGGCTTGACATGAACTAAATAATCACATTTTCCAATGTCATTGTCATAAAATAATTTAAGTGGAACTATAACGATAGATTTACAATCCAAACTTGGAGCAACAAACAAATTATTGTTAGAATGCCTGTCAAAGTTTTGTTTACTTAAATAATAATACTGTGTACTAATGTCCTTTATTATATGGATTCGCCTCTATCGATTGCCTTGTTAGTGAGGGCATGATATGCCATCATCAGTCCCCTTGCTCGTTGAACGTGATATACAGCTAGACAATTAATACACTAGAGGGTATTTGACGTCTGATTATATGGTCCGAAATTGGAATGAGAGCGGGCACGAATACAAATGAACTTGTGAAATCGGATACGCGTATCTTGTTTATGAACAGGTTATATTCAAAGTCTTTTGAATTTTCTTACTATTCATCAATATATATTTTCTTTGTAATTATATTCACATTCCTCAATTAGTAGTAATATTTTGGTGGTTTACGCGCTTTTAATTTCGTTATATTTTATTTATCTAATTCCCACCCACACATTTCCCGACAATATTGTCATCGGAGCTATTAAGTACTTATGTAACTATACTTATTTGAGTAAAGTTATTATCATTAGCAAAATAGCATTTGTAACTAGTTTGATTAATTACCACTTATTTCTGTTAACAATTTATTAAACTTAAGCTTTTGTTTAACATTATTTCTTGGAAGTCTGTATCTGTTATGTTCATTCTTATAAATTGTTCCACTGAACAATTTATAAGAATGAACATTATGAACATGAACAGAATTGTTTCCTATCAATTTCGTTGCTTTAAGATTACTCTTTTCTAAAGGCCACACACTTTCGGATGTCGTGGGTATCCTTGTTTTGCTGTTGTGATTTCTATAAGGTGACCCGTACGCTCTCTTTTAGACAAAAAACAATTAAGCAAAGTAATTTTCACCACTTTAACATCAAGAAAGACGTAGATATACCGTTAAGTACGGCATCGCGTGCAGCGATAACACACTTTGATTTGGAGTTACACCAATACCACTTTCTAACCGCAACTTAAATATCGCAGCTAGCGAAATACTCGACTTCTAAAGGTTGCATAATAATCGTTAAATACATTTTAAAAACCAATTATACCTCTAATAGTATCACACACACACTCTTCTAATAGTGTTTTGGCCTCCGAAATGAGAATCTGTCAGTGGTCTTTGTCCTGCGCCACCTTGCTTGCGCCCTTTGCTGGTTTTCAGCTGCAGCATGTCGATCCAGCGGTAACAAGGCTAGGTTCTAAAATTATAGTCTAACATATTTATTTATTATTATACTTTAGGTAATTTTTATTTGTTTCAATAATTAAGATTAAAGAGGAGTTACTGCTGTTTGCAGAAACATACACTTTAAGTTGTAAATGTTCTTTGACTTAAAGTCACTTAAAAACTAAACAAAATTACAATTAGCAAAAAGCCACGCTGATTACCTATATGTTTTATTTCTATCTTTTAATTTAAAAGTACGTTCAATGCTTTGTTACCTATATAAATAACAAGAAAATTACATTTATTTTTTAAATTATGGGCCGAAAGTATTCGAAATTAACGTTGCGAATATTTTTAACGAACTTAAGAATTTAGAAAGTTTATCAAGTCACCGAGACGAAAATATGGAGCACAATTTTTATCTGTTTAGTCGAAATCAGATGTTACCACACTCCCAATCTACATAAATCTACTTCATTTTGAAAATCTATAAAAAAACTTCTGTACACTTACAACAATTTTAAACAAGTATTGGAAGATTATGACTAATAAGTTTATTTATATAATGTCGTATTTTTTCCGAAAAGGCCACAGATCTCCGTTTGATACGGTCAGGTCATACCTCTCTCGCTTCTTTCACTTTCATGACATTCACCATACATGCTCGTCGTTTATGGGTAACTTTAACTTGTCCTTTCTCTAGTACCTCCTAGATTTGGTACAGGTACATGTACACAAGCCCTACCCAACCCGATCTCATCATCCACGGTTCAAACTCAAACTTAAAGCTGCTTTAAGCGGCTTTTCTGCTAGCTGGGATAAATCATAACATCATTTGTGATAATTTTATAATCTAATTCTTATAATATTTCTTTACAAATACTAAAGTACAAATTAAGACAGAACGCAACTGTTTACGCACTGATTGCCTACCACGTATAAAACAAGATTTAAGACCTGTTTGATACATTTCTTTAAGGTTATGTTGTCGTTTATTTAATCGTGTATTGTAATTCCGAAGCAAGACCAACTGCTTACCCATTCGATTGCAATGCATATTTTACAATGATATGATTGATCCTAGAACTTCCAGGTATTTAAAGCATTTGCTTTCCCGTTATATTAAGATCTGATCTTGACACTCTTATTCATAAAACATAAATCTATCACTCCTCCTTTACGATGCATGTATACTTCATTGAAACTCGTTATCTGTCCTCAATCTCATTTAAGAATCTCCGATTTGAGCATTGCTTACCTTATAATTTGTTAATTTATTTGTTTCATGATAACGTTACAGTTTTTGAGCGAAGCGAGCGAAGCTCCCATGCGCCCACTCTTATGACACTCTGTACAAACACTAAGGCTTTTGAACGGCTTAACCGATTTTGAAAATTCATTTTTCAAATTAAAAATGGAAAAATTTCCCGTGCTATAGGCTATAAAAACTCAATAATATTTACGAATAAATAACAAAATAAGCGGAAAAACAACTTCGAAGGAGACCTAAAACTAAAAAGTCCTTTCAACAAAATCAAATCTTTAAATTAAATGTTTTGAATCTATGTATTTTTACTCATCATTAAAAATTGAGTTGAACACTCGCTCCGCTCAAATTTGTGCTGAAGCGAAGCAGAATCGCGAGCACTGCGGCGTCCTAGTTATTTAAGTTTACAAATCAAGCTTTTTTAGTATTACATCTGCATATGTGCTTTATTTTAAACCTGTCTTTTCTTTTTTTATAGAATAGGGGGGTAAACTACTCTACGGGACGCCCAAAACAAAAAAGGTCAGCAAAGCCCAAAAATTGCAGCCCCTGGACACTCTTTTTTAGTGGGTGCGTGTAGGCCTTTGAGGGAGAAATACACTCTTACTTTGAACAGTTTGAGTTCGTATCTCTCAGGGAAGACCCCCACCGGGACTAGATTCCACAGTTCGCTAGTTCGCAAAAAAAGTGTGTCAGGCGCAAGAGGCTGATCATCTACTTGCCTATTAGATTGATAAATGATCATGAAACAGATACAGAAATCTGAGGCCCAGACCTTAAATGGTTGTAGCGACACTGTTTTTAAGCACTTTGTTCGTATTCTTGCTAGTGTATTATTATTTTATCTATCAATCTTGTCTTCAAAGTATAATCATTATCTAAAATGTCACTGTAATGCTTTGTAACGCATTTATAAACTGGATGGAATTAAAATGCAAAGTTATTTACAAGTTTTATAATTATATATTTTTTTACAATTCTAGATAAAGTTAATGCCAAATTACATATTTTAGCTTAATTTTTAAAATTCTTATCAATTTTCTGGTGAGTATTTTTATACTTTTCAACCTAAAGTATGAAAGTTATCACTCAAGACAAAAATTCATGTATAAATATAACTGTTATCTACATTTGGATCAGGAGCAGATGGATATTTATAATATTTCTGTATAATATTATCCCACAACTTTAAATTTTTATATACAAATTTATCTTTATATTCCGAAGTAGTGTCTAAAACCATATAAGATATTTCAGATGTCATCGGCGGCCATGATGGAAAATTATAGCCCTCCGGAACCGGTTTTCTAAAACAAAACTTTTTAATTAATATTTTTCCTGTAATGAATTTTTCGTTAAGACTTATTACAATAAATAATTTACGTAAAGTTTTTTAATAATATTGAAACTTCAATCGCTAGATAATACATGTGTCAATTGGATTTTTCAAACACATACACAAAATCATTAAAAATGTGATTTACAGCAAGTTTCAGAAACGGTATAGCTTAGAAATATCAAATATTTTTTTAATCGTACTCACCCATAAGTAATAAAATTCGTCCAGAGTTCTCTCATGAACATTTTTACTCTCTTATATTTCTCAGATATCATATCTTCATTAGTTTTTAAATCTAAGACCGCATCTGTTTGAGCGCAATGCTTTGCTCCGCGAATTTTAGTATGTGGAATACATGGCACGCTTTCGTCAACAAACTTAAAGTCATAAAAATATATTTGTTTATTTCCAGCTTTAAGTTGAAGTCTAGCTGATCTTATCGTACCATATTTTATAATTACATCTGAAAAGAAGTCTATGTATTTTATGTAATTCTTTCTAGACACGGTTTCATTGCCAAAATAATAACTCTTGAGCATTTTAGCTAGTTTAATTTTATCAGTTTTGTTTAGACCTATATCTTGTGGGATGAATTCAAGAAAGTTTTTGTTCATTCTAGCCATCCACCTTCCACGGTAATCTCTACTCCTGAAACCTTCAAAATGTGAAATTCCATATAACAGTGGAAGTTTCTTAAAATTTCCACTTTCCAGTATTTCTGCAGGACTTTTACCCAAAAAGATTTCGTTACCAATATCCTTCTCAACGCATGGTGCAAACACCATTGCAGAGTCAGGCCTCGGTAAAAGAGGGCCTGTGTGACTAGCTAAAACATCATATTGCGTGTCCAGATAAAATTCTTCCAAAGCATCGATATCAAAAGTTTTATTAAACCCCATAGTTTTAGCAAACCACTTAGCGTTTTCTAAAGGATCAATTTGAACTGAGAAAGTATCAAGATTTGAGCCGCTTTCTATAATTGCTTTGTTAAACAATCCATCTGTCATTTTTGAAAGTAATAGGACATCCACTGCTGCTGAACCGGCGCTATATCCAGCTATTGTAACATCTTTCGGATTACCACCAAAATTATTAATATTATTTTGTATCCATTTTAGTGCTGCAACCATATCTTTCATTCCAGCATTTCCGGGAGCTGTAGTAGTACCGAGGCATAAAAACCCTCGGGGTCCAAGACGATAGTTGAATGTTACCGCAATTACTTTACCAGTGGAGACAAGTTTTCTTGGTGTCATTCTATTGCCTGAGCCAAATTGATATCGACCTCCATGTACATATACTACTACTGGTAAGTATTCAGTTAAATTGTCAGGAACAAATAAATTCACTATAAGGCATTGTTCTTTTATTTGATAACCGACAGGTGGATCTGCGACTTCAACCGGTTGTTGACATATTATATTCTGTTCCGTAGCCTCGAATGTAATGTTCCATGTTGGTGGTGGCAATGGTGCCTGTAATTTTAGTTATAACAGTAGAATATTATGTTCATTTTCATAAAATTAGTATTGATTACATCACCAGCCAGTTCCCAAATTTAAAGAAGATAAAATCTTTAAAGGGTCGACTTTATTATCCGTTTATTACCTGGCTATAGTCGCCTATAACTTTCTCAAAATATATAGGCAAATACAACTCAAATAGCAGTACGATTACAAATGAAAAAGTACTAAGCTCACAGTTGACAATAACAATATTTGGTCACAACAATCACAAAGTGAAAATAATAATTAAGCCAATTATAATAAGGTGATTGTTTAAAGATTACCTTAAAATAATCTCGACCCGTTGGAGCTGTAGCATATTGAATGCTATAGAAACCAAAAATACTTCCTTCCCTATATCCACGCACAGGCCCTTGAAAAATATTGACATCGCGATAATTTATTCCTCTACAAAATGTTACTGAAGTTATGAATATTAAACACGTCTTAGCCACACGAGACATCATATAGAACTCATTAAAAACCTTAACAGATTTGTTACTAATAATTTTATAATTGTTTTTAATTGATTGTAATGTTTCCTAATTGCTGCTATTGTGTTTGTAAATTTCCCAAAATTTCTCTAAAAAAATATTAACTAATCCCATATGACATAACTTAAGACTTCTTAGTAGTTTCTAACCAGTTTCCACTTCAGTTACCTGGGAAGAACATACACCGGGTAGGAAATTTTGAACTCCAGCTTAATTTGGAGTCTTCTCTTTGCGCGTCTAATATGCATTGATAAATAATTCATCTAAGCGTTGAAGTCATTACCAGTCCTTGATTATGTAGATTTTAGTATATTGATAGAATGTACTAAAATCTACATAAACTACCTATATATATATAGTTAGTTTAATCAAAATAAAAAAAATTCACTCTTTTAATAAGTTATTACTAATTTACTAACAAAATCGTAAAAAATATTTAGATTTTGCGTGACTTCATTTATTTAACGTGGAAAATAGATCTCGATAAGTCACATGCGATACATATTTTCACAACTTCTTTCATTTAAACTTCTTCAGTATTATTTTATTTAAATCATAATTTGAAGTTTCTTACTGGTGGTAATCTTGATTTGCGTTCCCGTAGTTCCCGTAAAACTCAGATCATGACACTCCTACTCATAAATCTAAAATCTATCACTCCTCAAGATTCTCCGATTTGATCATTTCTTACCTTATTACTTGCATTGCATTGTTAGCTACATAATTAATTACTTGCATTTTTTTGGGAATTATAATTACTTGGTTCGTGTTAACAGTTTAGTTATTATTTAATTTTACAAATTAAGCTATCTTTATATTACATCTGCATCTATTGTGTATAAAATTGTATATTTGCTATATTTTAAATACACCTTTCTTGTAAACTTTTTCTGTGCTACATAACTATTACTATTAGTTAAATTCAGTTTAGTTAAATTCCTATCTCTGTAACCTAATTTTATTTGTGTAACCTTGTTTTATTTTTTTATACGAGCCTATGGGACGCCCAAAAAGGGCAATCATCGCAGTCCATGGATACCCATTTTTAGTGGGTCCGGTGGCGGCCTTTGTGTGAGGAATACACTCTTACTTTGAACAGTTGGAGGTCGTACCTCTCAGGGAAGACCCCCAACGGAAGTCGATTCTATACTTCACAAAATATGCAGCAAAGCAAGTTTACAGGCGCAGGACGCTGATCATCAACTTGCCTATTAGATTGAGAAATGATCATGAAACAGATACAGAAAGATCTGAGGCCCATACTTAAAAAGATGGTAGCGCCACTGATTGCGTATTTTTATTTTTACCTAGTTTTTAAGCACTTTGTTCATATTATTTCTTGTGTATTAATATTTTTATATCTAGGTATCTTGACTGCAAAATAAAAGACCGATCTAAAATGTAACAATTATTCAATAATTCAATGGAATTAAAATACAAAGCTATTTACAAGTTTTTTAATTACATTAATATTTTTTACAATTGGAGATAAAGTTTATGCCAAATATTTTAGCTTAATCTTTCAAATTCTGATAAATTTACTGGTGAGTCTCCTCTATACTTTTCAACCTAAAGTATGAAAGTTATCACTCAAGACAAAAATTCATGTATAAATATAACTGTTATCTACATTTGGATCAGGAGCAGATGGATATTTATAATATTTCTGTATAATATTATCCCACAACTTTAAATTTTTATATACAAATTTATCTTTATATTCCGAAGTAGTGTCTAAAACCATATAAGATATTTCAGTATGTCATCGGCGGCCATGATGGAAAATTATAGCCCTCCGGAACCGGTTTTCTAAAACAAAACTTTTTAATTAATATTTTTTCCGTAATGAATTTTTCGTTAAGACTTATTACAATAAATAATTTACGTAAAGTTTTTTAATAATATTGAAACTTCAATCGCTAGATAATACATGTGTCAATTGGATTTTTCAAACACATACACAAAATCATTAAAAATGAGACTTACAGCAAGTTTCAGAAACGGTATAGCTTAGAAATATCAAATATTTTTCTTAATCGTACTCACCCATAAGTAATAAAATTCGTCCAGAGTTCTCTCATGAATATTTTTACTCTCTTATATTTCTCAGATATCATATCTTCATTATTTTTTAAATCTAAGACCGCAGCTGTTTGAGCGCAATGCTTTGCTCCGCGAATTTTAGTATGTGGAATACATGGCACGCTTTCGTCAACAAACTTAAAGTCATAAAAATATATTTGGTTATTTCCAGCTTTAAGTTGAAGTCTAGCTGATCTTATCGTACCATATTTTATAATTACATCTGAAAAGAAGTCTATGTATTTTATGTAATTCTTTCTAGACACGGTTTCATTGCCAAAATAATAACTCTTGAGCATTTTAGCTAGTTTAATTTTATCAGTTTTGTTTAGACCTATATCTTGTGGGATGAATTCAAGAAAGTTTTTGTTCATTCTAGCCATCCACCTTCCACGGTAATCTGTACTCCTGAAACCTTCAAAATGTGAAATTCCATATAACAGTGGAAGTTTCTTAAAATTTCCACTTTCCAGTATTTCTGCAGGACTTTTACCCAAAAAGATTTCGTTACCAATATCCTTCTCAACGCATGGTGCAAACACCAGTGCAGAGTCAGGCCTCGGTAAAAGAGGGGCTGTGTGACTAGCTAAAACATCATATTGCGTGTCCAGATAAAATTCTTCCAAAGCATCGATATCAAAAGTTTTATTAAACCCCATAGTTTTAGCAAACCACTTAGCGTTTTCTAAAGGATCAATTTGAACTGAGAAAGTATCAAGATTTGAGCCGCTTTCTATAATTGCTTTGTTAAACAATCCATCTGTCATTTTTGAAAGTAATAGGACATCCACTGCTGCTGAACCGGCGCTATATCCAGCTATTGTAACATCTTTCGGATTACCACCAAAATTATTAATATTATTTTGTATCCATTTTAGTGCTGCAACCATATCTTTCATTCCAGCATTTCCGGGAGCTGTAGTAGTACCGAGGCATAAAAACCCTCGGGGTCCAAGACGATAGTTGAATGTTACCGCAATTACTTTACCAGTGGAGACAAGTTTTCTTGGTGTCATTCTATTGCCTGAGCCAATTTGATATCCACCTCCATGTACGTATACTACTACTGGTAAGTATTCAGTTAAATTGTCAGGAACAAATAAATTCACTATAAGGCATTGTTCTTTTATTTGATAGACGTCAGGTGGATCTGCGACTTCAACCGGTTGTTGACATATTATATTCTGTTCCGTAGCCTCGAATGTAATGTTCCATGTTGGTGGTGGCAATGGTGCCTGTAATTTTAGTTATAACAGTAGAATATTATGTTAATTTCCATAAAATTAGTATTGATTACATCACCAGCCAGTTCCCAAATTTAAAGAAGATTAAATCTTTAAAGGGTTGACTTTATTATCCGTTTATTACCTGGCTATAGTCGCATATAACTTTATCAAAATATATAGGCAAATACAACTCAAATAGCAGTACGATTACAAATGAAAAAGTACTAAGCTCACAGTTGACAATAACAATATTTGGTCACAACAATCACAAAGTAAAAATAATAACTAAGCCAGTTATAATAAGGTGATTGTTTAAAGATTACCTTAAAAGAATCTCGACCCGTTGGAGCTGTAGCATATTGAATGCTATAGAAACCAAAAATACTTCCTTCCCTATATCCACGCACAGGCCCTTGAAAAATATTGACATCGCGATAATTTATTCCTCTACAAAATGTTACTGAAGTTATGAATATTAAACACGTCTTAGCCACACGAGACATCATATAGAACTGATTAAAAACCTTAATAGATTTGTTACTAATAATTTTATAATTGTTTTTAATTGATTGTAATGTTTCCTAATTGCTGCTATTGTGTTTGTAAATTTCCCAAAATTTCTCTAAAAAATATTAACTAATCCCATATGACATAACTTTAGACTTCTTAGTAGTTTCTAACCAGTTTCCACTTCAGTTACCTGGGAAGAACATACACCGGGTAGGAAATTTTGAACTCCAGCTTAATTTGGAGTCTTCTCTTTGCGCGTCTAATATGCATTGATAAATAATTCATCTAAGCGTTGAAGTCATTACCAGTCCTTGTTTATGTAGATTTTAGTATATTGATAGAATGTACTAAAATCTACATAAACTACCTATATATATATATATAGTTTAATCAAAATAAAAAAAATTCACTCTTTTAATAAGTTATTACTAATTTACTAACAAAATCGTAAAAAATATTTAGATTTTGCGTGACTTCATTTATTTAACGTGGAAAATAGATCTCGATAAGTCACATGCGATACATATTTTCACAACTTCTTTCATTTAAACTTCTTCAGTATTATTTTATTTAAATCATAATTTGAAGTTTCTTACTGGTGGTAATCTTGATTTGCGTTCCCGTAGTTCCCGTAAAACTCAGATCATGACACTCCTACTCATAAATCTAAAATCTATCACTCCTCAAGATTCTCCGATTTGATCATTTCTTACCTTATTACTTGCATTGCATTGTTAGCTACATAATTAATTACTTGCATTTTTTTGGGAATTATAATTACTTGGTTCGTGTTAACAGTTTAGTTATTATTTAATTTTACAAATTAAGCTATCTTTATATTACATCTGCATCTATTGTGTATAAAATTGTATATTTGCTATATTTTAAATACACCTTTCTTGTAAACTTTTTCTGTGCTACATAACTATTACTATTAGTTAAATTCAGTTTAGTTAAATTCCTATCTCTGTAACCTAATTTTATCTGTGTAACCTTGTTTTATTTTTTTATATGAGCCTATGGGACGCCCAAAAAGGGCAATAATCGCAGTCCATGGATACCCATTTTTAGTGGGTCCGGTGGCGGCATTTGTGTGAGGAATACACTCTTACTTTGAACAGTTGGAGGTCGTACCTCTCAGGGAAGACCCCCAACGGAAGTCGATTCTATACTTCACAAAATATGCAGCAAAGCAAGTTTACAGGCGCAGGACGCTGATCATCAACTTGCCTATTAGATTGAGAAATGATCATGAAACAGATACAGAAAGATCTGAGGCCCATACTTAAAAAGATGGTAGCGCCACTGATTGCGTATTTTTATTTTTACCTAGTTTTTAAGCACTTTGTTCATATTATTTCTTGTGTATTAATATTTGTATATCTATCTTGACTGCAAAATAAAAGACCGATCTAAAATGTAACAATTATTCAATAATTCAATGGAATTAAAATACAAAGCTATTTACAAGTTTTTTAATTACATTAATATTTTTTACAATTGGAGATAAAGTTTATGCCAAATATTTTAGCTTAATCTTTCAAATTCTGATAAATTTACTGGTGAGTCTCCTCTTATACTTTTCAACCTAAAGTATGAAAGTTATCACTCAAGACAAAAATTCATGTATAAATATAACTGTTATCTACATTTGGATCAGGAGCAGATGGATATTTATAATATTTCTGTATAATATTATCCCACAACTTTAAATTTTTATATACAAATTTATCTTTATATTCCGAAGTAGTGTCTAAAACCATATAAGATATTTCAGATGTCATCGGCGGCCATGATGGAAAATTATAGCCCTCCGGAACCGGTTTTCTAAAACAAAACTTTTTAATTAATATTTTTTCCGTAATGAATTTTTCGTTAAGACTTATTACAATAAATAATTTACGTAAAGTTTTTTAACAATATTGAAACTTCAATCGCTAGATAATACATGTGTCAATTGGATTTTTCAAATACATACACAAAATCATTAAAAATGAGACTTACAGCAAGTTTCAGAAACGGTATAGCTTAGAAATATCAAATATTTTTCTTAATCGTACTCACCCATAAGTAATAAAATTCGTCCAGAGTTCTCTCATGAAGATTTTTACTCTCTTATATTTCTCAGATATCATATCTTCATTAGTTTTTAAATCTAAGACCGCAGCTGTTTGAGCGCAATGCTTTGCTCCGCGAATTTTAGTATGTGGAATATATGGCACGCTTTCGTCAACAAACTTAAAGTCATAAAAATATATTTGGTTATTTCCAGCTTTAAGTTGAAGTCTAGCTGATCTTATCGTACCATATTTTATAATTACATCTGAAAAGAAGTCTATGTATTTTATATAATTCTTTCTAGACACGGTTTCATTGCCAAAATAATAACTCTTGAGCATTTTAGCTAGTTTAATTTTATCAGTTTTGTTTAGACCTATATCTTGTGGGATGAATTCAAGAAAGTTTTTATTCATTCTAGCCATCCACTTTCCACGGTAATCTGTACTCCTGAAACCTTCAAAATGTGAAATTCCATATAACAGTGGAAGTTTCTTAAAATTTCCACTTTCCAGT
Organism: Pieris macdunnoughi; assembly: GCA_905332375.1. Taxonomy (NCBI): domain Eukaryota; kingdom Metazoa; phylum Arthropoda; class Insecta; order Lepidoptera; family Pieridae; genus Pieris; species Pieris macdunnoughi. The sequence goes on along the minus strand of CAJOBZ010000050.1, from coordinate 361,385 downwards.
ATTTCTGCAGGACTTTTACCTAAAAAGATCTCGTTACCAATATCCTTCTCAACGCATGGTGCAAACACCATTGCAGAGTCAGCCCTCGGTAAAAGAGGGCCTGTGTGACTAGCTAAAACATCATATTGCGTGTTCAGATAAAATTCTTCCAAAGCATCGATATCAAAAGTTTTATTAAACCCCATAGTTTTAGCAAACCACTTAGCGTTTTCTAAAGGATCAATTTGAACTGAGAAAGTATCAAGATTTGAGCCGCTTTCTATAATTGCTTTGTTAAACAATCCATCTGTCATTTTTGAAAGTAATAGGACATCCACTGCTGCTGAACCGGCGCTATATCCAGCTATTGTAACATCTTTCGGATTACCACCAAAATTATTAATATTATTTTGTATCCATTTTAGTGCTGCAACCATATCTTTCATTCCAGCATTTCCGGGAGCTGTAGTAGTACCGAGGCATAAAAACCCTCGGGGTCCAAGACGATAGTTGAATGTTACCGCAATTACTTTACCAGTGGAGACAAGTTTTCTTGGTGTCATTCTATTGCCTGAGCCAATTTGATATCCACCTCCATGTACGTATACTACTACTGGTAAGTATTCAGTTAAATTGTCAGGAACAAATAAATTCACTATAAGGCATTGTTCTTTTATTTGATAACCGACAGGTGGATCTGCGATTTCAACCGGTTGTTGACATATTATATTCTGTTCCGTAGCCTCGAATGTAATGTTCCATGTTGGTGGTGGCAATGGTGCCTGTAATTTTAGTTATAACAGTAGAATATTATGTTCATTTCCATAAAATTAGTATTGATTACATCACCAGCCAGTTCCCAAATTTTTAAGAAGATAAAATCTTTAAAGGGTCGAATTTATTATCCGTTAATTACCTGGCTATAGTCGCCTTAACTTTCTTAATATATATAGGTAAATACAACTCAAACAGCAGTACGATTACAAATGAAAAAGTACTAAGCTCACAGTTGACAATAACAATATTTGGTCACAACATTCATACAGTGAAAATAATAATTAAGCCAAATATAATAAGGTGATTGTTTAAAGATTACCTTAAAATAATCTCGACCCGTTGGAGCTGTAGCATATTGAATGCTATAGAAACCAAAAATACTTCCTTCCCTATATCCACGCACAGGCCCTTGAAAAATATTGACATCGCGATAATTTATTCCTCTACAAAATGTTACTGAAGTTATGAATATTAAACACGTCTTAGCCACACGAGACATCATAATATAGAACTCATTAAAAACCTTAACAGATTTGTTACTAATAATTTTATAATTGTTTTTAATTGATTGTAATGTTTCCTAATTGCTGCTATTGTGTTTGTAAATTTCTCTAAAAAAAATATTAACTAATTCCATATGACATAACTTTAGACTTCTTAGTAGTTTCTAACCAGTTTCCACTTCAGTTTCCTGGGAAGAACATACACCGGGTAGGAAATTTTGAACTCCAGCTTAATTTGGAGTCCTCTCTTTGCGCGTCTAATATGCATTGATAAATAATTCATCTAAGCGTCGAAGTCATTACCAGTCCTTGTTTATGTAGATTTCAGTATATTGATGGAATGTAATATATATATATATATATGTTAAAGGTGCGGTATGGTTTATGTTCGTATGTATATGTTTAATCAAAATAAAAACGTTCACTCTTTTAATAAGTTATTACTAATTTACTGACAAAATCGTAAAAAATATTTAGATTTTGCGTGACTTCATTTATTTAACGTGGAAAATAGATCTCGATAAGTCACATGCGATACATATTTTCACAACTTCTTTCATTTAAACTTCATCAGTATTATTTTATTTAAATCATAATTTGATTTGCGTTCCCGTAAAACTCAGATCATGACACTCCTACTCATAAAACTAAAATCTATCACTCCTCAAGATTCTCCGATTTGATCATTTCTTACCTTATTACTTGCATTGCATTGTTAGCTACATAATTAATTACTTGCATTTTTTTGGGAATTATAATTATTTGGTTCGTGTTAACAGTTTAGTTATTATTTAATTTTACAAATTAAGCTATCTTTATATTACATCTGCATCTATTGTGTATAAAATTGTATATTTGCTATATTTTAAATACACCTTTCTTGTAAACTTTTTCTGTGTAACATAACTATTACTATTAGTTAAATTCAGTTTAGTTAAATTCCTATCTCTGTAACCTAATTTTATCTGTGTAACCTTGTTTTATTTTTTTATACGAGCCTACGGGACGCCCAAAAAGGGCAATCATCGCAGTCCATGGATACCCATTTTTAGTGGGTCCGGTGCCGGCCTTTGTGTGAGGAATACACTCTTACTTTGAACAGTTGGAGGTCGTACCTCTCAGGGAAGACCCCCAACGGAAGTCGATTCTATACTTCACAAAATATGCAGCAAAGCAAGTTGTCAGGCGCAGGACGCTGATCATCAACTTGCCTATTAGATTGAGAAATGATAATGAAACAGATACAGAAATCTGAGGCCCAGACCTAAAAAGATGGTAGCGCCACTGATTGCGTATTTTTATTTTTACCTAGTTTTTAAGCACTTTGTTAATATTATTTCTCGTGTATTAATATTTTATATTATCTTGACAACAAAATAAAAGGCCGATCTAAAATGTAACAATTATTCAATAATTCAATGGAATTAAAATACAAAGCTATTTACAAGTTTTTTAATTTTATTAATACTTTTTACAATTGTAGATAAAGTTTATGCCAAACATTTTGGCTTAATCTTTCAAATTCTGATAAATTTACTGGTGAGTCTCCTTATTCTTTTCAACCAAAAGTATGAAAGATATAGCTCAAGACAAAAATTCATGTATAAATATAACTATTATCTACATTTGGATCAGGAGCAGATGGATATTTATAATATTTCTGTATAATATTATCCCACAATTTTAAATTTTTATATACAAATGTATCTTTATATTCCGAAGTAGTGTCTAAAACCATATAAGACATTTCAGATGTCATCGGCGGCCACGATGGAAAATTATAGCCCTCCGGTACAGGTTTTCTAAAACAAAACTTTTTGATTAATATTTTTTCTGTAATGAATTTTTCGTTAAGACTTTACGTAAAGTTTTTTAATAATATTGAATCTTCAATCGCTAGATCAATTGGATTTTTCAAACACATGCACAAAATCATTAAAAATGTGACTTACAGCAAGTTTCAGAAACGGTATAGCTTAGAAATATCAAATATTTTTCTTAATCGTACTTACCCATAAGTAATAAAATTCGTCCAGAGTTCTCTCATGAAGATTTTTACTCTCTTATAGTTCTCAGATATCATATCTTCATTAGTTTTTAAATCTAAGACCGCATCTGTTTGAGAGCAATGCTTTGCTCCGCGAATTTTAGTATGCGGAATATATGGCACGCTTTCGTCAACAAACTTAAAGTCATAAAAATATATTTGGTTATTTCCAGCTTTAAGTTGAAGTCTAGCTGATCTTACCATACCATATTTTACAATTACATCTGAAAAGTAGTCTATGTATTTTATGTAATTCTTACTAGATACGGTTTCATTGCTAAAATAATAACTCTTGAGCATTTTAGCTAGTTTAATTTTATCAGTTTTGTTTAGACCTATATCTTGTGGGATGAATTCAAGAAAGTTTTTGTTCATTCTAGCCATCCACCTTCCACGGTAATCTCTACTCCTGAAACCTTCAAAATGTGAAATTCCATATAACAGTGGAAGTTTCTTAAAATTTCCACTTTCCAGTATTTCTGCAGGACTTTTACCTAAAAAGATTTCGTTACCAATATCCTTCTCAACGCATGGTGCAAACACCAGTGCAGAGTCAGGCCTCGTTAAAAGAGGGGCTGTGTGAGTAGCTAAAACATCATATTGCGTGTCCAGATAAAATTCTTCCAAAGCATCGATATCAAAAGTTTTATTAAACCCCATAGTTTTAGCAAACCACTTAGCGTTTTCTAAAGGATCAATTTGAACCGAGAAAGTATCAAGATTTGAGCCGCTTTCTATAATTGCTTTGTTAAATAATCCATCTGTCATTTTTGAGAGTAACAGGACATCCACTGCTGCTGAACCGGCGCTATATCCAGCTATTGTAACATCTTTCGGATTACCACCAAAATTATTAATATTATTTTGTATCCATTTTAGTGCTGCAACCATATCTTTCATTCCAGCATTTCCGGGAGCTGTAGTAGTACCAAGGCATAAGAACCCTCGGGGTCCAAGACGATAGTTGAATGTTACCGCAATTACTTTACCAGTGGATACAAGTTTTCTTGGTGTCATTCTATTGCCTGAGCCAATTTGATATCCACCTCCATGTACATATACTACTACTGGTAAGTATTCAGTTAAATTGTCAGGAACAAATAAATTCACTATAAGGCATTGTTCTTTTATTTGATAACCGACAGGTGGATCTGCGACTTCAATCGGTTGTTGACATATTATATTCTGTTCCGTAGCCTCGAATGTAATGTTCCATGTTGGTGGTGGCAATGGTGCCTGTAATTTTAGTTATAACAGTAGAATATCATGTTCATTTCCATAAAATTAGTATTGATTACATCACCAGCCAGTTCCCAAATTTAAAGAAGATAAAATCTTTAAAGGTCGACTTTATTATCCGTTTATTACCTGGCTATAGTCGCCTATAACTTTCTCAAAATATATAGGCAAATACAACTCAAATAGCAGTACGATTACAAATGAAAAAGTACTAAGCTCACAGTTGACAATAACAATATTTGGTCACAACATTCATACAGTGAAAATAATAATCAAGCCAGTTATAATAAGGTGATTGTTTAGAGATTACCTTAAAAGAATCTTGACCCGTTGGAGCTGTAGCATATTGAATGCTATAGAAACCAAAAATACTTCCTTCCCTATATCCACGCACAGGCCCTTGAAAAATATTGACATCGCGATAATTTATTCCTCTACAAAATGTTACTGAAGTTATGAATATTAAACACGTCTTAGCCACACGAGACATCATATAGAACTCATTAAAAACCTTAACAGATTTGTTACTAATAATTTTATAATTGTTTTTAATTTATTGTAATGTTTCCTAATTGCTGCTATTGTGTTTGTAAATTTCTCTAAAAAAATATTAACTAATTCCATATGACATAACTTTAGACTCCTCCTCGTAGTTTCTAACCAGTTTCCACTTCAGTTACCTGGGAAGAACATACACCGGGTACGAAATTTTTACCTCCAGCTTAATTTGGAGTCCTCTCTTTGGCAGGTTGCGCGTCTTAAATGCATTGATAAATAATTCATCTAAGCGTTGAAGTCATTACCATTCCTTGTTTATGTAGATTTTAGTATATTGATAGAATGTTATATATATATATATGATAAAGGTGTGGTTCGGTTTATGTTCGTATGTATAATATGTTTAATCAAAATAAAAAGGTTTACTCTTTTAATAAGTTATTACTAATTTACTGACAAAATCGTAAAAAATATTAAGATATTGCGTGACTTTATTTATTTAACGTGGAAAATAGATCTCGATAAGTCACATGTCCTATAGTATTTTCTATTTTATTTTTTTCTCTTATTATATTTTTTATTTTGGTAAGCTAATTTCGATTATTTTGCAGATATTTTTAATAGTTCAAGATAGTTTTGCAAGGATAGCAAATAACTACATTTTACATATACATACAAGTAATAATTCGATGGATGAGCGCAAGCGCGAAATGCAATTGGGTATGCATTTACCGTATCTAAAATATCTCCTTAGGAACATTGTATGTTCGGGGGGGGAATCTATAAAAAAAGTTATTTCCCACATCTGGTTTCATTATTAATAAATCGTTGAAAATAGTCAACTAGGAATATAAACAATATTAACAGCGTTGAAAATGAATATTGCCAACTTCATATTTAACTTGCAAAGGACTATGTACTTTTCAGACATTCAATACTCTAAAACAAAGGCATCCATTCCCTATTCATTAATAAAATAAATATAATTACATTTGGATACTACATTTCATACTCAAATGTATTTTTATACCGCGAAATAGTTTCTACAACCATGAAAACTACTACCCCCACGTTGGAAATGTCATAACATTAGCAATATGATGAGATATCTATTTTAGTAAACTTTTGGTATGGTACATACGAGTATGTATAAGATGTATTTGTGCATATATATTTTGAAAGTTATTTTCTTGTACCGTTATTTTCAGCAACCTGAATTTAAATACGTTATTCCTTATACGCCTTGTTTATAGATTATTTTATGATTTACCTTAATTATGACCGGTTTGTGCAATTCCTATAAATACACAAAATATCCTTCTTCTTCTTCGTGTCTGAGCTACACGAAACATAATGTCAGACCTTAACGAGCTTTATCGGAATAGTTTTTTTATAATTTATTAAATGTTTAAAACGAATAGCAAAATGTCTTCTTCAATTATTGTTATGTTTATTTTAATAGAGGTTTTTATTATTACTATCAAACTTAGGTTTATATTAGGACCTTTAAACTTCAAATATAATTTCACAGTACAGCTAGAGTGTATGAGCTTGACTACTTTTAATTTTTACATTGCTTGGGGATACTGATTGACACGGTATGCATCTAGAATATGCGTTGATAATATTAGTATTTTTCCAAGGGTCCGAAGTTGAGCCCAAGAAATCTTTCCAAGCAGAGATAATTTATCAAATCGATAAAGTAATTAACATTGGTTTTGTTGAATTTTGTTGCTATATTATTAATCGATGTTTGATACTTATAAATCGGATCCACATATTTTGATAATGTCTGTTTATCTCAATGTACATCTACATTTTGCGGTTATAATAATTTATAAAATTGTTTGTATAGAAAAAAATTATTTATATATATAAAGGAATATTATTATGGATTTTTTCTAAATGAAAACACAAAATTGTTTCTCTGAAATACAAAGAAACGACATTTAATGTCCACTTATCTATCTTTTTACACTATAATCCACTAAATTAATTTACACGTCATCCGCCATTTTATCGCGTGTCACTCCGACGCGTCAAATTCAAATTAATGAAATATCATTCCATTACATCTCCCCCCTAAGAGAAAAAAATTCTGAATAATATATCTACACACTATACTTAATAGCTATCTTCATATTCGTTTTCCTTATATTTCATCTTCTTCAGATTCTGTTGTAACCGGTTGAAATTTTGTTATGTGGAACAAAGTTGATTCTGTTTTTCTGTTACCAGTGTCAATCCTATAAATGGAGTTCGATATTTTCCCTACTATCTTAAAAGGACCTATTTTTAATTCGTCTAATTTCTTTCTATTCAGTCTATTTCCATTCTCAACATATACACTGTCGCCTATATTAAACTCTTGCATTTTTCTTTTTCTATCAAATATTTTCTTATTGTACTTGTGGGATTTTATTGTATTTTCTAATGCCAATCTTTTATCAGCAATCCACTTGTCTTCTCCTTCTATTATTTTTAATTCATTTGGTAGAATGCTGACATTTGTACCATCCAGTAAATATTTTGGTGCAAAACCTGTAACGGAGTGTTCTGTTTCATTATATTTCTCTACACATTCTCTTGCCACTGTTGTCCATGTTCTCTTATTATTTTTCTCATTTATTCTACATCTTATTTTATTAACTATTGTTTGATTTAACCTTTCATTCAAGCCATTTGAGAATGGTGTATTCACAGCTGTAAAAAATTAATTTAACATTATTTTCATGTAGATATTGCTTAAATTCTCTTGAATTGATGCCTGGATATTGATCTGTCAAAATTATTCCAATCTCATCTGTTTCTAGTACATTCTTTGTTAGTTTTATAAAATCACTTGCATTCTGTGTTTTTGACGTCACAATAAATGCATATCTTGTATAATGGTCTACTAAAAGGTGTAGGTACTTTTTTGTTGATCTAGATCCTCCAAAGCCACCTATAGTATCCATTGACATTATCTCAAATGGTTTTGTTGCTGGTCCCAGTTGTGACATTAATCCAAATTTTCCTTGACCTCTTGATTTATTTTTTATGCATATTTCACATGTTTTACAAATATTTATGATATTCTTTGTTAGGTTTTTAGCTGTGTATATTGGACTTATTTTTTTCTGCAATTGTCTGATCCCAATATGGCATAAATCTTCATGCACCTTTTTGATAAGTTTCTTACTAAATTCTTCTGAGAGGATAATCTTTTCATGTTTCTTTATTTTCTTATAATATATTGTATTTTTTTTGTATTAGATTTTCTTTATTTTCTTCTATTGTTTCATTTTGCTCTTGATCTTCAACTATATCCTTTATTTGTATTAAATTAACTATTTTCAATAATTCCTCTTTGTTATCTTCTGATTCTAATACAGGATTTCGGCTTAAACAGTCTGCTTCTACATTTTCTTTACCAGGTATATATTTTACCGTAAAGTCGTATTGAGACAGGTAGTATGTGAGATCACCCAATTCTTCGTCTGTCCTGCATTTAATGTTCATGTTTTCTAAAGGTTTGTGGTCTGAGTAAATAGTGAATTGTTTTCCAATGAGCCAGTGTTGCCAGTATTTGACTGCTTCTTTCATAGCAAAACATTCTAAGTATATAGCTTTTTTCCGTTTTTGAGATTCATTCAGTTTTTTTGAAAAATATGCTACTGGTTTGTCATTACCGTCCAGTTGTGTTTGTTTTAATATTGCTCCGATACCCTCTAAGGATGCATCTGTAAAGATTTTTATTGGTAAGTCTTTGTCATATATTTCCAATACCGGTTGAGAACATAAATATCTCTTTATTTGATTAAATGATTCTTCACACTTCTCTGACCACACAAAGTTTTCGTTTTTTCTTAATAATTTATGTAATGGATCTAAGATAATCGCGCTCCTTGGTATGTATTCATGGTAAAAGTTAATTTTTCCCAAAAATTGTCTGATATTCTTTTGTGTCTTCGGAGTTGGAAAATGTTTTATCGAAATCAAATTATCTTTTAACGGTCTTACCGAGTTGTTTTGAATTACATGGCCAAGATACTTTACTGAGTCTGAGGCAAAGGTACACTTCATAAACTTCAATCTAAAGCCTTCTTTTATTATTGCCTCTAATACATTTTTTTATGTGTCTTATATGGTCCTCAAAAGTAGAGGAGTAGATTAAAATGTCATCAATATAATTTACAGAGTATCCTGTGAGATTGTGCTTTCTCAGAATATTACTTAAAACTCTCTGGAAAATTGCTGGTGATGTTTTTAAACCAAAAGGAAGGCAGGTCCACTGAAAATGGCCATCTTGTGTGACAAATCCTGTTTTATATCTATCTTCCACCCGTAGTGGTATGGCCCAAAATGCTGAGTTTATATCAAGAGTAGTAAAATACTTACAATTTCTTGTCTTAATAATTAAATCATCTATTAATGGGAAAGGTTGAGCTTGTGGTACAACAATTTTGTTAAGTTCTCTAAAATCTATACATAATCGAGATTTTCTATTTTCACCTTTTTTAAATGCTAATGTCACTGGCGCAGCAAAAGGACTGTAAGATTCTTCTATTAAATTATTCTTTAGTAATCTGGATATTTGTTCTTCGATTTCTAATTTATCTTCTATCGTACATCTGTATGGTCTTTTACTACAGTATGTATTTACAAGTAAATCTATGTGAGCTTCATAATCTTTAACTGATCCTATATCATACTTGTCCCTAGCAAAAATAGTTTTATATTTATTTATAACTTCTTCTATCTCAATTTTCTTTTCTTTATCTAAATGATCTGTCTTACTAACAAATTCCTCTGTTTCTATGTGTTCATTGAAATTTATTGCATATATTTTTATATTCTTATCTTCATTTCTGTTATCTTTAGACATCCTGTCTATTTTCCTTTGTTCTATCTGCAAGTCCTCATTTTGGATTAATTTGAACTTCTTTATCATATCCAATCCGATTATAAAATCCTCAAAATCTTCATTTTCTACTATATATGTATCGACCTCTTCTTCTAAATCAAAGATTTTTATTTTTATTGTTATCAAGCCATCTGTCTTCTTCACACCATTAACCATTTTCATATATGTTATATTCACATTGTCTTTTTTTTTTTTTTACTTTAATCAATCTTGAATTTATTAAAGAGATCTGTGAGCCTGAATCATAAACACCGCTCACTTCTAGTTTATTTTCTAATAATAGCTTGATTTTGATTAATGGTGTACTTACTCGTTTTTTTTCTCAGTATTCATATCTACTTCAATAATCGAATTATTATTTACATTTTTGGCTTTAAAAACCTTTTCAGATTCATTTTTATTTTTCTTGAACCAACATAACTCCTCCGGATGATATCTAATTCCTTTGTCCAAAGATTCACAAGTCTTACATGGCTTCTTCTCATTAATTTTATTTTTATAAGAATATATATTCTTTGTTATAGTTGAGTTTTTCTTGAAAATCATACATTCATATTTTCTTATCTCGTTGAACAAATCAGTAGTGTTGTTGAGTTCGTCCCTGTTTAACTTATTCAAGATAAAACTAGGTAAACCAGTTGCAATTAGATCTATCATTGTTCTGGAATCTATCGATTTATTTATATCTAGTATAAGCCGTTCTTTTTTTATAGCATAATCAATTAACAGCCCTTCTTTATACTTGAATGTGAAAGCAGTTGTGACTACATCCCACCCTTGGTTCCTAAAAGTTTCTAAAAATTTGTCTTTCCATTCATTCCATTCAGAATTTACTGATAGTTTAATTACCATCGAGCTATACCAATCCAAACTGGAGTTTTCTAAAAATAATCTCAATATATCTATTTTTGTTTCATCTTTTGTTATATTAAAACGCTCACACTCTTTTTCAAAATTCTCTATCCATTGCACTGCATTAGGATTCTTACTTGTGAATTTTTCGATAATAAATTTCTCTGAAACATGTTTTAAATTATGTTGATTTTCTTTTTTTGTTGTAGATTCTATTAATTTTTCCAGGATATGTTGCAAATTATCATCATTGCCTCTTGGTTGTTTTGTGCTCATTTCCTCTAAATATTGATCTAAAAATTGCATATTACCTTCCTCATCTATATATGTTTTCTTTAGATCTTCATCTAATTTTACCCATATCTTTCTGCTTTGGTGCCTTTTCTTTATACTATTTTTTATTTTTGAAAAAGTGTTCAATTTAACTATATATGTATGATGAATCACCGGCTTCAATTCATCAGGTAAAACATAACATTTTCCTTCTTCTGTCAATATTGAAGTTATGGCCAATATATTAGATTTGCCATCGATTGAGGCCATCATCGTGAACTCAAATTGCAGCCGGTCCATCTTCTTTTAGTTAACAAAAATGTCGTTTTATAAAGGAATATTATTATGGATTTTTTCTAAATGAAAACACAAAATTGTTTCTCTGAAATACAAAGAAACGACATTTAATGTCCACTTATCTATCTTTTTACACTATAATCCACTAAATTAATTTACACGTCATCCGCCATTTTATCGCGTGTCACTCCGACGCGTCAAATTCAAATTAATGAAATATCATTCCATTACATATATTTGGGTGCAATAAGAAAGAGACTTTTGCTTATAAATTTATTTATGTACGTCATAAGATAAAAATTGTTTTCTGGGTGAAAAATATGTCATGGAAAAATATAACTATTATCCACATTTGGATTTGGTGCTGAAGGATATTTATAAAATTTCTTTACGATATCGTCCCAAAACTTCATTTTTTCATAAACGAATGCATGTTTATATTCCGAAGTAGTATTTAATACCATGTAAGATAATTTCGACGTCATAGGTGGCCATGATGGAAAATCATATCCTTCTGGCACGGGATTTCTGAAATATAGAAAATAATTAATTAATAATTTTAATTTTTCAACACTTAAAAGTGTTTCCCATTGTTGGATTGTTGCGAGTTCACTTTTAATATAAAACTCTATATTATTTAAAAAGTAATTAGAGCCATTTATCTGAATATCAGTACTTCTGCATTTAACATACCCGTAAGCAATAAAGTTAGCCCACAGTTCTCGCATAATAGTTTTCATCCTCTTGTATTCATCAGACAACTTATCTTCATCAATATGCAAATCTAAGACAGCAGCTGTTTGTGCACAATGCATCGCTCCACGAATTTTTGTATGTGGAATAAATGGTTGACTTTCGTCTACAAATGTAAAGTCATAAAGGTATACTTTGTCGTTTCCAGCTCTCAATTGAAGTCTAGCTGATCTCATCGTTCCGTATTTTATCATAACATCCGAAAAAAAATCAATGTATTTTAGAACATTATTATCTGACACACTTTCTCTGCCAAAGTATAAACTTTTTATTTTTTTAGCCAGCTTTTCTCTATCTCTCTTATTGTGCCCAATGTCTTGAGGAACAAAATACAGAAAGTTTTCATTCATTTTTGGTTTCCACTTTTCAAAGCTATCCATGTGAAGAAGACCATCAAAGTCAGAAATTCCATAAAGCAATGGAAGTTTCTTGAAATTTCCACTCTCTAATATTTCTGCGGGACTCTTGTCTAAGAACATTTCTTGACCAAGATCTTTTTCCACACATGGAGCAAATACCATAACATCATCGGTTCTAGTTAATAGAGGCGCAGTATGCAACGATAATATGTCATATGGTATATTGAGATAAAATTTTTCCAAAGCAGAAATATCATTTGTATTATTGAAACCCAAATTTTTCGCAAACCATTTAGCATTCTCTAATGGATCAATTTGAACACTAAAAGCATTAAGATTTGAGCCGCTTTCTATAATTACTTTATTAAACAATCCATCAGTCATTTTCGAAAGTAACAGTACATCAACAGCGGCTGATCCAGCGCTATATCCAGCAATCGTAACCTCATTTGGGTTACCACCAAAATTATGAATATCTTTTTGTACCCATTTTAATACTGTAACCATGTCTTTCATTCCAGCATTTCCAGGGGATGTATCCGTACCTAGACATAAAAAACCTTGTGGCCCAAGACGATAGTTAAAAGTTACTGATATGACTTCTCCAGTACCGACCAGCTTTCTTGGCGTCAGTCTATTTCCTGATCCAATTTGGTATCCTCCACCGTGAATATATACCACCACTGGTAAGTCCTTTGTTATATTTTCGGGTACAAATACGTTAGCTATTAGGCATTGTTCTTTTACTTGATATCCGAAAGGTGGTGCTGCTACTTCAACGGGTTGTTGACATAAAATATTCTGCTCCGTAGCGTCAAACGTTGTATTCCACGTTGGCGGAGGCAGTGCGTTCTGCAATAATAAAATATTTTTTAGCTTTGTTATTTGTTGCAACACCAAATCAGTATTTTTATACTTTTGCTAAGAATTGATCATAAAATATTGAATGAAAACAATTGACTTGTCTACTATTTTATTATATGTATTTGTAACCATATTATGTAAAACAATACTAACCTTATAAAAGTCTCGTCCTGTTGGAACTGTTGCATATTGAATGCTATAGAAAACAAATATATTTCCTTCCCTATACCCGCGTACTGGCCCTTGAGAAATTTTCACATCACGATAATTAATTGTTTCTTGACATATTGCAAATGTAAATATACATATCAAATACGTCTTAACTAAACCAAACATTTTGTATAACTCCAAAAACAAATATATTTTTTAATGTAAGTAAATTAGTTTTTAATTCGTTATTAGAGTTAATTTCACTTTACTAATTGTGATTGTCTTCGGCGAATCCGTCAGGAAGCAGCAAGTAGCAGATTACTTTGTTAAATCTCTTTAACAAACAGAAATTAAACATTTTCTCTCTCACTAAATAACTCTTATGTTTATATTTACAAGTATAAAGATGCAAAAAGTAGTTGTGACCACAAACAGAGATATAATTGATAAGTACTGTAAATAAAAAGTTTTAACATAATTTTATACCACAGCACAGATTAATTAAGAATATAATACACAAATAAATCATTTTACCGCCATGGACACAGAACTGACTTTGTTATAATAATTTCCCAGTAAAATATTATTAATGAATTAACTCAAATTTACTAAATTACATTATTTTAATCGATTATAGTCTATTTAATAATTAATTTCAAACCGAAAGTATGATTTATATATATTATTTCCTACTTATTGTATCTGATAATGGAATGAGCATTACCAAAAATATTTTTTCATGATTTATACACATTTAAAACGTCGAGTTATGAAATGATGAAATCACGAAAAAATAAAACAGTGCATTAAGATTGACTTAACAAAAAAACAGCTTTACACAAGCCCTGCCAAGCTTCGCTGTGGCACATTGTGGTTGAGAAATTAGAAACAAAATAAAGAAAACATTTCATATAAGTTTAATTTGGCAATACTTGTGGAGAAAAATAATGAAAAAATAAAAAAAAATCCTTGATGCGGATTATATATCATGCTAAAATTTCAGCTCGATCGGTGCAAAACTTTTTGAGTTTTTGAAGCGTACACATACCAACATAACATTTTTATATATTTAGACGTATAAAAATTCAAATTATATTAGTCGATATTTCTGTGCGTGCATTATGAAACTTACTGCGCATGTCAACTATTAAATACTGTAGCGACAAAGAGACATTAATTGTATCGTACATTTTTGCGTATTTTCGTAATTTTGCAAAAAATTTAGCTAACGCGAATCACTCTAATGTTGCATTCAGTTTTCTCCAGACATAATAATTCGTGTATGCGATTGCGGACAAAAGAAATTAACATCGTACGATCGCGTTATGAAATTTGGTGAATCGTTTCCATTATGCTACTACATACGGATATAGGGTTGTTATTAATTTATACGTATTTGATATGCCGTAATTTAGAAAATAATTTAGATAATAAACGAGCCTATTGATGAAGAACGGTTTTTTTAATATAACAGCAGGCAAAGGGGTCATCCGGATGTTACGACGTATCACTATACAGTGCCGAAGGACGCCGAGGCAAGAGGGGTCACCTATGCTGCAGCCCTAAAGGAGGCTCGGGCCAAAGTGGATCTGAAGGAGGCCGGTATCGAGGCCGTTAAGTTCCGCCGCGCCGCCACGGGAGCCACCATAATTCAAATTCCCGGGGTGGGTAGCGGGGAAAAAGCCGACACTTTGGCCGAGCGACTCAAAATAGCATTAAGTGACTCCGGGATTAAAATCACACGGCCTGTAAGATGCGCTGACGTCCGCGTCTCTGGTTTAGATGACTCTGTCACTCCGGATGAACTGCGCGAGGCCATCGCGGCCAAAGGCGAATGCCCGATTGATCAGATAAGGGTGGGCCGCATACGACAGGACAGGTCGGGCCTTGGCGCCGCCTGGGCCAACTGCCCGGTTTCAGCCGCCAAGAAACTGCAAATGGGGCGTTTTCTCGTCGGCTGGGTAGCGGCGAGCATAAGCGTCGCCAAACCAAGAGAGCTGCGGTGTTTCCGCTGCTTGCAGGTCGGGCACGTAGCCAGCCGCTGCGTGTCAGAAACCGATCGTAGCCGACTGTGCTTTCGCTGCAGTCAGCCCGATCACAGGGCACCCGCTTGTAGGGCAAAACCAAAGTGCTCGCTCTGCGAGGAGGCGGGCAGGAAATCAGACCACAGACTGGGAGGTAGCAGTTGCACTGCTCCCAGCGTGAGGGTACCTAGGTATCGCCCATCACCTAAAAAGAAGACACCTACAAAGTCCCCGCGCAATAATGCGCCTATGGAGGTTATCGAAATTGTAGCCAATCAATATGGCCCTGCGGTTTCTACAGTGTAATATAAACCACTGCGCCGCAGCGCAAGACCTACTACACCAGAGTCTGGCGCAGTGGGACATCAACGTCGGCATAATATCTGAGCCCTACGTAATACCGGATAGAGGAAACTGGGTGGGTGACCTCGATGGCTTGGCCGCAATCGTCGTTACACCGGCGGACGGTTCGCCCTGCATCGGACCAGTTAGAAAAGGCCACGGCTATGTGGCAGCAAAACTGGGAAGCGATATGTGCATCATCAGCACCTATTTCTCCCCCAATCGCTCTTTGGCTGAGTTTGAAACCTATCTAAGGGAACTAGATAGCGTGGTGGACTGGAGCCGCCCGAGACATTTAATCGTCGCTGGGGACTTAAACGCAAAGTCTGCGGTGTGGGGATCGTTGGTGACCAGGCCGCAGGGAGACACGCTAGAGAAATGGACTGTTGGGCACAATCTGTCAGTTGCAAACAGGGGCTCCGAAGCTACATGCGTGCGAACGAACGGAGAATCCATCGTAGACGTAACATTCGTAAGTCAACATCTGTCCCGCTGGGTCCAGGGTTGGGAAGTCCTAACGGGGGTTGAAACCCTATCAGATCACCGTTATATCCGGTTCCGTACTCTCGCCCCGTCATCGTATCCGGAAATCAGCCCGAGTTTGTTAAAACTAGGCCCAACCTGGGCCCTTAGAAGCCTAGATAAGGAGCAAGCGGAACTAGCCATAACTGTTCAGGCTTGGTGCCCCAATCCAGAACCTATAAATACCGAGGACGAGGCAATGTGGTTTCGTGACGCTCTGACGTGCATATCCGACGCCGCAATGCAAAGAAGCCGCCCTGGACGTCGCCGACAAAGTGTATTCTGGTGGTCGGTGGAGCTCGCCCAGCTACGGGCTGTCTGCGTTACCACCCGTCGCCTTTACACTAGGGCTCGCAGACGACGTCCCCTATGTGCCGAAGAGGAAAGCCGAACCCACTGTGCATTCCGAGAGGCTAAACAGGCGCTAAGAATTGCGATTGCTGAAGCAAAAAAAAGGGCATGGCAGGAACTACTAGAGACGATAGAGCGGGATCCCTGGGGGCGCCCGTACCAGATAGTTACAAATAAACTGCGCCCCTGGGCCCCACCTCTCACAGTTACAATGGAGCCAGACCTGCTAAGCACGGTGGTGGCAAAACTTTTCCCCGAGCGGAGTACGCCAGATCTGCACCAAGGGACGCGCATCGAACACGTTGAAACCATCCCTGAGGTATCCTCTTCGGAATTAGAGACGGCAATAGAGCGGATGTCCACAAAAAAAACCGCGCCGGGGCCTGATGGCGTGCACGGGCGAATCCTGGCCCTCACCCTCACCGCTGGTCTTGGCGTGCGATATCAGTGCCTCCTCACAGAATGCTTGCGAAATGGCCACTTCCCGTTGGCATGGAAGACTGGACGACTGGTGCTATTAAGAAAGGGCAAAAAGCCCCCAGAGTCACCCTCAGCGTATCGCCCAATAGTCCTGCTAGATGAAGCTGGCAAGCTGTTCGAGCGGATCATTGCCGGTCGTATTTACAAGCACCTAGAGTCTGTGGGCCCTAACATACACGAAGCGCAATTCGGGTTTAGGAAGAGGCGATCAACAATAGACGCTATCGCTCGACTTCGAGCAGTGTGCGAAGAGCAGCTGTCCCGCGGTGGTGTGGCCTTAGCAATATCGTTGGACGTCGCCAACGCTTTTAACACACTGCCCTGGGAAAATATCGAGGCAGGCCTCAAATATCACGGGCTACCGGAGTACATACAAAAGTGTATTGCATCGTATCTTACAGGACGCCGAGTCGTTTACCCATCTAAACATGGTCTCAGGGAGCGACTTATCAAATGCGGTGTTCCACAGGGCTCCGTTCTTGGACCGCTGCTATGGAACATCGGCTACGACAAGGTACTCAGGGTGGAACTAGTCGCGGGAGTGACAACTATCTGCTATGCCGACGACACACTCGTGGTTGCTTGTGGGCAGGATTACAAGGAAGCGCGATTACGCGCAACTGCTGGAGTAGCCAGAGTTGTGTCCGAGATTAGAAAGCTTGGTCTCACAGTCGCCCTCGCCAAATCGGAGGCGATATGTTTCCACGGCCACCGCAGAGCGCCACCACAAGGTGAAAGCATTATAGTCGGCGGAGTATCTATCCTGATCGGCTCCACACTCAAATACCTAGGGCTTGTCCTAGATCCTCGGTGGACGTTCAAGGCGCACTTCACGACACTTGCCCCCAACCTTACTACCACAGCAGGTATGCTCTCACGCATAATGCCAAACCTAGGCGGGCCGGGTGGAGAGTGTCGCCGCCTATACGCTAATGTAGTGCGAGCGAAGGCATTGTACGGGTGCCCAATATGGGCGGATAAGCTGAACCGGTACAACAAAACCATCCTCAGGCAGTCGCAGAGAGTAATCGCAATTAGGGTCGCGAGGGCGTACCGCACGGTTTCGTATGACGCAGCGTGTGTTATAGCCGGCACCACACCCTGGCACCTCGAAGCGGATGCCTTAAGCGAAGTTTATTGGAGGAGGGCCGAAGCTAGGCACAATGGTAATGACCCAGCGCTCGGAGCAATCAAGTCGTGGAAAATTTCCGAAGAAAACGAAGCAATAAGACAGTGGGCGGAAGAACTAGCTACTGCGAGCGCTGGGTTCTACACCATCAACGCGTTCAGACCACATCTCGACAAATGGGTGAGGAGGCGGTGGGGCCGCCTCAGCTACCGACTCGTGCAGATATTGTCCGGACACGGCTGTTTCGGCAGCTATCTGCACAAGGTAGTCGGGCGTGAGGAGGCACCAACCTGCCACCATTGTGACGCTGGTGTTGTTGATGATGCGCTCCACACCTTAAAGGATTGCCTAGCATGGGAGGTGGAAAGGAGGCCTCTACTGGGCGTGCTACAGGGCGAGGACGCTACCCTCGATAACATTGTGAGAGTAGCAGTTACAAACACGGACAGTGACGGCATGTGGGAAATCTTCCAGAGATTCTGTGAAGCCGTCATGCACAAAAAGGAAGAGGCGGAAAGGGCCAGGGAGGATGATCCTGCAGCCCACCCGCGTCGCCGTAGGAGACCACAGCGCCGCCGTTGCACCGTGCAACCCCGTGTGTAATCCTGGGCACGCAGTTGCTCCAGCGGGGGAACAGGGGTCCATGCGTCGAAAAGAAGGGATGCTGACGCATCCCTGCAAGCATCGTGCCCGACCTCCCCCAGCTTTATAAACAGGGTGACTTGGCCGATGTGAAAGGCCCTTGCTAAGCCAAGGTCCATTCCACATCATTCGTGGCCGTAGAGGACCGTGATACTAACGGCTGATCGCGTGGCTGGATGCGGACAAGGCCACGCTGTTACCGTGTCCTGCCCCGGGCGATTGCTGGTGGCGCCGTGGGGTTTTAGTGGGTATGCACTGTTGTGCGAGTCCCACATAACCCTTCCCCCCCAAGGTCAACCGTGCCGCGGGAGGGTATGCTTAACGCATTTCCCCACGAAAAAAAAAAAAAAAAAAAATACCGTCGCCAACACTCACATTGCCAGAAGGCTCGCAAGTGGCTCGCCGGCCTTTTAAGAGTTGGCGCGCTCCTTTTTGAAGGACCCTAAGTCGAATTGGTTCGAAAATATTTCATGTAGCTGGTTTTACATAGTGGTATTGCGTGGCCAGCACTGTCTTAAAAAACGCTCAGTTGTGGAACGACGGACGTCCAGGTGATACGGATGGTATTTCGTATACTGCCTTGATGTCCGATGAAACAGCATCAAGAAGCGTTTAGGCCGAATGTCTTAGTCTGGATTCTCGAAAAGAGCTTAATATTGATAACCTATATAGTAGTAAATCAGTGAACTGCATAAATACATTCTTAATACTAGTGGAGATCATGGGATCAGTTTTGCCTTTAAAAATTAGAACAAACAAGTTTTTAAATTTGTCTTTAGATTACATAGTAACGGCGCTTTAAAAAATTTCTTACAGATTCCGTTAATACATCGTGCAGTTCGTTCGGCTACAGTTAAAGTCGCAATCCTAAATTAATTTGTTTGTTATATTGACTACTCTGTTACGACATTATAGGTAAACAGTAGATACCTCATCAGAAATAAATAAAAGTATTTGATTTTTGTGAATACTTAATACATTTTATACTAGTTCGAATAACTTCACACCGGTTCTCTGTCCGCACAGATTTTACAATGGAGCCATGTCCACGGTTAGCCACGATGAGTCACACTCATTACGGATTTCTAACTCAAAGCATTATGGTTACCGCTTATGACAGCGTTGCTTACGAAAGAAGTGGGCTAATTTTAGGGTAAATTATGCTTTCAACACTAGCGGTTTAAAGGGACGTTTTATTTTTTATATAATGGTCAGCTTTTTAGATATACCTGATTTAATATACCCCTTACTTATTAGAAGCATTTGAAACATCTTACTATAAGTATCTAAGTAAGTAGCCTTCGTTCTGGAACTGATCGGTTTGTTTGGTTCGAAAATTTTTAGACATAGACATAACATTTATTACTAACAAAAACACACACAAAATAACAATATTCAAAGAAAAAATAACTTGAGAGATGTCAAAAACAAAAAAAAACCTTCTCACATTCGGTTCGTTTCAACTGTGTAATGCGTGTGTGCTGTGGTTGTAATTGGCCCTGGCTCAGCATTATGTTGAGGAGCAGAATGTTCCACAGCGCTGCTTTTATTTCATATCTTATCCTGGTAATATAAAATGCTTTAGCAAAACTCTTCAAATCTTATTGAACAACTGGGATTTTATTAAAGTATAATTGTAATGTCTCTTTTATTAAGAAAGTTGAATATATTTACTTCATCCAGATAATAGGGCATAATGCAAAGAAATCGTAAACTCAGGCAGGTTGGTATTTTCAAGTCGGCTAATAAATTCACCTTACATTTACAAATTAACTATTATTTTCAATTCACCTACATACTCTTACGTAGATTAATTGTATTTGTAAACGTCTGTTATATTTATTTTTTCTTACTTAAGTACAAAATGATTATTGTAAACCGTGACAATAATAATGTTTTCTGGAAAATAATTATTTTGAAAACGTAAATTTTTACAACTTACATAATAAAAAAATATTAATTTACAATAGTTCTTTCTCCCCGTTACAAGATCACCCCGCGTGACGAAATTATAAAA
Source organism: Pieris macdunnoughi (assembly GCA_905332375.1). Classification (NCBI taxonomy): domain Eukaryota; kingdom Metazoa; phylum Arthropoda; class Insecta; order Lepidoptera; family Pieridae; genus Pieris; species Pieris macdunnoughi. The sequence goes on along the minus strand of CAJOBZ010000050.1, from coordinate 340,381 downwards.
AGCGCCTGCACATCGGAACACTCGCATTCTTGGCATCACTGTACTCACGGTGGTTTTCTTATTTCGAATTTTCAAAAAACTTCAAAAACGTTGCGACCAAGTGACAGTGTTACCATCGTAGAAAATTTAAGTTGTGATTTAGTATTTCATTTTAAAGGTGATTATTTTTTGTGTATTTATGTGTTGTGTTGTGAAGGATGCATTAACAGCGAGTAACAGTAGTATTAAAAATGATCAACCAAAATGGACATTATTTTATTTTATGTAGGACAATATTTTTATACACGCAAAATAGATCAGGCGCACTTTTTAATTCACAATAATCTAAATTGGAAAACCATATAATTAACAAACTATCTACTAAAAATAACACTTTCTTAATTCAATACAAAATTATAAGTACAATAAAATTTACAGTTTGATTAGATTCGTTTTCGATGTCCTTTAGCGGTAATTTTATTGAAGATTAATAATAGTTCTATTATCTACTATCGATTCGCCAAGTTGGGTTATGCATTACAGGTTAATAGCCTCAGCGAGAAATTGCATGAAACCAGTTGTACATTGTAGTTCGGCAGTCGAACCTTCATTTCTCACTTTTATTAAACTTTTTAAAAATCCATATTAGTGTAATTAAAATTTTAGTTTAGTAACACAGAACGTCTCCAAATGTCTCTTAAATTTGAGATAATTTTCCAAAGTATAAAAAGATGTGTCAAGTATTTATTACCGTTTATACCTGTTCGCCGCGCTTTCGTATGCGTTCGCTTTAAGAAATATTGCACATAAATGCGGGCGTGGTACTTGACTATTACTTATTTCCGGATTTTTTAAAAGACTCCGAAATTTGAAATAAAATAATGCCCAGGGCAACACTTCTTATTGGTGCTATTTGATAGATAGTTAGACAGTCTTCCTAAATAAATAGTTTTTTCTTATTTTAATGTCAGATATTACAACAACGAAAGAATCTCTTCAGCTTCGTCATATATGTATAGTATAGATTAAATTTTTTCGTAAACCAAGCCTTAATTAAAAATTTAAAAATGGAATAGAAATTTAAATTCAATTTAGTCCTACTAAAATTTCAAACTTAAATTTTAAAAAGCAACCGTTGCACAATTTATAGTAACGCTATTAAAATGTAATAAACTTATATATTTCGCTGCGTTAACGGCTTGCACAGATTATACCAGTTATTTGTTGCATCGGCATGTCAATACCGCTAATCATGTATGTGTCGTGAAACAATTTATATTTCAATCCATTTATGGATGTTATCGTAACTTTCATTCGCTGCAATTCAGCGCGCTAATTTAAATACGAAATAGTGCTAATAAATTCTTTATCTTAATTTTAATCTTAACTTCTCGGTAATTGCAGCTTATGGACTAAAAAGGTGGTATATATAAATATTTCAACGTATGCGTATGGCCTTTTATCACAGTAGGAGAAATTATATTCTTGTAGGATGTAATTAGGCCAATAATGCGTTATAACTAGTAATAAAATTTAATTTAATATCCTACATTCCTATAATTTGATCGACGGTGCGCCTTTTGTTTGCTTTTAAAACTTCAAATATTTCTGCAACGACAATCTCAAGTAATACAGTGAAATATCAACAGATGGCGTGGTAAATCGTCACTTTACAAAGGAAATTTCAAGGCATTTTATAAGTAATAACAGATATAAAATAAGGTTCATAAATAAATTAAGCCGACGTCCATAAACATAACAATGTGAACGGACTGCTCACTAAGTAATCATAACGATTTAAAGATCTTCGAGACCAGAGAAAGGTGAAAGCCACTAAAATACTTTTTGCACGAAAACCGTTCCGGTAATTGCAAATCTTATTGTACAACTTTTTGCTTACGTGATTTAAAAATGTTAAAAAATACTAAAAAGCAGCGAAGCGTTTCGGTAGAAAAGGCTCACAACATTATAATGCGTTGGTATTATGTAGGTTGGTACGTAACAAAGTGAATTGTAGAAAGTTCTTATTACCACCGCGACAAAACTAATTTGGACGAATTTTTTACTTCGTTGTAATAAAATTTTACCGTTTTAATACTTGTGAAAAATGGTCCACTATACAGATTCTGTGACAATTCAATATGTAGTCAAGATGTAGAAGTTATAATAATTGTACAGCTAATATAAGCCAAGGTTATATATGGCTTGTGTATGGTTTCTTTTATCTTCTATCTACGCATTATCACGTACTATTTCGATTCGATTTACTAACATTACACAATATTCTAACGTAACTTTAATTACGCATTAATGCATGCTTCATCATATTTAAAATATAGCGCATACATCTATTACTTTACGACACTAATAAAAAAAACTAATAGCACATATAATAATCATTGATCTTGGCCTTAGACCTCTGTATCCGATTCTTTGAAAACAATTTCTTTAAACACAAGTAGGGTATCAGCGTGAACCTACGGATTCTGGGATTTTTACATGCCGTTTCCTTCGCGATGTTCCACATTCCGGCTAACTTAGTTCTTTAAATAAGTTAAAAAAAACAATTAAAAAATAACACAGCACTGGCTAATTAATATTTCGTATATATTTTTGTTTTGTCCTATATTAGTTTCCTTAACAAAACTCAAATAAATTAAATTAAGCAAATTTTTGCATTAACGCGTTATTCAATAATAAAGACATCTAAGAAGACCTTTTGACATCCACTTGAACAATGATTGTATATGAAATGTCAAAACAATATATATTATGTTAATTATGTAAGAAAAACTCAGTTGTTTTGATGATTTTGTCTTCATGTTTTCACACAGACGAATGAAAAAGATTTTCTCATAACGCAAATGCAATAATAATACGATAATTTTCAGACTTAATACCTAATTCTTTTATCGATAGTGTAAAAAAATAAAAGGCACTCAATTATCTTGTTTTGACACATACTTAGCAACATATTTACATATTTCAGCACCAGAAATGACGCTCGAACAGCCAGCCGGTGAGATGTGGAAGAAGATTAGGGAGGAACTAAATGAGAATGTTGAAACCAGGGACAAGGACCTAGAGCATATCAAGGAGTGGCTGAAGAAGGAGCCACATCTTCCCGATGAATTCGGTAATGAACTTTAATAAATAGATTCTTGTGATAGTACTGTTACAAAAAAACGTTTACGTACTCGTATAACTTCTGTCCCCTGAAGTTAATTATTGCTTTTGTTTGGCGTCCTATAATTATATTTTCTAATATAATGTATAACGGAAAAAAGTATTGAATATAAAAAGATTATATCCTAATGATAATTTTAAAATTTAAACTTAAAACCGTAATATTTCATGACATTTGCAGCAACTGTACATTGGCTTTCGAAACCCGGACCAATTTAGTAATTATTTTGAGACATATTTTGTAATTACAGATGACCAGCGAATAATGACCTTCCTTCGTGGTTGCAAATTCTCTCTGGAAAAGGCCAAACGTAAGCTGGACATGTACTTCACCATGAGGACGGCTGTGCCCGAATTCTTCACTAACAGGGATGTTACCCTACCAGAGCTCCAGGAGATATTAAAGATTGTGTAAATTACATTTTTTACTTACTCTTATTATTAAGAGTTCTACACTTTTCCATTAGGATAGACTATTTCTCATGACTAACTTAGCCCTGTGCCAACAACATTATTAATTTATAATTTGTTTGGATTAATTACATACACATTAAATTAAGGAGAATAAATAACTATTAATTGAGACAGACAAGATATTGACTCTAGTTTAGGACTGAGTCTAGTAGTAATGGAAAAAAATTACCAAATTCAAAGTAGGGCAAAAGGCATTCAATTTTTATTTTCTAAAAATAATTAATTTTCAGTCAAATGCCACCACTGCCGGGTTTGACTCCCGACGGTCGGCGTGTTGTGTTAATGAGAGGTAAGTTAACATTTTCTATCAAATATTGGGGTGATTTTTCCCAGTTTGTATATTATATTGTGACATTGACAAGTTTAAATACTTATCTTAATTAAAGTCATTTTTTATCTGCTCAACGGGTCGAAATACTTAATTTACTTTCATTAATTTACATAAATGTAAACCTCTGTATTTTTTTACCGTTTTTACTTTCAAAATGTAAAGCTTTTTGCGACTGTTTACTATAAGCAATCAAATATACAAAATCTTAAAACACATACAATACAATAAGAGTTGTAATAATAACCAAAATAAATTTTATCCCCTTTATCCAGGTATGGACAAGGACGCCCAAACCCCAAATGTAGCAGATGCCTTCAAATTAGCTTTGATGATGGGAGATGTCAGGCTGAAGGAGGAGACCGAGGGAGTCGCTGGTGACATCTATGTTCTTGATGCATCAGTAGCCACGCCCACTCATTTTGCAAAGTTCACTCCAACATTGGTTAAGAAGTTCTTAGTTTGTGTACAGGTAAAAATCGTCATAGCTTTATTTATTTGTTTCAGTCAAAATATTTCTTAAAATATGCTTTAATCATGTTTTACATGGGCGCCTCCGCCGAAATTTTTTTCTTAATAACTGATTTTTCTTAAGAAATTACAATACAAAGTGTTATTAAAAATCCGTAGACGTAACGCCTATGCTTTTCTGAATCCTGCTATTGCTGACTACTAAGAAACTTTATTTAAACTTTATACTCGGGTATGACACCTGTTGTCCGATTACCCCGTATTCTATTAAAATAGTATGTATAGGAAGAATTAAGGAATTTAAAATTTTATTTCAGGAAGCCTACCCAGTAAAACTTAAGCAAGTCCATATCATCAACGTATCGCCTCTTGTGGACAAAATTGTCAACTTTGTGAAACCTTTCCTTAAAGAAAAGATCAGAGAAAGGGTAAGTTATTACAAAGTTTAGACACGATGATGTATGGTAAGTATTGAGAATTAATCGCCTATGTTTTTCAATCAAAATCAAATCAAAATGTTTACAAGCTACGAAGTTTTAAAGTTATTTCTATGCAATATCAATCTATAATTCTTTGATCATTTTTGACAATATCTTACACAAATTGAATGAATGTGAATTAACTTAATTATTGATAACCTATTTTTTTGATATTAATAGATCTTCATCCACGGTGACGTAAATGAACTTTATAAGCACTTTCCACAAGAGATGATGCCATCAGAATACGGTGGAAAAGCTGGACCCATGGATGACCTACACAGTAAGTTAGATAAAATCTTATCAAGTAATTATATAAATTAGAATGCTACTTGAACAATCGTAAACTATGTATGTTTTTGACTCTTCAACATTTTTTATTTAAATTTCTTCTATCGTATTTAAATAAAATAATTACTACTTTATATATTTAAGCATCTTTGATAAGCCGTAATGAAGTGTGTTACATTCTTTAAAAAGTTTGTAGTTTGACAATGAATTATTTGCTTAAATATCTTTATACAGCGAAGTAATTCAAATTTAATTTATGTGAAAATTATTTGTCTAATGGAAAATTTATTCCACTCATATAATTATTTTTCCAGATGCTTGGGTAAAGAAAATGGAGGAATACAAGGCGTGGTTCGCTGAGCAGGAAGAAGTTAAGGCAAATGAGGCTTTAAGACCAGGAAAACCGACAAACTATGACGAACTTTTCGGCATTGATGGTTCGTTCCGTCAATTGGTCATTGATTAAAATAATTATTATAAGATTTAACTGGCAACTTCTCACTGAAATGAAGTTTTGAAAATGTGTTGCGGTCTCTACAGCGTCAAATCTTTCGTAAAAATCTTTGCTGATTCACCAAAAGTTGCCAGATTTTATTCAAACCAGTGTCAAATAACTATACTGTCGTATACTGTGTCGTATTTCTTTAAAGTATACTTTAACATTAAAGTGTAAAGACTGACAGACACGATCTGTCTTTCATTATGTAACTAAGTTCTCGCTACGGATTCGCACTGTGCACTCAGCATACATAATAACCTTTAGACCTTTGCAGACAGTCGTTAGACATTGTGTAACAAAGACACTTAAAAAAATGTATTTTAAAATCTTGTATTTTTGATACTCATTTTACACTTTGTATTCTTATTTTGTTATGTTGAATAAAGTATTTTTTTATTTTAAGCATTCCTTATTTATGCTATATAGAAAATACCTAACGCATTCGATGTAGGGTAGACTAGTATAGCTTTTATAATCACCTACCTAATTTTAAACTGTACATCAAGTTTTATTTTATTATTGTTAGATTGATGCATGCATGGTAACTATGAATACAGTACAAAACATATTACGAGTACAGTGATCAGATGCCAATTCGGAGACACCACGCCAAATAATGTGTATTGAGCACAGATCATTAATATAATTATAAAGCGTGCGAATCTAATCCCTGAGATCATGCATCACGGCCCCCGTGCACCAATGGAATTTTATTCTTATTTGCGCAATTGACACTTGCTCCTATCAAAGACTTCTCGAGACCGCTATAGGGTTGTCACATGTCCCTTAGACACAAAGTGGCCCTGTACAAGCCCTGTATCCCACCATACACCTACGCCAGCGTTGTCTTTGCACATTGTGCCCCTTCCCATATCCACCAGCTACACCGATAGGAACGACGATCTCCACCACGACCTGGAGCTCCATCCGACCTGGACCATAACCCAATGGATGAAGAAGGCAAACACACGCCACTTGGACAAGGCAAAACATCAACACAACCCGTTGGTGCGTTAAAGCATAAATTATTACCCCTTCTACAAAAAATGCCGTTAGCCCCAACATGTTCTAAGATGTCCGGATGACCCAACAACAGTAGCTAACGACAAATTGAAAGTCGCCCGCGCGGTAAAGCTTCCGTCCTACTCTTCAGGCGATTGACCACCCCACGACTGCCCAAGTCCGAGTCTCGCAGGAGAAGTCCTTGCGCTAATCGCGGGAAAGTGCCCATTCCGGCCGAGCTGAGCAGTAAAGGCTCTTAAGGCCAAGAGCGAGATTTCATTAAAAGAAATAACTTTAACATTATATAAAGTATATACTGTATAACTATATACAACAATACTGTTCACAACACTTTCATTGGTTAAATAAGTTCATTGGATATGAATACGTAACTGGCTTGAACCTGACGAATTTTCATATAGAGCGTTGATACGGTTAATAGAATAAAATATAAACAATCACGGTAAATTTATCAAAACATCTATTCAATTTATTGGAATTAGAAAAGTTTTATTGAGGAAAATCAATATAATAAATATTGATATTATGTTTATGAAGAGCAAGATAATTATATAAGACTGATTTTCAAATTTGGCTTAAATGTAATGCTTTTAACAAGAATCGCAAAGTCTTAGGATTCAATAGTTGTTATTTAGCGTTTCTCGTAATACGTTCTATTGGGTTTGCCTAATCAGATATCAGTGTAATTCAAAAAGTACAATAACAAGTAGTAATTATAAATTGTCAGTGATAGAATATAGCATTGAATATAATTATTACTACCTTGACAATGTTAAATTGCTCATTGTTTTCCGGTAAAATGAATAACAATATTTAGTACTGTGAAAGATCTTTCTAGTTAAAAGTTTCCTATCGCTGTTAACTCAGTGTTACGGTTTCAACTTTGCCACCGATCTTCATCTTATGAATAGGTCTGTTTGTTATGTGTTATTTTCTAGGATATGCGTTATTTGGAAAGTATATTAGATTTGCGACTAACGCGCGATAACATAGATACAAATATAAAAATAAACTTATTAGCTGTATGTTTTCGGTTTCCGTGTATAGTTAATATCAAACAAAATAAATACGTATTAACACGACCAAGAGTACTTCAATAAAATTACGCCAACAGATAATTGATTATTACAATTGCGATGTTAAATAGAGCGAAAAATGAGTTCGTATAAGTTAGCCAAAACTGTTTTCGACTTTAACTACTATAGGAAAATAAAGCTGAAATAAGCTGGAGCGGGTCTCTTAACTAAAAACAACCAAATAATGTATTTATTTAATGTTTAGTATTCTTAGAGCTAGTTATATAATATAATTATAACATAGACAAATTTACAAGAATTTGATTTACTGTAAAATAATATAAACATTTATAAAATGTTATACATTCTTAAGTAATTTTTTTGTAAATATCTTTTTTTATAAAAAAGAGTTAATAATCATAAAACAGTAAAATATTATTATATTATTTTAATAAATTTGTGTAGTCAAGCGATGGTAAACTTAATACCGAGAAAAATAGTGTTAAGTATAATCCAGCGCGCTTGAGCGACATGGTGAGAAATTGTAGTATATTTCCCAACAGCGCAATGTATTTCGCATTAAGAAACTTGTAGATTACGTACCATATATCCGTATATATAGGTATATATATGGTTGTTTGAGTTTTGTTGAAATAAAGCTAAATGAAATTTCAAATCACAACTCTAGAGTTTATGAACTCTGTTTATATGAACTTATGACAATAACGTTTATATCAGATATGACTTTAAATCAAATCTGGCTTTTATTAAATATTACTTTGAAATACCATTAAGACCTATTTTGAAGCCTATGGAAGTTTTTAACAATTTACATTTTTGAAATATTATTGTGTTAGATTCCTGAACCATTAGTGTAACAGAACATAGAATCTCCAGTAATCGGTTCCAGTGACTTCTTAGTGATATGTATCTTCATACATATTTCTAAGAAGTCACCAGCCTGGTCAATAGGTTACCTTCCGCAAAAATAACATGATACGTTTACTAGTAGATACCTAGGTAACACTGAAAATGTTTAGAAAATTAAAAACGGCTTAATGTAGAAAGTTGCCAATACTTTTATTGTTTTTCGAAGTAATCTCCGTTCCTCTCTACACATTGTCACATTCGATGGAACCATTGAGAAGCAGTGGGCCCATTCTTCCTTAGGGGTCTCTTCTATGGAATTTTCGTACGCTATCACCGCATCTTCAGGGGTCGTAAAGCGAATACCTCGAATTTTATCTTTAGTTCTTGGGAATAAATGAAAGTCGCAGGGCATCAGGTCAGTGCTGTATGGCGGATGACTTATTATCTCGACACCTGCCATAGTCAAATATTCAACAGTCCGTTTTGCGGAGTGCGCTGAAGCATTGTCGTGGTGAAAGAGGATCCTGCTTCCAGGGCGCTGCTATCGAATTTTTAAATGCCAAGACAACAGGCAAACAGCGATTGACATACCAGTCTGCAGTAACTGTCCTTCCATCTTCTATCACAACAGTTGCGAAATTACTTTTCCGACCAAAGAATGAGGCAATCATCTTTTTTCCTTGACTTCTTCCTATCTTTACCTTAGTTGGCCGATCCTCGATATCGAACCAGCATTTGAGTCACCGCCATTGAACTTATCTAACATTTGGCAACACCAGTCCATGCGAAGGTGTTTCTGGTTGTCGGTTAAAGTATGGGGAATCCATCTTGTACAAATCTTCCTGCCGCCTAAATGTTCGTGTAATATTTTTTATACTTGATTCATACTAATGCCTAGGCTTTCCTGTATCTGCTGATAGGTCACTCTCTTATCTTCTTCTATTATGCGTCGCACAGCACTGAAGTTATCTTCAGTAGTCGCTGTTAAAGGACGTCCCTCACGCGGATCATCATTGAGATTGCTACGTCCACGCTGAAACTCGTTAAACCAATTGTAAATAGTGGCACGAGATGGGGCTTCATTAAGAAATGATAATTGCAGTCTATCATAGCTTTGTTGTTGAATTAGTCCACAACGAAAGTCATAATAAATTATTATTGACCGAAAAATTTCTCGCGTTAGGTTCATTTTCACGTGTAACAAGAGTTTTAGATTAGCCGCCAATTCACAAAAACAAAGGACAAACGAATGCAATATACTATATTAGAATCTAAAATTGTAATTCAAAAAAGTTTTCATTAGCAATGTTTCTAACTGGCCATTTCTAAACATTTTCAGTGTTACCCACGTACGCAACGCAAAATTCAATTTAAGTTTTTCTTATTTGGACAAAAATTTCAATCAAATTTTGTAAGAGGTTATCTAATAGCTGTCTAGTGACTTTTTGTTACCTAAGAGATTTCTATATTCTTTAGAGACCTATTCAGTTTTTCTAACATGATTCTTTGATTATTATCGCCAAACCTCGTAAAAACTATTTCTGTCTTTCAGATTTAGTAAGTATCACACATAAAAACGCACCTTACCGGACAAGAACGCGTTTCTTTGAGTCGCTAACTTTTATTTAAATCACTAACATACTCGACACTCGTTATATTATTAAAAATTTAATAACTAAACGACCCCGGGAAGTGCTCTCTTTAAAGTGTTCTATTTGACATAAGTATTAAGTACTAAGTTATTTATTAAAAAAAATCTTACACATCATTATACATGTTTAAACTATATTCGAGATTGTTTTAAGATTCTTTGTTTGAATAAGTTATGAAATTGTTGGTATTAATAAAATAAAGCAATACATAATTCCAATTTCTTAATACGCAGTATGTTTCCGGACTTAACATTTCATTTTTTAAATATTTTTAACCTCATTTTAAACAATACCTTAAGCCCATCCATGGAGCACAGAAACAATCGTTTCGCTTTGTAACCGGAAAATTAATTTTCCGCCATGACACTGCGTCGTTCTCAATGTCGCAAGTACTTTAGTAAGGTTCTGTAATCATTTAGTTCGTACTTAACCGCCATCTAGATAGCACACACCAAAACGGAAGCGAATTACGTGAGTATTATTTTAAATATAGAATTATTTAATCGGACGATATTGCGATTAAATTTTAATTCATATTAAGAAAATATTGTGTTAAATTATATTTCATACATTTTATTAAAATAGTATTGTATCATAAAGTTTTGTAAAATAAGCTTAACTATTTTTCTTGTATAAATACTGGTTTCATACATATTTTTTTTTACAATAATAACCTTTTAAACTATCATTAATTGATAACTACCTTATTAATCTTACGAAAGTATTCAACAGTCCAAACATAAAAATTTTAAGACAGTTACCAGTTTTGTATATAATTTTAGATTGAAAAGTGCTGATATGTCTTTTAATTATACTCTTTATCTACACTTTGTATAGATACTTGTATGTAAATACGGAGACTTGCTTTTTATAATTTGTAATTTGTTTTTATCGTACGTTCATCATCATTCTACGTGTGTCACTACTTTATGTAACGACCACAGTACGAAACACATTAAACTTACTTGCTTAAAGAGTTCAACGACTACATCGCTACATTGTTATGATATACATACGAAAATACTTACGCAAATATAATATAATGTGTTGGGAACAGTGGGACCTTAAATTATACCTATTTTCTTACTAGAACCATATAGAAGTTTAGTTCTGAATTTAAGGAAACCATTAATAAGGAACAAATAAATGCCTAAATTAGCTACAAAAGTCGCTTCTAATATTATGAATTGCGTAAATGAAATTGAATTTCTTTAATTAAACTGTATAACTATTATAAGTAATGAAGTTTATTATAAAAAAGTGATTTAACAAAGATATGATTTTACCCAAAGAGTATTTAGATTTATTTTTATTTTTCGCATAACAGCAACATTATCCCTGGTCTTAAACTCTACATGATTTCTTATTTCTGTTAAATTGTTCGCGCATTTAATGTTCCATAATATAAATAAATGGCCAATCAAATATACGTCACTACAAGTTAACTTACTGTGTTGCAGACTAAAAACTAATGTCCTAAGAAACAATTATTCCTTACGTCAGTATTCCTTATAAAATTTGACAATACACTATCTGTATAGTAACAATAACAGTCAGAATATTAAGGACCCATATTTAACTAGAATTGTTTATTGTAACGAAACCTGTTTTAAGAAGAGATAAATCGATTTTGCTAAATATTTTATTATTGATAACGCAGTACATTGATGCTGTAACATTCATAATGAAAATTACTTCATATATTTTAAACACATTCAAGGTATTTGTATAGAAAGACTCAAAAAACTTAGTAGGTAATAAAACATAAAACGTTAAAGTTCAACAATATCCTCTTTTAAAACACCAGTAATATTTCACAATATAAACACTCATTGTGTACTGTTTTTTGCGTAAATTTACGTATCCTTACTACAATATTTATTTCCGTTCATTTGTGTTGAAATTATTTATTTTCCATCAAGGATATTGGTAATTCCTTGAGTTTCTAAAACAGCGCTAATGTTTGCAATCGCTGTGTTGTAATGTTGGGTGACATTCCAAGTTTGGTTGGTATAAGGCGTTTAAGTAAACTAGATTAAGATTAAGGAAAAATTCTCCTCATTCTAATTGACTCTATAGTATAGTGTAAATGTATTATATAATTATTAGTATTTAAATAAAATTTCGTATATACTCTCATATCATTTTGTTGTGTTTGTTATTGTCACGAGAAGGTTCTTATGAAAGAAAAAATTAAGAAAACTGCGCGGTAAATTGGAAAATTTAAAAATACCTTTTAAATTTTCTAAATTTTAACCACCATACACTTTAAACTTTTTTGAAGTAACCTTATGGCGTTTGACATAACATTGACAGAATGCGTGCTGCAAATATGGTCAAAGAGGATGTAAGAAAAATGAATATCCTTTAAAAAAAATGCTTCGATCGGAGTTATTATATTTATTAATATATTATATTATAAAATACATAATACGTATAATAATAATTAATAAATTTATTTAAAAAAGATAAAATATACAATATACTATACTTATAACTAGATGAGCACACTACATCAAGAAACTTTTAGAAAGGGAGACAAGAAGAAACTGTATGAGCTAATATGTAGGAATATATATATATAATTCTGCTGAACGTGTGTATGTCACTGAACTCCTCTTAAACGACTGGACTGATTTTAATGATTTTTTTTGTATGAGTATTAATGAGGTTTTTTTTAGGGCCCAGCGAATGGCGCTGCAGTCGGTACTTATCATGTCGGTAAATATCATGCAGGACAACGTCTGTCGGGTCCGCTAGTATTAAAATAAAATATTCGTGTAGCAGAAGATTAAACCAAAAAGAAAGAAATAACGGAGAAATATAGCTTTTAATTTATTTACATCATACAAAATAGGATAAACACATTTAAATCATCAAAACAAAGCTCTATACATCAAGTACATTTATATGTACATAATAATCAAACACACACATAAATACATACACACATTTTTATATCAATCGATATATAAAGTAAGTAGTCATACAAATACAATATGTTTTAAATCATTTTTATAAAACGTAAAATTCATTTGAAACCTTTGTTTGAAACTCTCAAAAAACCTTAAGTAAAAAATTATGTTTGTGGTTAAAACTAATCTTAAGTCTTTGTTAAGATGTCAAGGTGGCTATGGTATACCGCCATTAGTATTTAATTTGTATAAACAATTAAAGTTACGAAAATTTAAAAACAATTATTAAATTTTCAACATTCAGAAATTTAAGTAAGAAGGTATTTTAAACTTAACCACTATTAAATTTGCTATGAGGCTTATTGTAACTCGATTTATATGTTTAGCAATAATTATTGTTTCCATTGCCATTACCAAACAATATTTTTTACCGGGGATTGAGACTACAACCTCCAGGCAATGCAGATGTAAGCCACGGTTCTATAAAGAAAAGAAAATAATTATGAACTTATATAACTAAAGAAATGTAAATATTTTTCTAGGATGGCAGCAACTCTAGTGCAACCAAGTGGAGAAATATGGGAGAAGATAAGAGTAGAACTAAAAGAAAATGTGAATACCAGAGACAGAGATTTACAGCATATGAAAGAATGGTTGAAAAAACAACCTCATTTGCCTGACGAATGGGGTATGGTTAATCTAATATTATTAGTCGTAACAAATAGTGTTTTCCTACCTTAGAGTTTTTGTCGCATTTTAGTTTTTCTACACTTAAGTACAAATCTCAAATTAAAAATGCTTTATTTCGGATATGCTTTTCTGTTAGGAACCTTAAAATTAAGTACGATGGTTCATCAGAAATCTAAATACTATTTTTAGTTTGGAAGCAGTGATTAAATGATATACATACATATTTTCAAATTTTACTTAATTAAGTTTTTTCGCTGGGCTACAATAATAAGAATGCATGATATTCCAATAAACATTATCGTATTATAGTATAATTACGGTATTGGACCTGTGTCCATAAGCCTCTTAAAGGGCACTCCCTTTCTGTAGCCGCCCGTGAATTGCAAGTGATTAAGTAACAGAGAAAATTACAAACGGCCCTCTCGATACACGATATAAAAAATAAAACAATAATTAGTAAATAAAATTAGCTTCTGTTTATTTATATGAACATCTACCTCGCTGGGCTATGTTATATAAGATTATATTAATTATTTAAAAAAAACTAAATTAGCTAAATGAATTAGCATGCAAATGTCTAAATACAATTAAAAACATTAATGTGTAAACATTATTTTTTTTATAGGATATTGGCATAGACAAGAACTGTATATGTATGAGCCTCTAGACTGTATCATAATTTGAAATTGTTTCTTTTACCACTGATATAAGATCAAAGTTTACGTGTGTTTTTAGACGAAGGACGCATCATGACCTTTCTTCGTGGCTGTAGTTTCTCTCTGGAGAAATGCAAGAGGAAGTTGGATATGTATTTCACAATGAGAGCAGCATGTCCTGAATTTTTCACGGAGAGAGATGTCACCCGACCAGAACTGAGAGACCTTATGTCCAGAGCGTAAGTAATAACTTTTATAAAGAAGAGTTTGCTTTATCATATATTTGTTATACTGAATAATACAAAAATCGTAAAATATTTCGTTACGTTGTGGTTTATATTAATGTAACAATATCAGCAGTCATATCAGAAGCGCGATATATGCCTATGAAAATAATTATGTAACTTGATTTTTCTTGTTTTACGTTATACTGTTTAATAATTGCCCGGACAGTACGTTTATTAGGCGCGGCAGCAAATACTTCAACGTTCACCATAGATGTTGTTTCGTTACAGCTCTTGTTTGTACGTTCTACACGTTTTTTAATAATCATTCTTAGCATGTGGTATCTATTGTATAGCAGTTGTTCCATGCGAGATACTGTCATCGCCTAGTGACTCAGTCTAAGATGCGTAACAGTCTTTAGTAATTAAAAGTATTAATGCTTTCAAACTTGAGCAGTGTTGGCTTAGTGATTTGAGCATGCAACTCTCAACCCTAATCACGGCTGGGCATTAACAAAGTGGCTTGTGCATGCCTTTGCTTGCCTAGACTATTTGCCTTTTGGGAAGTAGATGATCAGTCAGAATCAAAAGCAAAATATATAAAAAAATTGTTCCAGCCATGAGCCAAGGGTTGTTAAGGTTAACTTTAAATTCATTTCGTTCGAAATTTTATTTGGGATAAATTCTTGAATAGCGCTATAATATTTAATAAATCAAGTCGATCAAGAACGCGATAGTCATTATGTATATGTTTAATCGTAGTGTTTAAATATTATTGTTATTACAGACAAGGACCACCACTTTCTGGTTTGACACCGAATGGTAGACGAGTGACGGTTTGTAGAGGTAATATTGCCTAAACATATTTAAAACTAGATCTTGTTTGACTTTTAACTCAAAAGAATTGCTCAATGTGTTCATATTAAATTTGTATCTGCAGAAACTGGGAACATTACTTGTAAATGAACGAACCACAGTACAAAATAGTACAAAGTGACTTATGCCTTACCAATTAAACCATGCACACCTCTATAACCAATAAAGTGCTTGGTGATACAGTTTCTCTACATCGAACCGCTTAAAAAATTATAATAATAATAAAAATGGGGACATGAGTACCTTTATTGAAGGTCTGAAGTGGGGCTCGATACACCGGCTGTACGCTGTACAGACATTAATAAAAAATTTACCTAATATTATTATAAGTGATATTAATGGGTTCCTTTAATATTTTTTTTAGGGCTGGACAAGAATTTAGATATGAATCAGTTGAATGACGCTTTTAAAGTCGCCCTGATGATCGGTGACGTCAGACTAAAGGAAGAAAAAGAGGGTGTAGGGGGTGACATTTACATTCTAGACGCTTCTGTCGTCAGTCCCAGCCACTTGGCCAAGCTATCTCCCACAGCTATCAAGAAATTCCTTATTTGCGTTCAGGTATGTGTTTATATGGTCTTCACGCGAGTTATAATAATAATAGCTCTTTATTTATATCACAACACAAAACAGGCATGTCATAAATGAGCAGTCTTACTGCTAAAAGTTTCTTCCAGTTCATATACATTTAAAAAAAGCTTCGATGTCAGATAGATATAGTACATATATATTATATGTACATGTATTTTATTATTTTCACCTCTAGCTCACCATGATTGTTGAAAAGCAATACGCGATGAACACAATACATTCGTGTTTATATGTGTTAGTAAATTTATTTAAACGTTAAAATTATATAAATAAGAATGTTAGTATTGGTTGCGTTAAATGAGTTGGATAAGCTAAAAATAATAATAAACCAATACTTTATTAGTTGTTTGTTGTTCTTTTTTAAAACTTCTTTCTTTTTGCACTTCCAATGCTTCTTCTACATGACGGTGATTGTTTTATTCTATATATCATTTGACATTGTCTTATTAATATTGTTTTTTTTTCCAGGAAGCATACCCCGTGAAATTAAAGGAGGTACACGTGGTGAATACTTCACCAGTCATTGAAAAAGTTGTCAACTTCGTCAAGCCTTTCCTGAAAGATAAAATCAAAAATAGAGTACGTATATATCTAATATGTTATTCTTTGTTCTCTATAACATCTTTACGTAACTAACTGCTCTTGGGCAAACGAAAGGAGGTTCGCGTGAATATAAGCGATATCGCGGCCTATGGAAACTAAGATGTAGTTAATTAATATTGTATTCTAATAAAATAAAAATTTAAACTAAATTTTTCACTTTGCATTTACTTAATACATATTATATTTTATTTAATATTTGTATTATAGAATTATGTTTACATAAAACTTTTTGCTTACTGATTGTATGATGGGGATGAGGCAAGAACATTCACAGTGATATTCCATCATGCTCTGTCATGAGCAACACATTTTATCTCGCTCTAAATCTTTGCGTCTATCGCCCTCTAGTACTCATAAAGTTTTGTAAAAATATTTTTACACACAATATTTTTTACAAACCTGACAATCATTACAAAATTAAATTATCTTAAAAGTCGTTCCGAATCCAACGACTTTTTTATTTATTTGTTACTGCATATATCACTTATCATTGATTCTTAGTCAAACTGTCTTTTTAACAATAATTTTGCTTTCATATGAGTATTACACCATGGGTCGTAAAATAATCATTAGAATATATGGAATTATATTACATTACAGATTTTCATCCATTCAAACCTTAGTGAGCTGTATAATTATGTGCCAAAGGAAATGCTCCCAGAGGAGTATGGAGGCAATGGAGGTTCACTTTCGGACATTAATGGTAGGCAGTTTACACCTAACGTCATTCTTAATAGTCATGCCGCTATAGGCACGTATTTGCATTCTATGAAATATCCATGTAATGTCTTTCTAATCATAAGTATTTTATTCGATCATCACTGGATACCAATAGGATAGAAATCTCATCAAGAATAAATATGGAAAACGAGACTACTAAATCAAATTTCAAATCAAGTCTCTACAGTCCTGTTTAAGAGGCCCGACATTTAAATAATACTGTAAGAGTGTCCAACATGGTTGGACTTTGTTCGTTGATTAATATTTATTTATATTCCTATAACCCCATAGAGTCACGCATTTCAATCTAGGAGTTGAAGTTAAATAATATCTCATAACTGCTGCGATAATTACTGTTTTACCCAACATCAAAAATTCTCGCTTACATATTATTACAAACTTCTTATATTATTAAAAGGGTAAAACTTGCCGAGTTTCTTGCCCGTTCTTCTCGAAACCTTCTGGTAGTTTTGCGAACTGATGGCGTAGTCTTGCTCTTTCACGAATTTGGACATTCATAAGCATGCCCTAAGACGCATCTAAACTGAATAAACGTATTTTGATTTGATTTGATTATATCTTATCTCTATGTGTATATAATATATATAGTACAAATTGTCTATTCAATACATATGTTACCTTAGGTATATATCCATATAATTTATTACAGAGGCCTGGATGAAAAAATTAGAAGAGTACACAGATTGGTTCAAGGCCCAGGAGTCAGTTATTGCCGTTGAAGCTCTAAGACCGGGAAAGCCAACGAATTATGACGAATTATTCGGGATTGATGGATCATTTAGGCAACTGTCCATAGATTAAAGAATTTGTCTAAACCTTTAGTTTTTAACAGGCGCTAAAATGTTTTAATTTTTTTTATAAGTTTAATAAGCCAGGGCTTATAATAAGAGTCCTTTTGCTATGATTGTATGTCATATATAAGTTTATTATATTTCAATTTTATATACTTTTTTATGAATTATTAAACGTACTTCAAAAAAGGAGGAGGTTATCAGAGGTTTTATTAGAAATTTACTGTCATATTTCATAAGTATGTAAAAATAAAAATGATATTAAAAATTTTGTTAGTTTTGTATATATTTTTCAAGTAAAGTAGGGACAATGCAGCCAGGGTGAATTGCCACGTTTCAAAATTTAGGAGTTAAAAAACATTCACGCATTATATTTCTTTTAAAATAATTTAAATATTTTACGCGGATGCGATAAGAGAAACAAAAGGATTCCCCTGTAAGAAAAAATCTTTGAAATCATATAAAATAAATGACATTTCAATATTTTAGGATGTAAAGACCTATAGAGTTGAGAATTATTTGTGATCTGTGAAAGTTCATGAAACATAATATTATAACTATAATACATTATCATTATTATTGTTACACACATGACGGTTACAACTAAAAAAACAAAATAGAATTACACAAACAAACGAAAATGAAAAATAACAAATGTGTGTATGTGTTTCTATCACCCATTTTATTAATTTTTTTCCTCTCAAACATCACATATGTTCAAATGAGGAGAATCAGATACTTATGAAAATATGTTATAGAAAGTATATACACGTGTGAAAATGACATGAGTACTTAAGAATGCGCAGCGCTAACCAGATCCAAGCAATTTCCTAACAATCGAGTAGCCCGGAATTTGTATTGAAAAAGTCGCATGGTGATTGTAAGATAGGTATCGTAGGATTGAATCGAGAAACATCTATGTACGCCACGCCATCTAGTGCTGTACAGCCGCAACAAGTTTGGTGTACAACGAGGACATTGGTGGAACCGCGCTGAACATTCGCATACCTTTCTGCTGCGAAAACTAAATAGACGTTAATCTGAGCTGATGCGTTCTCATTTCCAAAATCGTTGTTTTTCCATGGCCAAAAGATTAACAGTGATATTCGTTTAATAAGATAAACGCCAAATTTTGAATAATAATATATTAATGGAACCTTATTCAATATGAATTTGCAATACTGTTATATTTATCGATTCATTTTACGTTAAATTGTTTTATAGAAAAAGGGGTTCTTAATACCACAGCGTATTTTATACGTTGTACGAGTATACCAACCCGTAAAATCATCCAATTATTCTGACCTTTGCAGGTTTTCACTGAACTTTATTAACAAAATTAGTAAAACAAATTAAAAGCGTAAATGCTGTAGAATATATTACTGATAAGGGTAATGATGGCTAGTGTGGAGTGTCAAAGTTTCTTATATACTATATTTTAAACTATTTACACTATACAGATTTTGTAATTACGTAATACAAAACGTGTATATTACACAATAGATGCATAAAGAACAATATCTTAATTGTTACTAATATCAGACATTTATCTTGTAGGTCAACATTGCGTTACTGCATTCTGGTTATTAAATAACTAAACATGTTTAAACATAGATTTTACTGAATGCATTAGACGTCAACGAACATGTAGATTCTAATTAATTATAAGTAAAATTTTAGAAAGTAGACTAAAAGTCTATTAACAATCACTTAAAAGCGTTACTCTTTTCTTATTTTAATCTAAACCCAATGAAAATAACATATTGACAACTGGCAACTTGTCATCTGTCAAGTTACGTTAGATTTTGACATTTGATTGACAACTGCCTTACCTATTAGCGCAACTCTATCTGTCTATTGTTATCTTGGGCTTATACTGTACGAGGGACAATTTAATATGTAGATCACATTTGATACCTTGTTGAGGTATTGGTTGATTGATATTCAATAACTTAACCTCGTAACGGTGGGCAAAATATATTATGTATTTCATTTTTTGAAGTGAAAACTTCTGCGTTGTACACTTTTTGAATTTAGTACTTTTATACTGATAATTAAAGCAATTCGTGCAAAATTATTCCCCTAACACATATACACTAAAATATCAAAAATTAACAACGTTAACTATTTTTAAAAGTTATCTACGTAAAAAGTATAAGTTAAAAAAATAGAGAATTTTTTGCGAGAAGCTTTCCCGCACTCCCTTGCTTATGCTCAAGAAGTTTGCCGATACTATAACGGTGGGTATTATATATTATGCATTTCATTTTTTCGAAGGTTAGAACTGAAAATCCTTAATTTTTCAATTCCGAATACTGTAATACTAGATGAGCCAGGGAACTTCGTATCACCTACACATATTTATATCGAAACTTATTCAACAGTTTTAAAACAGACCATAGAGACCGGACCTCATAGTACAGCTACGAAACACAAATTTCTGATGGCATCTATAAATATAATATGTCAACCAAATGAATTTTTTTTAGACTCAAATATTTCCCCACTAGAAACAGTTATTATAGGAAAGTTTAATTGTAGTTTTTAGTATATTTCTTTACTTATTATTTAAGTTTCCCACAGTTTACTGAACCTTCCCTGAAGTTCCACAGATATTTGAAGTATCTTTTGATCTTGAAGATCAAAATTAGCCAAATAAGTCAGCCATTTTCAAGCATTAGCGAGACAAATGATTGTTTATTTTTAATATATTAGGTGGGCTGAAGAGTTGGTAGGCTAAAAAATTTTTTTAAGATTTGATGATTAATATTAGTTGTAATGTTTATTTGGTTGATTTACAATAACCATTTTGAACATAACAAACAATTTCTGTTCTAAAGAGAACTGAACGTCGTTCCAATGTATCGCAAGTGAGGTCTTTTTGTTTTTAAACACTAGGAATGCAGCCAAAAATATTGAAATTTGATAAGTAAAATCGAAACATCAAAGCTTAGTATAACGTACATCGCAATAGTTAATAGAGATAACGCCATAGGCCGACATTTCACTTCTAACTTCACGGTCGATGATGAAACGAGTTAATTTCGAAATTTATTCTCAAACGACCCTTGTCATTATCGTACTCCAATGTGTCTCAGTTTAGTTATAAAAACTGAGAGACACAAAATAAAAGCCCTGTTTTAGAATTTAAATTAGTTTGGCCTAATATGACATAAACTTACTCTGACTTAATAAAGTATGGCCATAATGATTGATAGTGAATACAATTCTTATTTTGTAAACTTAGTCAAAAGTTAATGTCAAATATGTTAAAGCTTCGTTTACATAGTAAAAGTAACTAGCACAAAATAAATTTACACTCATCTCTCGTTTTATTTTACATCCACTGCTAGACATAGGCCTCTCCTCTAAATTTCCAGTACGACCGGTTCCCCGCGCTTTGTTGTAACGACTTTCCTTCAATTTGCACTAAGGACTTAAGTTACACGTAATATACCGATTGAATGTTTCTGTTGAGAAATTTACGTGATGTAATAGTGAATTAGACATAGACATAACATTTATTACTATCAAGAACACACGCACATAAACACACATAATAACAATAATCAAAGAAAAAAAAATAATGAGAGATAAAAAATGGGATATTTTCCCTTTCGGTTCGTTTCAAGTGTGTAATGCGTGTGTCCTGTGACTGCAATTGGCTCTGGCTCAGCAATATGCTGAGGAGCAGACTGTTCCAGAGCGCTGGTCATTCTGCCAGAGACCACAGCAGCTAGTTTGCGCCTCAGTCGCAAAAAAAAAGAAAAGGAATATAATAATACTTAGTAGAAAAAAATATAAGTAAAAGTTAGCAGTGTAAGTAATGAAGTCTTGTGTAAAGGTGTATACTGCAAAGTACATAAAATAAAATTAAAAGTAGTTTTTTTTTAATTTATTATAAATTATGACGAATCATTAATTAATTTTAACATTTATAATGTTCGGTAACTAGCGCCAATTACATCATACTTCAGTCCTAAGTTCTATATTGTAATTCGTATCTCAAGTCCCAATCTCGTCTTGAGCGCTGTTAAATA
This sequence comes from Pieris macdunnoughi, assembly GCA_905332375.1. Lineage (NCBI taxonomy): Eukaryota > Metazoa > Arthropoda > Insecta > Lepidoptera > Pieridae > Pieris > Pieris macdunnoughi. The sequence goes on along the minus strand of CAJOBZ010000050.1, from coordinate 317,986 downwards.
TGTCAAACTTCATACAGAAAAAAATGGTATACCATGCTCTTGAAACTACATTTAAGTTTAATTGACGATATAGAATACGCCCTAAGACAGTGAGTGTAAGCAAAGCATAGGACCACCTTAGCTCTGAGAAATTTCTCAATAAGCCAGAGAGAGGCAGGCCGAGGTCAGTTCATCAGTGTGTGTCACATTGAACGCTGTTCTAGATAGGTGTCGTGGTTTGTTTTGGCGGGACCATATATCGTGAGTATTTTTTTTATTCCATAGATTATATTCGTTTATATTAAGATCAATTTAAAACAAAGAATTTTTATTCAAATTTATTTAACCAAAATGTTAGTTTTAAAATTTTGGCTACTAAAACCCGTTTCAAAATTTGTTAATTTTGCCTTTGCCTTAATGGTATTTTTATGGTATGGTATGGTATATTATGTAAAAATGTATTCCAAATTAAAATAATCAAATTTTTTGTAGTATTAACTAGCAGCATTTTAATATTTAATTTATTAAATACCTTTTTGATAATATTTTTATTCAAATTGTATAAAATTGACTTTAATTTTCAAATTATTATTATTATTACTATTATTATTATTTTGAAAACTATGTATGTATTTATGTATTTGTTTATAATATGGAAATACAATATGTTGTTTAACATTACCTTTCTTTTTATTTAATTTACAATTACTGTAATTTACTTGAATATTTCATATAGTTTTATCTTAAGATAATATTATTTATTTATTAGGAAACAAACAGATAAATATAGTAGAAACAAAATGAAGTGAAATATATTATAAAGCTAGAATATTGGATGTTACACACGACATACCTACGTGTTTTTACCATATTTTATTTGACCTCTAACTCTCTAACCTCTGGTAACGTCACAATCTAGTTTAAAAAACCCACGACGAGTTCGGTCACGCTTAAATTCCCTGTAACCTTGACCTTAGAATTCAAATCTTGATTAATTTGATGATTTCAAAACCCTCAACCGAACAAAATCTCAGCATTGTTATCTCTTTTCTCATGTGATTTGTTATCTATCATTAAGACACGTTCTGCGTAATTATGTGACCGTAGTACAATTGATATAACACGTTTCTCAATCTCATCTAATTAATTTTTTCATTAATTTGTTAATTTATCAATGAACTACATTTTTATAAACACATGAGTTTGTGTAATATCTATTTTGAGTTAATATTTGTTTGATAAAACTAATGTTCTTCATAAACATAAACTTCACTTAAAAAGAACTAATTTGATTTTAATTGAAAATAAATCTCAAAATAATTAAAATATTTCATTAATGTAACGCTAATGTCATTCGAGGTAAACTGTAGGTACTTATGGTTCAAATTTAAATTTAAAAAAATTAAACGGCATTTGAGATAGTTATTTTTTATTTATTATTCATTATAGTCACAACAGTTAAAACGACCTAAAATGTTTTTAATTGATAATAAATCTCAACATAAGAAAAACTATTGATTTTGATTTTTTGATTAATAAATTAGAAAAAATCTCATAGGTAGCATTGAGCGTCACGTGTTTAGTCAACAGTATTTGTCAACCATTTGTTGATACATCTTCGCATTACAAATATTGGCTAACAATCATCAAATGTTCTCTAGTCACACATTACATATCCGGGTAGTAATGTAACATATGTAACCAACAAATGTTAACCAACGTACGCGACGTTCTTTTGGTTACACAACACAAGTTTTGTTACTTTTTTACTATTGAGTCTACCCCCTTATTCATAAAAATAAATTAGGCTAATTTCACCCTTTCAGGAGATTCATGTGTCTATTTTAATAACAGTGTAAATATCTGATAAAAAATAAACAAAACAAAAGAGTACATAAAACAGTGCAATAATACTGATTTAGTTCTTATGAATAAGTGCACGTACGTCTCGCTAGGAGACTACAAGATACATGGTAGTTAGGTCTTTTCTGTTCTTAACACGAAACGGAGTTGAAACGTAATAAATAAACACATTTGTAGACATAAGCGGCGATTACTTAGGAGGTATGCCTCTAGCTTGTGTACCCGCTGTTTTATTAAAAGGTAATCGTTGTAAATATATTTTAACCTAAAATTTTAAGGAAAATACGATACAAGTTATTATGTTACAATACTGTATGAACTATATATTTACATAACTTGATCCCTTTGCAGTCATTCTTTAGTAAACCAAAAGTTTGATTGCTTTTCAACAATCTTTAATTTTTTTAGTTTTTTTAGTTTAATAAAAATAACTGTCTACTTTAATACAAAATAGGGGTTGATTCGTAGAGGGGTGAAAATTAGGGGTTCAATGTATTTTTGTATGCTGTCTCATAAAAAAAAAAAAAATTGTATCTAAAATATAAAAATAAAAATTTAGGGTTGGACCACCCTTAACATTTAGGGGTTTTAAAGATATATAGTAGCCGATTCTTAGACTGAATATGCATAAAAATTTCATAAGAATCGGTTGAGCCGTTTTGGGGGAGTATGGGAACGAACATTTTGACACGAGAATTTTATATATAAGATGTTGCATGCTTACTTCACATAGCTTGGCCGTTATTTGCAGTTCTATCCAAACTTTGTACCGCTTCCAAGGCAATTAAATACTACAATATTTTTATTAATAAATAGATTATGTGTTACTTAATATCAAACAACATTTACTTTCTAGTAGATGTCTATGTTCTTTCTATGTGCTTTACACAAGTACTAAGGTGTATGTGTACTGAAGCAGGAAATACGGGAATTTTGCGCTATCCTAGAGTTCATACGTGAACGAACCCAACTGTAATTATTGTTTATATGTACCGTTGGAACAAGTAATCGATGCACCAGTTATACTATTTAACTGGTTACTATAACAAATATAGAAATTTCAAATCGTCTATATTATTCAAAATAGCGGTCTGTTTGGTCTTGGAACGGCTAGACATTTATTTCTTTAAATATGTTTTGAATTTATAACATACGTTACTCAAAGATAATGAGTCATTTTCTTGGTTGACAAATTATGAAATTGGTTTTTGAGTTTATACTATATTTATTTATAGAATAAAATAGTATATATTATAGTATTAGTTTGAATTAATAGAAATACAACACACATATCTCTTTATAGTATTAGAATTGATTATTATAAATTTACTCAAAAGCACTTACAGTACACGTTTGGTGAAAGTGAATTAATAAAATAAAAATAACTGTTTTTTTCGGACAAGTTCCTTTTTCTTACACATAATAGGTGAAAGTGAATTAAATATGTAAAAAAATCAGTGGTGCTACAACCTCTTAGGTCTTGGCCTCAGATTTCTGAATCTGTTTCATGATCATTTTTAAATCTAATAGAGGCAAGTAGGTGATCAGCCTCCAGTGTTTTTATTTTCATCATTTTAATCACTTCTCCCCCCTCCTTCCGGCCCCCCCCCCCCCCCCCCCCCCCCCCCCCCCCCCCGCGCGCCCCCCCCCCCCACCCCCCCCCCCCCCCCCCCCCCGGCGGGGGGCCGAGGCCCCCCCCCCCCGGCCCCCGGGGCGCCGCCGGGGGGGGGGGGGGGGGGCCGGGGGCCCCCCCGGGGGGGGGGGAGGGGGGGGGGGGGCCGGGGCCGGCCCGGGGGGGGGGGGGCGGGGCGCCGGGCCCGGCGACCCCCGCGGCGGCGCCCCCCGCCGGGCCCCCCCCCCCCCCGCGGGGGGGGGGGGGGGGGGCCCGGGGGGGGGGGGGGGCCGGGGGGGCGGGGGGGGGGGGCCGGCCCCCCCGGGGGGGGGGGGGGGGGGGGGGGGGGCCCGCGGGGGCCCCCCCGCGCCCCGGGGGGGGGGGGCCCGCCCCCCGGGCGGCCCCCCCCCCCGGGCCGCGGGCGGGGGGGCGGGGGGCCCCCCCCCCCCCCCCCGCCGCCGCCCGGGGGGGGGCCGCCCCCCCCCCCCCCCCCCCCCCCCCCCCGGGGGGGGGGCGGGGGCCCGCGGGCGGGGGGGGGGGGGGCGGGGGGGGGCGGGGGGGGCCGCCCCCCCCCGCGGGGGGGGGGGGGGGGGGGGGGGGGGGGGGGGGGGGGGGGGGGGGGGGGGGGGGGGGGGGCGCCCCGGCCCCCGGGGGGGGGGGGGGGGCCCGGGGGGGGGGGGGGGGGGGGGGGGGGGGCCGGGGGGGGCCCCCGGGGGGGGGGGGGGGGGGGGGGGGGGGGGGGGCGGGGGGGGGGGGGGGGGGGGGGGGCGGGGGCGCCCGGGGGGCCGGGGGGCGGGGGGGGGGGCCCCCGGCGCGGGGGGGGGGCCGCGCCGCGGGCCGGCCCCGGGGCCGCGGCCCGGGGCGCCGCCGCCGGGGGGGGCGCCGCGGGGGGGGGGGGGCGGCCCGGGCCCCCCCGGGGGGGCCCCCGGGGGGGGGGCGGGCGGGGGGGGCCCCCCCCCCCCCGCCCCCCCCCCCCCCCCCGGCGGGGGGGGGGGGGGGCGGCGCCCCCCCCGCCCCCCCGGGGGGCCGGGGGGGGGGGGGGGGGGGGGGGGGGGGGGGGGGGGGGGGGGGGGGGGGGGGGGGGGGCGGGGGGGGGGGCGGCGGGGGGGGGGGGGGGGGGGGGGGGGGGGGGGGGGGGGGGGGGCCGCGGGGGGGCGGGGGGGGGGGGGGGGGGGGGGGGGGGGGCCGGGGCGGGCGGGGGGGGGGGGGGGGGGGGGGGGGGGGGGGGGGGGGGGGGGGGGGGGGGGGGGGGGGGGGGGGGGGGGGGGGGGGGGGGGGGGGGGGGGGGGGGGGGGGGGGGGGGGGGGGGGGGGGGGGGGGGGGGGGGGGGGGGGGGGGGGGGGGGGGGGGGGGGGGGGGGGGGGGGGGGGGGGGGGGGGGGGGGGGCGGGGGGGGGGGGGGGGGGGGGGGGGGCCGGGGCGGGGGGGGGGGCGCGGGGCGGGGGGGGGGGGCCGGGGCGGGGGGGGGGGGGCCGGGGGGGCCCGGCGGGGGGCGGGGGGGGGGGGGGGGGGCCCGCGGGCCCCCGGGGGGGGGGGGGGGGGGGGGGGGGGGGGGGGGGGGGGGGGGGCCCGGGGGGGGGGGGGGGGGGGGGGGGGGGGGGGGGGGGGGGGGGGGGGGGGGGGGGGGGGGGGGGGGGGGGGGGGGGGGGGGGGGGGGGGGGGGGGGGGGGGGGGGGGGGGGGGGGGGGGGGGGGGGGGGGGGGGGGGGGGGGGGGGGGGGGGGGGGGGGGGGGGGGGGGGGGGGGGGGGCGGGGGCGGGGGGGGGCGGGGGGGGGGGGGGGGGGGGGGGGGGGGGGGGGGGGGGGGGGGGGGGGGGGGGGGGGGGGGGGGGGGGGCGGGGGGGGGGGGCGGGGGGGGGCGGGCCCCGCCCCGGCCGGGGGGGGGGGGTTGGGGGGGGGGGGGGGGGGGGGGGGGGGGGGGGGGGGGGGGGGGGGGGGGGGGGGGGGGGGGGGGGGGTGGGGGGGGGGGGGGGGGGGGGGGGGGGGGGGGGGGGGGGGGGGGGGGGGGGGGGGGGGGGGGGGGGGGGGGGGGGGGGGGGGGGGGGGGGGGGGGGGGGGGGGGGGGGGGGGGGGGGGGGGGGGGGGGGGGGGGGGGGGGGGGGGGGGGGGGGGGGGGGGGGGGGGGGGGGGGGGGGGGGGGGGGGGGGGGGGGGGGGGGGGGGGGGGGGGGGGGGGGGGGGGGGGGGGGGGGGGGGGGGGGGGTTGGGGCCTGGGGGGGGTGGGGGGGGGGGCGGGGGGGGGGGGTGTTCCGCGGGGGGTTGGTTTGGGGGGGGGGGGTGGGGGTGTGGGGTTGTGTGGTGGGGGGGGGGGGGGGGGGGGGTGGGGGGGGGGGGGGGGGGGGGGGGGGGGGGGGGGGGGGGGGGGGGGGGGGGGGTTTGGGGGGGGGGGGGGGGGGGGTTTGGGGGGGGGGGGGGGGGGGGGGGGGGGGGGGGGGTTTTTTTCAACACCACTATGTGGCGACTTTTGAAAAATGATTTGGTCTCCCCCCCCCCCCCCCCCCCCCCCCCCCCCCCAAAGACATGTCGGTTTCCTCACAATGTTTTCCTTCACCGTTCGAGCAAATGTTAAATGCGCACATAGAAAGAAAGTCCATTGATGCACAGCCGGGGATCGAACCTACGACCTCAGGTATGAGAGTCGAACGCTGAAGCCACTAGGCCAACACTGCTCTGAATTAGAATTAAATATATATAAATTGATATTCTAGTACTAAAAAGTTCTAGTTACAACATATGTACATAATTATTAACGGATGGGTCTAAATAAATATCGATTACGAAATTAGCAATATTATACATAGTCGAAAGTTATGATGTCAAGGACTCCGTCGAATGTCCATTACGATACTCGCCGTCTTTATACATTTGGCAATACTTTTCTTAATATTATACAATTAGAACTAAAGAGTAATTATGAATAGTTTCACTCTTATGTTAATTGTTTTTAACGGTATTTGTTATATGATTCAGTTTTAATTGTAGCAATCTGGGATAAAATAATTTGGGCGAAATTGTGTGTAAGTTTTATAAAATACCATTTGGAAATTATATAATTTGGATTTGAATGTTTGTTGTGCTTTAAAACGAAAACCTTAGCCATAAAAGTTTATTTCTTATAATATTTAATGCTATTTTTGAATTCGTAACATATTCTTATGTCAATATAACCGCATTATTTTGCAAATAAAAGTTTATATCGATCATCAATCAATTTTGAACATAAATGTTGTACTGTATTAATAATTACAAAAACTTAATTTTGTATCATTATATAACGTCTATAGGTACAAATAAATTAGAATATATATTCGGAGGAAACTTCTATTTAAACTTTAAATATTTCAGAAAACAATGAAACTCAAATCGGAACTAATGATCCAGCCATCTGGCGAGGTCTGGCAGAAAATAAGAGCCGAGTTAAAAGAGGATGTCAATACCAGAGACAAAGATCTAGCTACTATTAAGGAGTGGTTGCGAAAACAACCACATTTACCTGACCAATGGGGTAAGAATAGTTTTTATATAATTTATTTTAATGTTGTGGTGTTTAGGACGTCTGTACACATCATCATTTAGCAAGGCTTGGTTTTGTTGATAGGAATATGTGTGAGGGTAGAGAAGATATTGGTGACCTCGACCACATTTTCTTTTCTTGTTCCCAATATGACCGCACCTCCTTTCTGAATTCCTCACAATTACTTCATGTTCCGTTTCCGACTACAATCTCCTGCCTTTTGCTTTATCCCTTATTGTATTATAATGTATTATCTTGTTTCAAAATCAATAATAATATTAAGATATAATATGTTTATGTATATTTTTTTTAACTAGCTTATCCCTTCCTTTTGATGTGTTTCTTTATTTTTTCTCGCATGTAGTACCTTTTACTTGAAACTAGCATAAAGTTTAATATTATTTTTTATAATAATAGTTTAGTTTGTAATTAGGTACATACTAGCTATATTAATTCTGTATGGCACATGTAGTCGTTTTGTTTATGATATATTAACGTATCATAAAATAAATAAAATACCTTCACGTCTCCGATTGTAATTTTATTTAAAAAATATTGTCTTTCTGTTTCTTTTCTGAATAGTAAAATACACAACTAATATACCAGCTAGCTTTATGTCTGATATGGCATATTTTCTCATTCAAAAAGAGAAATGTCGTAGGCTTACAAAACAGACATGTTCCATTACCTCTTTCCACGAGAAACAAGTTTATTACTCAAAAATAATACAAACATGATTCAACAGCAATTGCAATCTATTAATATTATTTCAAAACCGTTTGTTTTCAGAGGATAACCCCTTAATGACGTTCCTGCGTGGCAGCAGTTTTTCATTAGAAAAATGCAAGAGGAAACTCGACATGTACTTTACAATGAGGGCCGCCTGTCCAGAGTTCTTTACGAACAGAGATGCCACTAGCGCAGCCTTACGCGATGTTCTGCGCTCAAAGCTGTAAGTATTTGTAGCCAATATTGTAAAATAAATCTGCGTTACCCTGTTGCAGTGATATGAATATCATTAGAGAACATTATGTTATATGTACAAAAATGTTAAGTTGGTTTGTGTACGCTTCAAAAATTTTAGCTTGATATATATATGCATCATTGTTTTTATCTATTATTTTTTAATTTTTTGTTTTATTTCTCAACCATTAAATCACAATGTGCCACAGCTAAGCGTGGCTGGGTACAGCGAGTATTTAATAGTTTAGGCAAACTTTGGGTAGCCAGTGCACGATTCTGAGTCGGGTCTAAGCACTGAGTATGATAAAGCCGTAATACGTTTGACTTACGGAAGTTATACTCAGGGTCTGTTTCACAATGTATGGATAAAGTACCAAATAGCTATGCAACACATAAATTATTTGGAAGATAAATTGTGCTATTTGACACTTCATCGGACTCATAACTTATGATGGACTTTATGTGACGAATAGCGCTATCTGACAGTCATGAAACGCAACAATAGTATTTATCCTACCAATAAGTAATAAATAGCTAATTTGAAACTTATGTAGAACTTATCCGTACATTGTGAAACAGACCCTAAGAGACATACGCCATCATAAGAATACTCTAAGGATTACACTCAGTCTGTATCCGATTTAGAACTAAACTTTTCATAGATGGGTAAAATTGCGTAATTCTATATTACTTTTATTATCACAGTTGTTATTTAGTTTATAGTTCCTGTTGACTTAATGAAAGTTATCTAAAATTATGTGTATAAAATTATGCGAGCAGTGTTGGTCTAGTGGGTTCAACGTGCGACTCTCATCCCTGAGGTCGTAGGTTCGATCCCCGGCTCCCAATGGACTTTCTTTCTATGTGCGCATTTATCATTTGCTCGAACGGTGAAGGAAAATATCGTGAGGAAACCGACATGTCTTAGACCCCAAAAAGTTGACGGTGTGTGTCAGACACAGGAGGCTGATCACCTACTTGCCTATCAGATTGAAAAATGATCATGAAACAGATTCAGAAATCTGAGGCCCAGATCTAAAGAGGTTGTAGCGCCACTGATTTATTATTATTATTTTTATTATCTAAAATTAAGTATTTCTAGTGAAATTAGATGATAGGGAACCGTAGACATATGCATTATACTAATAAATTGGACTATGAAGTCATTGCAATATAATAACGTAAGCAAATTATGTAACATAAACGTTCAGTTGATATAACCATGTACCTAACTAAATTATGCAAATTACATCATCTTGCCATTACTCACTTCCTTTTGTGATAAATGATATTTACTTGTATTATCTCTATATAGTTTACAACAAAGTAACGACGCACAACTAACATACGCCTATAACTTTTCAAGCACACTGTCCGGCTTACACGTGAACCAACCAATAAATAAATGTGGTATTAAGTCGTTCCTTTTTAAAATAGTACGTGAAGACTGTACATAGAGTACGTATATTAGCACATAAAAAAGACTGTGTTTATAGATGTATCGTTGACCAACTGTAAATCACGAAACAATAATATATATAGTATTGTCTTTTATTAACATAACTTTTACACATTTAAAGAAAACACTTTTTTACCGGATTGAAGTTATGTATATTATAAACTTATCATTATTTTGCATAATTAAAAATTTTAAGTTTATAATAATACATAACTTCAATCCGGTAAAAAAGTGTTTTCTTTAAACATATTATATATGTTAAATTATGTGTTACATATGTTTATATATCAAGTAACAAAAATTCATTTTGCGTTTATTTCCGTTACAGTTTTATTTGAATATTATACATTGCACATAATTGTTATTTCAGCCAAGGCCCACCACTACCAGGAGTCACGCCGAATGGAAGACGTGTCACAATATGCAGAGGTATATTTTTTTAATGAAACGTCGGCGTTTCGGTTCTTTCACTAAAAAGTTTTACTGATATTTATCCAATTTATTAGTTAGGGTCTATGCTTTGATATTTCTATTTTATGTAGAGCTAAAATACAATCGGATAAACAAGCTCGTCAGGTAATAAATGTATGGTTTTGTATAATATGCTAATAAGAGGGAGGCATTGTTTGCATTTTAATCGCTTTAGTAGGAAAATGATTACATATATTTTTATCAAACCACATAACATGTCCACGTTTTAAAGCGGTTTTTGCCATAATCGGATAAAAACTCATGTTAATTTAATATGTCGCTACGAAAGCAAAAGTAGTTTACTCCAAAGGTTTGATTTCCGGGGAAAATACTAAAGGAAAATGGATAAAGGAACGTGTATACGGCCTATTATTTACGAGGGAAACAAAATATTTAAGTAGTTAGAACGTTATTAAATCTTGCTTGTTGTGAACCAATAGTATCAGATAACTTCATGGTTGCGTCAAATCCAAAACTTTAACTTGTTTCTCCCAATGAATACAGCATTTTATTATTTTTTAAAACTGCTTATGATAATAAAAATCAATAAACACGGATCAAAATAACCACGAATGGAATCCTCAAACTAACAGAAACACGGTTATCTAGACAAGTTTCTGTTTTTTTCTTAATTTTATTTATGAATTGCGACGTTGCCGTCTTGTAAATAAAATTAAAATTTTATTTGTACCACTGTAAGTGGCGTTTGTAACTAACTGATTGTTTTTTGATTTCAATTAATGTTGTCCGCGTTGATTTTTTAGGTCTTGACTCAAGCCTCTCTCCCCAACAAGTAACAGACACGCTGAAGTTGGCTCTTATGATAGGAGACGTGCGGCTGATGGAAGAGACAGAAGGTGTCGCTGGTGACATTTATGTCTTGGATGGAGCTATCCTAGGGCCGAGCTTGTTGGCAAAACTTGCACCTTCTACTGTTAAGAAGTTCATGATTTGTGTTCAAGTGAGTTTGATTATATATCCTACACGGAAATTTATTCAAGACGATTTTGAAGACGAAGACGAATGAATGTTGTGTGCTAATAAGTACATTTATACAATTTATTTTACCTTTAAATTATTTTAAGAAATTAAATAAATAGGCTTTCAAAGTTTATCATTATTTATTTAATTTATATACGTTTAATTTTAAAACACACAAATGTTACCATTTCCACAATTCTTCAAAACATTGAGTACCAGGCTATCATATTTGTCAAGAGCTTGAACCATCGCATTGAGGGTGGGTGTGTAGAATAGAGTATATCACTGTCAATAACATGCATTTAATATTTTTGTATCTTTAGATATTTTACAAAATGTGTAAATAAGCGATGATGTTAATATATAATAAACATATATAATAAACTACTTATTATTATATATGTACTTACATTAAATTGATTTATATCTCTTCTGTCACAAAATAATCCAAAGAGAATGTATTAAGTAAACTCACATTAAACTTCCATATTGCGTGTACGGCTACTGATACTTAAAAACCTTTGAGCTATATACTAATCATATTAATTTTATTTTCAGGAAGCCTATCCAGTCAAGTTAAAGGAGATTCACATCATTAACACCTCACCGATCGTTGAACGATTCGTCACATTCGTGAAACCTTTTCTAAAAGAAAAAATAAGGAAACGCGTACGTATATTCTAAGTACCAAAAATTTTGCCATATTACTTGAAAAATACCTAAAGCAGTCGTTTGTCGTTAAATCGGTGTACTTTTTCGCAATTTATGACGACTTTTGGAGAATTATAATATTATTTTAAATGGTTTAAATGTATTTTTTTATATACTCTTTGTTTACAAAGTTGTTGAACAAAAAAAACAAATAACACTTAAATTAATCAAACAACAAACAATCTTTATTACTCTATAAAATATCAAAACATTGACTACCAGGCGAACATATTCCTTAAGAGCTGAATCCACCAAAATCACGTTACAACGAATATGGATGTGTGGGTGGTTCATCTGTATGCAAAACAAAGTAAGGCCCTTTCTCCACTGCTCAGGTCCGGCGTCAGATGCCGGAATGAGTCATGAGAAAAATATCGGAAGGCCGGATTGCGCTTCTCCACTATATCCGATCCGACAATAATCGATACTTGTATATTTATCATGCAACACTTATATTAACTAAAACCCATATACTTTATTTTATAAATAAAACGTTATAAATTCTGAATATTTTATCTGTCTATCTTAAAATATTATAATCTACTTAATAAATAGTTCACTAATAAAAAAAAATATAAATAAATAGCAACATAATTTGGTTTGGTCCAGGTTATCTAGATTCTTTCAAATTATAGAAACTATAAATAAACCTGTGAATAATAATTTATAACCTCTTGCATACTTGGATATACTTGGACCCATAAAACACCGCGTTCCGATCTAGCAAGTTATCGGATCGTTAAAAACCGGATGCCGGAGTAGTGGAGAAGTACGTAAGTACTGTTGTGAGTTTCTAAATCGGATCGGTAATTAACGTTTGCCGGACCGGAGCAGTGGAGAAACGGCCTAATCATCGATCTATGCCGACGTCACCAATTTTTTTGGAAATGCCCTCTCAATCTCAAGCAATAAAATATATCTTGAGATTTTAATTTGGATATTATTGGATCCCAGGTGTTTAACAATTTTAAGCCGTCTTCTCTATTGAAATCAAAATTATTATGTGTATGTTATTTATGGTAATAATTCTTAACTAAAATAAAATTTTAGTATATTATTTACTAACACATTATATATTAAAATGTAAACGACCCCAAAATTCATATAAGTATTTAAAAAAAAATCTTATTTGTATAAGAGAATTAAATGAGGTGTGTTTAGTGATATACAAAGGATTATAAAGATGCTATTGGATCCAATATGAAAATGAGATCCTACTAACTAAATAGGTACATAACAAAAGAGAGAGAGGGCAAATTAAATCAAATTTGCTGCATCGTAGTATTTTTTCAACCTCGTTTAAAACTTAAAACAATGTACTAGATTAGTTTACTATAAATTTAGCAACTGTGCAGTATGGTGTTTTTACTTAAAACAATGTACCAAGGTATACGAAATTAGCAAAGATAACATTATTTGTCAAAATTAAGTTTTTCATTTATTAAATGTACAAAAATTACTGTTTTTTTTATTATCGGATAATTATGTGTTTATTTATTATTTGTTTTCGAAATATAATAGTTTATAATTATAATAATAGCTTAATATTATCTTTTTATTTTCAGATTTTCATTCATAGAGACTTAAAAGATCTATACAAATACGTACCGCAAGAGATGTTGCCCATAGAGTATGGAGGACAATGTGAAACCATGGATTCTTTACAAGGTAAGATAAGGCATTAAAAATAACAAACAGAAAATTGAACTTTTTATCGACAGTCGTGAAAATTTTTGAAGTTATACTTCTTTAGGCGTGTTATGAAAAATTGATGAGAGTGAAATTCTACGATGCGCGCGCACCGTGACACAAAATTAACAGAATGAAGTTGCCCAAGGAAGATGCTACGGCATTGGAAATAATTTAAAAACAACATTCGAATAATAATAGAATTTATGTTACACTTAATGTAAGAGAATAATAATAAATATTTATTTATTTAATTTTTCAAATGTAAACTGAACTTTATTGACTATAATGACTCCTTTTCCAGTCTTTGATTATTTAATTATTATATATAATTATTTGCATGCAATCATAAACTATTTTTAATAATGCAAAAGAAGTATAACTTCTTACGCGCGTACATAAGTACACGCACCCTTTTTTTGTTCAACATTTCGTTATATTGCATATTTCTGGTTTTTTATAATATAGTTACTATAATCATTAGTTCCCTACTTTCTATGGCAGCAGTGTTTGACAAAGTGACTTGAGTTTAGGCCCATCACACCTGAATAGTGCATTTCATCTTTTTGCGCATTTAAAACACTCGTTCTTACGGTAAAAGAAAAAATTGTAAGCAACCAACATGTCTCAACCCAAAAATCGTGTAACAAATTAATGTGAATTTATTTAATTACACAACTTTTCAGTCATGCGTAGATTATTTTTTAATTATTGTTTCTCTAATTAATATTTTTTTCATTCTTAGCTATTATACTAAATACTACCTAGGAAAAATTGCAATAATTATCTTTTGTTACAGAAAAATGGACACAAAAGCTGGTGGAGTACCGAGAATGGTTCAAGGCTCAAGATGCCCTGATCGCAAATGAATCCCTACGTGCCGGAAAACCTACCAACTACGATGAACTGTTCGGCATAGATGGTTCCTTCCGTCAACTAGCTATTGACTGATTGTCATACTAACAAACTAGAACTCCAAAACAAAAGTCATATCCAAAAATATTATCTTAAATAACGTGAATTTCATGTCAACCCGTTGATATAGTTCTGACTGACCCCTGGGCTGGGTTTGTTTTTTATCAATTATAACTGCATGTCGCAGATTTGTTTTGTAAACTTAGAAATATACCATGACTTTTCTGGAGGTGCTACTAAGTTGTATTCGTAGATAAATAAATTTAATATTAAGTTTAATCCGTGAAACAGAGCGTCCTGTCACTTAACGTGTTCATAAAAACTGATTTTGCATTGAAAGGGTAATTAATATTTGCTGCAATTATCTGTTTGTATATTGAGCAAGGGTACGGCAGAAGATCAAACTACACTTGTTTTATAAGAAGTTAAAAACATCACTACTTTTACTAATTTAAAAAAAAAATTACATTGGAGGATAATGAGGGGAAGGGATAATCTTAAGGCATACAGGCAATCAACCTTCTATGCCCATCTTCGAAAATAATAATTATTTCCCCGGGAATTGAACTTCTGGCTAAGATGCCATGTGTAATCCAATCCATCTTCTTCGAGGAAATCTGAGAAAGACTATAATGTTTCATAAAAGATGTTTTTAACGTTATTTGGACATTACAGTACAAATATATAATTAAATAAACGATCTTGGGGAGTTGAATACTTCTGAAATAATTTTAGTTCGGATAACACTAGGTTCAATTTATTCTAGTAGTTTGTAGGTAGTAATACCTAAAACCGATAAGCACCAACAAAGGAAATTAATCGTTTACGTAATACTTAGATAACTTTATAATGGACATACAATTTTTATTTACATACTTTAATTACTTTTTAGTTTAAGGATATAAACTACTTTTATGCAAATTAAAGCTATTTCGTATTAATTTATTTATCATTTTACGACAAGACAATTATTTTATGTTTTAAGCTGTGCTGATATTAATCTAAAAAAAACCAATTATTTCTTGCTTCCTGTTCTCTTCTCTCCGTCTGCTTTAGTGCTTTCTCCAAATGTATGAAAATTATTATTGGACAGAAAACGATCATAAATATTAATGTAAAGCGAATTCAGTGTCACAGATAGATATATAGTTGTCCAATAAAATGTGATAATGAGTATGACGTAATTATCTTTTATTAAATGTTATTTTATTTCTAAAGCTAAAGTTCCCTGAAAAAGACTTCTTCCTGATTGCCTTAAAAATCGCGGCGACTAGTGTGTCATCAGCTTGGCCCCTGAGATGTTCCTTTAACTGCGGAAATAGGTTGTGATAATAATAGGAAAGAGCTAGGTCCGGAATATGGAAAATATTCCATCTATTCGAAGCCAGGTTCTTGAATGGCACCATCGCAACTCTGGCCTTGTGCTCAGGGCGTTATCTTTATGAAACAAAACTTTCGCGAGTAAGCCACGCGGTTGCTTGCGTATCTCTTCACGCAACTTTGTTATTTGTCCTGCGTACAAAGTCCAATAGTGATGTAGTGGTGTAGTCCAAGTCAATAGTGGCTCCACAATTAAGAAATTTGATTGTTATCACCCTTAAGAAGAGTATTATTTTCATACACGCCATTTCCTATAGAAATCTTTATTTCTTCTGCTACAGAACAAAGAGTAACACGCCTTTTTTTTAAATCGCTTAAACTGCGTGCCACACTGTTTCTTTACAAGCAGCAGTTGTTCTCAAGTCCTGATTACCAGCTCCGAGGTAATTTTTTTATTAAGAATACGTTAAGGATTAAGTCCCTTATTTAGAACAACTAAATCAGTCTAAAAGGGCCGTGTTATCTAAAGTCATCACCAGTTGTTTTTATTATCACAGCATTAATACAAATAGAGAGAAAAGGATGGAAGAGTACTCTAAATAAAAGAGTGCAATTATCTAAGACTCAGAGGCGAGACTAATGTAACCCTGCTTTATTGTCCTTAGAGACGTGCGCAGGTTAGAACAGTGTTTAGAATAAACCCACTGCGTAAAGGATAAAATTAAATATAAAACATGTAGTTATGATAGTATTTATTTAATAAATCTATATCGTGCACTGTAAACAATTTTTGTTATTATATATAAATGAATGATATAATTATATAAATATATAATTATACCTTATTAAGGGTGATTAAAACTAAAATGTAAATGATTGTTGAATTGACCAAAATCGAATACTCTTGAATTAATATCAAATTCGTTAATCTTTTGCACTTCCTTCTGCGTAAGTTTGAAGTCAAATATATCCAAATTCTCCTTCATGTGGTCGGGATTGTCTGATCGGGGTATAGGGATGAATCCACGATCGACCTGGAAATATTATTTTATAAGAATCATTAATTATTAAGCAAAGGGTATTACAACAAAATAGCAGCGTTAGCCTAGTAGTCAAGCTAGGGTCATCATCAGCCTCTTTATGTGATCCATTACTGGACGTAGGCCTCCTCCATTCTCCTCCAGTACGCCCTGCCAGTAGTAGAGTAGGAGAGAGGCCAGTCTCTGTATCCACTTGTTGCCACCTAGTCGGTGTGCGGCCGCGCGGTCTTTTGTTCTTCTGAGGTCTCCATTCAAGGAGCCATCGGAGAGTATAGTAGATACTTTATTAAAAATAAAATCAAGATAATTTGTGTTAAATTAAGTTTGGAGAGCCTCGAAGGGATCGCAAAAAGGCACCGCAATATAATAATAATAATAATAATAATCTTTATTACATATTTTAATTACAGAAATTGAAACTCTGACACCTAAACTAGGCTTTGTCTGTAGATATTTCTCCCAATATAATTCTAAAATTAAAACTTATTCAAAATTTTACAAACAATACTTTTTATAACATTTTAAATTCCAATATTAATCTAATTATCCTTACATAAATACTTAAACAAAAATAACATATATTGAAAAAATTTTCAGTATAAATTACAATGAATATAATAGGTAATAAAATAGGTACATACACATAAAATACATAATACATAAATATACATAATTATACATTTTACATATGGGTATATGTAACACTAGTATAAATATATAAATTATACACATAATTAATGAATCAAAATAACTAAAACATTATTGTAGCATGTTAGTTAAATAGATCTTCTGTTTCCTCATAATTTAAGGACAAAAGCCAAGTCTTAACAATTGTTTGCAGTCATGTAGTGAAAGAGGGTAGAAATTTAATTTTTTATTTTATTATATAGAAAACTGATTATAGAAGAAGCAATGTGTTTATTACAAGTATAATCGTGTATTCTATATGCATATTGTTATCTACGGATTTTAATAATATTGTAAACGTTAATTACTTTTAAAATGTTCCTATGATACAGTCAGCAAGTTAAATTTTTATTTTGTAAGCTACACAATTAATTAATTAATTAAAATACAAAAAATGGAGGATTTTCCTAGACATCCAATGCCGCTATAAATTTCGTATACAGTCCCCGATTTCGATTATCGTAATAACATACGAATTATGTACTTACTGAATAACGTAGCACAATTTGGTAAACAGTCTTCTTGTATTTCTGCGCGAGCTTCGTCAAATATGGATCATCAGGGTAAGGTTTCTTGCTGTTTCCACCAGGCTGGCGAAGTACAATATAGCCCATGGGAGAGAAGGCTATGACTTTAATACCATGCTGTTGGCAGTAGGATACCAGAGCCAAATTGGGAAAGCTTGGGTTCACCTATAAACAAAAAATATCAGCAGAATGTAGATACGTCTAAACGTAATTTCGTAATTTCTTTTGATACTAATATCTAAAGAAATTACGATGCCG